>CM060842.1:124212500-125435000 GCA_030762175.1 Metallyticus violacea | reverse complement strand
TGTATTGAAGCCCGTAGCATTTGCAGGGCTTTTGTTGGCCTTTTGAAACTTGCATGACTGTTAATCTTCATTTTATGTATAATTAATTAAGAACCGCTTTTCCAGTTGTAGATGAATGCTGAAGAAAGCACGAGATACTTAACAGCGCCAATGCCTATTTATTCAGCTTTTGTTATTTGCTGGAAGTCAATAGCTTTTATTCAAGGTGGCGTCGGATTTTATTGCTCATTATGCTATGATTCTGCCAAACTGCTGATGATGAACATTTGACGGTACGACAACTGCACAATAAAAAGTGCAAGGTTCTTCTATCAAGCGAAACTGAAGTTCTTGGGTACACCTTCACTTTACATCCTCTTGTGTGCCTAAACTAAATCTAGCGCCCGTTAGGAACAGCATGGAGACTTTTACAGTTTAATAACAAAGATGTAAAGAGACACTGGGCCCGCAATTCCTAAAGTTACTTTTTTCAGTGTAAGGAGAAACTCCGGAAATAATCACACCCATGCAACTGACCATAAGAGATTCGAGCCAAACCTCCATATTTGCAGACAGACACGTTGACCCCAAATCATAAGACGATCTTCAAATTAGGTGTGACCTCTTTTCTGTTCAACATAAGAAAATAAGAAAAAAGGCGGGAAGTATGCAACAAAAAGTTTATAAACAAACATGAAGTGCTGCTCTGTTTCTATTATTACTGTCTAGTCCCGTCCAATGGAATACATACATTAAACTCAGTCCCTGGCTGTATCTGCTTTATCAGTCATTAGTGCTGGTTATCTCTGCTTTATCAGTCATTAGTGCTGATTATCTCTGCTTTTATCAGTCATTAGTGCTGGTTATATCTGATTTTATCAGTCATTAGTGCTGGTTATACCTGATTTTATCAGTCATTAGTGCTGGTTATATCTGCTTTTATCAGTCATTAGTGCTGGTTATATCTGATTTTATCAGTCATTAGTGCTGGTTATATCTGCTTTTATCAGTCATTAGTTCTCGTTATCTCTGCCTTTATCAGTCATTAGTGCTGGTTATATATGATTTTATCAGTCATTAGTGCTGGTTATATCTGTTTTATCGGTCATTAGTGCTGGTTATTTCTGCTTTATCAGTCATTAGTGCTGGTTATCTCTGTTTTATCAGTAATTAGTGCTGTTTATCTTTATTTATTAGTCATTAGTGCTGATTATCTCTGCTTTATCAGTCATTAGTGCTGGTTATATCTGTTTATCAGGCATTAGTGCTGGTTATATCTACTTTTTCAGTCATTAGTGCTGATTATATCTGCTTTATCAGGCATTTAGTGCTGATTATCTCTGCTTTATCGGTCATTAGTGCTGATTATCTCTGCTTTATCAGTCATTAGTGCTGATTATCTCTGCTTTATCAGTCATTAGTGCTGATAATTTCTGCTTTCATCGGTCATTAGTGCTGATTATCTCTGCTTTATCAGGCATTTAGTGCTGATTATATCTGTTTTATCAGTCATTAGTGCGGATTATTTGTGTTTTATCAGTCATTAGTGCTGGTTATGTCTGCTTTTTCAGTCATTAGTGCCTTGCTGCTTTTCTGTATTTTTGAGCCGACGGTCTTTCATAATTTCTCCTTCCACAAGAGCGATGTTATCAGGAGTGAGCATCTCCAAGGGCCGACTTGCAGGCTGTTCGTCTTCAAGTGCTTTCCCGACCCATTCGAAAAAGTTTGGCCCATTCTTGTCGTAAAGCTACTGTGTTCCATAAGCAAATAAAAACGTTCAATAGAGTATTTAACAAATTGTATGAATTACTGGAACATAATCGCGGTTATATACTTATTATGTATTTATGGTTCATATTTTTGTTCCTTTTTTTTTTTTTTTTCTTTTATTTCACACAACCAATACCTATTCAAATTTTAATTTTGGAGATCTCTCAGCAATTGGTGAGAGCTCAAGCATCTCTTCTAGACGTACAGGAAACGTCTTTACTGACTTGTATTACACAACTTCTCACTCAGGTCGCTGTGCGCGGGTACACAAAGTACATCGTTCTTAACATACATCTTTAGTAATACCAGACTCTTGAAGAGTGCTCAGAACTTCCCTAGAACTGTCTCCAAAAATACACCTGAGGAATGTCAAAAGGATAGCGGGTGTGTCCTGCTGGGAGGTGCTTCAATTGGAATCGGAAGACACGAGCGCCGCGGGCCCCTCCATTGTTTCATGTCTGCGCGTGCTCTTTGGGTGGGCCTACATGCTCTACTTTCTCAGTGTGGCACTCTCTGAAATAGTCAACATATATTTAGTACAAAACAAAATAATAAACCTGGTCTTTTAACCGAATCTTAACATTAATTCGTAAGACATTGTTAATGATTCTTTGGAAGACTTACAGCAGCACAATTCCCTCTTAGTACGTAGTTGCCATTTGTGCTGGGTCTCTTCATTTTCTGGAGCTTTTTGCTCTTTATCCTCTATTCTGTTCCAAAGGATATGTTGTATTTGAGGAATCTTCATCCTGTCTTAAAAGTAACAAGTACAGAGCAACCCTCTTATTCTTTATGCAGCTACATTTATTAAACTTTTCATTTTCCTATATTAATAAATTGTTTTTAAACTGCGAACTATTCCGGTAATATTCTATATATAATGAAACCTGAGCGATAATTAAGTTAGGAATTAACGTAACATATCTACATTACACGTGTAGTTCCCTCTGTTTAAATGTATAGAAAGAATTTTAGACAAAGCAACATATTTCTAAATTCAAAGAGTTAATCACGTTAACAGAAAGTAGTATTTGTATTTCACAATAATGAAACATAATCTTTATATCAAACATCATTCTTTTTGTTTTCATTGCTGTGATCGAATCTTCTTCCTCTTCTCACGCTGATGGTGTGTGTTGCTCGCCGATTGAAAGCGCGCTTCAAGATTTCTTCTTTAAGTGAAAATCTGAGTGGATGTAAAATCCACCGAAAGTGGAAAAACACCTTCCATATGTTATTCAGTTGTTTCTTTTAGAAGGAAATAGTAGACATGAATTTAACTTCCTCTCACGTTACTTCTAGAAGCGTTCATGATAAACATATTTGTAGTAAGTTCTGTGGGAACATGTAACGATACGAGTTGTTGCACTGCACACCAGCAGTTTCTCCAAATTCTCGGACTCAGTATCAACTTCCTTCTCCTCTAATGTGTTGTAGACCCGGGTTCCCCGATGAGAGGCACTGGAAGAACATTTCCCCTTCCCACAAGAAGTTCAGCCGTCTGTCTCGCGGTTGCAGCTTTCAGATACTTGGAGCGCTAATATGTCGTGTAACTGAACTTCTTTGTTTTGACCAGCCGCAGATATTCAACACTTTCTTTGCTTCACGTTTAAATGTATCATCACTTCTCAATTAAATAGCTCTGAGCGGTCGGTTCAAGCTGGTACCGCGGTGGACGGCAGTCCGCAGCTATGGTTGTCGTTTAACTCAAACACGTTACTTGCCATTATGAAGCAAGAGGCGCTGGAACTGCCTGCCATCATTTTCTATACATTTCTGGCATCGACTTATGAAATTATCCATCACCCTCTGTAGTTCCCTCTGAGTAATGGAAGATTAATTCTTCACGAACGTTCTTGTTCAGTTCACCTATTGTATGTAAATTTGTCACACTTTTTACTTTAATGCTCCCCTCAGAGGTAAAAATAGCAGGGTGTTAAATCGCAGAGCCTAGGGGACTGTAGTCGGTTCTGGTGGTGTAGTTGTAACCATACTTGCCTCCCAAACCCAAGATCGCTGGTTCGATTGGATCGATGGATTTTTTCGGGCGAAAAATTCTAAGTATGACTTCCTTCGGAAGGGAAGTGAAGCCGTGGTTCTCGTGCCGTAGATTTACGGCATAAAAAAAGAACCTCAAGCCTGAAAGAAGAGGCCTCTGAGAAAAATTTATCGGCCGTTTCAACCTTGAATTGAATGGGACACTGATGACCTGAGATGTTAAAGAGCGCCCGTAAATACAACATTAGGGGACTATGTGTTGTTAATTATGACTTATCGTCGAGTATTTCATTAATTGCATGCAAGGAAATATGATCTTTATAAACCTTGCGAGTCCTGTTGGAAATTCGCGAACCTACATTTCCTCAAAATAATTTACGGTAAGGGTTGAAAAATATTCTATTGTCATTGTTTCTTCAAAAATTGGGCATATTACTCTCCGCCTGCTAATGGCTAACCACATTCATGTCTTTTGATCATGCAGGGTTCTTCCAGCATTTGTTGTTCTGTGAATCGACACATGCACTTAAAAAGCAGTTTTCTCCGTCATGCACACTTGTCAAATCTACTCCAGATGCAGGGTCGACCTGCACTACAGCATTCTGTAGGGCTCTAACTCGAATTCTTTGCAGCCCTTCGAAAAGCGGCAGAGAAAGACGACGAAGGGAACGTTCCAGAGCTTCTTATGTGAGTGGCTGTGTAAGTTTTTACTTTTTTCTGTGAATCGAACTTCCAATCTCTCTTGAAACAATTTCCGTACATCACGAATCGATTCTGTGCGCACCTAAGTATCGCAAATAAATACTTTGGGAAACACAATACCTGAATTGCATTACGCCATCACGACACACGAGAACACGTCCATATGTTACTAAAGTTGAAATTGTACTGACCTCCCCTCCCGCTCCTCGGCCGGCTTTCAAGCTGTGAACTGCACGCTAAGGAAAATCACTCAGTTGTTCCTGTCGAATGTTTGAAGTTCTCATTTCTGGGAAAAGGGAAAGGGGGGGGGGGCGGCATATTCTTGATATAGCACTTTACACTAGTACGCATGTGCGCCAAAGTCCGTCTGCACAAGTATTATATACTCGGCAAGTGTTTTGTGCTTTATGCACTAAGTCACAGTACCGCGGTTTATCTGTTTTAACCATGTGATTAGTGCAAGAAGCGATGTTAATGAGTACATTGTTGATTGTGAGTACTGCAAAGTTCATGTCTGCTATGTAGACTGCAGGTTGTTTTGTACGATCATTTCAAGTAAAAAAGACGTAAACTTAAAATGTGCGATAGTAATAAAAGCGTTTCCTTTATTTACATTTCTATCTGCCGATATAATGGTTTCTTCCGCTTTGATGCAACAATGATGTGTGAACTGTAAGAGAATATTATGGCTCGCAAACGTGAGAATATTATCGAAATACGATACAAACTATTAATAACTTGGCTGAAACAATCTTATCATATTTAAAATGTAAATGCAGCAATATATTATGTTTTTGTTACGTTAATAAATTGCGTCATGTTACCTGTCCTTTACCGCCTGCGTCTTGGACGCAACAATGATGTAGGTTAACAAACTTCTTCTTCTTCTTCTTCTTCTTCTTCTTCTTCTTCTTCTTCTTCTTCTTCTTCTTTTTAAGAGACAATCCAGTGCAGGGCAATCATTTGTAGCGTGAGAACTAACATTACAAGTGGTGTCACTTTTTAGTTGGGCAGTTGTAAGATTAGCGTTCATTCCAGGTTTAGCTTTCTTTTTTAATAAGATCAGAATGGATAGAGAAGAGTCAAGAAGAGAAATAGGAGTGAAACACTTGAAAAAAAAGAAAACAGGGTAGGCAACGAAAGAAAAGATGAACATCGTCAGCAAAAATATAGGGAAATTAGACCGGAGTTTCCAAGTTAAGGATAATGCGTACCACGTGTAAAATAGAATTTCTGACTGAGAGACCAGATATTAAAAATTACGCTATTAGCAATTAATGTAAAAAAAAAAAAAATAGGGAAAATGTTGGTAAGACCCTTTTAGCACTAGAACCGCCGGAGCGATTTGACCGCTGCTGTTAAAACACACAGCTTATCGACAAAATAGTCAACATTATTAATAAAATGACAAGAATTCGAGGTATTACAAACTGTGTTCTTCTTCACTGCTTTGAGGATATTAAGCACAAAAATACTCAATATGTCGGTTCATAATCATTTATAATAATTTACTAACGAATGATAAGAACTGAATCAATAAAAGTTATTGGAATATTTTGTTTGAATTTATTATTTATTATATAACCATGAAGTTTTTCTCTCTCTCTGTGAAGCGTAATCAAATTATATGTATAATGTTTCGACAGTACAAATCGCTTCCTTTATAATGTTTAGCGAATTCCGAAGTAAATGTAAGCTATTGTGGTTGTATGGAAACATTTATGAATAATTTCTCCAAATTTCCATCGATCATATCTACAATTAAAAAAATTACACTTAAACATCGATCTATATTTATATATACATATATAACAAAACTAAATAGGATAAAACACTTGGAAAGTGACACATTTACTATCGCAATATTTCGAACCACTCGAATCCTTCTTAGGGAAGAAGAAGAAGAAGAAGAAGAAGAAGAAGAAGGAGGAGGAGGAGGAGGAGGAGGAGAAAGAAGAAGAAGAAGAAGAAGAAGAAGAAGAAGAAGAAGAAGAAGAAGAAGAAGAAGAAGAAGACTTGTCTTCTTGCCAAAGAAGGATTCGAGCTGTTCGAAATATTGCGATACTAAATCTGTCACTTTCCAAGTGTTTTATCCTTTTCTTCTTATCTAGTTATTAAATTTTAGTTACATTTCATTATGTTATTTTATTTTCCGTTTATATTATTGATATATATATATACGTCCGTTAACGCGCGGTTTTTTTTTTAATGAAACTCCTCGGTATGAGCCGTTGAAATAGAATACGAAAAATAGTTTCCGAAAATGAGTGAAATTGAACTATTCTAGGAGATTTACACCAAACCCAAAATTTAATAAGTCCGTCACGCAGGAGATGCGTAAACTAAGCGAACCCCTCACCGAGTTGAATAACTTTCAAGAAAAACGAATATATTTTGAAGCAGTTTGTTATTGACCTCATGTTGGGCGCCAAATTATGAAGTGGTTTTGGGTGTTGTTGTTTACGCTTCGGTGACAACAGTTTCTCAGGGGACTGTTCGGTTTTTTGTTGATTCGTACTCAACAAGACTGGGAGAGGAGACCAGTAGTATAAATAACCACGCGATGAGACATAATAGAGATATGGTAATTTATAATAATGAAGCACTTTCGCATCCTCTGGTGTTTTGCGTACGAAAGAATATACATTTAGTTGCCATGACTACTACGACCGCGTTTGAAATAAACTTAGAAATGCGTGCGTGTAGACTTTAAACGTTAACAATGAGTGAACGCGTCCCTGCAGAATGCAAGAATGTTGTCGCTGCATGTGGAACTTAGAATTACAAACGCTTTCTTACATAAATGATTCAAATTAACTAAGCAAGTTTCGCGCCTAGCTTTAAAAGTTCAAAGCATGCATTCCCCTGCGTTCGCTGTTATTTGAAAGCTGAAAACGGCCAGTTTAAAACTAACAGATTGTACCGCAATAGCTTACATTTCTTCGGAATTCCCTAAAAATAAATAAAAAAAATTCGGGTACAGCTGCAATTCTTTCGGAATTCGCTAAAATCGCTAACAGGTAATATTTGTTTTCTACAACGAAACTCCGTTTAAATAAAATAAAAATATAGCTTCCTAAAATCAGGGAAATCGGGTCATTAGGAGTGGTGGTTAACCTGAAACCCAAAAATTAAATATCCCTCTATTTGTTTTTTCACAACTAAAATCGACACATATCGTTTTAATAAAATAAGCAAAAATTCTTTCAGAAAATTAGAGAAATTCAATTATTAGACGTACAGGTATGTTTGAAACCCTGGTGAAATGACGCACACTCTCTTTTTCTGGGAACAAGAGACACAAAACTATTAAATATGTAGCCAAAAACAAAACCCAGAGACTTTGATAGTTGCTTCCGTATTAGGTTATAACATTTTTCTTTCCGAACATAAACTATACAATTAAAACTTACATAATATCGCAATTACACCAATTTGCTATTACTTCTCTTTCCTTCTTCCCCATTTGGTCAATTCCGCGAGTTCTTTGTCCACGTTGTATCCTCCCGTTTGATTGAAACGGTTCTTTCACATAGAATGTGTGTTCTCAGAGATTAATAAGTGGTCAGGAACCGAACCACAGTCTTCGACTTACGGTGCCGTTCTTCCGTATTTCTAATTTCTCTTACACTGAAGGCTGGAGTAATTTACTTTAATAAAAGTATTTTTGAGGTTTATTGTTCATCTATACACGACTGTATTTATAAGAGTTAAAATATCTGTCTCTATTTATAATGTGAGAGCGAGGGTGTTATTTGTTTTAACGAATCAAATATTAATATCTTTTTGTTTGCATATAACTGCTTCCGTTGTACTTGGGTCGAATAAACGGAAGGTTTTACTATTTCAAACTTCAGCATTTGTTTGTATTAATTATTCTGCAAGTTTCGTAGTCCAATTAAAGTAATATTTTATAAAGATTGCCGGATTTCAGCTTACATGATAGAAGGCCAAGACACTAACAGAGATTAATACTCTATATACACACAGAATGAGTGAGCTTGCTTTACAAATGGAGAAAGAAGCAATCTCTCGTCTGCTTCATAGCATTCTGTCATGTAACTCCAGGGTCATTTCACACAGATATATTCAATTGACGGCATGGACCTTAACCAACAGCAAATTCACGATCCCTATCTACATCTTCCAGTGGAATGACAATAGTTTACCTAGAAGTTTCTCGTTCTTAATAGCAAGTAATCCACGTTTATGAGATGATAAAATATTTACGAGATTCCTGCGATGTGTTAAGAGGCATCATCGTGACTGGCGTACTGAAGGTCGATCGTGCATTCCTGCAGCCTTCCTGATCGTTTCTTTACTATCCGCCCCTTCCAGTGACGTCACAAATTAGGGAAAACTTCTCCGAGAGTATAGGAATCATTTTCCATAATTGGAGGGGTAGCGTTTTCAATGTTCACAGCACAGTGCACAAGTATTAAAATATTATAAAGTATATATACTTTATAATATAACGTTTGTTGATTAGACTTAATGAAAACCAAATATTTTTCAACTTTAAACAAAACTACAAAGTCAAAGATATCCGCATGCAGTGCTAAACTTTAAACAAGGGCATAAATTCAGTCAATATATCTGCTTTTGCTCCCAAATTAAGCTGTTTCATGTGTATAGTTGTGCCAAATACAATGTCAGTCAGCAACAAACATTTCAGTGAAAAAGAAATTGCTACTAATAGTTATTTTACAACATTTGAAAATCAATAAAAAAGCAATCCTAAGTATATCTTAACACAGTTTATTAAATATTTACAAATTCTCTCTTGTATTCCTAACAAAATAGTTCACGGAGATGCAAGAAACCACATTGGCATGCCTAATAAATAATTAATTTTAATTAATATAGAAACATCTGAAATAATATACAGGGAGCCAAAATGAATATACACTTCAAGCAAAGAAAAAAATGTGTTAACATAACAAAACTGAATTCACACAAACAGAAAATGATGAGCACTAATCATCTTACACTTTTACAGTTACAACAGTTGCTCAAAATGTCCACTATCGGCGTCGATACACTTCTGAGTACGTTGAACTACTGATTGAGTAACGTTTGCGAAAGTGTCCTCAGCGATTGCAGCAGATGCCGTTTCAATTTCTTCCCGAAGTGCTGCCAGGGTTTTCTACGGTACACAACATCCTTAAGAGTTCCCCATAGGTAGAAGTCAAACGGCGGTTCTGTTCTGTACACACGTCTCCATTGCCTTTGAACTTCAACAACATTCTCGGTTTTCCAGTATCACTTCAAAGTTGCTTTCCGCTGTTCAAACGATAATCTTGGCTCCATTTTGTTGTAGCAACACTATCATAATGTATGTGAGTCACATCTGTTTACAGAACATCATACTACACATTACTGTTGTTTTTCTGTTCAACTGTGAAATATATTAAATAGTTATCTACTGTCAAAGTGTGTATACATTTTTGGTACTCTCGGTATTTACGGATCAATTACATTTTTATATTATTTAGCTATGGGCCCTAAACGCCGCTGATAGACTGAAGTGGGTCAACTTTAGACTGAAGTGTTGCTGCAACACACCTCTCATGGTCGTATTAACTACATTTATATAGTTTAAGATACAATAAGCTCAATGCTGTGTCTCAGTCAATGGAAAGTCTCGCTTGGCAAATTCGTGTTCCGTTCCAGTGGAAAGCATTCCTGTTGGTTTATCTACCGGAGTGTATTAAGAACCCCGTAAAAGAATATCAAATAATTTTGCCGCATGTAAAAAGTATGAAATATGTACATAAATAAATATAAAAATGTATAATTTAGTTTCTATTGTTATTCTTACTTTTACTACTGTTTTAAATTGTGCTGTCTTGGGTCAATAGGAGCAGAGCGAAGAGCTTGTGCTATTTCTCCGGAAAATTAAAAACAAAGTAAAAGTGTATGAGAGATAATGTAACCATTACATTTTGTTATTAATAACGGATTTCTGTACTAATTTCATATAAAATAGAGCGGTCGTACTTTAGGAATCGACATATTGTTCTTAAGTACAATTTAAATACATTAGCCTATTTAAAACGAGTCAACATAACATAAAGGAAAAGCATGCCATATGTAATACGTGATTAAACATCAACACTGGTGAGCTGCTATTGGAGCAAAGAGGCAGAAACACAAAGCTATTTAAATTAGACGTTTGGCTTGATTTTCTGACTAACATTTTATAAGGTCCATTGAACTGGACAGTGAAGACATCTCGAAATACCGTGGCGTTGCCTGTACTGTTACATTTAAGTCTGACGAAGTTCGTTCAAGAGATAAGAGGGCTAAATCTTGCCCCAATGTAGATCTTTTTTCATCCATAGTGTAGGCATTTGCAGGCCTCCTTGGCATTTTAATTAATTTTCCAAATAATAAATATAGTAATGAATGTACATCTTTAAGCTTGCAATTGATATGTTCTTGTTTTATTAAACAGTAGTTTACCTCTCACCCCCTCCGAAACAAGTGAACAACTGCTCGTTGAAAAACCTGCGAACCACCAAATGCCTACAATATTGAAGAGGGTGCTTTACTGACATTACCGATTTCAACTTTTCCTATCCCACCACAAGAAAGAGATTTTTGCCATTGTCGTTAAATTATTTGTTTTTTTTATTTAAAATTAAATTTTTTTTTAATTAAAGGTATTATTAAGTATAAACGAGGAAGGGTCAAATCTCGAGAATAAGTTAGTTATAATTATTGCCGCGAGGGATATAAAATAGAATTTGTTGAATAGCTTTGGATATTTAAATTAGTTCATTCTGATGAGATACTGGGACGCTTATGATCTGTGTGTTCTTCCAAGTGTCCAATTCATTATAAATATATTGTTAGCATAACATCAATGCCGAAAGATTTCTCTCTGCAACACATATATCTTCTACAAGTCTTTAATCGTCTATGAAAACTAGCGTTCCCAAGTTCATGGAGAAAAGTTCCAATCACTAAGCCAAAATTTGACCAGAAATGGACTAATTCGAAACTACAGGAATATGCCGTCATCAGCACAGGTTCGGCCTCGACGCTAAATGAACCCGTTGCTTCGTAAGACTTCTCTCTTCAATGCGGTTCCAGTATGATGGAGCCCCTCCCCATGAATTTGCGATTCCATCTTTAACATGTTCCCTGTACTCTCCTCATTTCCCTCCCATGGATTGTTTTTTTCAATTATGGGAATACCTCAAAAGACACGCATTGTCTGAGATTAAGAATTGACCTAAACTCCGCTACTTAAGACCATTAAAGATGAATGTTATAGAAAAAACATCCTCTAAATGTTTTCTGTTCGATCAGACATTTCCCCGTGTTTTTAATCGTTTTGGGTCAATAAGGGGAATTTTAGTAATTATATATTTATATATTTACTTCCAATAAGCACAGAACTATAATAATTATTATTAAACTATTCTGACTGCTTTAGGGGCGGTTTATCAAAAACAGATTAATGAAGGCGTAAAAAACCTCAAGTTCATCTGCTTGTGAAGCTGCTTGGCATTTTCTGTACTTCACAAGAATAACTCTCACCGTCGCAAATTCTTCTACTCCATATCTGGCACCTGACTGGGGACATTTAATGCTCGAGACCTTACTGCACAGGTCGGGGAGAAGGAAACTGTAGCTCCACTGCACTGAATTAAAAACTTTGGGTCGCTTACCTTCATTCCATGATTCATACTCAGGAGCAAGGTGAACCTCGTACTAGTAAGCGCTTCCTTAGCGCGCATAGTCCGTATCTGCACAACACAATAAACAGAAATTAAGTAAAATAATATTAAAGTTAAATATGTTTATAATTTGAGAGAATGTATTTATAAATAGACTAGCCAAAGAAATATATGAGTAAATACGGGGGGTGCCAAAAAATGTGTAAACACTTTCACAGTAGATTTATTAAATAGATTTATTTAGTATTTATATATTTCAAAGTTGAACCGAAAAATAACAGCAATGTGTAGTATGATGTTCTGTAAACAGATGTGACTCATATACGTTATGCTAGCGTTGCTACAACAAAATGGAGCCAAGATTATCGTTTGAACAGCGGAAAGCAATTTTGAAGTGGTATTGGAAAACCGAGAAAGTTGTTGAAGTTCAAAGACAACGGAGTCGTGTGTACAGAACAGAACCGCCAACGCGAGTAACAATTGCACGCATTCGAGACAGATTTGAGACTCGTGGTACCGTATACGATGTTCACAAGGGCAGATCTGGGAGACCTCGCACAGCAACAAGCCCCGCGTCCTCGGCCATGGTTTTGGAACGTTTTGAGCACTCACCGCAGAGCACTCACGAAGAGGTCCGATTGAGTTTTCATCGCGTTCTCCGGATCCAACTTCTTTGGACTTCTACCTATGGGAAACTCTTAAGGATGTTGTATACCGTAGAAAACCAGCTACACTGACAACACTTCGGGAAGAAATTGAAACGGCCTGTGCCGTAGTCGCTGAGGACACTTTCGCAAAAGTTGCTCACTCAGTAGTTCAACGTACTCAGAAATGTATCGACGCCGATGATGGGCATTTTGAGCAACTGTTGTAACTGTAAAAGTCTAAGATGATTAGTGCTCATCATTTTCTGTTTGTGTAAATTCAGTCTTGTTATGTTAACACAGCTTTTTCTTTGCTTGAAGTGTACGCACATTTTTGGCACCCTCTGTATATGGTGAAGATGTGAAATAAGAAAATTAAAACATTTACTTACAAGGGAACTACTTCCGTCAAACAAACTTGCGGAATTATCAATTAAGCCAAACTGAATTTAACTGTAACGACTTTTTACCACAATAAATAAATAAAGGTTATGTTAAAAAGTAGAATATTTGGTTGTTTTCATGTCAATCACAATAACAAAAAAAATTGTTGAAATTTAAAAAAAGCCTTCCATTGTATTCTCAGAGCAATTCGGTCTGTTACAAGTGACGCAGCGCGGTACCAATTGACTGCTAGAACTTTGTTCATCTGCCACTAGAACACGTAACTCATGACAAAAAAAACACAAGACTTAATGAGTAATACTAAGTAGGATACTAGTGCCTTCTGCTTTGAAACTATAAAATGGATAAATTAAGTGGTCAAGAGTTCATACAAAGTAGACAGAAGCTTTCTGTTTCCATTTTCATTTTCATCGGTTTTGGGGCAGGGGAGGATTTTGAGATGTTTCAGTGTTGCTTACGGCTGCCTAAGCCCGCATGCGGGGTCTCCGGGAGCAAGGGACGGGGTAATGCGCGGACGTATAGACAGGTCCCAACATGTTTTCAGAACTCGGCGGAGGGAATGAAATGGAGAAATGGAGATGAAAAATTCGAGGAAAGTAAAAATCCATCCCAGGATTTGCCTGACCAACCGGGAGAAATCACAAGGTTAGGCTGGCGGGCCCCAAGAGAATCCGGGATCTCTCCTTGTGTTATTGCATTACATATATATCTAAACACTAAAGGCGATCAAACGCCGAGTTATTCGCTCTCCCGTCCTCGTAAGCGAGAGCGGCCGAGTCGGAGTGCTGCTTCGAGAATCTCATATCTCGAGAGCGGCGTGCCGGCAACGAGGCAAAGTGACTCGAGAATTGCCGCAGTGACCAAAACATAATATTCTTTATTGTACAGGAAGGAAACTTAGATGCAGTGATGAAAATGCCGTTTCTGGATCAACTTATGCCCTCAACCGGCCTTTGGTACTTACGAGAATCAAACACGCACTCATAGGCTACCGTTGACACTTTTGATGTTGCGGCAACTCAGGCCGCTGAGACTGAAAGCTTATTTGACAGTATTTACTAAACATATACAGGGTCTTTCAGAAAGCAGCAGCATTGCATTGTCACCTTCGCCCTGACGGAACTAATCGTAGGATATAGGAACGGTAACCAATTGGTGTCAACACGTTGGCAAAAATTCCGAAGGATATTGGTGTAATTCTTAAAACTGCTGAATCCTAAAGAATACACTGGACACTGTTTCCGGACGAATACTGTAGCAGAAGATTATATAGAGGGAGGGATCTATAGAGAATAAAAACAAAATTGCTTCGAGTACCGGCTTTGGAAGAGATTAATAAACAAGAAATCAAAATTGTCGCCTGGTATCTAATTGCAAGGAATGTGTTGTACATATAATTAATAATAAATAAGAAGCACAAAGGGACAACCATTATCATAGTGATATCTCTTACATTATATTTGTTGCTGATTGCTTTCTTAAGAACGTCTATGTAAAAGAGAAACGTTTCAATTACAAGGGCGCAGTTTCTCATTAAACACTTTGAAAGATTACAAGAGCACAAACCCCCACCCCGATTTGTATGAAAACATTTACTGGTAAGTGGAGGGAGTCAGTTACAGTGGCTTAGCTGTATGTGGAACTGCAGACCTTGAAGACATTTATTTTGTGTTGCGCTGTGGTGCAATGTATGAAAACCCTGCAGATTTTATTGGAATGGAACGCTTTCTTTCTCAGTTCATCGTTTATCACACCTTGGTGGATATTAAGCGTCTGAGCTTGCACTAAGTGCATGCTTACTTTTCTCTTCTTAGCTGCCAAATTTCCAGCTTATTTGATGTGATAACTTGACTTGTATTTCAGTGAGTGTCCTGTGCATAAGCAAAAGCATTGAAGTTTTTTACAGTTTTTAAAGCCTGGTACTAAATATTTAATTATAGAAGCACAGAAGTGCTAGAGTAACCAGATTTAGTGGTTGATATTTGTCTCTGTGAAACTCCCTCTCCTTTCCTTTAAACCTTTGTTGACTGGTTAACAATTTTGAATTTGCTTCATAACTTAATAAAGTAAGAGCTTTGGTTCAAACTTAGCTACCAATATATTTATTTATTTTAGAGTCTTAAAGCTCAGGCCCTAAGATACTCTGGTATCTTGAGACTGTTAAATATTTATTTTAATGAGTGCAGTTCTGTAGCCATCACGGGACTGTCATCTGTTATTAGGTACCTTATACTTGAAAAGTTGAAGGGTCTAGGTTAATTTCTTTATTCGATTTTTACGTAAAAACCAAGGGGAAAATGAATAATAAAATATAAACAAATAAACTACGGAGAATGTGAGGTAAATATATTTCACGATATGAATGTACCAGGGCTATGAAGACAGGTGTGAGTTTTGACTTCTATTGACCTGTGGACTTGCTCACTTAAATGTCTATGTTCATACCGCTAACGGACAGTTTCAGGAAGATTTGCATTTATGGAAGTTCAATGCGGTCTCCCCAAGAACTCAAAGAGGAGCGATAAATCATCTGCAAAGTATCGTTCGAGAAATCGCATTTGTTATGAGTTATCTTATTTGGACATATAATTGCATTCCCCTCATTTGTGATACTTCATATTTATTCGGGAAGAGAATTCAAAATTGTATGAATTTAGAAAACACATATTTGGAGACAATACAACTTCATCTGGGGATAATGTAGACGTAGTCCTGATGAAAAAAAAAATTGTTTAACATCGCGGAGACAAAATCCTTCGGGGCTACCTCCCCCAAGAAGCTGATCACTAGCTACCTTCATACCTGGCTGGCTGGAATAAAATACAGAACTCTCCAGTCTTAACGGAAACAAAAATCTCGACTTTCTGTTCCAAATATACAGCGATAACCCATACTGATTATGAGCGAATATGCTCATAACCTAACCTTACCATTAACTGCCTCGTCTCCGAGACACCAGTGATGATGTTCACGGCAGTCGTGGGAAGATGGAGAAGAATTCCGTTGAACACCCCGGAAGATTCTGCATAGTTAATATCGGCCGTGAAAGCCTAGTAAACAAAGAAAAAATGTTATTTTAGCACGTCAATCGTTGTGTAGAAAATGAACCAGTTCAAAAGTGTTAATGATAGAATCAATTTATATTTAATGTCCTTATCTCTTCACTACAGACCCTGGAAAAGATGAAGAGAATGCTTTCATGATGAAAACAGAAGAACTTCTGTTTGCAAGCAAGCATTTCAGTAGCCACATGACACTAGAAAGGAACATTTGATTATCTACTTTAAAGACACTGAGATCGTTCAATATTACCATCAAGTATTACAAGGAAATAACAGTTATCAGTTTTGAAAAAATTGCAGAATCAACATCGAGGAGATGCATATCAAGTTTCAAAGTTTTCATATTGTTAATTAAAACAAGAACTGTACATTATACCGTAATTTCTACCTTGTGTACAATTTTAAAAATGAAGAGTTGTGGGAATTGTGTTATTTATGTAAGTACATAAAAATAAGAAATAAATTATTATGTACTTTTCTAGTATATATTTTTGCAGTTACACGCATTTCCTTAATTTTTCCACGTATAGACATCAGTAAAGGTTAGGACTAATATAATATGTAAAACAAGTCTTATTTTACCAACAAATTGAATTACAGATTGAAAAAAAGCATTGGAAATATTTTGCAAAATATGAATTTTTAATTCCCTCAACCTAAAAAGGAACATTTTTGAAATAATGTACTCGACTGGTTGTTAATCAGGAATTTGTACATACGAATCAGCAACTAGAAAGTCACCAATGTAACTTCTCTTTGGTACCGGGTTCTAGTTGGGCTAAACTCCTCTTCGCATGCCTCTACAGCATCTTTTGGGCTTGAAAATTCTCCGCAATAGCAGGGCGCCAGTTTCGGACTGTAAAGAGGATGGCGGTAAATTGCACAGGAGTACACTCTAGAAAGCTAACATTGGGTATGGAAGAACCAGTGTCATAGTTCAGTCTGATTCCAGTTCTCCCTTTTTCACACAACTTTTGGAATAAATTCGGGGGTCCAACTGTTGCGTTCCATTCTGCGAAAACTATCTTCGGTCTCAACAGCAATTGTTCCCAATGACAGCTAATGGAGACACTCTTTGCTCTCTTGACTTTTGTTGGGGGTACATCGTCTGGGAAGATCCAAACTGGTTGTTTTTAATCACTTTGATAGATTAGAGCCTCCTCATTGTTTTTTAGAGCATAATACTCAAGCAAATCACTCGAGAAACGTTCTGTCCTTCACCTGAGGAACTTTTCATATAACTTCAAGACACTCCCACATCTAAGGATCGCTCTACATTCTTATAAGCCACGGAGCTTCTGTCCAAAGTTGTGATGTTTCTGCATCCACTGCCGTAGTCTTAAAGTCAATGAATTACTCGCACTATGTTCATTTACAGATACATTCTTATAAACGGTTTACGAGTAAGGAAATTGATTGTGCCTCCTTTGCTAAGATCAAAACAATAAACGTTTAATGAAAGGTAATTACCCTATATAGAAAAATTAATGACATGCAATGTGTGAAATATAAAATTATTTTTATAAGACATGAAGCACTGCTGGGAACGATCGCTTGCCAATTAGTGCACCTGCTTCCAATTTCGACTTGGAGCAGATTCATTTTTCTGGAACTTTGCTGCATGTCCGTTGATTTTAGATGTCGGCGAATTTGATTTATTTTTAAAATATATAAATATAAACCTACAAGACAGAAGTCGTGTTTTACATGGCATCACATTAGTAGAATTAGCACGAATGCCGTCAGTTCCCATCTTTCGCAATGTTTCATCATGTTTAGGTACATTTTTCACATGAACCATCAGTGCTTGGTTTGTGAAATTTGGTACACACATTAGTGAATGCGTTTTGTATTTTTATGTTATGAATTACATGTTTTCAACATTTTTCGGAGGATTTAATTTCAGTATCTACCACTAATTTTGAGGCAGGAGTACAAAAACATCAGTAGAGTATATATATATATATCTTGAGCAGTAACCTGTCAAAATTTCATGTTCTATCATAAATACTTTCTGAGTTTTAGGTATTGCTTTAAACAAGTTCGCGAAAATTTGTAATAAATAAAACCACACAATACGGCCACTTGTTTCACAGAAGTTCCATTTTACACAATTGTTCAAAGCACTTGATAGTTAATTAAATATTTTATGGTAGCCCCCTGTTCCTCTATCTTGGGTCACTTATTTCCATATATGCACTAGAACTAGAAAGCAACTTTCTTCTACGGTTTTCATCAGTTGATGGAACATGTAACTCGTCTAACCTAAGCTGATAACTAACTTGATTGTTTACATTTTCTACACTAATATGTACCTTGTTTACAGGATTTGTTTTACCTCTTTCAGGGCCTCCTTTACGCTTTTTTAATAAATTTTTATATATTGGCATTTTGCAAGCTTTTCCATCTGGTTACAACAAAACTAACAGGAAAAACAACAGGAAGTTGGAAACAGTTGCCAATCCTTCAGCGTTCATCAGTGTGGGCAATACATAACTATCCCTACTAGAGGAAAAAATTACCTTAGCCCGGAAATTTCAAAATACAACTAAAAGGGGGCTTGTAACCATTTGATACACGACTTTTAAATGACATTTAAATATTCTTTAGGGCCGTTTTCACATAAATACTACCTGATATATTATATAGTGAACTATAACAATGTAAATAAAAAAGGAAGCCTTATATTTTTGACCATATTCACTGTACCGCCTCCCCTTCAGTTGTTTGACATTTATGTTTTCATGATAGAAAATTGCGGAAAAGGCAACTATCACAATCCAGGATCGAATCTGAACCACAGGCAAGCAGATTCCAAGCACACAAGTTACGATATATGCGTGTGTATGAGAAACAGAAATCCGCATAAATTTTAACACCTTTCAGAAAAAGGAAATCCGTACCACGATTCTTTTGCCTGCAGAAACTTCGTTTTCCTAAACAAGATCTTTTAAAGTTTTTTGCCGTGGCACCAGAATAAATCGGTACCATGTCAAGTATAATGAAATAAAAAACGTTATTTGTGAAATGCATGCAATTCTTATTTCATATTTTATGAGATGTACTTTTGTTATAGTTGAATGGTTTTAGGTAAAGGCTATCGTTTACTCTGAGATGTTTTAAGTGCACATAAATTTAAAACCCAACTTACTTTAGAAAGCGTGTAGCCAATAGATTTTATAACTTCTAGAATTATGAGTTATCGGCATTTCTAGGTATAAATGATTTACAATCATCAAACTTAAATGAAGTTCTAGTTGAACTTTAAGTTTCAAAGTAACGAGTTGACATCATCTAAAAAGGAATATTTTCACTTTTTATTTTAATAAATATTTTCGAAAACTACAATAAGACATAATGTGTGGAAAATGTAATATGTTGACCGTTTATGGAGATAAATAAATTGTTGTATTTCACTGAGAAGAAAGACGCAGTTATAAACATTGAAAATGCAGCCCTCATTACTACGGGATTTATTCAAATTAGGCATAACTTCTCTTCGGTTGCAAGCAATGCATTGCTTTAAACTGAAATTTGTAACCAAAGTAACACCAATGGGAAATTGAAATAAACCGACAGTACTCATCTGTTCAGAACAGCTGGCGATAATCTTTTATCAAAGACCTGTGTCCTATGTGCCATCGATCAAAGTTTTATTGTAATGTAATATGACGGCTATATTGCTTTTATTACAACTGTATAAAGTGCATGTTCTCTCTCACTCTGTTGGCTTACAGTAAGACTTGTGTTAGATAACAAGAGGACGCATGTGGGAGTTTGGGCGATAAACAGATTACATGACGGAGTCTGAACGAGCTCAATATTGACGTGTTAGCGACATCAAGTTAAAATATTATTAATTGAAACTTTTGACCATCATTTGTCTAATTTGAACGAAGTATTTTATTGATTGATAAAAGATTGGCTTGACAATCAATGAAGAGACAACTAAGTTCACTACAGTTTTTAGGAAATGTTATTTCCCCAGCTGGCATGACTGTAGATCCAGAACGTATTCCTGATTTTCTGTACCAAAAGTCGCCAAAGCAGGTGTCTCAGTTCATTGGCATGTTAATGTTATACTTTCTTATTCGTCATCAAATTGAAAATATTGGGGAAGAAGAATGCTACATTTGTTTGATTCTTTATCATTTACACATTTTGTCAGTTTCCATTCCTTTACATCTACTATAAACAAAAGTTGCGATATTTCTATACGAGAGCATCCAGAGAGTAGAAAATTTGTTGCGGATATATGACTCTCGCTATGTCAGACGGTTTGGAAAACTTGCAACAGTTTGCCCTGATCAAACCCCGTTTAGCTAAAGGAACGAATGAGTTGTCTAATTATTCAGAAATTGCTGAATTGTAGAGCTCTGTGTCTTAATGGAGCACATTTTGTATTGATCTCCAAATCTAATTGTACTTACTGAGAGCCCAGTGTTTGTTTTGCTTCATTATCTTACTGGAAATATACAAACGAGGTATAAAATTCGCCAGCATTTTATTTTGAAGTGAGTTGATAGTAATATGCAAGCATTTGTGAAAACATTCCGGAATTTGGTGCACTGTTCGTGGTAAGTTTAAACTTGTGACCACAGTGTCGCTCATCTTGCTTTGTATAAAAAAGTAGTTTTTTAATTTGTTGGAAACGCAGTTTACTAACAGAAGTCAAAATTATATGCTCAACATCACTTATGCCTCTTAGAGGAATACAAGACTGCCGTTAAACACCATTCAATTAAAACTGTAGCTCTGCAGCAGGTGTGTGACATTGACACAATGCTCTCACTTACTTTATAGAAAAAGTCCCGAACTCTAAAAATAATACTCCAAACTGGCTTTTCGTATTATCTCCATTTCCCGTCTTGTATCTCAAACTCTCATTAGAAACCGTAGCTTTGCTAAGTTAACGAGGCCGACCATGTTACTATCTGAAGCTATATCAAAATGGGGTAATATATTTAGGAGGACGGACAGATAATGTGATGATGAACACTTTTTAGTAGCGCCGTTGTCTGCTGATAATTAATCCGTTACTGCAATGCTAATAGAAGTAAACATTTAAATAATTCAAGTATAAAAACTACTTACTTTTAAAATATGCGGTTTTCACGTGCATATCCAGCAATTTACTACCTAATTGAGTATTTGAAGTGAAATTACAACATCTCTAAGTAGCGTGTATAGCTTTTTAAATTTCCAATTATTATACGAGGATTGCTGCCTGGCTGTTGACATGACGACATTGTGCGAATCAGGCTGGCGGTACGCAAATAGTGGATAGCTAGAAGGTCAATCACTTCTCATTGTGTTGTAATGTTGAAATATACACTTTAGACGTGAATTCATTAACGAAAAATTCTGATTTTTCACACATCACAATTAGAAAGCTAATAGTTGTTGACAGGAGCATCAACCGTAAAGAAGACAAAACTTGCTGTCATGTGTAAATAAGAATAAAAGGGTTTCACATAACAGAGGCTTCTGAGCACCTCAAACATATGAATGTTAAACGTTCGCTGTTACATAATAATCATAAGTTAAAGCTCAGCCTTGATGAAGCGTCCAGTACCTTGTATTATTACTTTAAATAATATAAATACTCTCTTTTCTTTTAAATACGTTATGAGTTTTAAGCACATTTAGCAAAAGGATTTTTCGCTTTTTAAGTAACAAACTTTGCTCCATTTATCTTCATGAAATTTGAAGAACACGACCTAAAACAACAGAAAAGGTGGCCAAAACCAGTTTCCAGATAAAAATAATGTACCTACAAGAGATAGGTAAGCAGAAGTGTAGATCATTACAGAGACTTCTTCTTTCCTATCAGAAGCATACGATGATTCAGGAAAGGCAAAGACTATAGTAATTGTGGAGAGGAAATGGTTACTTGTAAAACATATTACTGTAGTTTATAATCAATGAAAAATTAATTAACTCATGTTGGGCCATGTAGCTAAAAGAGTAACTAGACGTTAATAAATAAAACGCTGAAATAGCCTTACAAAAACGCCAACAATTACTTCAGACAGAATCGTTTGTGTTCATCCTAAAGACAGTTTACAAGAGAAAGTGGAATAAACACATATTGAGTTTTAAAGATAACGGAATACCGAACAAACCATGAGAAGAAAAGAGTGGCGAAGCAAGCCAAATCAGGATACCCACATGAAATAAAGCTAATTAGAAAGTAACAAAGGGTTTTGACGCCTAAGATTTAAACCTGGTGGTGTTTGCAGTTAACTGCATCTCAGGGATAGAAGTCGGTAATGCATCAAGTATTACGTTAACATATTTCTTACATGCTGGGTGACCGTTAAGAAAGGCTTGTTTGTAATAGAATAGTAAAGCCAAAGTAAATAAATAAACAAAATTAAATAATAGTTTATAAACCAACATAACTTGCTTTGCAAAGCTTACAAAACAACATATTACTGTATTCTTAATATGCAAATTAATTTATCTAATACGCACTAGTAATCTCATTTTCAATAGAATTAGAAAATTGTTTTGTTGTTGCAGGGAATGTCCCGACCTTTGGCAAATTTAAAGCCTTTCATTACCTTCGCTTGTGGCTTAGCCAACGAGCTTATCAAACTTGTTGAGGTTTAATATAAGAAACGGCCATTTAGTTGCACATTTTGACCACGAATATCACAGATGGCCTTTGTGCATCAACATTATGTTACTTTTAGAGATAAGCCCCAATATTTGAAATACAACCCTTCATCAATGAAATAATTTAATTGAAGTGAGACCCGTAGTCAGTAGACAAAAACTATAATATTATAATGTTGCCTAGATCTTGTTAAGTTAGACATACCAGTGACCGAAGTCATAAACACTCAACAACACTGACTGAGGACTACCGCCAGACATGTCAACAGTCTGGTGATGTGTATAACATCTCAAGAGAGAGGCCGCTGGACAACTTCAAGAAAGTGGTGCAAAACTTGAAGCTTCCCTTGAACTGGTCAGCAAAACTCGAGTGGGTGTGGTGAGAAAAATAAAATGAATAACGTGGTAGTAAACGTGAAAACCCAATATTCCAGGTTTCGAAGAAGAACTGACATCTAGTGAAACATGTTACCATTGTAATGTTGAAAGGAACTTTTCAAATCATAATTACTCTATGTACACTGTAAATTACGGCAGTGCTTAATAAGATAGATAAACCTTTAGTTACACTGCAAGTGAATGTAAACGTATTTTTTAAAAGTTAGCAATTTACATTTAATACACGGCATCACACATTACTTTTCATAGTATTTAAAAATGTTGGTCATTTTGGGGAATTTTTGACAATTTTAAAGTCATTCTACAGGTAATTTGTAAGGCATTAAGATAATCGACATCTGGGCCCTGTTTATTAGCAGGCATGCATTTAGAGAATTTACATAAGAAGTTGGTGGGAGTGACTTGGATTGAACCAGCAAATTTACAAAGGAACAGTCAAATATAATCTAACTACTCTTTACTGGAGCGTGCAAAGAATGCTGTGATAGATATGCTGTCTGCTATTCTCAATTTCAAGTCTTCTATTAATACTTTGATTTCACCATTTACTGCGAGCCCCAAAAGTCAACAGAAACTGTTATGGCGTTGGTATTGAACATAAAGAATATTTGACATTCATCGAGTGGCAATACTGTAACTAACATCTGTAGTGTAAAGCTGAGTTTTACTAAGTAAGAAAACGATTTTCACTGCAGACCGACATTTAAAGAATTTCAACAGAAAATTACTACATGGAATTTCATCATTTCTCTATGCTCTAGTCTACAGAATCTGATGCATTGATACATCGGCTGTCATGTGTACATCCTCAAGCCAGCAAGCTGAGTAATAAAGTCGTTCAAATGTTACCGTAGTGGCAAATCTTCTAGCAGTGCTAATGAATCATTCACAGATTTCAACCACGGTGAAGATTTTGACTGAAAGCTACTTTATTTTAAGTGTGTGTGAAGTTTTGAATAAAATGTTTTTTTTATTGATTTATTTATGGACGCTCTTTAACATCGCTGGTCATCAGCGCCCCATTCAACTCAGGGCGTGAAACGGCCGACAAATTTTGCTCAGAGGCCTCTTCTTTCAGGCTTGAGGTTCTTTTTCGTGCCGTAAATGTACGACACGGGACCCACGGCTTTACTTCCCTTCCGAAGGAAGCCATACTTACGATTTTTATGCCCGAAAAAATCCATCGGTCCTGGTCGGGTTCGAAGCCGCGTTCTTGGGTGTAGGAGGCAAGTATGGTAACCACTACACCACCAGGACCGACTAAATAAAAACTAACGACTAAATATTATTTGATGATGAACAAATAGATTTCTTATGTAACATTATGAAATTAGTTATCTCAAACATTAGCAATTCCATTATTTAAAAATCTTTTAAAGAATTTCGACAGTTTTAACAAGTAAAGAAAAATGAAATTATTGGTGAATAATAAACGATATCTTCCAATGAATGTGAAAGGGGATTTGGTGTAATGAATAACTTTCTTACAAAACTCCGGAATCGAATGCAAACAAAAATATGTCTGTGATGTTTGTGATCATTAATGGCCTGCCAAACGTTTTGCCACAGAGTGGTTAACGACCGGACGCCTTTTACGGGCATTTCGTTACGTCAAAGCGAAATTTACCTGTAAATTTTGTTACTGTCTTTTTTTCATTTAAAAAATATATCTTAACACTTTTTTTTTTTTTTTTTTTTTTTTTTGCTATTTTTCACCACACTCACTAGATAACATTCTATACGAGTTCAAATATATTTATGTGAATAGAAAACTTTGGTGCCACCTCTAGCAAGCGTGGTATTTAATTTCTGACTTATAGTTGCGACCCTACATTTCGTCTGTTTCATGCTCATAGCGCCCAACTCCCGAACGGTTGGCAGACATCTCCAAGAAATGGAACGTTCATCTTCTTGCGGTTGATAGCGCAATGCAACATCACCACATACTTTTCGTAATTTCTACTGCGGGGCATTTGAATTTTCACAAAAGTTACTGCTAAGAGTGTGTAAAATTCCATTTTAGAGCAGTTCCTACGCTTGGCTGCTGCGATAAAGATATTTTGATTGGACAAGGACCTTGTGCATGTTGGGTACCCGAAACAATTTACATTTCTATGTTTAATGTTTTTGTGAATATTTTGCTACAGAGGCAGAATGAAAGTGGGGTAAATCTAAGGTGTCTATTTCTTCAACATTTACTAATATTTTACATGTGATTGCCCCTTTAAAACTCTAGTTATTTTCTTTGCCTGTTTTGGAAGAAAAAATATCAGCAAAAATTGTTTCAGGTTAGACAATGAAATTAAATCCGTGAGCATACTGAAAAGTTTCCGACCTAATAAAGATACAAGACATTTTTTCAGATTTTTTTTTTATTATTTTTCAACATAGTCTCCTTGTAACTCTACATACTTCTCCCAGCGATTATCCCATCTCTGTAACCCGTCGAAATAGTACTCGGCGTTTTTCTCTGCAAAATAATTGTTCACGAAGGTGATTGCCTCTTCATTTGATGAAAATCTCTGTCCTCCGAGCGCAATTTTCAGATGAGGGAACAAAAAAGAAATCGCTGGGGGCTAGATCTGGTGAGTAAGGCGGATGGTCAAGCATTTCAAAACGTAATTCGTGGATTTTCGCCATTGCAACTGCTGAGGTGTGAGACGGTGCGTTGTCTTGGTGAAACAGGATTTTCTTTTTTCTGCAAATGTGGCCGTTTTTCCGCAAGTTCTGCCTTCACCTTGTCAAGTAATGATGCGTAGTATGCTCCTGTATTGGTTTTTCCTCTTTGAAGATAATCGATTAAAATAACTCCATGACTATCCCAAAAAACAATCGCCATCTCTTTCCCAGCCGAAAAAACAGTTTTTGCTTTTTTTTTTTTTTTTTTTGGAGCCGGTTCCCCCTTTGCAGTCCACTGTTTGGACTGTATTTTTGTTTGGGGCGTATAATGGTGTATCCAAGTTTCATCTACAGTAATTAATCGACGCCAAAACTCGGATTTATTGCGCCTAAACTGCGCCAACAGAGCGTTGGAAATGTTCATTCGAACACGTTTTTGGTCTAACGTGAGCAAACGCGGCACCCAACGCGCGGACAGCTTTCTCATGTCTAAATGTTGATTTAATATGTGACAAACACGTTCTTTTGACATGTTCATAGCCTATGCTATGTCTCTCACTTTAATTCGGCGGTCGTCTAGCACCATTTGGTGAACTTTGGCGATGTTTTCGTCGGTAGTTGCAGTTTTTGGAAGTCCCGAACGTTCATCGTCTCCCAAGCTCTTACGGCCACGTTTAAATTCAGCTGCCCAAAATTTCCCTGTGGTAAATGATGGTGCAGAGTCCCCATATACAGAATCCAACTCATCTTTGATTTGCGTAGGCGTATTGCCTTTCAAAAACAAATATTTAATGACAGCTAAACACTCGATTTTGTCCATTTTCATAAAAACACTCACATCAACTCACTCAAACGACTGTTACATAACAACTGAGCGTCCAAAATGGCTGAAACTTTGGTGAGTAACTGTGAACAGATGAACAACGAAATTCACTAGCTTTTATTTACGAGTGCTGCCATCTTCATGTTGAGGTCGGAAACTTTTCAGACCACCCTCGTAAATTGAAAATAGTATTTATAAACTGACCTAGAACTTTTTAGGAAGAAAAAAATTACACGGATATTCAAATTGTTCAGATTTATGGAAAAGCTTTAAAAATAAAGATAGTGCTTAATACGTCACAAAATAATTTTATTTGAACACAAATAAACATTTCTATTCTGTGCCTCAGCTAAAATATGTATTATAATATTATGTAATTTTCTGATGTAATGCTTGTTTACATCTTCCCTGAGTTTTAATTTAATTTTTAAAATTAACACATAATAAAACACATGGATGTCATTTCTATATTTTAGAACAGAGGTAAACTATAAGGAAAGGAAGATTTGGTAAGAAGGCTGTAGTTTCTAAACCTTTAATGTGGTGCACAGTGTGTTTTACATCTTACAACAAATCATCCGTTAGCTAGTCGTATAATCGCCACAGGGCTGTAATAAAATACACCTCATTCGCTAGAGATCGTTCTAATTAAATGAAGGCGTTGATTTTATAAGCTATTAACAAAAACTGTTGTCTTCATATATTTCATTTATTCTCTTCTACTCAATTACTGCGTGTAATTTATTGTCATGTGTAAGCATTAAACAGCATTTGCTAATCAGTTGTAAAAGGCGCTTTCCATGTGAATCTATATGCATGAATTAGGTCAAGTTATGCGTAGAAATTAAGGTTCTTGGCATCCTTCATGAATATTACATTTAACAACACCTACTTCTTTCATGTGATTGATAACCTTCAGCACCATTTACAGCAATTCAAATTAAATAACGTATAACAAAGTTCATCTGTCATTGAGACGTTGGGAAAGTTAGCGCAAAATGGCTCTAAACGACTGAAATGATCTAGAAATAATTCTAGTTAGAGGATATATATAAATATTTTAACACAAATAGTAAACAAAGGAATGTTTAAAACAACACAAAATGTCCCCTGGCGTAAAAAGCAACATACTCGTTATATAGCTCATAATTTTTAATATTTTAAATTATAAAGACTATAGATTCCAAAATCAAACATTTAGAGAGTTTTGGCAAAACAAGATGTATATTCTAAGACCAATGACATTATATAAAACGCTAGATGCTGTTGTAGAACGCAACAGTTGGTTTGCGGTATATCTACTACGGTACCAATCTATTTAACGTGATGCGAAAGAGCGTTCACGTAAAATTGTGTATTTCACAAACATAAATAATTATGAAAGCCGAAAGAAACGAAGTGAGGAACATAAAACAGTTGCAGCGAAGGTCAAAAAGAAATTAAAAAGTGAAGGGAAAGATTATGTAATTCGTAGATAAAAAAAAGTAAATGGTCATATTGTTGAAAAGTAATGTGTTTTTTATCGTTCTTAACCTAAGTTCATTTAGACCTATCAGAACAAAATAATGTTTGCAGACGTTTAACGAGAAAATAAACGAATACCTGAACAGACACATATTACCGTATATCAAAATTTTTTTGTTCTTGCTTTCAAAGTCAGCGCGCATGCAAGAATGAGCCTTATCAAGCATTTTTATGACCTAAAAGAAAAATAATCTTAGTACTAAAAAGGGGCAGAGAGGACCTTAAAACATGCAAAGAGACTAGCGGTAATAAATGAAAGCATAGGAAAAATAGTCAAGGAATACAGAAACAAGTAAATAATAAAAAGAAACTTTACAGGAGAAGTAAAAATCAAAATCTGCGTTCAAAGCCTTACATGAGGTGACTCGTTTTTACTGCTAAAGAAACATTTCCCTTGTCTCAGTTTTCACATTCATGCCCCACATCCGCACAAAGCTGAGAACGCTGTCAACAAGACGAAAACGACTAAACTGTTTGATACACAATCAAATGTTTTATCTTACACAGCGGGAACTATAACAATTTTGAAGGTCTTTCTCATCCGTTGTGTGAAATACAGCAGTCTGCCAGTCTTCAAACCATTTCTGATAGCCTGCGCATCCTTCACAACTGCTTCCAGTGATGGAAAATGCTTCCCATAAGGTTTTTCTTCAATTTGTACAAAAGGCAAAAACAGGTGGGGATATACTTCAGTTCGATTTTTGGAGATATTCAGCAATGTGCGGCCGTGCATTGTCGTGGTGCTGCATCCAGTTTGTTGCATGAAAGTGCAGCCTTTTGCTTGCAGAGTTTTCAAGATATTATAGCCCAGTTACGAGCTCTGGTCTCAACAGCGCAGAGCTACTTATGAAAAGACAGGGTACGGCAATATGAAATAATTACACAAAGATACCTAGAGCAATCAAACATTTGAATCCTAAACAAATTATATAATTTATATTCCTAATACTAAATGGGATCCCTAATTTAATTTGCAAAATCTGCTAGCGTTTTACTAATTTATAAAACTTTTACGTGATGTGCATTCACACTCATAACACAAAGAGAATTTAAAAAAATGACAGCAATTAGCTACAATTCCCAATTTGAGACAGAGCGTTACTCATCGGAATTTCATCAGAACAGTCAACACAACATCCAACTACAATTATTATTCCCCCTATGCAAACTATCAATTGACAAGGAATCGTGATGATATGTCGTTGTTTTTCGTTTTGTGTTTACTGAAATTTGTCGTTTACTGAAATTCAATTTTCTGCTAATTTTTAAGCTACTCTATTATTACTATTATTATTATTATTATTATATTATCATCGTTATTATTATTATTATTATTATTATTATTATTATTATTATTATTATTATTATTATTTACCGGATTCCGAAGGGATGTAAGCTGTTGCGGAAAGATTTTTACTAATCTATCCAAATCTACATCGATGGTACCTACTAGGTTAGTAAAATTTTTTAAAAAAATAAAATATTCCCTCCGAACTTGAAGCTCCTTCTTTACCTTCTAGCCAACCTTTAGAAATGTTTATTAACAGGTTTTTAACATCGTTAGTGATTCTAAATTTCTAGATAAGATCACCCCGAGAGACAACAATTTTACACGAGAAATCAGCACTTAATAATCCTGATGATGTTATTCTTCCAGCCGATAAAGGGTCCTCAGTAGTACAACAGGACATTTCTTCATACAATGCTGAAGCTTGCCGACAGCTTGAAGGTGTCACTTATTATGAACTACTGTCTTCCGACCCTACAGTCAAGTTTATGAAGAAATAGCTTCTTTTATTGCATCTTCTAGTACTGCTGAAGGACTTAGTTTCCAAGACATCACTAAACTTGCTCCTCATGTCCCTCGTACTCCCACCATATATTTTCTCCCTAAAATTCATAAAAAGAACTGTCCAGGCCGAGCTTCGATTCCCCCACTGAACGTATTTCCGCTCTAGTAGATTGTTTGTTACAGCCATTTGTTACGTCTAGGTCATACTATATCAAAGATTCCTTCCATTTTTTGAGTTTACTAAAGAAAGTTGACTCTTCGGCACATTCTGATATACTTCTGACCACTATCGATGTGACGTCACTCTATACTTAGATTTCCCATCATGAAGGATTAGCTGCTGTTAGACATTTCTTGAACTCTCAATTACCTCCTCATACCCCATTAACAGATTTCATTTGTCATCTTGCTTATCTGGTCCTCACTCGCAATACGTTTAGTTTTGATAATAAACATTATCTACAAATTAAAGGTACTGCAATGGGCACCAGTATGGCACCGTCTTATGCCAATCTTTTTATGGCTCGCTTAGAGGAGGAATTTCTTAAGTCAGAATCTTTGGCACCATTATTATGACTGAGATATATTGATGATATATTCGTGCTTTGAACTCATGGCTCAGAATCTCTCGATCAGTTGTCCTTATTAATCTTAACTCCAAATTTTCAGTTAACTTTATTTCTTCTGTCTCCCAATGCTGCTACGTTCCTAGATATTGATATTTCTTTAAGTAATCTGTGCACATTAAGCCTACCAATTTACAACAGTATCTTCATTTTGATAGCTCTCATCCCTTGCATACATATCGACCGCCACGGGTGGCCGAGGTCGTTAAGGCACGGACTCGTGAGCGGGAGGTCTGCGGTTCGAATCCCGCCAGGACCGTCCTCCCTGACTGGGGTTTTTTCCAGGTTTTCCTCAGTCTTCATAACTGGCAAATGCCGGGGAGGTACCTAAACTTAGGCCTGGAACGCTTCCTTCCTTAAAAAAAAAAAAAAATATCCTTTCCCAATTTATCATTTCATCTCATGTATCATCAGTGTCCACCGCCTGTGGTGCCTCAGTAGTAAAAACGGGCGTTAAACACTACTCAAAAAAAAAAAAAAAAATCCCTTGCATATCAAAACATCTATTCCTTTTTCGCTTTCAATCTGTGGTCATCGTCTTTGTAACAACTTTTCATCTCTTGACAAGTATATTAAAAACCTAACTCAAAAGTTCCAAGACCAAAATTATCCTTCCGCTCTTTTAAAATCCCGTATAGTCCCAGCGCACAAAACTTTCCAATGCAAACCTAAAACTTCTAATAAAAACTTCATTAACCTTATTTCTGCTTACGTATCTGAAATTGAAAGCATCAGACCTATTTTGAAAGAATGTAACGATACTTTGTTAATGCACTCATCTCTAAATGCCTTTTCTAAATTTGTACCCCGCCTTACTTTTAGAACACCCCCTAACCTTAAAAGTATATTTCGCCGAAACCTCTGCTCCGAATTTACGACATCCCTTTGCTGGCTCATATCCTTGCCAACGCCCTAAATGTAAAACCTGTGCGCTAATTATGCCTTGCCATTCATTCCACAGCCCTAATTTATACAGAGAATTTAACATTTCTTCATTTGCTACCTGTTCTTCCAAGAAGGTCGTATATATGTTATCTTGTAAGCTTTGCAAATCATTTTATATTGGTTTAACTTCTACTATTATTTCGCTACGTATGAACAACCATTGACGTTCTGTTAAAACCAAGTCTCCCTTGCCGGTTGCCCAACATGCCTTATCTCACTGTTAGGATTTTGAGGATGCTTTTAGTCTAACTCTTATTGATGCTTTACCTACACAATGCTCTGAAAGTTTACTCAGAGATAGAGAAATGGCAGCTATTTTTTTATATAAAGCGTGTATACCATCTGGTTTAAATCTTACGTATTAACTTATTTTTATACTCTCTCTCTCTGTCATATTTTTACACACTCTCTCTCTCTCGTTGCTTATTAGCGAATTCCGATTTCTATTGTGATCGACACCGTGAAAAATCTGCTTATTTTTCCGCTATTTTATTTATTTATTTTTAGCGAATTCAGAAGGAAGGCAAACTATTCCTGTTGTGTCAATGGGAAATAGTTTTTACTAATCTATCCAAATCTGCATAGATTGTACCTACTAGGCACTTAAAATTTTTAAAAAAATCTAAAAATGTGTTTATATATCTATATGTACGTGTGTGTGCCCGTTCTCTCTCTAGCGGTCGCAATTTTTTTTCAATGAAACGCGGTACATAACCATCAATTAACAAACTATTTCTCGAGTTCGTTAACCACCAAAATGAACTATTGGGGGTGGGAGTTTACCTAAAGCAAAAATTGAAGAAAAAAAAATGAAAAAATCGCTCTAGCGGCCGCAATGTTTATTTTACCTGAACGAAACTCAGCAAAACACTTTAAAATAAATTGATAAAAGTAGTATGCGAAAATCATGTCAATAGAGCCACTCGGAGTGGGAGTATACCTGAAAAACATTTGGGGTTAAACGAAATTTAAAAATCGCTCTTGTTGCATTATTATATAATATTTTTTGCTGTAAATTTAAACGTTATATGCTATTGAAACAAAGTAGAAAAAATAGTTTTTTGAAAATCAATGAAATCGGACTATTAGAAAGGGTGTCTACCTGAAACCAAAAATTTAAAAATCGCTCTTGTGGCATTAATATATGTATTTTTTTTGCAACGAAACTCCATATATGACATTTAAATAGAATAAGAAAAATATTTTCTGAAAATCAGGCAAACCGGGTTATAAGAAGCGGGGAGGAGGTTACATTAAACCTAAAATTTAAAAATCGCTCTAGCAATACCAGTAATTGGTTTTTCACAATGATTGGGCATTTACCATTTAAATCAATTAGAAAAATAGTTTTTGAAAATTGTCAGATTATTGGGAGTCGGGCTATACCTGAAAAACCTTTGAGGGTTAAGCCCAATTTAAAAAAGATGTAACTGCCGCAATTTTATTGTTTTTTTTTTTAAGAAAACCTATATGTGCCTTTGTCGGTCCTGGTGGTGTAGTGGTAACCATACTTGCCTTCTAAACCCAAGGTCGCGGGTTCAAACCCGGCCATGATCGATGGATTTTTTTCGGGCGTAAAAATCCTAAGTATGGCTTCCTTCGGAAGGGAAGTAAAGCCGTGGGTCCCGTGTCGTACATTTACGGCACGAAAAAGAACCTCAAGCCTGAAAGAAGAGGCCTCTGAGCAAAATTTGTCGACCGTTTCACCCCCTGAGTTGAATGGGACGCTGATGACTTGAGCTGTTAAAGAGCGTCCTTAAACAAACAAATCAAAAAAAAAAATATATATATATATATATGTGTGTGTGTGTGTGTGTGTGTGTGTGTGTGTGTTTGTGTGTGTGTGTGTGCCTTTGAAATAAAATAAGAAAAATAGTTTTTGAAAATAGTGAAATGGGACTACTAGCAGGGGGAGGTTTACCCAAAATTTAAAAATCGCTCTAGTCAATAATTGTTTATATGTTAATATGTGTTTCGCAACTAACTCCTTATATGAAATTTAAATAGAATAAGTAAAATAGTTTTTGAAAATCTGAAACCCAAAATTTATAAATCGCTCTACCAGCTCCAATAATGTGTTTATTCACTACAAAACTCGGCATTAAAATCAAATAAGAAAAACTGTTTTTGAAAATTATCAGATTATTGGAAGTGGAGTATACATGAAAAACTTTTGGGGGTTAAGTCCAAATTTAAAAATCGCTCTAACGGCTACAATTATTTTTTTTTTAAAAAAACTTAATAAATGCCATTGAAATAACATAAGAAAATAGTTTCTGAAAATCATTGAAATTGGACAATTACCAAAGGGGGTTTACCCAAAATTTAAAAATCGCTCTAGCGGCAGTAACATGTTTTCGCAACGAAACTCCATATTTGTTAAATAAATTAACAAAAAAAAAGTTCCTGAAAATCAGTGAAATCGGAATATTAGCAGGGGGAGGGGATAGTGCCTGCACCCCAAATTTTAAAAATTTCTCTGGTGGCATTAATATATATTTACGCAACGAAACTCCGTATATTCCATTGAAATAGAATAAGTTAAACAGTTTCTGAAAATCAGGTTATTAGACAGGGGGAACGGGTTATCTGAAAATCAAAATTTAACGATTGCTATATCGACACCAATATTTATTTCTTCACAACAAAATTCGGTATATACCATTAAGTAAATAAGAAAATGGTTTCTGAAAATTAGGGAAATTGAAATGTATGGAGTAAAGGTAGAATTAAAAACCGAAATTTAAAAAATACTCTTACCTTTAATTATTCCTTTTGTTTTAAAATGAAATGAGAAATTAATTTGGCATATAAAGTGTATTTATAAGGTGCATATGTTTTATATTTTACAAAAGCATCGTCAAGATAGCAAATGTGAAATATTAATGTAATATGTGTGAGAGAATTATATTTGTATGTAAGAGCGCTCTGTAATAACCGTCAGAAAACGTTTACGTTACATGTTAATAACATTTAAATTAAATTTCAAAGCCACTGAAAATCGATTAAACTTTCGATTGTTTATTGTTCACTGTGAATATTTGCTTTGTATATTGCAAATGTTTTCAAATAGTGACATGTTTTTGTTTTATTGAAACATCTTCTTAAATACACAATGTAGCTCGAAACATTCTGTTGTTTTTCTCTACTTTAGTGGATGTGAAGATATCAAGGACTCAGTTCATAAACATGGTTACATTTAAAATGTTTAAAAAAATACAAACATGTTATAGCTTTGTCTATCAGTGGTCATACATTTCATTTAATTAATAATAATGCACCCTATAATAATAAATTCATAAATATAGCTGCCATTTCTTTATCTCTGAGTAATTTTTCACAGCTACGAATCGGTAGAAATTAAGTAAACATTTACATTGAACGGGCGCATAGCATCAGAAGTGTGAGGAGCGCAAAGCCAATAATCGGTAAATTGGCCCATTTTAAATTACGGCAGAAAGTGCTCCAGGCGGCTCGGTATTTGAGAGCAAATTCAAGATCTTCCAGTATATCAAATAGGCCCCATTGTATTCTACTCATAGCTTTTTTCACCATATTATCCAAGACCGTTAAGAACAAAATGAGGAAAGTACACACTCCCACTTTTTATGTAGAAACAGTCTGATAGTTTACCATTATTTTGTACATATCCTGTATAACTCTGATAAGTTTTTCGGGAATTTCGTAGCCTCCCATATTTTGTTGGGAGTAATTGAATCCAAGGCCTTGTTAAAGTCAACAACGACAAACATAATGGAGTTTGGTATACATAAGATTCTTCTAAAGTTATTCACGTTGTATTCATTTGATCTATTTATGATTGTTTCTTTCTAAAACCTGCTTGTTCTATTCTCAGTTTCTTTAATTCTATTGAAACATATTCTAGATAGAGTATTATTTAAAAATAATTTAATTTTTTTTTTAAATAATATTCCCCTTTTCCAATCATTTGGTAATATCTCTATTCCCATACATCGTTCCCAAACGGTATGGAATATCTGCTGTAAGTTCAAGATAATGCTTCTGGAATAGCGTCATCTATACCTGGGCTTTTCCCCTTTTTCGTTTCTTCAATAGCTTTCATTATTTCGACTTTTGTAGGTAGAAGTACTTGAATATTATGAAATTCTTCCACCACCTGTTTTGTATTATTTAATAATGTTTTGAAACGTTCTTTCTATCTTTCTATTTGTAAGTAAAATGCCTCTTTTATCAGACACTGCTTTATTTCTATTTATTTTCTTTCCTGATAAGGATTTTGTATTTGCGTATAATTCTCAGTTATTTTTTTCATTAGCAGCTTCTTGTGCCTTATCCGTGAAATGATTAATAAAAATCGTTTTAACTTTGTTTAATTTTTCCTTACTTTTTTATTTTTAACGAGTATTCATCATTTGCTTGCCCTTATTCTTTCATTTCTTGTTCCACTACGGTTTATTTTAATTTTTAATTTTTCCTTTTTGATAATAGCATTTCCCGATTCTTTTAAAATTCATTGCTTTTTATTTGCTTCTTTGTAACCTAGAACATTATCACAGGTTTCTTGAATTACTTGTTTCATTCGCTCGTATTTCTCATTTTTATTTATTGTTTCTTCTTCTTCTAGAATTTGGAATCGGTGTATTAAGTTTATGTCGAAGGATGCTATTATTGTTTAGCGCTTGGATAGATCTGCCTATTAATTAATGGCATTTTCAGTTTTATTTCTGCTAAGATTAAGTGGTGGCACTTCTAGATCTGTTTCGGACGTCACATAAGGAACTTGGCCATGTTTTGTTAATTGTAAAATTATCAGTTTGGTTTTCAGTATCATCAGAAAATACCCAGGTAACTTTATGACATATTTTGTGAGGAAATATAGAACATGCTATTACTAATTTATAATTAGAGCATATTTCAATTAAATGTTTTCCATTGTCATTTAATGTATGTTTTCCGATAATTTGCTCAATGTCTTTATTATTATTATTATTATTATTATTATTATTATTATTATTATTATTTTTATTATTATTATTAAATATATGAACATTCATATCTTCCATTTATATTATTTTCCTTATTCCTCTCAATGTTGTATTTTAATTGACCATGAAAAAATGATCCCTTTTAATTTCTGGTGACATAGCATTGCTATATTGATATTGATCTAACTCTTGATTTAAACCTTGCTGTAATAATTCTACTGGACTAATAAACTTCGTTTTTCCTATTTAGACATCAATGTACCAACTCCTTGTTTATGCTCTTTTCTGTTCCAGTTCAGTCTTCTTCTCCAAAACGTTTCGCTAATTATCTCATTCTTCATGCATGACGTACTTTCCAAAAACAAATTCTAGACTCTGAATGTCCCTGAGGGAATATAAAAATATTATTTAGTAAAATTGTATGCCAGATAAGTTTAATCTATTTTTTACACATTAACATAAGTATAAGACACGAGTTTTATTATCTGTGCTTCGATGTATGAAAGATATTTTAAGATCTAACAATTAATTAATTTATTTATTTAGATAAGTGCAAGGGCGTGGGAACGTTTTGTACAAGGGTAAAGTTACAGGTACGTTATCAGGAGATAAATATTCTCATGTTCGTCATGAAAATTGGAGAATACAAAATGGCTGGCAATTAATAGCTATAAAAGAATTCTTAATAAAGGGCGTGATTGGATAGGGTAATAAGGGAAAAGAATGCAAATAGATAGCAAATCGACACATTAGGTGGAATTAAATAAATGTATTATATGATGTAAACATGTTTACTCTCATAGTTTTTGTCTAAGCAGCCAATAAGCATTTATTTTATTGATCGTTGTTTTTAATGCATGCACATTACTGAAGGATGGGTTTATTGATCAGTAAACTCGTTGATAAAGAAGACAATACTTTACACTATCTCTCTCTTTTTCACACACACACATACACGCGCACACAATGCCCTCGTCTACTGTGATATTAATATAAAGAATGTTTCATTAGCCAAGGACCCTGCCCAAAATCAAGGCCATGCTTGGCGAGCTATGGAAGGTCAATTGTAACGTCTGTTTCTCATGAAGATTGCCAATAGAGACTGATGAATAGAAAAGTGGCGTTAAACGGCTCTCCTGCAAAGTTTTGCAGGAAAAATAAGTGACATTAACTTTAGTTTTATTACTAATTGCTTGTGGCAGATATCTTTCTACGAAATAAGCAGAGTATTTGGTTACTGTCACGGCTGGGATGTATGCAAAAACTATATAACGGGATAGAATATATCGAAAAAAAACATTAGCGATAATTTTGAGCCAGTCAAAGCTTTATCTCTTTTATTAACTCACGCACATGTAAAAGGTGGCATACAGTATTAAAGTAAACATAAATATAAGAACGTACCTGTTTTGGGCAAACCTAATCTTGGCTCTTATGCAAAATGTTCTGTTTGTGTGCTATCAGTACAGATGTGTAAGTATTTGCTAAAAAGGCAATACAGAAAAACTTTTTATAACTAAACACCAGTTCTGGGTTCTTATGTAAGATTTTCTGTACATATATTTATTTAGTGTAAAATTTATTTATATGTATGTGTATAGAACCATTGAAAATATCTTAAATCATAGTGTACTATGTACTAAAGAATATGTAGTTTTATCACCCACACCTGTTTTAGTACTCCAGCTTTATATTTGAGTATCACCAGAATTCAAACACACCAATTGCAAAGATTATAGATAAGCATTTTGAGGTAGGCAACGTATGCTCTTTGGTGTCTAAATTCCATGCAATAGCATAAAATCTATTAATGGTCAGCACGCCACTGATTAAACCTTCACAGGAGGTATTGTCCCTGAATAACGCTGTGGTTAAAGGTGTTCAAAGTACACATTAGATATATTTGTTGTTTTAATCTGCTTTTCATGTTGTAGTTACCATATTATTTAGAACCGTTCGTTCACTCAAACGAATTATGCAAAATAAATTACAAAGTGTTTAACATAGTAACTCTAAACTTGTAAGGGTGAAGTCATTACCCAAGTGTTAACCTGTGATGTACATGTAGCATTGTACGTGAGGCACATTTCATAATTTAGCAGATATTTACCCACTCTAGCCAATGATGGTAGACACAGCAAGTACTTAAAATGAAAAAGAAACAGCTTTCTCCAGACTAAAGGGAAAATGTACCTAAGTGAAACCAAACAACTAAGATAAATTAATTACACTGCGTTCTAGCTTTTTACTCTGCATGAAAACCTAATAAAATAAATTTGGAAGATTAAGAAAAAATGGTATTTTAAGTTAAAAATAATAAAACAGAGATCACCAGAGATATTGTTCGACGTGTCGACCTGCAACATCCCTACAACGTAATGATCCTCTCAAAAAGATCTGGAGTGTTACGAACCTCATCACAAGCAGCCAACACCGTGATGATAACTGTTTATCAGTGTCAGCTGATGATGCGTACAGGAGGCTCTTAAGATGTCCCCATAAAAACAAATCTAGGGGGTTGAGGTCCGGAGAACGCGGCGGGCAATTTACAGGACCACCTCTTCCAATCCACTGCCCAGGAAGCACACACTGAGAAACACAGGCAAAACATGGGTGAGAAATTGAAGATACGCGTGATTGCTTAACCGTGCTAAAGTAGATACGGTCCAAATGTTTGATTGGACACGATACTCGCCCACACGTGGATGCTGATAACCAGCCTCTTCCACTGCATGTGGCTGTTCATACTCCCATACAAGACTGTTCCCATGGTTCAGAATTAGTCCACCTCTTGTGAAGAGAACCGCCCATTCTGCCGCTCCAAGACCCATCCGCAGAACTCCAGTCTGGGACCGAAGTCCGCTGGCCCCAATGCCTGCACCTGAAACAGTTGTTCTTCGATACACGCTGGACTACTTCGTAGTGACGGCCCTGGCAATTGCTCGGGTGCTGGTGAAAGGTTCCGCTCAAACTGTTCTTCATAGACTGGAGTACATGCCTACGGTTTGCAGTGGGTCTGTGCACCATTCCCCCAAACGCCGATGGACATTTTGGAAGTTCGAACGGTATGCATGATGTCTGTGGGGAAATTTGTCTCTGTACAGCTACAGAAGCATGTCCTCTTGCATCCACATAATTCAAATGCATATCAACAAACCCGGCAAATAAAAATCCGTTGGTCACGTTTCAGAGAACTGAAAACAGCCTGTTGCGTTTGAAACACAAAGCAGAAATGGCTCATTAACCACTCAGACGATTTTTCCTTACGCCGCCATTGTCCCGAACGGTAGCGAAGAAAGCCCACTGGTTACGATTCCAGTAGTAGGGACTACTTTAGGCGGATAATTTCCTAGATGAGGTATAGACCTGTTATTTCAATTGGTAAGAGTGTCATGCTAATAATGCGGAAGTAGTAAGCTTTTTTTTTTTCCTCACTTGTAATCTTTTTCGTTAAATTTAACATTACTTTTTCACAGGTTAGGTTAGTTTAGTTATAATAATAATAATAATAATAATAATAATAATAATAATAATAATAATAATAATAATAATAATAATAATAATAAAACTCCACACTTTCTTAGTGCCATTCGGGCGGAATTCGACTTTCTCCGCTACCTTTCGGGATTTCGGCCGTAGGACAGGATCGATTTGTAACGTCAAGTCTCAGCTGCGATATGCTAGGTACTTTGCGCATGCGCAGTTAACTATGTAACACTACTGAACTGTTGTCCATGGTGTATATAACCTCGCAGAACGAACAATTTTACTTAAGTATCAAGGTCATTCCCGTGTACAGTAAATGAACTTTACTTTTTTCCGACTACTTGGGCGAGACCTGAGCATTCTGAAAGAAAATCCAATTCACACACTTACGTTATGTTGATGTATCAGCTCGGATATCCAACCTCGAAAAGGCATCGTAACTTTGAAAGCTTACAAAATGAATTATAAGTTTCTTATCCCAAAATATGTATCTAGAACCTCTCCACGATACTCGCAATTCTGGGACACCTTATACATATAAAACCGGAATATATATTTTAAATATGTTAAAAATGGTTTCAATGAATGCATTATTAGAGACTATTACGTACGTATGATTATTTCAGTTCATTTCTCTCTAGGAAAGTTATCATTATAAAATCAAAATGCTGAATTGGCAGTAGCTGTATTTATTCCCACATACGACCAATTCTTATAAAGCACATTGATTTTAAATATGTACGAACTTTCAGGCAAAAATAAAGTCAGTGTTCTTCACATGTTTGCATACTATACAACCGAAACGGTGCATATTTGTTCAGTATCAATCATTGCATTAAGGTCTACGTGTTTTAGTTTTTGCCTGAATGTGATATAGTAATTTGGAGATATGCATATAATTCAACCTTTTACAAGTTGCTTATACATAAGTGCGGGTCGTTCGGATGTGCATCAGCATTTAGATTTATAAAGAATTTTAACATTTAAAACTGTAACATTAAAACAGATGTGAATGATTTACTGTTTTTTGTACATGGCCCTCTGTGATTTATGATATTTTTAATAGTTCTGTTTGCATATACACATATACATATAAATTGTATACATAAACATTTCCAATATATATATATATATATATATATATATACACACACACACACACACACATACAAACTCTTGCATTAGAACCCAGGTTATGTTAGTTAAAACTCGTATTTAGTAATAAAATTGTCCTGTATTTTATTTGCAGGAAATACGATATTTAATATTTATGCTCATTTATTGACAGCAAATGAATAACACCCAAAATTTTGCATAAGAGCCCACATTACATTTGTATAAAATTGGTATTTAGTTAAAAAATGTTTACACTTTTGTTTACTTTAGCTGCATTTACTTTGTAGAAAATACAATGTTCAACATTTAGTGATAGCAATAGAACACAAACACAATTTAGCATATGATTTCAGGGTATATACACCTAACATGCAAATCTGTCCGATATAATTTATGGTGGTGTACGAGGAACATTTTAAAGTTCTCGGCCTATCCAAGAAAACACAAAATTTAAAAGAAATGTTTATTTTTATTTTTCAATATAGTCATCTTGTAAATAAATACATTTAGCCAACTTTGTAATACGCTCAGTAAAACAAGATTTGTCCAATAGTGAAAAATAAGCGTCTGTCTCAGCTTCAATCTCATCCTTTGATGTGAATTTCCGTTCACCCAGCCAATCCTTCGGGTTTAGGAACAAAAAGTAATCGCTGAGAGCTATTTACGGCAAATATGGAGGATGCGGAAGCACTTGGAAGCGAAGGTTCTGCAGTTTTGCAGCAACAATCCCAGGGGCGTGTGAAGGCACTGAAAGAGGAGTTTCTTTTTCGCAAGATGTGAACGTTTAGCCTGAATAGCGTCCTGCAATTGGTCCAGTAATGAAGTATAAAACTCTCCGCTCATTCTGCCTTCTGGAGGTAGTCTAAGAACACCATACTACCCAGAAAACCGTAGACATGACTTTTCCTGCAGATGGAACCGTTTTTTCCTTTCTTTAGTGCACTTTCGCCTGTTACCACCTGCTCCTTCGTCTCTGGCGTGTAGTGATAAATCTGTTTCCTCTTCTTTATGAAACGTTGGGGAAACTCACTGCAATGCGTTTAAACGCTGTTGCGAAATGTCCATTCGAATGCGTTTTTAATCCATTAACACTCATTGAGGGGAAAGCTTTCTCACCCCAAAACTTCACGTAAAAAGTAATGGACACAACCCATTGAAGTCCTTCAATGTCAACCAATTCGCGTACCTTCAATTGGTAATCATGAATACGGCATTGATTTTGTTACAATCTCGTCGGTTGTAGCAGTTTTGAGACGCCCTGAGAGCTTGAATGGATGTACCACTAGGGTTATGTGCAGTAACATACTTTTTAACTGTCAAAAACGAAGGGAAAGATTTCTTTAATGTGGAATCTAACTCCTTTTTATTGTTTCTATTTTTCTGTTAAACCCTTCACAACGAAGAACTTTACCCAGATCGTATTTCAGTTGGAAAATATATTAACACTAGTTTGTTTACACGATCGTCACAAACTACATTTACGCGTCTGTTACTTTAGAGAGTGCTATCTGATGACTGATAACAAACATCATAGTAATCTTGCTATTTTCACGACATCTCTGAGTGGTTCCGAGAACTTTTAATACACCCTAGTAGATATCAGCTGGTATTTAGTTAGATAAGGATTCTAAAGGTATATTTGTTTATTTTTAAACATATTTTTCTGTATTTCATTTGAAATAGAACAAAAAACTTGTAATATTCATAAACATTTACTGATAGGGAATAATAATACACACCCACAAAATTGCATAAGGACCCAGGTTGTATTTGCCTAAAACTGGTATTTAGCTAGAAAAATGTTTACATGTGTATTTATTTTACGTATTTCCTATGTAGAAAAAATTTTATTATTTATACACATTTACTGATAAAAAAGTAATATTTCACACTAAAACTCTTACTTAACAGCCCAGGTTGTGTTTGCCTAAAGCTGATATTTAGTTAAAATATTTTTAGATGTTTATTCTTAAACACGCCTTACTATATTTCCTGTGTAGAAAATATTAACTTTAATATTTAGCAATTTTATTAATGAGAAATGAAACACCTGTAGCTAAATTTAATTTTTAAAAAATTATATTACAGTGCATACTTTATTATACTTGTACTGTGAATAAGTAGAAAACAGCGCAACGCACAATGATATTTGACCGGGCTGCTTGGAGAGCTAGATGTACAATGTACGAGAATGCGCTATTCTGATTGGCTGCTTAGTTTGTTTTATTTCTCTTCATCTATGTAGCTGTGAAATGAACGTATGAACTTTGCTCGTGTGTTTGCTGTGGAAATATCAACACGTGACAAGTTTGGCTAAGGTGATTTGTGATTCAGTTGCGTTTATAGTTAGTGAATACAGTCTCGCCTTATGAGTTTTTTCTGTTTCCCTGTTCGAGTATCAACAGGTGGTATTTCAGTTGCTTTGTAGTCGACGCACACGCTACGGACAAAAACTCGCTCTATGCGAGCATTTTGTTTTCTCTATTATAAAGTATGTGGCAGTTTAGCTTTGTGCTCTACACATACTCCATGTATTTTTTTTTCTGTAAATATCAGCACATGGCCGTTTTAGTTTGTGTTCAAAGCATAGTTTCAGACAGTTTTTTGTTTGTATATCAGTACGCGGAATGTTATTTTGTGTTCGACAAAAACATTCTCGCTTTAAGTGTATTTTTTGTTTGAGTGATAATGACAATAATGCCTTCAAGAAGTGTTACAACATGGTTTGATGCCGCACCAGCAAATAAACTCAAAACAGAAGCATAAGAGATATTGTAACCTCCAATAGATCTGTCTGAAACCAACTCAAATTCATTACAACGGCTATCTTCCACACCGCAAAATGTTCCTGGTCCGACACCATCTCAGTAAGAAAATGGCACATCAAGTTTGATGTCTGGTCATTTAATACTTGTAATCTGAGCTGTTCAGTATACAAAAGTGCAAAACAAATTCTCTTTTTAAAATTAAAACATTTAAAGGAAATCAATGCAACAACAACAACAACAACAACAACAATAATAATAATAATAATAATAATAATAATAATAATAATAATAATAATAAACTGCTGCGGTTTATAGAACTATAGACATAAAATTTTCCAGAGAATGGATGAAAAGCAGATTTCATTTAATGATGAAACAAATCAAGAGCAGGAAGAAAGTATAAAATATGACGGTCTCAGGCGACGAGCGTGTGTCTATATAAAATTGTATGCCGACATGATGAATTGAAACATTGTGTGTTCTGTCTGGCCTCGATCACAGCTTAGCTTTGCTGTTAGGGGTGTCGAAATAGGGCTTAGCTTAACCCCGTTGTTTCTGTTGAAATTATTTTTGTGTTTTATAATTTCGAATGCTTCCAGAAATTTCCTTTTGTAAAAATTTTTAGAGAATGGCAATATTTGTCGAAAGGAAGGATATATTGAATTTTGGTCACGTGGTAGGCTATTACTAATATTTTCATTTTATCTTGCTGCTATTAGTCAACCTGTTTCCCCCACGTAACACCGACCACAACTGCATTGCATGTGATATAGACCCTGCTTATGTAGTGGGAGTCTGGCAGATTTAATTTTATGTTTGAAAAGAAAGCTTCTCACTTTTATTGGCCTTACATATGCAAGAAGACCACGTCTTGTTTCTTCTATTAAATAAGCTGTACGTTTTATTTCTTGTTTTGTTTTAAAGTTCTGGTCAGTTGTTACTTTTCAGAGTGTAAATGTTATCGCATTTCGAAGAAAGTAAGCTATTGTGAAAATCTAATGATTTTTTATCTAATTCCAAAAGAATGTAAGGTATTGCGGTTGTGTCTATGGAAAGATTTTTACTAATTTATTGAAATCGTACTACTAGACACATACAATTAAAAAAATTAAGAAAATGTGTCGGTGTGTCCGTTCACGAAATTCGGCATGTAACTATCTTAACGAAAGATTCGTCGAGTTCGTTAATTGGACCGTTGGGGACGCGGTAAAGCGAACATTTTTAAAATAATTGAAAAATCGTTCTAGAGGCTGTAATTTTTCTCAACGAAACTCGGTAGATTGTTCTAAAATGCATTGATAAAAACAGTTTCCGAAATGCAGTGTAATCCGACCATTAGCAGTGGGGGTTAGAGCGAAATTTAAAAATCGCAGTAGCGGCCACAGTTTTTAATGCTAAAAGAAACTCGTATATCTATTGAAATAAAACAAGTAAAATATTTTCCGAAAATCGGATTAGAAGTGGGGGTTTAACTGAAACCCAAAATTTAAAAATCGCTGTAGCAGCAACAATATTTGTTTTTTTTCTCAACTAAACTCGGCATATAACATTTGATAAAATTGGAAAAATAGTTTCTCAAAATCGATTAAATCAGATTATTAGAATTAGCGGTTTACCTGAAAAAATAGTGGGGGTTAAAACAAAATTTAAAAATTGCTCTAGCGGCCGCATGTTTTAAAGGAAACTCGATATATGCCATTAAAATATAATAAGGAAAAAAAAAAAGGTTTCTGAAAATCACTGAAATCTGACTATTATGAAGTGAGATTGCCTGAAACTCAAAATTTATAAATGACATTAATATATATTGCAACGGAACTCCGTTTAGAGCATTTAAATAAAATAAAAATTAATTCTGAAATTAGGGGAAATTGGGCTATTCGGAGTGGGGATTTACCTGAAACCCAATTGCTCTAACAGGACTAATATTCTTTTTTTTTTTTTTTTTTTTTTCCCGGAGCAAAACTCCGTGTATACAATTTAACTCAAATAAGAAAAATAGTTTCTTAAAATCAGTCAAGTCAGAGTACTAGGATTGGGGGATTACCTGAAAACCAAACTTTAAGAATTACTCTAGCGGCACCAATATTTGTTTATTTCGCAACGAAAGTCCATATATACCATTTAAATAAAATATGAAAAATAGTTCCTGAAAATCACGGAAAGCGGTAATTAAGAGTGGGGGGGGGTATATCTGAATTCCAAATTTAAAAATCGCTCTAGTGGCACCAATGTTCCTTCACAACAAAATTTACTATATACCATTTAAATAAAAAAAAAGAAAATGGTTTTTAAAAATTAGGGAAAATGGACCCTTGAAAGTAGGGGTATATACTTGAAAACTGAAATTTAAAAATGCTCTTACATTTAATTTTCTCTATATTTTTGAAATTAAAGAACAAATTAACTCGGCTTAACTTTATTTATAATGATGCATATATTTTATATTTATCAAAAGCATCGTTGTGAAGACAGTAAATGTGAAATATTAATGTAATATGTGTTTGAGAATTATATTTGTATATAATAGTGGTCTGTAATAACCTTCAGAAAACGTTTGCATTACATTTTTTCACTAAAATAACGATTAAATTATATTTCAAGGCTAATAAAAATCCATAAAACTTTCCATTGTTTATTGTTGATTGTGTATATTTGCTTAGCATATTGCAGCTGTTTTTAAATGGTAACATATTTTTGTTACATTGAAACATGTGAACATTATTTTTCTTAAATACACAATGTAACTCGAAACTTTCTGTTATTTTTCTCTATTTTAGTGAATGTAAAGAAGATATCAAGGGCTCAGTTTGTAAATATGGTTACTTTAAAACTGTTTAAAAATACCCACACAGAATTACTTTGTCTATAAGTGATCATATATTTAATTTAATTAATAATATATAATTGGTTCTTGTGGGTTAATCTCAATAATAATATTATTATTAATAATAATCTAAAAATGTGGTTTCTCTTTTATGATACTTATAGATTGCAAGAATTATAATTTTGTTTCCCTAATACCACACAATAATGCCATAACTCATTTCATTGATTAATAAAGCGATAATCTGGTTTTTACAGTCTTTATTAAAGTTTCTGTACCAGGTGAGCAATTCGCTTAGTTCATACAGCTCCTGAATGACATGCTTTTTTTCCATTGCCATGTAGTAGGTAGGATGAATGGAGACTTTAAGAAACGTTTAAAAAATTATATGGTTACAATCGCATCCTTCGGAGTTTTAAACTAAGTTTCCAAAAGGATGTTTGACTGATGTGTACGAGATGAGAATAAAACCAAGGAGTAAAGTTTGAGACTTTGATTCTCCCCAATCTATGTTATCCTGGATTAGCAATTGGTGACACCTCATTTGAAACCTACAAGTACTGGCAAAGAAAATCAGAATAAAGAGTAGGATTGTATTACAGTGACTGATACAGCTAAAGAATTCTTTAAATTTCAGTTTTTAGTTATATCCTCATTCCTAATGCTCAGATTTCCCCAATTTTCAGAAACTATTTTTATTATTTAATTTAAATGGTGTATACAGAGTTTTGTTGTGAAAAAACAAATATTAATGCTACTAGAGCAATTATTAAATTTTCAATTTCAGTAAACCCCCTTTCCTAACAGTTTGGATTTTACCAATTTTCAGAAACTTATATTATTTCAATGGCACATAATTTTTTTGAAAAAAAAAAATAAAAATACCATTTTATACACACACACACACATATATTTTTTTATCAATGTAATTCTTTTAAAGACCTTTTGTAGCATTCCATTTTACTGTAGGTGGAACTGAACAGATCTCAACTTGTTCTGTTATTACAGGTCAATGCTGCTTTGAATTATTACTTAAAAAAAAAAAAAAAAAAAAAAAGGAGGTTCAACACTTTCACTTATATAGAAATTTTTAACATTGGTTTCAATAGGAATTTCAATGGGAATAAGTTTATTCTAATTATTAATGTTTAAAAAAGAGTCCACTGTATATTACTGCAGTATCACATTTAAATATATAACTTAATTTTTAACAATTTTTTTTCTAGTTTTATACCACTTTTATACGAGATTGATTGTGTTTTTGACTTTGATAGTTATCTCTTTGTATACCCCAGAATATTTTGAAAAAATCTATTAAAGCAAAAAATTGGAATTAAGCATTAAGTATTGCTTTTGGAAATAAATAACAATTTATAATATAGGTTTCAATAAGCATATACATTTTATTAAAGAAAATAAATAAAACAAAATTATTTTTACAGAAATAATTAACATATACCAAAAAAATCTTAAATGCCATTTTGTTTTTGTATGCAAATGACCAAAATCCACTTACAATGACAAAGTTGGCAGTAAATGATTTTGAATACATTTTTAATCAGTGGTAGTTATATGTTCTATTTTGTGACTGTACAATGTACTTGTGTCCATATTGAGATAATTATCAAATATTGATAAAATACAGGGCTTTCGCATAAAAACTATCCCAGCTGCAGTGGAAAAAGTGGAGAACACCGCTTACAGCAGACTAGGTTTAAAACAATGTAATGCATGTGCAGGATGGTTTTTATGTGAAGGCTCTGTATAAACTAATCATATATTAAGATCATTGTATGATTGAGTCGAACTAACACTCTTTTGCCTCTCTTCAGAGGTTGAAGATGGAGGCAAACTCCTTTGAAACATGTCCAAGTAAGTAGAACAAAATTAGTGAAATTTGAGTGATTTCGTAATAATAATTTGTCATCTTCTACAGTGTTTCAGATTTTGGGTCAAAAATTTAATTTATGGTTTTAGGAATAGTATGAAACTATGTAGTTTGCATGTTGCACCCATATATAATTTTTTATTGTTTGGGGAATTTAAATTGTTTAAATATGGATACGCTGTTCTACAACACACACTTTTTTTTTTTGTCATTTGCTGTTTACATAATTTTAACTTTAGGTGCACTTTTCTTAAAAAGATAAGAGCTATGAATTATTTTGTGCATGTGCAAAATACATTGCATATGTTGTGAAAGTTGCATAAAATAATGGTACTATGTGCAAATAATTTCAAAAATAAAACTATTGCTTTAAATTTACAATTTTAAGTGATATGTTTTCAAATTGATATTAAATTCAGTAGCATGAAATGAACACAGATATTGAAATATCGTCTGTTTTCTCAACAAGTGAATGAACTACGCAATGTAAATGTCAATATCAGGCATTATCCTGCCAGGCATATTAGAAACAAACTTTGCTCCAGATGCCTTTTAAAACATTTGATTGTTGGTTCATCACATTGGCGCCAAAGATTGGCATGAGCTCAAGCTCATCAAATCTGGCAACAAACATCCCATTATTTACAGTTTAGTCCCAATTTGGTCTTCAGTCTGAGTTGCCATATGCACATACAGACAACTTGTGAGATTCCCAGAAATGAAAAATTTATCCTGGAAGTTGCACTAGAGGAGGAGCAACCTCTGGTGCAATTCAGATTTGAAGTGGCATATGCTACCAAGTGTATACAGATACATTGTTGTGAGAATATGAATGCTTAAATTTATAAAACTAGGGGAATTTATAGGAAATAAGGGAAAAGTGGGTAAGAGGTTCTAGGAAGAATGAGCGCATACACAATTGTGAAAATGGTGATTTATTTTAGGGGTTAATATAACCTGGTGGTAAATATGGAAAAACTTAGTTTTGTGGTGCATTCTTAAGATATTTTGTTTGTTGTTTTTTCTTGTTATTTTATGAATACAGACAGCATAAAAATAAGGGAATTTTGGAAAATTTTGTATTTAGTTACGTAAAATTACAAAAATAATGGTATTTGGTGATTTATGAATTAAGAGCAATATGTAAATTTAATTGTAATGTTTGTTAAAATAAAATTCATTTAATAAATAAATAAAGCAACAAAATACCTTATTCTTAGGGCAATAATGATCTTCAAAATAATTTTACAGTCCCAAAATATATGGATGATGAATTGGTTAGAAACATGCAATAGAAAATTATTCTAAACATTTAATGAAGACAAACATTATGTACTAAAAGTTCAAGAAATGCGCAAAAATATGCCAAAAATAAAAATGAATATAAGTGTCAATATATAGATGGAAGATTATTTAAGAATAAAAAATTGAAAATTGCCTAAATTAAATGAGGATATGGCAGTTATAAAACACAGAGGATAAATTAATAACATTTGTAAGAGGTATACTTTTAAAATATCCTACAAAAAGGCCAAAATTATGGATCTTGTTGGAAAATATTGCCTTGAGTAAAATTTTAACTGAAAAATAAACTAAAAAATTTATTTGGTTCAGTTAACAGTAACTGAAGAAACCAACAAAAAAATAAACAAGATAGCATTACCAGCCTCACTAATAACAGATCAAAGAGACTTAAGACTGCTTGAAAGCAGTAAAAGGATTTTGATTGAAGAATAGAGCTACAAATTTTTAAATCAAGAGCAGAAATGGGTATGTGGTAATGTGCTCCCAGTTGAGATACACTGGGAGTGTTCTGTGTCATAAATCTAAAGATAACCTGAAAAAATTTTTAGAGATACCTGAAGAAAAAAAAATTGCGCAGGAACTCTGTAAAATAAGCTAATTTCTCAGCATGTCTACCCCCCCTAATTTCTCTGATTTTCAGAGACTACTTTTCTTATTTTATTTAAATGGCATATATAGAGTTTCATTGCAAAAAAAAATATTAATATAGCTAGAGAGATTTTTAAATTTTAGGTTTCAGGTACACTCCCCCACTCCTAAATGTGCAATTTTACCTATTTTCATCAACTATTTTTCTTATTTTATATCAATTGCATATACAGAGTTTTATTCAGAAAAACAAAAACTGCGGCTGGTAGAGGCATTTTTAAATTTTTGTTTTACCCCAACTCTTTCAATTTCATTTTCAAGGTATACTCCCACTACTAATGGTTAGATTTTTTCAGATTTTCAGATTTTTCTTATTGTATTTTTAATGGTACATACAGAGTTTCATTGCAAAAAAACTATTTGTGCTGCTAAAGCAATTTTTAAATTTTGGGTTTCAGGTAAATCCACCCACTAGTAATAGTTTGACTCACACACACACACATCTAACTGAAATTTCAAGAACTAGAAATTAATAAAAACACTTAAATATTCATAAAATTCTAGCTATATCTCTAACAACTTGGGTTCCTCAAAGGCACTAGATCCTTTCTGCCTTTGAAGGATATAAATTGTTAGAGATATAGCAAAATTTTGTAAATATTTAAGTATTATCTATTTCTAGTTCTTGAAATTTTAGTTATTATTCCAAGAGTTACTTTATTTTTCATTTTCATATATATATAATATAAATGAAAAATAAAAATAAAATAACACTGTTAACAATGTAACAAATTAACAGTAATAATAGAAGTAGATAAGGGCAAAACACTTAGATAAAGTCACACTTGAAATTGCCAAAAGTACAAGGGGTACATTTGCTATTGGGCTGCTGGTATGCAGTACCAGAGTAAAATTTAGATGGACGAGATAAATTGAAAATAGAAGCCAAGTCAGGAGTTGACCCTATAAGCAGCAGGGAAAAGTTTTAGAAAAAAGATGTTGTAAACTGAATAGGAATTCCTGCTCTTAAATATTGTAAATATAACCGCGATAGTTTAAGAAGATGTTTCTGATTAAGGGAACATAATAACTTATTTGCACTCATCAAGATACTATTAATTGTGGTAATATATTTAGAAGAATATGCCAAAATAATTTTAATAAAACTAATTAATTTAGACAAATGAAATTGCTGCAAATATTGACAATTATTAAGGATCATCTGTAGAAATTGCTGGGAGATATTGTGCGTAAATAAGTGAAATTGACTATGAGTGCTAGGAGCAATAGCGGACAATGGCAATTGAACTAATATTCCGTTAAGACAAACACCAATAATAGAACAATAAGAAAGAAAGCCATTGTGCCCTGTATATTTAGCTAATTGCTTAGAATGGTACTTACATTTGTTGAACCAAAATTTCATAACATTACCTTGGATAGATGTCATGGTATAAGATGTAATAAACAATAAAGTCTTTTAGAAAACACAGAGAAAGTAAGAAATAAAATTAAAAGAATTATAGATAAATAGTAAAGAAGTCAAAAGCAAAACACACAAAAGCAAATAAAGTTTAATAAGCCAAGTTAAAAGCAACACCAGAGGTGTAAACAATATAAAAGAAAAATAAAAATAAAATAACACTATTAACAATGTAGCAAATTAACAATAATAATAAAAGTAGATAAGGATAAAACACTTAAAGTCACACTTGAAGTTGTGATTTCAAGTGTGACTTTATCTAAGTGTTTTATCCTTTACTACTTTTATTATTACTGTTAATTTTTTATACATATATTTCACTTGTCTTCTTGCCATAGAAGGACTCCACGAGTCTGAAATATAGCGATCTCAAGTGTGACATTTTCTTAGTGTTTTATCCTTTTGTACTATTATAATTACTGTTAATTTGGTACATTATTAATAGTGCTACTTTATTTTTATTTTTATTTTATCTTATATATACATTTCTTCATAGTCATTTTTGGTGCCAGGATCAATGGAGATATGAGTAAATTTTTCAAAAATCTTTAAATGGGTACCACCTTCCCTTTTGAATTTGCTGAAAGAAGTCCCTGGCCATTTCACCTACAAGTAATGCTTAATTGATGGGTTGACAACCAATCACTATGCTCTCCATAGAAAAAGAATCCAAAAATTATTAAGCTATTAAAATGCTGGACACCCAGACATAGAGTGTGTGGCCAGAAAAACTTTTGAAGTCAGTCTAATTTATAGAGGTGATATTTTTTCTTTGTATCTGATAATATTAATTATATGGTTATAAATTTGTGCTGCAATCCAAATAAAAGACTACAGTTTAATCGATGTTTGTTTATATCATGTACCTAATGGTTATTTTGATGTGTTTTTAAATAATATGGAATTCCTGTTTGTTGGTGATTTCTCATTTTGATGTTGTATGTAATCAATTAAATATGATGCATCTTTTATATCAATAGACATAATTTGGATTATACCAATAATAAACCTACCCATATTGATGCATGTTTGGATAATATGTTGTGCAATTTCTATAACGTTGAAGTGATTTTATCAGATTGGGATCATGATGAACTTGTTTAATGATTAGTTTTGAATAGCGGGAATTTTCACAGTGAAATTTAGTATAATAATGTAACAAATTATTCATGAAGAAATCACTCAAATTTCACTAGTTTTGTTGCACTTACTTAGACATGTTTCAAAGGTTGTTGCCTTCATCTTCAGCTTGATTCCACTATCTGCTTCCCAGTGTGTATTGAAATGTTGCTCTGTGGATTTTACAAATTTAGTGATGAGGTTACTATTGTTTGGAACATCAAAATTAACCAAATTTTCCTTGTTTTTGTTTATGAATATATTTTCTCACATTATTAATTGTACTTTTTGAAGAGCTTTTAAGAGTTTTGGTTCCTTTTGGAATTTATGGTTCTTTTGCCAAAAATGGTCTGCTATTGCTGATTTTTCCATGTGTTATATTTTACATTTCTCATGTGTTCCTTAAATTGTATGGTAATATTTCTTTTTGTTTTGCCTATGTATTTCATATTGCAGTCTTTGCAACTGATTACGTAAATGCCTGATTGTTTTCCTGGCAGAATTTTGTTAGATTTTAAGAGATTTTTAAGTGATATTTGTTATTGGAGCCTAAATGATGTTTGCCTCTCTAAAAATCATCTGGAATTTTTGGTGTGCCCTTGGCTGGTCGAGTTTATGAAAAAAAATTAATGTGTTTATCAATGTTGTTGATACTTATTGCCCCTTGATATCTGTTACAAAAGAAATTAAAGGTGTAAAAATCTAATCATAAGGCTATACTGCCATGGTATAATAATGATCTTGATAAAATTATGATACCGGTTACATTGCAGTAGGAAGCTTTATAAGACTCTTAGAAACAATTATAGTGAGGCTATAAAAATGGCGAAATATATGGCTAATGTGATTTTATAATAAAAGTCAGGCTGCATGGAAACTAATCATTAAGTTTTATATGTAAAAGAATGTCAGTGTCATTGGTAACATGATGCATGATTTTGAGGAAAAGAAGTTTTAATGTCCATTTTAACTACTAAGGCATCACAGGCAGTGTATATTGACACATGAGATGAAATGATAAACTGGGAAAGAATTTATTTTTTAAAGAAAAGAAGCGTTCCAGCCCTAAGTTTAGAGTACCTCCTCAGCATTTGCCAGTTATGAGGGCTCTGAAAAACCCTAAATCAGAGTGAAAGGTTCAGATGGGAATCAAATCCCAGACCTGTGCTCCTGAGTCTGAGCCTTAACAAACTTAGCCACCGACTGCAGTTTGCTCTAATCAGTAAGACATTTGACTACAATGAATGATATATTGTTGCCTAAACTTTATTATTATGATATTTGAGGCACTCCCTTAAACTTTTTAAATCCTGTTTAATTGAACGTAAACAATATGTCAAAACAAGTGAGGGTAAAGATGTTATAATGGGTGTGCCCCAGCAATTGCTATTGGTCCCTTTGTTGTATGTATAGCATAGTTAATGACTTACCGATACAGGTTAGAGACTGTTATACTACAATGTTTGCTGATTATACAACATTTTTGAGTGTCAATTCTAAGTTAAGTTGTATTAAATCAATGGAACAGGCTAGTAACTGGTTTAGAGCCAATGGGTTTCTAATTAATGAGGATAAAACTCAAAATCTTATCTGAAAATTAAATCATGTTTGTTTAGATATGTCAATATTAAGCATTGCTAAGACCAGAAACTATCCTTGAATTTACATATGAAATGTGTATATAATGGATTTTCTGCATTTGCTTAAAAGTTTAAGATGTGATGTTACTTCTGAAAACTACCTTTGCAGTGCATATTTTGTTTTCTTTCATTCTATTTTTTTGTTTTCTTTTTGGTATGTATGAATACAAAAGCAAATACATTGATTTGAAAAAGAAATATAACATCTTAAAGCAACCAATATTATTCATTCTTTATTAAGAATTCTAATGTATCCAAATCTTCCTGGTGTATAATACATGAATTCTTGAACTCAAATTCAAAGTCTGATTCATTTCCAACAACTTTTTATGGGAAGAATTCAATACATTTTTAATTGACATAGTTAAAAATAAGTTATAGCCACTAATAATGAATCTATTAACAAGCTGACTTGTAATTTTGAATTTACAGAACTTATTGCTAAAGATGTTTATTATGAAATTCAATAAAAGTGCCTATATGGATGTGCATGGAATCAACTTAACAATTTTCAAATTAGCTGCTCCATATATATGAGAGCCTTTGATTTGTTTATAATTTTGGTTATTTTCCTGACACCTTCAAATTTGCTAAACGTATACAAATTATCAAGTAAGGAAAAAAACTTATGATAATTATAGACCAATCAGCATAATTCCTATAACTGCCAAGGTCTTAGATATATTTTTATGTAAGCAGATTGTTACTTATTAAAATAAATTGGAACTTGCACAGCGAAGCTAATCATATAATTGATATCATTGTATGATTTAGTTAAACTCTTAATGCTTCACTTACTTATAATGTATGGAACTGATTTCTAGAAGATTTAGTACTCATCTTCAGCCAGGCTAAAGTCCAACTGCCAGATCATTCGTTGAGCTGTGGGAACGTGTATTCTGACTGTGGTAGCAGTGTGATAAACTTGTAGTTTATGTTTTCATCTCTGGCAAGATTGTTACTTATTTTGAAACTGTTTGTTTAGCAAAAGACAATTTTGTTTTAGAAATGGTTTGCATACCATAAATGCAGTTACATCATTTTTAAGCAAAATTATGAAAATATTAACAATAGTAACATTGCCTACGTCTTTTTAATAGCCTTTTTCTTAAAAAATAAAATTCTTAATTGCTAAAGGGTGAATACCTCTAAAAGAATACCATTATTAATGTGCAAGTAAATATGAGCAAAATAAACCTTAATTAATATGTCCTTTGTAACACTGTAACTTCAAATTCTTTACATAAAATGTCCATCTGGTTTTTTTTAAATATACTCAATATGAGTTGAAGATTAGAGTCAATACAAATACCTAAGAATTTTATAGAAGCTCCAGTGCGCGTATTAAGCTTTTTATCATGATATAATTTTACAGAAATTTAGTTTTCATGGCTTTCAAAATAAAATACTTGATTTTTTAAGGTCTTATTTCACCAATAGATACCACGCAACTTACTTGAAAGAGTGTTTATCTAAATGTAAACCTTTAGATCAATGAGTTCCCCAGGGTTCTGTATTAGGCCCTATTTTCTTATTATTTGTATTAATGACCTTCCTTTATCTTTTTGTCAGCCAACTCCTACTTATATGCAGATATTTAGCTATTATGTTATATGATAAAGTTGAAAATGTTGTAAAAACCAAGCCCTCTATTGTTAATGATTAGTGTAATGCCAATAAATGAAGTATAAACAATGGTAAAGCCAGGAAATTCTATTTCAATTTATTATGGCACTGTAACTTTCATAAAATTCTTAGGTATTTATATTGAATCCGATCTTGATTTGTCAACTCATATTAAGTATATTTCCAAAAAAATCAACAGTACAGAATTTTAAATTGCAGTGTTACAAATTAATGAATTTTATTTTTCTCATATTTACTTGCACATTAATTATGGAATTCTCTTATCAGGTATTCACCCTTTTGCAATTAAGAATTTTATTTTACAAAAAAGGCTATTAAGACAGATTTGTGGAGTTCATTCCAAATAACTTTTTATTGACTTAGTTATTTTGACTTTGCCATTGATGTTTATGCTTAATTGATTATTACATGTCAAGGATAATATAAGCAGTTTTGCAGTTTGCTCAAATATTCATAATTACTCAACATCTAATAGTTTAAATCTTTACATGAATAAATTCAAATATTCTAATATCCGGAGTAGTGTATTGCTTTTTCAAGCAAACTGTTTAATGCAGGCTTAGAGAATTAACTTACCTAACATTTAAAAGGACTACATGTCATACTTGGATAACTAATCCATTCTACACTGTGAATATTTTTTTTAATTAAAGATTCCTTGAGGACAGAATACTTGACTGTCCTTTAAGGTGGAAATAGTTTTTTTTTTCTATGTTACTATAGTTTCTGGCAATAAAGAAAAACTATCAATTATACCCTACTATGGATGGACTTTATGAGGTAATGATAATGGCATAAATATTTTGTTTTCACATAAGTAAATTATTCAAATTTAATCTAAATCGCCACTTAAATCATATTTTAGACCTCTATTTGTTAAATTGAAAGTTCTTACTGTAACAAATTAGAACATTTTCCAGTGTTTACTTTATGTAAAAAGCATGAAATTAGTTATGGTACTTGAAATGAAATTAAACTCATAATACCCAAGAAAACACATGTTTACATATACCTTATCTCAGACTGAGTCTTTAAACAATGTTCATGTTATGGATTTTAATCTTTATAATATTTTGAATGTTGGTGTAAAAACATTGATAATGTATTTAAACATAAACTTTATAATTGATCCTTTTTATTAGGTAGATGAATTTTTTTATTTTAAAACTGATTTTTAATGTTATCTTTTATTTGACTTTTATCTATTGCAATATTGTACTGCCTAATGACAAATGTTGATATTGACATTAAAGGATGACAATCCCACTTTACTAAGAGTCAACTACACTTAACATTAAGAAAACTGCTCATTATTAAAGAAAGTCAAAATTATGCTGCTGCCAGTGACATAACCACCCCCCTCCTTTTGACTTCGCAGGTCAGCTATATGTAAGTTCTTCAAATTGAGAAGTAGGTATTTTCAACAGCATTTCTCAAAAAATTGGTAAGAAAGATAAACAGACTTTTGCTCTGTTGCTATAGAGAAATATTTTGAACAAATATTACTTTTTATTTGAAGACATCTGCTTCATAGGATGAAGATCTAAGTGGCTAGCTCCAAACAAATTACTATTATGAAAATCAGCAAGAACAAATGTGAGATAATGGAATACTTTGATAGCAATAGAAATGCATACACATTGTCACCCTATCGGAAAAATCCAAAAAGTGCACAACAGGTACTAAAATTATAGCATTTCAAAGTCGGTCCTGGTGGTGTAGTGGTTACCATACTTGCCTCCTAAACCCAAAACGCGGGTTCGAACCTGGCCAGAACCGATGGATTTTTTCGGGCGTAAAAATCCTAAGTATGGGCTTCCTTCGGAAGGGAAGTAAAAACCATGGGTCCCGTGTCGTACATTTACGGGACGAAAAAAGAACCTCAAGCCTGAAAGAGAGGCCCCTGAGCAAAATTTGTCGGCCGTTTCACGCCCTGAGTTGAATGGGACGCTGATGACCTGAGATGTTAAAGATATTCCACATTTTGACAGAAATTATGTATGATAATTGACATCGGATTAAAAGCGAAAACAGAATGCAAATCTCTTGGACAAAGTTTGGCATGTTTTCATAGACATCCAACTCATTTTAGCTGTCTACACGACCTGTGATGAAACATGGGTAAACTACATCACATCAGAAACAAAACAATGGAAGCATCCTAACTCTTCTGGCAAAGAAGCCAAAATGTATGAAGTCGGCAGGAAAGATCACGGTATCACTTTTCTGAGACGACAATCTTCCTATTACTGGAGCATAGTAATCAACTAAAGGCAGAAAAATTACGTTTAGTGATCTTACATGAAGACAATGCTCGCCCTAACACTATCTATGCAATGGCGAAAATCAACAAAATAGGCTGTCACAACTAGCGAACTTCGCATCCATTCCAGAAGCTGAGAAATTCCTTGGAAGAAATCATTTTCATTTAAGAACTTGAAGCATCAGATACACTCTTAGAGGTTTTAAAACATTGTTGACCATTGTGCAGGAGATACAAGAGAGATTATATTGAGAAATATGAACAGTTTCATTTCGAGAACATCAAATGACTCTTAGACGTGCAAGGTTGGCAGTACACACTCTGTGTGGGGAAAGTGAAGTGCAGTTCAAGCAACAAACACTTCAGCATTAATGCACAATAGTTACTAAATTATTACAGTCTTTAGCAGTTTTTGCAAATGCATTTTAATGGTCAAGTATTGACACAAATTGAGATTGTCTTAAAAGGCAAACGTGGTATTTATGAACTCTTCTAATTTTGCAATTCTTGGAACTGAAGAGATATGCACACAAGTGTCGTGTCTGTGCAAGTTTCGTAGTAAATCACCACTGTTAGTGCCCGCAATAAGAACAAAATTATTATGAATATTTTAAAACATTAAAATCTGAAAGAGAGAGCGTTAGACAGAAAATATTAAAAACTGTAAAATATGTATAACAGTAAAAATTATATATAAATTTATATAAAAATTTTTACGTTGTAAAAAATATTAGGACGTTGTAAAAATATTAAGACATGTAAAAATATATGTATATATTATATTAAAACGCTGTAAAAATGGGCATTAAATATTTAAAAATATATTTAAATTATTTAAAATATCTCTACAAACAGATAGTAAATTTTATAACACTGGCTAGTACTGGCAAATAAATATACATTAAACATTAAAAACTGTATTTTAAATACAAATAAAAACTTTGTATTACAGGTTCTGCAAATTCACCCGCAAACAATGTGCTATTTAAAGATGCTTATAATATACATATAGTAGCAGTGCTGTACATAAAAGTGTTGTTTTAAGTTCTGCCAACATCGTAGCTTTAATTGCAATAACTTTTATTTCATTAAGAAACTATTTTGTAGGTATACGTAAAAATAACTCATATTTCCTCTAAACCTGTAAAGACAAGGATTGGATAATAAAATAAAGTGGAAATTGCGGCCAGGACTCATACCAAAGAGTGTGGTTCGAATCCAGGCTGCGAGTTTTTATTTCTCCAACGTAATTCAGTTTTATAAACATTCATGTTTCTATAAACTTCCAATTTAATATTAGAACTTCGCCTATAAGTTCTGTATTGTTTTAAGTGTAGGAAAATGATGTCGATAGGTTTGGTATTATTTTACTCCATAGTCTTAAGAAGAAAACTCTAATGTCCTCCCACCCCCCAAAGTCAACTATCGAAATGTTTTGGAAACAATCTCTATGATCTCCTCGAAACCAAAAATATCATCCAAAGATATAATATTTGACATATAGCGAACAATTCCAGGCTATGCCTGCGTGTCCTTTAAACCATAACTCTAAAATATCCCCCACCCCCAAATTAAAATATTCTGTAGATAATCTCAGCCAAACCTGTGTTGTCTTTAGATCAAAGCTCTAAATGCCCCCCCCCCCAAGTCAAATAGCGACATATTCTTGAGATTCTCGGATATATATATGTATATATATAATATAAAAGAAAAAGAAAAATAAAGTAACACTATTAACAATGTAACAAATTAACAGTAATTATAATAGTACAAAAGGATAAAACACTAAGAAAAAGTCACACTTGAGATCGCTATATTTCGGACTCGTGGAGTCCTATGGCAAGGAGACAAGTGCCCTCGTCTTGAGTATAATCTAACCTAACTTCTAGAGTGTGCTATAATTTTGGAAACATTATATGGTTTCTCCTGACCATATAACTGTAGATACTGTCAGACACTAATGGGGAATCCTAACCTAATTTCTCTGTGCTAGTTATGGCATTTTCAGAAATGAATTAAAATTAAATTAACCCATTGTTGTTCTAAGTTAAGAATTGCCTATTAATTATTCTGAATTAAAATACCTAACGTAACTTAATTCTTCTGCTCTAGCTATAGCATTTTCAGAAATGAATTAAAATGAAATTAACCCATCGTTGTTCAAAATTAAGAATGGCCTAATTCATTATTTTGAATTAAAATATCTAACCTATCGCAATTATTCTGAGCTGGCAATGGCATTTTCAGAAATAAATTAAAATGAAATTAACCCATTGATGTTCTAAATTAAGAACTTCCTAATTAATTATTCTGAATTAAAAAACCTCACCTATTCTTCTCCATTAGCTACGGTATTTTCAGAAACTGAATTAAAATTTAACCAACAGAATTGTTCTAAATTAAGAATCAGCTAATTATTCTGAATTAAAATACCCAACGTAATTCTTTTGGGTCTCTTAATGCATCATTAATTAACAATAATGTGACATAACTTCTAAATAAATAAGACAACCTAATTCTGAACTAAGAAAAGCCTACAAAAATTAATTCCTCTGAGTTACTTTTTGCACTATCAGAAACTGAATTTAAAATAACCTGACCTAATTGTTATAAATTAAGAATAAGATAATTCTTCTGCATTATTAGAAAATGAATTAACTATAGCCTGACCTAATTGTTATAAATTAGGAATAAGGTAATTATTCTGCATTTTTCTGCACTCTCAGAACCTGAATTAACAATAACGTGACTTAATGGTTATAAATTAAGAATAAGGCAATTTTTCTCAGTTTTTTACTGCAGTATCAGAAACTGAATTAACGAAGTCCTGATCTAATTGTTATAAATTAAGAATAAAATAAATCTTTTCAATTGGTTTGTGGATATTATAAACTGAATTAACAATAATGTGACCTGATTGTTATAAATAGAGAATAAGGTGATTCTTCTTAGTGTATTTCTGCACTATCAGAAAGTGAATTAACAACCTGATCTAATTGTTATAAATTAAGAATAAGATAACTCTTCTGCACTTGTTTCTGCAGTATCGGAAACTGAATTAACATTGTCCTGACCTAATTGTTGTAAATTAAGAAAAATAATCTAATTCTTCTGAATTAAGAAAAAGCTAACTACTTCTCTTGGTTTTCTACTGCATCATCAACAATGCAACGAGAGTAACCTAACCTAACCTAGTCTCTGGGCTAGTCTATTATATAAGAGAATGAAATGCAAGTGACCTACATTCTTTGCTGGAAATATATTGAACAAACTCTGAAAACTATTAATAATTTAAAATATATCTACGTAATTGATTTACTAATATTAAAATTCGTTCATTTAAAATTCCGTTACAGTCTAATTCAGTAAATACGTTGCCACAATCTGTGCTAATATCTGAAAATCAGTTAGATGCCTCGACAGAAAACAAGAGAAGCCGAAGGGTGAGGTAAACAGACTACGTTTTTGTTGGGGGTGAGTTACTTTAAAGACATTTAAGTATATTCACTATTTTAAAAGCAAACAATAGTTCAATATATTAATGTTTAAAACTTGCGTATTTTTAATTATAATTTTATTAATCTTTAAAATTTATGCATTTTTAATTATCTTGCAGAAGAGGGTCATTCATAAACGTCGTCTGTTACCAATTAACACAACTCCACAAGTCACTAAAAGTCCAATACTAAAATTGAAAAATTTACGATTTTTTTTTTCAGCCAATAAATAGGCAACTAGGATACACGAATTAAGCTTTGGTTTGCAAATCGGCTCCTAGCTCACCCCGTGGTGCATTAAATTATATAAAAAGGTCGCGAACATCAAGTTATTGAGAATCTCGGTCTTCCCTAAAGGTAATGTGAAATCTCGAAGTAGTTTCCAAGTAGCCGTTGAAGGTCAGTGAACTCTCGCATAACAGCTGAGCGCTGGATAGCTGGCTGGTTGCGTCTCATGCGCCTACCTAATTAGATGAGGCGTCAAATGCACCCGCTTTGACTGTAGAAAAACAATTACTATTATTTTAAGCCTGTTGGACCTTTATTAGACTGTTTAGTAAAATTATAAATTTTGGAATTCAGTCCTATTAATCCTGTTGAATAATTAATCCTGAGTAATATAAGATATATATTTTAATAACTTTCTATTAAAAATATACTTTTGTTCTCCCATTATTCTTCGAAGGAAGACAATTTCTCCATGTATAGAAAGAATGTAAAACAAAAAGATGGGGACAGAGTGAAGTTAAATAGAACTTACTTTCTTCCCAAAGTGCAACTCTAAAATTTATATAAATAAACTGCAGAACTGAATTCCTATCAGAGACGGGTTGTATTTACAACTACATGTGTTACTATTACGATTCAAATCTACAATCAACTACATGTTCAAAAAATATAATTGCCTGCAGTGAATCTTATAGCTGTGAAAGTTACTTTCGTAATATCAATATTTAATAAGTCATTATATCTTTGTGCAATGAAAATGTCTTAAAGTTAATTTTTAAATACTTAGGTATTGGTTTAATGTATTGAAAACGCAGTGAAATTTAATTGATTGAAAATGAATTTTAATATTTTTACAAGAAAATTCTGAAATTTAATTCCAAAAAATGTTACAAACTATAAGAACCTAGAACCCATCTCTGACAATAAAAAAAATTAGGTCTTTAACCTTTCTGAGTTTCCCGTGATGTCCCACGTTTTCTATGCCCCTCCTTTTCCTCCCTCATACCACACTAGACTAAAGCATGCCGAGGTCAACAAGGCCTGCTGTGAATTTGCGGTAGGGCACATTACGTCATATCCCCTCCCTTGTAACAAATGACATACATCATTTGATTTTAAGTATTTTAAAAAGGTTTAAGTGAGGTGATTTAAAACTAATATAATTTTAGAAATTAAAATATTTTACTTTAATTATTTCTGCTGTATTTTTTCCTTGAATTATGCCTCACGATACATTTACACCTCATGACGTCACTGTGACCCTAAGAGTTTCATTTGTAAGACACGTGGGGTATTGCATTCGCTGAAAGTCTGTGATTAAATGGAAATACAATGTTTTAGGAAGATTTTGGTACAGAAACTAAGTAAATAAACCTAAAAGGTCTTTTGAATCATTTTATACAGAAAATATGACCTAATTATAACAACTAACATTACAAAACTCATGTGCGGACAGTTTCACGTGAAATCAGAAGAAAAGTGAAAATTATTGACTTCACAATTTTCAAATTTTAACATATTATACTACTACAACAAATAAAATCGAATGGCATATATATTGCACTTATTATGCCGTGCAATTAATTCCACAGCTCTAATTTATCCAGAGAATTTAACATTTCTTCATTTGCTACTTGTTCTTCCAAGAACGTCGTATATATGTTATCTTGTAAGCTTTGTAAAGCATTTTATATTGGTTTAACTTCTACTGTTGTTTCGCTACGTATGAACAATCATAGACGTTCTGTTAAAGCCAGGTCTCCCTTGCCGGTTGCCCAACATGCCTTATCTCACTGTATGGATTTTGATGATGCTTTTAATCTCACTCTTATTGGTGCTTTACCTACACAATGCTCTGAAAGTTTACTCAGAGATAGAGAAATGGCAGCTATATTTTTATATAAAGCGCGTATACCACCTGGTTTAAATCTTACGTATTAATCCCCCTCCCCCTTACTCTCATTTCTAGTTTCATCTGTTTCCATCATAACGTTACCTTCGATACTCAATATTTACTTTTATCACTTTCACTTGTCTAGAGCTTCTTGCCATTGAAGAACTCGCAGTAGTTCGAAATATAGCGATCTCAAATATGACTTTATCTAAGTGTTTTATCCATATCTACTTTTATTATTACTGTTAATTTTACATTGTTAATAGTGTTATTTTATTTTTATTTTTCATTTATATTATATATATATATATATGTGTGTGTGTGTGTGTGTGCGTGTGCGCGCGCGCGCGCGTAGGCGTGTCAAATAGATCCAATACAAATTTTCGCTAAAATCATGGTATTTTATTACAATTATCTTTTTAATTTATAGAGACCTAATTCTCGAGCTCATATCTTGTCGCAAATTATGATATGTAACCCATAGTCATTACGAGGGTCACTGCGAAAGTTTTGAGACACGTCAAGTTGGGAGTGGGTAGACGCACTTGATTGTTGCATCTTTTCAAAGTCCTGTCGTCCAACACACTCTGTACACGTCCTCATCCTCAAAAACCACTTATCAAAGCACCCCTGCCTCTCATTTTCCTCAAGAGTGAAAAGTTCATTTCCTATGCAGCCACAGCCTCTTCAGGAGGTCTGGAAAATCTCTTTCCTCACATGTGACAAGTTCACTTGTGGGAAGAGAAAATAATTGAATGGAGGCAAGTCAAGACTGTAGGGAGGATGAGTCATACCTCTGACCTCTGACCTCTGTGGACTCCAGGGTGGTGTTGTCATGGTGAAGCAGGATCTCCCTCAGACCTGTTCCTGCCCCTCTATCGATCTCTGCACCATTTCTTCACACCATTCGACGCGGGTGCGCTTTTGTGCCTCTGTCAAATTGTGGGGCATCCAACGGGAGGAAAGCTTCCTGACACGATGACGGTCGCGTAGGATTTTTAATATTGCGGGTGATCCAATCTGAAAGACTACTTCGATGTCCTTAAATATTACGCCATTGTTTTCGCTTTACATTTTTTTCCATCGCGACAGTTTTCCTCAGTTACTCCTCTCTCCTTAGTGGAAAACTGTTGCCCTAGATGGAGCTACATCACCAAAAGCCTGTTGCAAGCGTTCAGGGCTTTGGGACACTTTAAGACACGTTTGAAAGCATTAAGAATCCTAGCGCCATAATGCTCTCTCTCTCTCTCTTGCTCCATCATAATGACTGGCTGCCTGTGCACGGGAGAGTTGTTTACCCTCATACTGTGGAATGCGGGAGTGTTGCTACCTGGTACCGTTCTACTCGCAAGGGATGGATCTACCACATTCCTGTTAAGTAGGTTCACTTTTCCCCATCTCAAAATGTTCGTACTGACTCTTTTAATCCATAACAGAAGAAAATCTGTTTAATGCATATTTAATCGATTTCCTCAAAAGGACAGTTAAAAAAATTGAAAAAAAATTATAACTTATTAAGACAAGTTTTCATAATTGCGATGCAAGGTAAACCAACATGGAAAAAAGAATAATAATGTTACCTAGAAGTGGAAGCATGATCATTTGTGAAGGTTACTTACAAAACCCGAGTGTTGTAAATATAATCATGGGAGTTATCATATAAACACCAACATGTTATTCATACGTGAAATACGAAGGCTATTCAACAAAGAACGATATTTTTGACAACATATTTTACTCATAATTTTGATAATCTTTTTCAAAGTAGCCACTCCGCACCCTCCTCCATTGCTTCTGATGTTTCTTAAATTTGGGAAAAAACAAAAAGACACACGGGGCTAAATCCGGGGAGAATGAGGTTTACACTTCACATTGATATTTGGGCGATATTCAGCAACATGCGGCCGTGCATTATCGTGGTACAGCATCTAGCTGTCTCGCGGAAACGTAGGGTACGGCCTTACAGAGTTTCAGGACATCTCTACTGTATTCCCTAGCTACATTTGTGGGTGCAGGTACAACATCCTGATAAACCATTTCTTGAACACACTTGGCAGAGATTTTGGGTCAAAATTCTATTTTTGTCTTTTTTCAGAATATAAAAGCGTACAATTTGCAGATAATGCCCATATTTAGTTTTTTTTTTTTTTTTGTGCTTGCGGTATTTAAATATGGCGGCCTGGCTGCCACACGCTCTTTCCCATTGCTTTCAGATTTTGGGTGAAAAATTAATTGCTGGTTTTGTATATAATATGAAAATACGTAGTTTGCAGATTATGCCCATATATACTTCTTTGTTTGTTTAAATGACAATTTAAATATGGCCACCATGCTGTTACACAACCCACGTTCTTGTATTTTTCTTCTTCTTCTTCTTGGCATTTGCCATGACTTCCATATTTTTAATTTTTCTTATGTATGTATGAGTTATGAATTCTTTTGTACATGTACAAAACGCATTGCTGCACTGTATAGATGGCGAAAACTTTTTACTTACACATGGATGCGAGTGCTGAAAAAAGTATATCTACTTTGAAGTTTGGTTAAATACTATATGCAAGTATATTATTTCATCAGCAATGTTAAGTAACATGTTTTCAAATCTGATTATACTGAGATTAATAGTTTAATGGGAAAAGGCACCTAAAGCTGCAAAAATGTTAAAAATAAAAAAATCTTGTTTATTAAAATAATAATGAAGATTGTTCCACATTTATATATTAGAAACAATTACTTAATAAATGGTAAATTTCATTTGGAAGACAGTATGGTTTGTCAGCTTGTATTCTGTTCATGTCTCCATTAAATGCCCTTAGATATTGGAGAATGAGATGACCACAACCTTTCCAGCCCATGCAGCCACTTTTGTCTAATACGTTTGGAGACTGGAGATTTGCACACAAAGGTGTGCTATTTGTTCTCAGGATCGAAATGATGTATTTAAGTTTCATTAGCAGTGAAAGCAGCTCCGCGTCTTGGAACCCACCGGGCCCAAACGCGTCTCATGCGCCACTTTTCATTGCCTACTTGTGGGTTACATTTTCAGATTTCTGAAAGTGTTCGTAATGTCAACAGCGGTTTGACTGGAGCGCCGGTTTCACCCTCCTTTGAAATTGGTTGCCTCACTTCTTTAACTTTCTAAACAATTTCAAGCTTTGCTAAAAGGGAAGAATAAAATCTCCTGTAACTTGTATAGACCTCAGCCATCGCGGATCTACAAATATTCGACAGGGGGACCCGGATCGACTACGATATATCAGAATTACGGTTATATTAAAACAGTAACTAACTGGATATTTAAATTACCAGTTGTGTTGCAGATTGTATTTGTAAATAATGAGCCACAGATGTCCGATCTTTTTAAAACACACACATTCAGTTTATATCTCCATAATCTGGTTCTGTTGTATTAGTTCCACGAATACAATGTGAAAATAAAAATAAATTAATTGCACGTTAATAATAATAATAATAATAATAATAATAATAATAATAATAATGTTGTGACTGATCTCTTGGGATGTTTTCTTGCGTAAAGATAACTACTTCCTTTGGAATCACCTCGATGTTAAGTCTTTCCTGTTGTATCTTGGAGAGGTTTGCACACTCCTTCATATTGAAAATGACCTTTCGGCCGTACATTTTGTTACTGGTATGACGCACTTCCCCGATGTTGGGACAGAAGTTGCTTTTGGCGTAGAGAAGCAGAAGAGCTTCAATAGCCGTTTTCGGTTTACTTTATTGAGTTTCTAAAAATTTAAACCATATTTTTAACTCACCTCGAAGCTCTGTAATAGTTCCTGGCAATCTTTCGTTAATACTTGCACCTTTTACTAAATCTTCAATATCTGAATTCAGGTCATTGCGAAAAGCTGGAATCAAGGACTGGAGTTTAAGGATGTGTTTGTGTTTATCACCTGAGAGTCTGGTAGACAATTCATTGAAAATGTAATCCAAGAATGGAAGAAAAACACTAATGCGATAACGGTCTTATGGAGAATAAGAAGTAGTAAGAATATTGCTTCGATAAATTTGTCTGGAGGAACCTTAACTTCTACATCAACATTTTTTGCTAATGTGATAGCGTTTTCAAAAACAGAACAAAAAGTTTGATTTTCTTGACATTCTTTTAGGGTATCTTTAACTCTTTCAATCGTTCCGTAACACTGGACTAGATTTTGTAGTTGTCTGGAAAGGCTTACAGTTATTCTGAATATTTCATTATGGTAACTAGAGCAATTACGAACTCCAACTTTAGGATAGAGTTGAGTAAAATATGTGCATTTTTACTTAAAGACTCTGTTTCTTCTAGGAATAATACAATAGCAGGGAAAATCTCCTTAAATTGTAAAATAGCTCAATCCACCGAGTTTCGCATTATGCTGAGATCACAACTGACTGATTTTGTCTTTCATTAGTGATGACCGACTCCCTAACGAAATTCACAATTTCGCCGATTGTACTTTAGAAACCGGCACAATGCGTACAGAAAGCAAGAGGTTGAACTGCTAAAACGCCACGAAACTGTCCTGAAAATTTGCACCATCATCGTATTCTTGTCCACGCAGGTTCCAAATGTCTAATTTCAAGTTTCGCAGTTCATTCAGAATTAACTTACGCAACCCTTAGTGCTTTACAACAAATCTTCCTCCCTCACACAACATTAACGCGCGCAAAATGATAATTGTATATTTGTACTGATGTCCGTAGTTTCGTCAAGTACAACATTACCCTCTCTTTTTCATTTATGACAGTTTATCAAATCATTTTGTATAGTTTTACTGGTTAGAATAGACTTTTTAGGTGCGAGCACGTGCTTTGCGAGCGGTCCAGGTACGGACCCAGGGTTTCCGCCGGCTAGTTCAGTTCTTACAAAGTACCAAGACTTTGCCACCTCTGTAGTTAAGCGTCTTTATAGATTGCCCATTAATCTCGGGGTGCTTAGGCGGTACTTCACCTGCTGGGGGCCCCTCCTAAATTAAAAATAATAATAAAAAAAAACTTTGACCCCAAACTAGTGTGGAGGGACCGCCTAAGACAGTGGGCGGCAGTGTCTTGAGTTGTGTTCCCTCATCTTCAGAAACAAAGTAGAAAACTAAACTAATACTGTATAAAGCTTTTATTTTAAGTATTCTAATCTACCTAGTGCAACGTGGGCTCACGTCCCAAAAACAGAAATAGCGCTCCTACAAATAACCCAAAATCTGGCATAAAGAAAACTGTTCAAGTCCCCGTCTTGAAACCTGAACCAAGCCTATAGAGAATGTAATCCATTGCGGATTACAAAAGTCGTGTTCACCCGAATGTAGGTAGAGGCAGCCCCATGCACAGGAGGATCAAAATGATGTAAAGTGTAGCTTCTTTCTGCAAACCGCCCCTTTCCCGTTCCTTTCTTCTCCCTTCTTTCAATTCTTGTTAATATTAGTAAGATGTAATATTTAGGATAAGAGAAACAGCACATAACCAAAATGCTAATGGAAAATACAAAGGACAGACGTGAGAAATAAGGTATGAATGTTTCTCCTGGCTCATAAATAAAAGGCATGTACGAGTCACTACCAAACTTAAGGGGGGGGAGAAGAATTCCACTGGACCATGGCCTTACAGACAGCCTACATATTTATTGCATTGCAACTTCAACCAGAATGACCTTCCTCCTGCTTATGAAAATTGGTATCTACTCGCTCCCCCACCTCTCTCTCTCTCTCTCTCTCTCTCTCTCTCTCTCTCTCTATATATATATATATATATATATATATATATATATATATGGTCACTTGTCGTGTTGCCATAGAAGGGCTCCACGAGTCCGAAATATAGCGATCTCAAGTGTGACTTTTTCTGAGTGTTTTTACTATTATAATTACTGTTAATTTGTTACATTGTTAATAGTGTTACTTTATACATATATATATAATCCGATGCAGTAAAACTTCAAACCAGCACACGACTGTGACTTACTGCCAGTAAGTCGCTCGCTCGCTCTCTCTTTCTTTCTCTCTCCCCGTTTTTGTCGTTATTTGTATCAATAAACACATTCAACACATTTTGACCAAAACATGGCATTCCTGTTTCCTTTCCTGTAGTCTTCATATTATTTTTATATTCAGAAGGGTTTAAAACAGCAGTAGTTGGCGTTTATATAAATTAAAACGCTGTTTTTGTTATTTAAATGTCGAGTTAAATATTCTGAATGACTTACAAAGTCATGTTTAATAAAACAACCATAGTTTAAATTATAAGATAGATTTACAAGCTATGTGGTATTAAAGATACACTGAATAAAAAGAACAGGGCGGCATTCTTGCACACACATGCTTGTTGACCTATCCAGCCCGTAGTTCTAGCGGAAATGCTGCATCTTTTTCCTGCACTGTTTAACACCATGGGATTAATGAATCACTGCACTTAGAATGCGTAGGTGCTTATCAGCTCGATGCTTCCGCTTAGCACTTCTTGTTGTTAAAGTGTCAACGCTTTGGAAGTTAGCCTAGTTTCCGAGCTTACCTAAGAGTTGAGGTCATGCTGGCAGCATGATCTGCAAAGTGCCAAGAATAACCATGACCGTACAGCTAAAGGCCACTGGTGTGTTACCCAAGACACAAAATAGCATCAAAGCAAACATTTCATGTGGGAAAAGGGCTGAAGGTGTGTGGCTCATAAACTTGTAGTTAGTGTAGGAGAAGGGGAGGATTCTATTGCAGAATGTAAAATATTTACACTTAGACCTTTCCAGCTTCATTCTTCAGAACAATGTTCTTTCACTAAAAGGTACAAACTCTTCAACAGCAGAACATAAAAAGCTATTTGGCCCGTGTGCCAAAACTTTCAACTAAGATTAAAAAAATAAAGTATGGAATCATGAGTTCTGAAACAATTTTCATTCAAGTGGAAAAGTTCAGTTTGTTTTTTGTATCTCCTGAGATCATGCAAAAGAGCTAATACAGAAAAGGAAGGAATGGTCGCCAATATTATTGAGGACGAGATCAGTTACTTTGCGTCGTTAGATCTTATTTTACGACGTAGACAAGTTTCAGTGCCCATGTAAATTACATTTGACAGTCTTTACAGTTTAATGTTGTTTATTCATGTTACTTTAGTTCAACTTGGCATGCCCCGGATTTCGTCATAATATAAGCATTTATTATGTTGGGATCATATCTCTCGGAGCTTTACTTAAAAACAAATGTTTTCTTACGACTAAAGCGCGGGTTTAATGCAATATCAAAATGACGTAAATCTGTAATGAAGTGTAACATAGCAAACAGTTCATACCAGTTAGTACTGGGATATTTCAACTATTAATTTGATATTCCTTTCCTAATGAGACTGTCTAATTACATCTTTTTCTCTGTGCAATAAGAATACATTTTCTTTAATGGTACTCTATCCTCAGTGATGAAAAAACTTCTTACATGGATTACCTAACATTTGAAAGGCATCAAAGAGCTTCACTTTACCGATAACATTCTGACAGAGGGTCAAAATGGTGACTTATGTACTCACCTACTGTAGAACACTCCGCCGATTGGCTCCGATCAACAGTGTGGTCTGTGTCTTCTGCAAATTTACTGCTGAGGTCATCGCTTTTCAGCCTCCTCGATTTCAGCTGGCGTTCAAATACTCGAAGGAGTAAAGAAATTAAGATAAGCAATCAACTTTATTTTCAGGGAACTTAAATTTGTACTGAGAATTTAATTTTCAAATTGTGATGGTAATTTTTTTATTCTTTCTGGGTTTTAATAACCAAATAAGAAACTAATTGGCTGCCTGTGTAGTCCAGAGCTTGGCCTGCTATTCTATAAATCGAAAGGTCCCAGTTTTGATGTCCTACTGGTGACAGAATTGTTTCTTAATTAGGATTATTCTTTGTCCTGCAAAGAGTCTGGAGGCGTGGAAGCCAGAGAGAAAGAGAGCTAATGTGTGTTTCAACAAGCAGTAATAAACCCACACATTTACTTAAAAACATAAGCAAGTAAAGAACACCAACAGAGGTTATTTCTCGAAGGTACAAGGAATGTTTGGCCTACAAGCGAATTCATAAATAGTTGTTACAGTTATAGGGACATTTTTGTGAAATATGGTCTTTTTTGTTTATAACTAAAAAATTATTGCATAATCTTGTTAATTTATACTTAGGCTCAGTTGTTTCAAAGGTCAGAACTAGCCATGTGACTGAAGTACTGAAAGGTGTCAGATAATTTGTACTTGGGCTCAGTTGTTTCAAAGTTCAGAGCTAGCCATGTGACTGAAGTACTGAAAGGTGTCAGATAATTTGTACTTGGGCTCAGTTGTTTCAAAGTTCAGAGCTAGCCATGTGACTGAAGTACTGAAAGGTGTCAGATAATTTGTACTTGGGCTCAGTTGTTTCAAAGTTCAGAGCTAGCCATGTGACTGAAGTACTGAAAGGTGTCAGATAATTTGTACTTGGGCTCAGTTGTTTCAAAGTTCAGAGCTAGCCATGTGACTGAAGTACTGAAAGGTGTCAGATAATTTGTACTTGGGCTCAGTTGTTTCAAAGTTCAGAACTAGCCATGTGACTGAAGTACTGAAAGGTGTCAGATAATTTGTACTTCGGCTCAGTTGTTTCAAAGGTCAAAGCTAGCGATGTGACTGAAGCACTGAAAGGTGTCAGATAATTTCAGGACTTTATATCGCGTGTTTGAAATGATTATGTTGATCCGCTTTTTATTTTTTTAACTTTTGAGAGAAATCCTGTTGATGCCCATGACCTACAGCAGGGCCCTCCAACGTTCGTTTGTACAAGGACACGTTTGATGATATTTTGTGCTTTCTCAGTTCAGAATTAACAGGAAATTCACTGCTAAAGTGTGTTGATTAGTCAAAAAATTTCGCTCTACATTACTTTTCTTAGGAACAAATACGCCAGTATTTCCTTTATTTTCAATTCAGACGTATTGAGCTTTGCATTCACTGGTGAAGACACTTTCTTTGCATTTTAGCCATATCAAGAAGAGTTTATGGCTAAGGTATACCGATTAATAACTGGATAATTCAAAGTTTAAACAGCAATAAAAATAACACTTAAAACACGTTGAATGTACAGTTTATCACAAAATGTATTCCACAAGCTCACAAGTTCGCCAGAAAGCAAAGAACTTGGAACATTCCTATTGTAAACTGTAGAGCTTGTTCGTTGTTTGCAGCACAGCTTTGTTGCGATTAAAGTTACTTAGAGGGTGTCCTATGTGAAACTGTGGCATGGCACTGCAATAAAGTGAATCATAAGGAAGCGCCTGTTTTGAGAATAAAAATGCCGCTTTCCTAAGCTTGAGGGCGATGCTTTTAAGACGAAATGTAAAAATCAATCTTTATTCAAATGTATATGTATATATTATAAAAATAAAGTAACACTATTACAATGTAACAAATTGACAGTAATTATAATAGTAGATAAGGATAAACACGAAGATAAAGTACACTTGAGATCGCTATATTTCGAATTCGTTGAGTCCTTCTATGGCAAGAAGACAAGTGACCGACTATATATATAGGTATAGATTAAAATTTAATTTGAAAATTAATTGTGATGGGCGCCATAAAAGGGCATCGCGGGCGACATGGCGCCGTACTGGACTGGGTTGGCCTACACCATTAACGGCCTTTCTTTAGCATTTGTTATGAGTTTAGTGTTCCTTGAGCTCATTGCACTCCGAACATTTTTCTATTTATAGCTGACTTGGCAAACAATACTGTGCAGCCAAGTTTGTGAACCATACCCTCTTTATGTTTTATGCCCCACTTCCTCTTGCATTCGAGCAAGTTTATAAATACTTTTTGAATGCCAATAGAAGGTTGACATTTGCCGGAAAGTGTTGGTGCATGCAAGATATTCACACAATCTGGGAATATTTGTAGAGAAGACCCGACAAAGAAGGTTAATGGCTATAGTGGAGAGCGGGCAGTTGGAGAGGGGATATGAGTAAATGGGAGGGGGCTCAAGAGTGAGGGTTCCATTCGTGTTTATTTATTTGCATATAACATTATTTATAGAAAATGTTCGAAGTATTGTATATTTGTATGTATGTATGTATATATGTATATATGTATGCATTTATATATGTAAGCATGTATATATGTATGTATGCATGTATATATGTATGCATGCATGTATGTATGTATGCATGCATGTATGTATGTATGTATGTATGCATGTATGTATGTATATATGTATGTATGCATGCATGTATGTATGTGTGTATGCATGTATATATGTATGTATGCATGTATATATGTATGTATGCATGCATGTATGTATGTATGCATGCATGTATGTATGTATGTATGCATGTATGCATGTATATATGTATGTATGCATGCATGTATGTATGTGTGTATGTATGTGTGTATGTAGCATATCCAGGAACATACCCCATTAATGTTGTTTCCAAAAGTTTGTCAACTGTTACACCCATCCACACATTAACTCTCGCTGGAATTCCAAGTGCTCCACTAGCGGGGCGTCTGCCCAGATGATGCAACCAAGTCTGTTAATTTTCCACAAATGTGGAAGGTTGCCTCATCGCTACATAAGGGATGCTCGAGGATGTGTTATCTTCGTTTGCTGCAAGCAAATCCACGCACATGCCAAATCTTCGTCATGTAAATGTTGCGGAACCTGCAGATGGTGCGGTGTGTTCTTCAGCGTGTAACGCAACATCTTACGTACCGTCGAGTTGGAGTGTTCAGTTCACATGACAAACGCCACACCGATTTTGGACTGCCTTCAATGGGTGCCCTAATGGCTCCAATTCTGTCATCTGAGGTTGATGGATGACGTTGCCCGGGTTTTTGTTAACGGTCTTAGTGCGCTTGAATATGCTCAGCAACAGTTTAATTGTTTTGTCTGAAGGTCCAGATTTATGAAATCGGCGATCAAATTTAGTACAATTTCACCTTAAAACCTCCACTCACAATGGCTACCCTCTCTACTTAACATCATTATCTGCAACAGCAGAAAGCTTGTTGAGCTGCAGTTCCGATTCCCGCCTCAACTAACGTTCACATCAACAATACACATGCAATGCACTGCCATACAAATATTACCCCTACATGCCCTGCTTCTACAAAACCGACACTTAATTTGTGAACAGTAAGAGTATTTAACGCTCATAAGTGAAATGATTTATTGGGAAAGAAGAGTTAAGTTTTAGGGGACCTGCCAGACACTTACAACTGAAGACAACATGGAGGACTGTTCGGCGGATTCGAATAGCAGACCTCCGTTCTCTAGTACGTGCTTCATGACCAGGGCCACATACTGAGCTTATCGTACAGGTATAAAGACCGACAACCTGAGCCTGAAATGTAGGTAGTTTTCAAGTCCTCTCTTCTGATGAAAGATATGACAGGGTGGAGTCGTTTCTATAGGATGATCAGAGCGTCCTGTCCACATGGTTAGCCATATTTTTACTGTTGGTTTTCGTTAACTTTGGGACACTTTTGACGTTAACAAGGAATAGTATATATAACAAATTCGACGGTTAGCTGTAAAGAGTATCTCAATTTTAAACAATGCCACAACTCAGAAATCCTGGAATTATTCGGAGTCCTGGAAATGGATCCAACTGTCCATCCAAATCGCTAAAAAGTTTCTGGAATTATCTCAAATGGTTAACACGCGTTTTCGAGATTTGCTGTTGTTAGGTGGGGTGAGTACGCCCCAGTAGTAAAAACGGACGTTGAGTTTGAGAAAAGACATTTGTGCAGCTAGAAGAATAATTATTTAGTGCAAGGAGCACGTAGATAGGAACAATAAACATGACATGCAGCCCGTGTTACAGAAGATGGTGCGTTGATGCAAGGAATAAGCGAGCGAGTCATTCATTTCAGCGGTTCTCAGGACAATGGCCATTTCTCGCTATTGTGCACTCAAGTTGAAAATCCTAAATTTCTATTCTTATTTACTTTTAAAGTTGTCCATTACTGGCTTAGAAAATGTACAGAGATAAACAAACAATATATATATATACCTTTTTAAAATAGTATGCAGTAATAATTATAACAATAATATTACATTAAGCAGTATTAAAACTCATAAATAATAGCAAGCCACGTGTTACTTGTTAATTTTAATTCCTGAATAAGAGGAAACAGGTTGTATTTCACCTAAACCTGTGATATGTCTACGTTTTCCAGATAAATGTGTGCAGAGAAAGGCTGTTATAAATGGCATGTACCTCTTTCATGTTTATGTTTGCACAGGAAAATATTCTCTGAAAGTGTGCCGGAAGTGTTTTAAATGCTGTGCTTTCTTCTTCTTCTTGAGGAAATTAGGAAATATTTTGGCAAACTGTCCGTCCAGTATGCCTAGTTCAGTTGTTTATTATTGCCTCAATCTCGTCTTCAACGTCAAAAAGTTGGTCACGCAGGAGCTGTGTACACTAAGGAATTCCTCAGCAAGTTGAATAAAATTAAAAAAAGAACATAAAATCCAAATAATGGTCGTATTAATTGTTGAAATAAGTTCTAGCACTACTGTGTGTTAATTAGCATGACAAGCTATATCGCTAATTAATAAAAGAAGAACTGGACTATATACGTTGCTTAACTAGATTTGCTTGTTTTGTTCCGTTCAACTTGAAAATGAATGTATATGGAGAAATTACTCAAACATTCGAAAGTAAGGGGAACATAATTAGAATTAATTCTTGCAATCTGTATCACAAAAGAAAAATTACATTTTTATAATTATTCTTATTGTTTGAGATTAAACCACAAAAAGTAATGGTATATCATTAAAGCTATACTGTGTGGGTATTTCCAAACATTATTAAATATAACCATGTTTGTGAAATAAATCCTTGTTATCTTTACGTTCACTAAAACAGAGAGAAATAACAAAGACATTATGTATTTAAAACGAAGATGTTTATATGTTTCAATGAAACAAAAACATGTTATTATTTAAAAACAATTACAATGCACAAAGCAAATATACACAATCAAGAATAAACAATCGCAAGTTCCATCAATTTTCCGTGACTTTGAAGTTAAATAATAATAAAAATATGTAAGGAAGAAGTTTTCTGAGGCTCTTACATGCAATTATAATTCTCACACACATATTAGATTAACGTTTCACATTTGCTATCTTCACGGCGATGCCCCTACTTTCAATAGTTCGAATTCCCTGATTTATTGAAAATATTTTTCCTATTTTATTTAAATGGACTATAGAGAATTTTGTTGTAAAAATTTTTGTTGGTGCCACTAGAGCAATTTTTAAATGTTGGGTATCAAGTAACCCCCCCACTCTTAATAGCCCTATATCCCCGATTTTCAGAAGATATTTTTCTTATTTTATTTAAATGGTATGTACTGAGCTTCGTTGCGAAACAATAACAATTTCAACCGCCAGAGCGATTTTTAAATTTTCGCTTTAGGTTAACTCCCATCCCCAATGTTGCAATTTTGCTGGTTAACGAATTCGCCTGGTTTTGTTAAGAAACCGCTAGATAGAATGTTAAAATACACATTTTCATATATGTATATCATTTTTTCAATGTCATTTTCGCCGTCTAGTTAGTAAGATTGATGGAGATTTGAAGCAATTTTTCAAAAATATTTTCTGGATACAGTCACAATGGGAATTCGATAAAACTGTTAAATTATTCTCCTTGAAGACATAATTTCAGTTTATTGAACAGGATGAACATATATGACAAAAAGTTTAATCTCAATAAACAAGAAAAAGCACTGTATCAATCAAGGAGGTGGAACTATTTATTCTACGTTTAAACTTCCTCTCTGTGTAGATAAGAATTTACTTCGTGACAGGCAGTGAAATTCACAGAGGTGCAACAATTAATGGTATTTACCGCCCATTGCTTTACAAAGCCGCTCAAAAAACTGAATTTAGTGCCCTGCTATTTATAAAATTGATGTTTTTACCGTTTCATTTAAAACCTACTTAAGGTCCTCTGGTATCTTCTTCACAGCTTCCAACATAAGTCGGCGAGTGCCCTGCTACTTGCTCTTACTGTATCTGTACTAACTCCAGTATAAGTCGGCGAGTGACCTGCTACTTGCTCTCACTGTATCTGTACTAACTCCAGTATAACCGACTAGTGACCTCTACTTGCTCTTACTGTATCTGTACTAACTCCAGTATAAGTCGGCGAGTGACCTGCTACTTGCTCTTACTGTATCTGTACTAACTCCAGTATAACCGACTAGTGACCTCTACTTGCTCTTACTGTATCTGTACTAACTCCAGTATAAGTCGGCGAGTGACCTGCTACTTGCTCTTACTGTATCTGTACTAACTCCAGTATAAGCGACTAGTGACCTCTACTTGCTCTTACTGTATCTGTACTAACTCCAGTATAAGTCGGCGAGTGACCTGCTACTTGCTCTCACTGTATCTGCACTAACTCCAGTATAAGTCGGCGAGTGACCTGCTACTTGCTCTTACTGTATCTGTACTAACTCCAGTATAAGCGACTAGTGACCTGCTACTTGCTCTTACTGTATCTGTACTAACTCCAGTATAAGTCGGCGAGTGACCTGCTACTTGCTCTTACTGTATCTGTACTAACTCCAGTATAAGTCGGCGAGTGACCTGCTACTTGCTCTTACTGTATCTGTACTAACTCCAGTATAAGTCGGCGAGTGACCTGCTACTTGCTCTTACTGTATCTGTACTAACTCCAATATAAGTAGGCGAGTGACCTGCTACTTGCTCTCACTGTATCTGTACTAACTCCAATATAAGTAGGCGAGTGACCCGCTACTTGCTCTTACTGTATCTGTACTAACTCCAGTATAAGTCGGCGAGTGCCCTGCTACTTGCTCTTACTGTATCTGTACTAACTCCAATATAAGTAGGCGAGTGACCTGCTACTTGCTCTTACTGTATCTGTACTAACTCCAGTATAAGTCGGCGAGTGACCTGCTACTTGCTCTTACTGTATCTGTACTAACTCCAATATAAGTAGGCGACTGGCCCGCTACTTGCTCTTACTGTATCTGTACTAACTCCAGTATAAGTAGGCGAGTGACCTGCTACTTGCTCTTACTGTATCTGTACTAACTCCAATATAAGTAGGCGAGTGGCCCGCTACTTGCTCTTACTGTATCTGTACTAACTCCAGTATAAGTCGGCGAGTGACCTGCTACTTGCTCTTACTGTATCTGTACTAACTCCAGTATAAGTCGGCGAGTGACCTGCTACTTGCTCTTACTGTATCTGTACTAACTCCAATATAAGTCGGCGAGTGACCTGCTACTTGCTCTTACTGTATCTGTACTAACTCCAGTATAAGTCGGCGAGTGACCTGCTACTTGCTCTTACTGTATCTGTACTAACTCCAATATAAGTAGGCGAGTGACCCGCTACTTGCTCTTACTGTATCTGTACTAACTCCAGTATAAGTCGGCGAGTGAGCTGCTACTTGCTGTTACTGTATCTGTACTAACTCCAGTATAAGTCGGCGAGTGACCTGCTACTTGCTCTTACTGTATCTGTACTAACTCCAATATAAGTCGGCGAGTGACCTGCTACTTGCTCTTACTGTATCTGTACTAACTCCAATATAAGTCGGCGAGTGACCTGCTACTTGCTCTTACTGTATCTGTACTAACTCCAATATAAGTAGGCGAGTGACCCGCTACTTGCTCTTACTGTATCTGTACTAACTCCAATATAAGTAGGCGAGTGACCTGCTACTTGCTCTTACTGTATCTGTACTAACTCCAATATAAGTAGGCGAGTGACCTGCTACTTGCTCTTACTGTATCTGTGCTAACTCCAATATAAGTAGGCGAGTGACCCGCTACTTGCTCTTACTGTATCCGTGCTAACTCCAATATAAGTAGGCGAGTGACCCGCTACTTGCTCTTACTGTATCTGTACTAACTCCAATATAAGTAGGCGAGTGACCTGCTACTTGCTCTTACTGTATCTGTACTAACTCCAATATAAGTAGGCGAGTGACCCGCTACTTGCTCTTACTGTATCTGTACTAACTCCAGTATAAGTCGGCGAGTGACCTGCTACTTGCTCTTACTGTATCTGTACTAACTCCAATATAAGTAGGCGAGTGACCCGCCACTTGCTCTTACTGTATCTGTACTAACTCCAATATAAGTAGGCGAGTGACCCGCCACTTGCTCTTACTGTATCTGTACTAACTCCAGTATAAGCGGCGAGTGACCCGCTACTTGCTCTTACTGTATCTGTACTAACTCCAGCATAAGTCGGCGAGTGACCTCTACTTGCTCCTACTGTATCTGTACTAACTCCAGTATAAGCGACTAGTGACCTCTACTTGCTCTTACTGTATCTGTACTAACTCCAGTATAAGTCGGCGAGTGACCTGCTACTTGCTCTTACTGTATCTGTACTAACTCCAGTATAAGCGGCGAGTGCCCTGCTACTTGCTCTTACTGTATCTGTACTAACTCCAGTATAAGCGACTAGTGACCTCTACTTGCTCTTACTGTATCTGTACTAACTCCAGTATAAGTCGGCGAGTGACCCGCTACTTGCTCTTACTGTATCTGTACTAACTCCAGTATAAGCGGCGAGTGCCCTGCTACTTGCTCTTACTGTATCTGTACTAACTCCAGTATAAGCGACTAGTGACCTCTACTTGCTCTTACTGTATCTGTACTAACTCCAGTATAAGTCGGCGAGTGACCCGCTACTTGCTCTTACTGTATTTGTACTAACTCCAGTATAAGCGGCGAGTGCCCTGCTACTTGCTCTTACTGTATCTGTACTAACTCCAGTATAAGCGACTAGTGACCTCTACTTGCTCTTACTGTATCTGTACTAACTCCAGTATAAGTCGGCGAGTGAGCTGCTACTTGCTCTTACTGTATCCGTGCTAACTCCAGTATAAGCGACTAGTGACCTCTACTTGCTCTTACTGTATCTGTACTAACTCCAGTATAAGTCGGCGAGTGACCTGCTACTTGCTCTTACTGTATCTGTACTAACTCCAGTATAAGCGGCGAGTGCCCTGCTACTTGCTCTTACTGTATCTGTACTAACTCCAGTATAAGCGACTAGTGACCTCTACTTGCTCTTACTGTATCTGTACTAACTCCAGTATAAGTCGGCGAGTGACCCGCTACTTGCTCTTACTGTATCTGTACTAACTCCAGTATAAGCGGCGAGTGCCCTGCTACTTGCTCTTACTGTATCTGTACTAACTCCAGTATAAGCGACTAGTGACCTCTACTTGCTCTTACTGTATCTGTACTAACTCCAGTATAAGTCGGCGAGTGACCCGCTACTTGCTCTTACTGTATTTGTACTAACTCCAGTATAAGCGGCGAGTGCCCTGCTACTTGCTCTTACTGTATCTGTACTAACTCCAGTATAAGCGACTAGTGACCTCTACTTGCTCTTACTGTATCTGTACTAACTCCAGTATAAGTCGGCGAGTGAGCTGCTACTTGCTCTTACTGTATCCGTGCTAACTCCAGTATAAGCGACTAGTGACCTGCTACTTGCTCTTACTGTATCCGTGCTAACTCCAGTATAAGTCGGCGAGTGACCCGCTACTTGCTCTTACTGTATCCGTGCTAACTCCAGTATAAGCGACTAGTGACCTCTACTTGCTCTTAGTGTATCCGTGCTAACTCTAATTTATTTCAACGCATTTAATTTTGGGAGACTAGTTTAAGCTGTTCTTCAGTTCTAGTCCGTCCAAAACTGAGTTCTCGTGGGGAATTTATAAGTAATACAGCTATTTTGTTTGTAATGTCTGTTACGGACATTCGAACTCTTTTAAATAATTACTTCTGAATATTTTACCTATGTCCTTTACAGAGGTATTATGGGAAATATCTCTGGCAGATTTCTCATTATCAATGCGGAAACGAAATCGGGCATAATAAGTTATTCGGTGTACGGTTTTTGCTATAATTGAGAAACTTTGAAAGTATTTTCGATGCTACACCCTCTTGCAGTGTTTTCTTGTTTTCGCAAAGCTCCTGCTCGCCTTTCTTTGTGGGAGATTCTTAACATTTAGCATCACTCTTTTGTTTTGGCCTCATTGACCTAAACGTAAGGCCTTGCGCACTGTGGGAGTTGCTTGACCTGAAGGCTTGGAACCTGTGAACAGATATTCTTAGTTAGAGCGGATATTCTTTCTAAAATAAGATTCACTTTGTTGTACGCTAACCATCAAAAACTGCACTTTTTAGTTCAACCAGAAGTGACGCGAGCAATGACAGACTCGAAGGCGGGTGTTTTATGTGCGACTTTCTTTGAGAACACACTTTACAGTTCTCGTAAATAACGCAAGCAAGCGGGTAAACCGTTACATCGCAGCTGTGCAAGGGGATTTTTTCACAGTGCGCGCTGATGTCACGTTCGGACAGCCCCAATGTTGAGTAAGAGGCTGCCAAAAAGTGCATGCTGTTAAAAGGGAAAGAAATGATGACGGCATATCTATTACAAAGCTTTCTCCGAAATAAATAGACGCCTTCAAATTTATTCTAATTTATTTTATAATGTTAGTTTTCTCGTTGTCGTTGTTTGTATCTACACATTCTCCTCTGGGATTGCCTCACGGACCGCCGGAGGTTCTCGAACCAGAGTTTGAGAATCGCCGAGTAAAGAAAATGTTTAATAATTCATGCATTGTAACTGATATTTAAACTGGTCTGTTTCCCTCTTACTGATTTCTCGCTTTCTGAATTTCCTGCACAGGTTGTCTTAATGCCCTCCCTCCCTCAGGAAGATACTGTCCCTAGTTACTGAATCACTGTGACTAATATGCAAATATCAGAAAGGTTTGCTGGTAACATTTTTGTTTTAATCCTGTTATTTTCTACGCCATCTTTTTGTAATAATTGGAGGTTTTAAAATGCTGTTTAAGTAATGAAACTAGAACGTGTAGTTATCCTTATTTGAATAACATTATCATAATAGCCTGCCTGCACATTTAAGTGCAATTTCGCTGTATAATAGCTGTCCAATTATCTCTAACGCACCGTTGTTCATTACTCCAGCATAATGTCCGTTCTTTGTATTCCAAACATTTCTATGTCCCTAAAATTAACCGCTTCGTTATAGAGCTCATGTTAATTTCCCTTTCTTTATATTACATAAACCTTGCATAAAAAGTTGGACGTTGCGTCTAATCTGCTAAGCTATGCAGAAATTGAACAGGAGATGCTGCTTTCCCTATTTGCCAGTTTCATGATATCTTCAATAAAAATGTCGTGTTCCTTCTTGGGGAAAATGGAATTAAAAAGGCACATTTTATTACAAATTATAAATAATTTGTATTATTGTTATTAAAATAGTTGGTCAGTAAGCAGATATAAATAAAAAAAAGGGTATGTGTTCCCGTTTATTTCTTTTTGTTTATCAAACAAGTTTACACAGGGCTACACTTTTGGAAAGTGTAGAGATTTTCTTTTGATCCGCGGTTAATGGAAAAAGTAAAGTTCAGTGTATTCAAACACACTTTAAAAATAAAATCTGGAGCAACCATCTTCTTCTTCTTCTTCTTCTTCTTCTTCTTCTTCATTATCATCCTGTTTCCAAATCTTATAAGATATTCCCTCTTCTGGCGTGTCTCTTATTTTGTTTGTTTTACGTATTTTTTTCTTCGTGTGGTATTTGCAGTTTTGTTCATGTCATTGTGAACAATCAAAGGGCTTCATTTTGAAGTTTGTTCTCTTTGTACACCCGTAACAGACAACAAAATTTCATTTTATTTCTCTTATTTTATTCATATCATTTGTTCTAATGATTAGCGTTGCTGACTGCCTGGGTTCGATTCCCGGTAGTACTTAGAGCTTTTTCTAAGTTAGGGAGACTTGGAATGGGTCCCCCTTAACTTGGTGAGGACAATTGGGAAGTAACCTGATGGAAAGGTGGCGTTCTTCGATCACGAAAGCCGCGTGATGGACGACCTGCGGGCATGCTGAGCACATCCCCCTGCAATACTGCCCTCTATCAATGAAGTCGTAAGACGGAGATAGAGGAAGCTGTAGTTTCAATGGGGAAGAAGAATTGGAATATAAAACCTTGTTGAGGGATTCGGGAGAAAAGAGGTGAACGTCATTCTTTCGGTTTGCCGATCCAGACACTAAAAACTGCTGCAGTTGCTTGTGCATACCAAACTTTATTTCTTATATCCATGAATCATTTTATACTAATTAGAATGGATAGCTTTCCTCTCAAAATGCAAAATTTAAACTCAGATTTTAAAGCCCAAATATCATCAAAATGTGAGCATGATTTCGCATTTGGAGCGTTTAGAACTGCAAGAAAATGGGACAGTTAAAAATATGAAACAGTTACTGTAAACTTATATAAAGTTTATCATTTATTGCTTTTGTTTCCAAATTGCATTACAATTAACACTTAAACTCTGGGAAGAACAGTTTGCATCGTTCGTTTGTTTGGCAGACTTGTTTTATTTCTTGTAAGCCAGTGCGCACTTTGGAACCTGCTACTTTTGTCATTCAAATATTCTATAAGTTTGTACCAGGTTTACCCTCAACCAACGACCAAGGCAGACATAAGCAGTAATATAAAATAAACAGAAAATCAAAATAGCTGTTGGAACAATAGGAAGAACTACAGAATGAGAAACACTTACATAGTAACACAAATATCGCGAACCAGTGGTCAAAGGCCTCTGAAGAACTCGAACACACACACGCACAATTATGCTTTAATTCAATTCAAATTTTATATTTTCTTGTGTTTTAATGTATAATGCATAAGGTACTTGTAAATGCTGAACTAGCACTTTGTAATGGTAATTATTTCAATTTTGTAGATGTGCTTAGTGATTAAATATGTACATTGTTAAATTGCAGGAAAGAACGGGTTAAAATTTATCTCTGAAGCAAAATTGGGGAAGTGCTGGGCGTACGAGTAAATTGCAGACAAGCACAAACTGTTCTTAATGGAATAAAGAGCTTCCCATGTCATTTCATTTTTGTATGGGTGGTTTACACAAAGTCAATACTTATTTATTTTTGTTTTGTTGAAAGCACTGCTGGTAAGCAATGTATGTAACTTCACGATAGTTTGTTAGTGAATATAAATGATAAAAACTTTCTTCGGCTGCGTTCTAGTCGCTTTTCAGCCACTAACACTGCAATCACCGTTATATTTGCTAATATGATGACTGGTTACTTAGACGTGATCACAAAACTTCTTCAGCAGTGTGTATCCCAGCATTTACGACATTCCTGCCACCAGATGCCGCTAGTGTTGCTTTTAAACCCGACTGGAAATTTGGATTCTTAATTCAGTCGCGAAATTTGAAAAGCGCCATTTGGTATTGGGATTATTGTTAACACCAACCGCTTTATTTGCCCCATTTTTAATTTATTGAATATATATATATATATTTACACAATTAATGAAATATTAATACTAATTACAAAACAGTAATCAAAATTGGATAAAATAGCGGCGGTGGAGGGACTTTGAACTACAATAGTGTTAGGGGAAGAACTTTGTAGTAAAACCTGGGAATAAAATATGTGCGGCATGGTGGCAAAACTGTGAATTAAAAATGAGCTGGGTTAAGAGATGGGGGCAAAGGACATAGTTTTGTTTCAATATTTACACAGTTAATCACAAAATGGTGGGAACAAAAATTGCGGTGGTGACAAAACTAGAAACTAAAACAAGGAAGTTATACATATATTTACTCACTTATTAAAAATATTAATATTAATTTCAAAATGGGGGGTAGTGGTGGTGGAAATTTGAACTACAATGACAGTGGTGGTGCTGGGAATTTAAACTGCTATAGTGACAAAGGTAGAAACTAAAAACGGAATATATATATTCACATTGATTAAAATATTAATATTAATTACGAAATGATTACGGTGGTAGTAATTTGAACTGCAACACTACGACGGTGGTGCTGGTGGTGGAGGTGGCAAAAATGGAAACTAACAAATATGAGAGGGGGGTGAAGGAAAGGGTTTTACAGCAAAACTGTGAACTAAAATTTTGAGGCGGTGGGGGATAGACTTGGTACCAAAACATTTAACTGACAATTTGATATACATGTTACAAAATAAAAGTTTATATACTATTGTTATCACTTTGTTGCAAAATTAAAATTTTTCATGTACAAAAGTTATTTTAAAAATTAGAACCAAAATACATAAACAAGATAGTGATGGAAAAAGTTTTGTAAAAAAAAGATAATACGTTTTATAAAAAATTATATAAAATATTTTTAAAATGTTATTTTGGAAAAAGATGATAGCGTTTTTTCAAATTAAGTATTACGGTGCTAACAAAATGCTAAATTTTGTAAAGGTTTGTTAATTACATTATAAACAAAATTATACCTTTAACGTAGTTTTAAATAGTTTTCACCCTGCATACAAAATGAAATTCAGTTTTGGTTTTACTTTTATAAATAAACAGTGTTAATGTGGTGGTGGTGGCAGTGAAAATTCATTGATGGCTGAAATTGGAACTAAAATATTTATGCACAAACTGTACTAGATAAAAATGTTTCAACGCTTGCAAAACAAATTGTTACGTTGAAAAAATTATTATTCACTGCCAATGGTTGTGATAATAAACACCAAAAGATGCAAATTATATGGTTAACTTTTCTTACTTGAGATGGCGTGGAGTTGCATTAATTACGTGTACCTCCAGCTACTGAGGAAAACATGCAGTAGAGAGTATCACGTGACCGAACTACTGAAGAAAATAAGTCTGAGCTTGCAGATTTACTGTAAACAGCCTCAAGACCATGTGACGGGTGTGTTGCATTACCCAATAGGTGAAAGTTCGAACCACGTGATGGTGGAAATAGGGGATAAAACATATGCCCATTACGGTGAAAATCAGAAAATCGTACTGAAGAACATCAGAATTACATGCTCCAAATATAACCATTTGCAAAAACTGAAAAAGATCCACTCTTTAAAAAATATTAACTTTGAAACAAAAGTATGATTTACAATATTTAACTATGCAAAATGTATATAAGGTTCTAAAAAGCACTTACATTTTGGAAAAAATAATACATTTTCCAAAAAGATGTTACAATACAATCAAAATTTCTTTCACTATTAGATTTACTTTTATAACAAAAATAATAACTGAAATGTAAAAGCTATTTTATTTTAACGTACAAATAAATATTAGATATAGTTCAATTATGTAAATAATCGTTGGTAACACTGATTATTCAAGGTGACGTAGAGGTACATTGAATACGAGTGCCTACTAGCTACTTATGTACCTAATTTTCAATTGTTATATGCTTGATGTGAAACGGATATGTTCCAATTTAAACGGCACCTAAAGGCATTGCGTACTGTGTACTTTTGAGCATAATTAAAATGGTTCTTTCTCAATTTGTTTATATCGCTTTTGTTTTCATTTGTAATACCTTTCAATTGTAGCATTATGTTTCTGTTTAAAGTTATTTAGGAAGTTGTAAGAAATTGTAAAATGTGAATATTTAATCAAAATCGTGCAAAAATGGTAGGAGGAAAGAGAGAAACCTGAATTGTGTGCGTGCACGTGTGTGAAACTCCTGGGACGTTTGATGTTGATGTCTCTTCTTCAGCATAACGTAACATAACATAACATAACATAACATAACATAACATAACATAACATAACATAACATAACATAACATAACATAACGTAACATAACATAACATAACATAACGTAACATAACATAACATAACATAACATGTGTGCGCCTTTACTATGAAGGAAACTCAATTGTTGTTTTTTTATTTGTTTAGTTTATTTATGGACCTTCATTAACATATCAGGTCATCAGCGTTCTTTTCGACTCAGGACATGAAACGCTTGAGGGTCTTTTACGTGCCGTAAATTTACGACACGGGACCCACGGCTTTACTTCCGCTCTGAAGGAAACCATAATTAGGATTTTGCACCGAAAAAAAAGTATCGATTCTGGCCGGGCCGCAATCTTGGGCGTACGAGGCAGCAAGTATGGTTACCACTCGTCCTCAAGGATAAGTTATTGACATGATAGGCTTGAACATAAAAAATAATTACGGAAAATTTGTTCTTTATACAAGGGAATGAGAGTAGTCCTAAGGTCTGTATCTAAAAGCGGAGAGACAATTCAAAGTGACATAAACAATGAATCACTTGCTCCATTAATAAAACCCTATACAGACTATTTACTGTTTCAGGTCACATTAATATTCCTTTTTACCACTGATACCCTACGCTGGAACTTCCCAACTTTTCAGGAGTATGTTAGCGGCGATGATGGCAATGGTGATTGTTGCACAGTGAGGTTATTTGAGTTACGGGTCGGCAGAAGCGCTCTGGAAAAAGCCACATGGTTCATGTGAGGTGGCAGCTGGTAGTTATTTTGAGGAAGACTTTAACGGCAACAGCTGTGCTTTTGTTTTACGTGGTGCTTTCGTAACATTTGTTCTCCGTTAGCTACGGCGTTGCGCCTTGAAAGACTGATTTTTATGTAGGATATGAATTCTTGCAGAGAAGTGATAAGGCGATTCGCAAGAAAATCCCTGGCAATTATTTTACAGGCACAGCAACCGTTTGCAACTTGTTAAAAGTTATGAGAAACGGGATTTCTTAATAACAAGAAACGCCTTTCCCTGCCGCTAAGCTCTTAAAGAAATGTTATATGCGCGGCAATATATTGCCACTTAGGGACACCATTTGCAGTATATCTAATAACAGAAGTTTTGACTTTTAAATATTGTATCATATAACACCTTTACAGCGACCCTACCTTCCTCTTTCCGGTTGTGGCAGCAGGCCCGTAACTCCAATAATCTCTCTTTAGTGTTTCACCACCAACGTCCTAAGCAGACTTCTAATTTCTAAGTATTAGCTCAATGCCCATGCTCTTTTCCGGGGTTAGGCTAGTTTGAGATTGGTGGTCGGTCTTGACTGATCTAACTAGAACTAAATATTAAAGATGAAACAAGAATGGTGTTTAGCAGGTTGGTTGGATACTCTTCGAGCGGCCATAACAGGGTCAACTCTCCCGGTGGATTGTTTTGTCGGTATTTACACTGATCGGCCACTTGCTTACTTCGGTTAGGCGTACAACGTTATCACTCTGAGAGTATATGAAGTGTCTCTAGCTAATCTAATGGGAATGCTGAGGTAAAGAGCTCGTAAATAAAACCTGCATGAGAAAACATTGAATGGTGTAGTGAGATTTCAAACATTTTTATCGTCAGATTGCTGATGCATGTAGTAAAAAAGTAACAACCAACCAACATCAATAATAATTAAAGCCCAAAGTATTGCTTTACATGACTGTTAACAAGAGAAAGAGAAATCTGATTTCTTTAGATTTCATATTACTGTCGGAGATAGGGCTTTCATGCGACAATCCATTAAATGCTTAATACATTACATCCCACAAAAATTAAATTTACTGAAATGCTTGAACAACCATGTACAAAAACGCTCAAAAGTCTAATGGTGCTAAACGCTTCTCTATTTTGGGAAATGGAGAAATTGAATGAGAAAGTATGCTTTATGTGAGTTATGTAGTAATAAAAATAAAAGTTAAATGTATTCACGGATTTGCTGAGAATTGACCCCATAACAAGAGAAATGGAACTTTTGTTATTGCAGACGCAGAAGGTGGGTTCCTCAGGTGCATCTACAGTAACTAACGTGGAGCGTCTGGTGTTCTACAACCACACTGAGTGTGCGTGTGTTGATCGCCTAGAGGAAGTGATGCCTCGAGATGGTGGCAACCAACACCAGTTCAACACCAAGCCCACCCCTTCTCCAACACAAAGGTAGCTTATATTGATTGTTTTAATTAACAAACTCTATACAACTTTTATTAAAATAATATTTACCGAACATAAGATAATCGGGTAGGGGAACAAGTATTTAATATCTTAGGGGAGGGGAATGCTTTGCTCTTGAAAGTATTAAATGAAACAAACCGAAAAAAATATAGAGGGGAACATTTTAAAAAATTTATGGCTCACGAGCTAAAATATAAAATGTAAATAAAGAAGTGACAAAGGCAAGCCGATAAAGACGCATTGATGCCTCATATTGTGTGCTAAGAAACAAAGCAGCTCAATTTGTTATACATACTTTTACCGTTCTATGGTGAAAGTGTAGGAAAACGGAACTTGCATACATTAAATCTTTAAGACCAACTATCGCCTTAAAATGTTAAATAAATAAATCGTGTATCGTACGATGAAATGAGCTGGATAATTTAAAGTTCAAAATCAAGAATGTCCCAGAGAAACTTTTTTTAACAGTGTTTAACGCCCGTTTTTACTACTGAGGCACCACAGGCGATGGCCACATGAGATGAAAAGATAAATTGGCAAAGGATTTTTTAAGGAAGAAAATGTTCCAAGTTTAGGGCACCTCCCCTGCATTTGCGATTTATGAGGACTGAGGAAAACCTGGAATAAACCTCAGTCAGGGAGGACGGTCCTGGCGGGATTCGAACCCTAGACCTCCCGCTTACGAGTCCGCGCCTTAACGACCTCGGCCACCCATGGCGGTAAGGAGACTTCGAAGAAGGAGCGAAGCTGATAGAAATTCTAATGATCATCTATCTTTAAATAAATTAGCCGGATATTGTGAACTTGTACATCCGCAGTGGCTTTGGTAACATTGAGCGGAAGTGTACATGGTGGTGATATAATAACCCAGCGGTACCAGCTTGAGCAGTAGTAAAACTAAGTTTATATTCTCCCTTTCAAAGAATCGTGTATAGGAATGGAAACGATTTTAGATACGGACTAAGGAAAACTGCTACGGATGGATTAGCTGAAATGACATAAATGTGTTTTTTACTTCGCAAGGATATCCATGATGCGCTCACTAAAATTAACTCTTCACAGACTAAGTTATGGTACCTCCGCCGACTTGCCAAAAATGAGGACCTGAGAATGGGTCTAGTGGGAGTTTAAAGGCAGAAATCTCGTTTAACGATCTATGCAGGTTCAAAAGCGGAACTCTCTCAGAAAGTTGGTTATCTCGCAACACTTTCTGGTTAATAATTCGAATTTACTTCTTCAGTCAGTAATAATTGTAATGTTGTTTCCATTATTATTTCAATAATTTCTGCTTATTGCAGTATTTATACTTTAGCCCAGAATTCCACTTAATTAATAAAATTTAAATCCTTGTAACTTTCAAACTTGTAACCTAATTATGAGAATGCGTGCATTTGAGTGCTTTTTGCTGCTTGGTTAGGGCCAGATCAGTTCACAAAGTAACAATAAATAGTGCTAAGAGTAACAGTAGTGCTTTCACGCCACGGGTGGCCGAGGTCGTTAAGGAATGGACTCGTGAGCGGTAGGTCTGGGGTTCAGAACCATCCTCCCTGACTGAGGTTTTTTCCAGGTTTTCCTCAGTCCTCCTGAATGACAAATGCCGGGGAGGTACCAGAAACTTAGGTCTGGAATGTTTCCTTCCTTAAAAAAAAATCCTTTCCCAATATCTCATGTATCATACGTGTTCACCGCCTGCCTCAGTAGTAAAAAGAGGCATTAAACACCATTCAAAAAAAAAGTGAGGACAGTTACCTATTCTGTTTTCTAATGCGGGTGAGAACAAAGGACTTGCTGACGAGAGCACTTGACATGAACATTGCTGGGCAAATGTTCAACCTTCAGCCTGTAAATAAATAAATAAACAAGAGTGTATGCGTTCTTATTACATTTGTTCGGTTTCTGTTTACTACAATCTCTCCTTGCCGTGAATACATTTTTGGCATAATTATATAGCTGAAGACTTATCTTCAACATTTCAATCTCATTCATTAAGAATTCATATTTGTTACACATTAAGTTATTATGGTTACAGAACAAAGCCCCCCAGTATGTCCTATCATTGTATAAAATACCACCATAAATGAAACAATACAGAAGAAAAGAAAGATAAATGTAACGCGTCTTATTGAATTTAAGAAACTGAATATAATCCGTTCCAGACACTGCGATTTCTTCTTAGTGTTCGACATTTCGAAACATTTTAAATCAATGTATAAACAACTGCCGTTTTAATGTAACAACCGTACAGCGCAGAGACAGAGAGTACAAGAGCAAACAACTGAGATAAATGACTTTTTAACTAGTTCAATTTGCCATTGAGTATGGAATTAAAGGCACGCCTGGCATACTTAATGTGTACCCTAAGGAAAGTTTAGAAGGTACAAATATCAAAGCAATAAGTTCATAACTTTAACAGTTAACATTAGAAATAGCATTTTGATAAATTATGTTTATTTCTTAGGTATGTTCCTAACCTTACAAGCCATGTGGTCGATATCGTATTGAGTTAGGACTGCAATATCCAGTAGTTTTAGCCAAATGCAGTTTTTTGAAGAGTGGCTAGTACTTAAATAAGAAATCTAGAAGCAGAAAAACTTTTCTGATGGAAACATCTTACCAAAGTTAGTGAAAAGCAATACAAATAAAAACAAATATTGCAATTAGCTCGATACAATACAATAGGAAGATCTTGGAGGAATTTCTTTACATAATCCATTGTTCATAGAGAAGCGTTCTGTCTGCTGCTTTAAATAAAGTAATTCTGTGCATTTACAGTTAATGGTGCATTACATCTGATGGCGGTCTTTATACATGTTTAACAGTAAAGTAATCTGAACTATTAGCTCACCCATTGTCCCTGACTGTCAGCAGGGGGTATATCTATTGTATATGTTGCTCTAAAGTACATTGACGATTGTGAATGAGTCTGGATATTATCCAAATTTGGGAAAAGTAAACGACAGTCTGTTCAAGCTGTGCTTAACCCTGATAATCTCATCTGTTGTCGTGATACAACTCCAGTAACGGATTTAGTTGATTTGCATGGGCAGGTGCTTGTGAAATCACGAGGTGCACATTCACTACCATAAAATTTGATGAGTTCTTCTGACTTTCGCAGCATTTAAATGCATTAATTAGTTCCTGGGCTGTTAAACTTTATTTTTGGCAGTTTTCGTTCTTACGCCCAGTAATAATAGCAATAAGCCACATATGGCCATGTTGACAACACTGTTCACTACGTGCCTTGACATATTCCAGTCATTCTTGCCATATTTCTCTCATGATCCTTTATGAAAGTTTATTTCTAGAGAACCTGATAAAACTCTGCGATCGCTATATTTTCTTTCTTATACAGCTCTTAATATTTTTCTTATTTTTTTTTTACAGATATTTTCACACAGGCGTTTAGCTGAGCTTTCATTAATATACAAGTATCCATAAACTGAACGTCAGTTTACAGAACATCATACGACAACCTTGGTTTCATTTGTTCATTGTTGATTTACCAGTCACGTAGCAACGCTATCATAATGTATGTGAGTCACATCTGTTTACAGAACATCATACTACACATTACTGTTGCTTTTCGGTCCAACTTTCAAGTGTATTAAATAAATATCTACTTTGAAAGTGTGAATACCTTTTTGGCACCATCGGTATATTAATATCACTAGAGTGATTTTTAAATTTTGGGTTTCAGTTAATCCCCCTCCTAATAGTTTGATTTCACTGATTTTCGAAAACTATTATTCCTATTTTATTTCGGTGGCATATACCGAGTTTATTTTTATTTATTTATTTATTTATTTTTTTGTAATTGCAACCGCTAGAGCTATTTTTAAATTCCGCTGTAACACCCAAAAGTTTTTCAGTTATACCCCTAACTGAATGGACCGATTGCCATGATTTTCAAAAATTTCTTTAATCAATTTATTTAAAAAAAATGTTATTGAATTTCGTTGGGGTAAAGCAAAAATTGCGGCCGCTAGAGCGATTTTCCAATTTTTGTAAAAGGTTTGTTTTAGGTTAACCCCCACCCCCAATGATCTAATTTTGCTGGTTAACGAACTCGACCAATCGTCTGTTAATTGATGTCTCTGTGCCGAGTTTTGTTGAGAAAAAACAAAAATTGCGAAAAAAAAAGAAGATATGTATATTTTTAATTTTTTTTCGGTGCCTACTAGGTATGATCGATGCAGATTAACAAAAACTCTTTCCATTGGTACAACAACAATAGTTTACATTCCTTCTGTATTCGCTTAAAAATAATAATAATAATAATTGTTATTATAATATTATAATAACATAACAATAATATAATAATAATATAATAATAATAATAATAATAATAATAATAACCTGAAATTAGTATATTTTTCACGATGCCGACCGCAATAGCTTCACTACTTCGGAACTCACTAAAGGTCGATTTTTTTAACCTTGCATCATATAATTATTATCATTTGCTGATTGCAGAATGCATTTTTTGTGAAAATTGTTTTATAATCACTTGGTAAATAAGAAGGATGACCCCATTCTGTGCAGGAAAGTGACTCTTTCATGATTATTGTGCACAGTGCAATTACCCATTTTATGCAGAAAGGTAGTATAACATGAACATGTTCCTTTCTGCTATTACACGAATGAAAGCCCTAATGTTTGTTCTGCTTTTATTTGTTTTATTAGATGAAAATTAGAGAAAAAAGAGAATAAGAAACGACAATATGTATAAAAAGGGCGAAATGCAAAAGTAAAAATAAAGTGAAGCATAATTAGAGAAAATAGCTAAATATTGTTTATGGTTGCAATGTTTAATTTTTTTCGAATTATTGCAAATAAAAATAGACATTTCCCTGGAAGAAGGGACAGTCACATAAGTGCTAACCTTGTCCTGTTTGTCACACGACGATACAGTTTCCACAGGTCTGTTTGTTAACATTATTTCGGGAAAACTTAGGCACACCCTAGAGCAAAAGTAGTCTAAACGGTTGAATGACGTCATTTTTATCCTTGAAGTTATTGGGCGTCTAGTGTGCAAAAAGAAAAAACGGATCAACTTCTGACAGGAAAGGGTGCGGAGTAAATACCGACACTTTCGGTTAATATCCTGTTTAAAAACGGGTGATAAAGGAGGCTCAGAGAGAGAGAGAAGCCACGCACCGCGGTGAACTGAGAAGGCAGATACTCAGTTGACCCTGCATTCCCCAAGGTAAGGGAAATACCGGATGTTTCTAGCATCGTAGAAATGAACTTTCTTTTATAAAGTCTATCCCCACTGCAAGACTCGATTCTGGGGCAATATTAACTCAGCAGCTGATCTGATACAATGTGTTTATACTTTTCAGATGCTGGAATGTGTGTTTAGTGTAACAGTCAAAAGAAAAACAAAGGCTGACATCATTGCAGGTATTTAATGGAATGAGCACCAAAGATGAACAAGAAGTAAAGTAAGTGAAAAGCGATGATAATGAAATTATAAAACCGAAATCCTTAACTGCAAAATCTCTGTGGAACTTTCAAAACAGCAACTTAGTGGTGCAAACAAGTTGACAATAGGAAAATTGGGAAAAAATTTCATTGCAAATATTATTTCCAAAGAAGTATATGAGCATATATCAGGAAAGCTAAAAAAATACTTATGTATTGAATTTTCTAACAAAACATTGCTTGATATATTGATAAAAAATCAGATTCCAAAGTTAAGTATCCAATTTATTGAAATTGTTTTAAACAAAACTTCAGTCTGTCCACATTGCAGTACAAGACAGGAATTTAAATATACACTAAAAGTAATTTCCTGAAGGTGTAATCGCGGCAGAACAAAATGTGCACAAACGCAGAAGCAAGACATTTAATAAAATATTAAAAATTGTGACAACAAAAGAATGCTTCGTGTATGACAAGCCATGTATGATGGATGTTGTTAAAACAAAGTGACAAATGATTCAGCTGTGGAAGAACTTAGCGACAACTGTCCTGCACCTTTCTGGTGGTTTTGAATGAAACATGTCGGTTTGAGGTGATAAAACAGCACTTTCCTCTTGCCAGGACATTCACCTTCTTTTGTAAGAAGAACAAGGTCAGCATATTGCTGAATAGCAGTCTTATTAATATAATAACAATTGTTTTCTTGTTTCATCAAAGAAGAATAACATTCCAAGAGGCAATTAATAATCGCTGTTTGCAAAATATATGTCTCAACTAATGATTATGTTGGTGAAAGTTCAGATTAGAAATTCTAATCAATTTCCTTACAAAATCATATGCTGTAAAGATTGCTACACTAAAAGTAAGGAGAAGAAATGCTGCGCTTCTTTCTGGAATGAACTGTTTAATCGGCCCATTGAAAAATCTTTAATTTGAAAGAGGAATAAGATATTTGGATAAATTTTCTTATAAACTGGCCATTTACACTGTTCAAAGTTTGCAGTACAACATGCATTCTTATATTTTGTTTATTAATATACTCTCTGTTGTCCAACAAATTTGACAGTGAGTAATAAAGCAGCGGTACATTTATAAAAGAAACCGTATATAAAAATAACCGTAAACCTTATGTACATATGAGCCTTTTATCATAAATTATTCATAGTAAATAAGCTGAAATGCAGAAAAACGACATTTCCGATCATTTTAACTCCTAATTCAGTCAATTTATATGAATTCAGTATTTTAAAAATTTCTCTGAATTAGTCCGTTTATAAATAATATTTCTTTATTCCTGAAAACTACTACTAATATATATAAATGAAATGCATTGTTTTATTTTACTTAAGGTTTAAAAACCGGACACGTCATCTTTCTATATTAAGCGATTCGCGTGTTTTCTACAGTTATTTAATTGGACAGAGTTTTATCCTGGCGTACAAATGTACGTTACGTCGATCTTGTTTCATCTGCGGTTCCCGTAACGGAGTGTAATATCACAATGTCAAATACAATGCAATTAACTTTTACATTTACCATGAAGATGAAAAGAATATTACATCCGTATTAAATACTGCTTAAGCAAACTCAGATTCCGAAACCAATAAGGTCGAAGTTACAAATACCGCTTCTGTTACATGTTCCGCAAGAGATGCAGGCTTTAAAGCTACTTGAACGCACGTTGTTCTGCCAAAAATTCCTTGAAGGAAATTTAGCATTAGATATTCTTAAGGTTTATTCCATTTTAACACTTACAAGCTGAAAGTTTTATTTATTTTTTTTTTCATTAAAAGAAATGAGAGATTTAAAAACAAACACACTGTAGGTCATGATGCGTGTTCATAATAGTCGTGTGGAAACTATCTCTGTCAGCTGTTTGACGGGCCGTTGAGAAACTGCACTAATCACACAGTGATTAACATTTTTTCCAACACAAGCACTAATTTTTCGGAATGACATCCCGCACTCTCATTATATACTGCCGTTCTCCCTTGATCAAATTCAGACCTCTGCTAGCATTTCTGTTGTAAAAAACGTGGAGTAGCTTTAATGAGAGATGTAGTTTTAACGACCCGCAGTGTAAAGCCGAGCAGTAGTAGTGCGCGCAGCATGTGTCCTGAAATAATGTTGTATCTTCTCTAAAATGTCTCTTTCTATTTTTCTATAATTCTTAAGCTGAAAATCATTAAAATTTAAACATGTCTGAATGTGTTTCAAATGAATAATTTTTGATTGCCAGAAGGAAATTAATAACTACAAAAAACATTAATACTATAAAGTTAAAATTGCTTAACTTTTACTAGTGTTAAAGACTACTATGTACAGTGAGTCATTGTGTGCCAACAAATCACAAGATGTAATAGCTGTCTAAAACCGTTCGTTAGATCGTTAGATGAATCTTGAAAGGAAAGCCAAAAGCCGTTGCTTCAAACAAGGCGTGACTGTGAAACATTTAAAAATACAGTTCTCAATTCTAATTGTACATATAAGTGGTAATCTTTCTCACTATAAGGAAATTTACTACACCTATCATCCATATTAAAATTGCAGTAAGTCAATTGACATACGATATATTTAGCAGCGAAGAGACAACAACCAACAACTTTTGGTAATCTCGGAGTTCTGAAATAGCTATCAAGATTGAGTTTGAATTAAAAGAGAAATACTGGTACATATCACATGGAGCATACATAATAAGGGTTCTCACACACATACGGAATATCCATTATAATCTGAAGTAATATATCAAAGGAAGAAGAAAAAGAAGTTACCATATTGTCAACAGACCGAATATACATTATTTATGTGGGTTCACTATAGAAGATATACTTTAGGTATCAAGGCTAGGTTAACAGCATCAGCTGTTACAACAAATCATCAATATGATTAGGTCAAGTGTTGATTTTGAGGGGGGGGCTGCTTACATCTACCCACATTCAGATCATTTTTGGATCAGCATGTCAATTTCACAAAAACTTACTGTCCACATTGCAGAGTTTACCGAAAAAAAATCAACATGCTTACATTAAAAATTGTTCAAGAAACTTGCAACATTGCATGCTGGCATTATTAACACAAGCAATTAGTTCACTTAACATGATTAATAAAAAATAAAATTACTTTCATAAGTTTTTTTTAATACTGTTTAACGTCCGTTTTTACTACCGAGGCATCACAAGTGGCGGACATTGATAATATATAAAATGAAATGATAAATTGGGAAAGGATATTTTCTTAAAGGAAGGAAACGTCCAGGCCTACGTTTAGGGTACCTCCCCGGCATTTGCCATTTATGAGGGCTGAGGAAAATCTGGAAAAAATGGACGGTCCTGATCGGAATCGAACTTCAAGCCTTCCGTTCACGAGTTCGCGCCTTAACGACCTCGGCCACCCATAGCGATCTTTGTTTAAGTTGAGAGAGTGGGGAATTTTGAACTAGCAAACAAATAAACAATCCGTCGCTGTATTGCTTGCGTGATTTCAGACAGTTTTGTTTCCATTTTTCAGCAGTTCTTTTGAATTTATTATTATTATTATTGTTGTTGTTATTATTATTATTATTATTGTTATTATTATTAATTATTGTAAATACTTGCACTATCTCATGGCTTTGCTAAATGCCAAGCTAATTAAAAAGCTATTCATGGAGGCTGTTCACCTGAAAATGTAGAACATGAATGAGTAATGTTGGTGGCAGCAATGCAAGAAGTGCACAACATCGACTGTTGCCTAATTCTTTAAATATGAAGATGTATTATTTTATTTACTTAGGCATACAGAAAACATTATAAGATAATATGAGTTACCTTTCCATGTTTATATGAACTTATCACAGTCAAAACCTCATTCCTTGTATAAAATGTTATGTGAACATTTATTGGCTTAACTCAAGAAACTACAGCCCTACATTCCTAATCTACTGTGCCACAATTTTGCATATTTCATAAGTAAGATACAGAATTCCATATTTCCTGGGAAATTGTGTTTATTGAGTTCTTTTCTTACAAAATATTGAGAAGGCAATGTTAGAGACAAATTTATTAGTGTGCTTTTATTTAAATTGTTTTATCATCTGAATCTAACAGATTTGGGGGTTGTTATTCATTAAGGCAAGTTCTAGCATCATGTTTGCATTTTTAAAACACAAACTATAAGTCTTTCAATAATTTAACTAGCATGCATGATATGTTATTGATATTTATCTGGTTCTTCTTAAATTGTTCATTTGCCTCTGCTCTGTGCTTCATTCTAACAGAAGTTTGCACTGTGTAACTCTATAAATTTTTCAAAAACACCTTGAATTGAATTTTTTCATAGCTTCTTAAATTTAGCATGTGCAAGAATGCAGACATTTATACCATAAAAGGTGGTTTATAATTATATTATATTAAAAGTAAAATTTAAGACCAGTTGTGTTAACATTTTTAACAAGGTGTTTATAGTATTTTCTCTAATCTTCATTGTTCCTATGTGAACATATTTATCCTTTTATAATGGTTGGAAGACTTAGAGAGGTGCTGCATTAGATTAGTAATTCCAAAGAGGTTACATTTTCTATAGGATGAACTAAACTCTAATTGATTGGTTGCTGTTTTAGAGTCAAATTACTCCATAATATTATACCACTTACCATGTAAATTAATGGAATACAATATGCCTAGTGCAATCAAACTGAAATTTTCTCACCTAATGTTTACATTCAGATAAGTAAATGCTTCCTCAGACTGAACAGACCAGTTCCAAACTTTTCAGTTTTAGAAAGCAGTAGAAAGCAATGTTTGATTTTTCATTATTAGTCTATGATGTTAATTCCCACTAATGCTGATCCATTTTATTTATAAAAATATTAATTATCCTCAAAATGTTTCATAAAATTACGAGCATTGGGAAAGGTCAATTACATGTGTCTCATTTTCTCCACAATCCCAGGAGGACTACCTCTGCATATGGACATCAAACTTGTTCATACGCTTAAAATTGTGTAGGAAATAACTATGAGAGAAAGGAGTTAGCAAGTTGAGGCATTCAAGGTGCCATCTAGTTGTCAGATAGAAGCCAGTACCTTGTTAAGCTGCAAAGCATAATAATGTAACAGTAGGATGGGTGCCAAAAAGTTACTTTCCTAAAAGAAAACAGTATACGGATGCAAAAATGTAAAGGATTTTACACTAAAGCAATGACACGTTAGCAAGTACTGAACCTGACCCAGTTTCTGAAATTTATAAGAATTGCAGTTATTGTAGTTAGAAGGAATATGATTTTTTGTTTGTACGTTTGTTGAAATACAGTGTTTTAGGCTGTTCAATAAATCTACAAATTAATGGAGAATGGCAGTAAAAAAATTACTTTTGCATTGATTCTTATTCATTACCAACACTTACTTGCCAGAAAGTTACTTTCCTTGTAACCTCAAAAAAACCATGAAAACAATGAATTAATGAAATAAATTCTGGGCTGTGCTTTTCAGGTTTGAGATGCATGTATATATTTTGCAATTCCCTCTTTCCCTGTTTAATCAGTTCCACTGCCAGGTTTAAAGATACACTTGAAAATAAACATGAACAATTTTTCAAACACATATACAGAGGCTAAAAGAGTTGCCCGCTATCAAAATTCTCTTCATTATGTAAATATAGACCTACCAACAAATGCCTCCACAGAAAGAGGGTTCATTATATTTGTGCACAGGGCACTAAGGAGCAAACTGGAGAATGAAACATTTAACAAATACTATTAAAAATAAACAGGTGGTTAATTTGAAAAGTTCTGAGGTAATGAAAAACTATAGGCTAAAAATTTATTTTGTAAAATGTTAGCCGGAACCTTATTGTAATTTTTAAATGATAACTGTAATTCAGTTACTTTTTGTGTAGTCCTGTGACATTTTCTGGTAAGTAATTATAGTTGTAAACCACATCTGTTTCTATCCTGCACGTGCAGTTTAAGTGCTAAATTATTTTAATCATATTATTGTAGATTTCAAATATGACACATAGTGCAAATCCTTGTTATGTAATATCAGCTAATGATATGACCATATTGCCTTTTTCAGTTGCCGCTGCCCAAGGCTGTTTTTTGAAAGAAAGCTTTCGGATGAGACCTGTACCTGTGAGTGCTTTGATAAGCAAAGGGACTGCATCAGGGCCAAAAAAGGCAAGGAGTACTTAAGCCTCCAGGATCAAATGTAAGTAAATATCTAATGAGCTATTCTGTTACATATGAAAATAATTTAACATTTCTTTATTTATGTTCAGTAGCCTGTCCAGGGAACTCATTTTTCAGGTAAGAAGTCCTATAAGCTATGATAGGAGACTCACCCATAGGACTTGCTCTCGAGATTTCACGTTTAAAATTATCTATCCACCCAGCTGGGTTCGTACCCTCTACCCTTAGTCCAGAGGAGAGCTAGTTGTCCATAGATCACCAAAGCGCAATACAGTTTTGAGGAGTTTGCCAAAGGGATTCAATCTCCCCAAGCTCTTCACTTGTGTAATGGAGCATATATTCAGGAAAATGAACTGGCATAATAATTTCTGAATTAACATAAACGGCAGTAAACAAACAAATCTAAGATTTGCCGACGATATGGTCTTATTCGCCAAAACACTGAAAACACTACAAACTATGCTGGGACAATTATGTGAGTATAGCAAAAATACTGGGCTATCACAAAACAAACTGAAGATACAGTTAATTTCAAACGCACCTCAAACTCCAATAAAAATAGATGGAACAGTACTCACATATGTGAGCGGATAAACATACCTAGGATAACAGATTTCCTTCCATGATAAAATAGAAAAAGAAGTACAAAGAAGAATCTCATTAACCTGGAGATCATTTGGCCCTTATATTTATATTATTAGACCAAACAATAACTAAGAAATTAGATTTCAAAACGCTCGAAACCTGTGTATATCTTGTATTACTACATGGGTGCCAGACATGTTCACTAACAGAAAAATAAAAGAACAAAATTCAAATATGCCAAAGAAAAATGCAACGCAAGATCCTGGGAATAGCTTGGAAGCACAAAATACCTACAGTAGTAATAAATCAGTTATTTCAGATAACAGACATCGCACAAATAGCTATCAGAAGCAAATGGCAATGGGGCGGTCACGTCGCAAGAATGTAGGACAATAGATGGACCTACAAGATCTCCATGTGGGACCCCCGGAGAGGAGAAAGGACATAAGGCAAACCCAGAGGAAGATGGACAGACCTCTTCCAGGAACGTGCAGGTCCAGGTTGGTCAAGAGTAGCAAGAGGAAGAGAAAAATGGAAATCTCTCGAGAAGCAACTAGTGCAGTGAGAAATGGAGTGACCAAAGAACAAATCAATCAGTGTCTTAAACAGCATACGAACAACTAGCGTGGAATAGCTCACCACGTTACAAAAAAGCGAACTTTCCCTGCTTGTTATGAGGTCTTTGCCCTTAAGGAACATCATAGACTATCTTTAAATTTATTTTACCCTTAGGCACAAATGAATAATGAATAGTGTTTAACGCCCGTTTTTGCTACAGAGGCACCACAGGCGATGGACACGTGAGATGAAATGATATATTGGGAAAGGATTTATTTTTAGGAAGGAATCGTTCTAGGCCTAAGTTTAGGATACTCCCCGGCATTTACCATTTATGAAGACTGAGGAAAACCTGGAACAAACCTCAGTGAGGGAGGACGGTCCTGGCGGGATTCGAACCCAGACCTCCCGCGGCCACCCGCGGCGGTGACCCTTAGTCGCATGTTATCCATAGAGAACCGAAGCGCAATACAAATACTCATTTATCTTTCCTTAGGAACCGATTTACTCGTTACGGGAGACTTCTGAACTCATTTCCATTCTTGCGGTATTTAAACCAGTTTTATTTCAACCGTGTAGTACGGTTTTATCCTGTTTGAAGTATGATGGGTGTTCCCACGTGCAGCACGGTATAAGGTGACTAGGTAATGGTACAACCCCCAGCTCGCGGTAGGCACAAGCATATCGCCTGGAACAAGGGAGGGGTCATTCCTTGAGTTGTAAAATTTCTACAGCAGATTGAGTCTCTCTGTAGTTCTATTGGGAGGTGTGGCGCTTGGGTGAGACAGACTCAGTTTAGAACAACTCATCTAACCCAGGGCTCCATCGTAGACCGCTATAGTAGTTGAGAATAAAAAAACTGGACGACGTAACAGAACCGAAGAACTGCAAAGTTTTAACCTTTCCTGAAAGGAAAGGTTTGGACCGTATGTGGAATATTTCGTGACGAACAATTTCGTGATGTCTGTACTCGCAAACGTAAATATGGCGATTTTTTGTTAATAAGAATACAGTTTCAGGTTTTACAGCTCTGCGGTGTTTTCTTGTGTCAACCATGCTAAGAAAATAAAAAACAATAAATTATTTTGTTGTCCAAAAGACATTAAGCAAAGAAACAGTTACGTAGGAGGAACGATCTTTTCTGTGCAGGCTGGTTCATTGAACTGGGATTTCAACAGTCCTTCTAAAAAGTACTTCGAAGCAGAGATGCATGCAGTAATACTTTCTTCTTTTGAACTAATAAACGTCGCAAATATTCTGAAGAATTGACGTCAGATAATGTTACTGGCGAGCAAGTATACAAGTTTTTCCTGTGTTGAGCAACTAGACATCTTCAAAATGTACAACTTGCGTATAAAAACTTTGCTGCAGAGCAAAATGGGCTTTCGTGACTTTAATTAAGGGTGGTCTTACCTGTAGTCGGTTTAAAGCAAGGCTTCAACACCCTGGTCAATAAATTAAATCTAAATACTTGGGTATGCAATTAGAATATTTATTAGGATGAGTACCATAAACAAGAGAAACGGAAACTTCCCGGAAACAGTCAAGGTAACTACAAAGAAATTCAATAAAAGGAAGAAAATATGTCACAACTGAGTAAATAAATAAATGCAATTTAGGAAGATATTCTAATAATACTTGACTAAATCATAGGATTATAAGAGAGAGGGAAAACGGGGAGTACCTTCTTATTTATACACAGATTAGTAATTATTGTTGATTTAACATTTCTTTAAATCTTAATGACTAAAACTGAGTTTGTGCATATGCGCTCTGTATAATGGGTTTTAGCTCCAGCTAGCCCTGCACTGTGTGCGATGATTCCTAAGTGACGTTACAAACAGGCACCTGATACCTGCCGTCTCTCCCTGGCCCCTTCACCAATTCCATTGCTCGAAGATTTTAAAGCGCATCATTCTTTTTGGGGCTGTACACGGGAGTCATAATGCTTGCATTAACTCAATGTGCTTGTCTGTCCGATTGCACTAAAAATCTCTACATCTATTCGTCTTGCTGTGAACGTCATTTCAAATAGTTATTTCAACGACCCCATTCCTTACGGATTGTGTGTGTATGTATTGTCCCTCATACCCCCACAGCGTGGACAGAAATGACTTCTCTATGAAGCGCACACTTACATTATTTTCGATTACATGTTGACCTTCGTTTACTGTATGAGATAAACTCTGTCACAAGACCGGCAGCCATTGCATTCGCTAATACCTGGTGTTAAACGTGTGTTCCTACTCTCATTGTCAATGCCGATTATTTAGGGAGGCTAATTACGTGCTATTTCTCGTGAACTAGAACATGCGCTTTCCGATTCGGGACACTGCGACCTGATCACAGATTGAGAGCAACAACTCTCTCAATATACCAAAGTTTTTCTACCCCAGCTTCTGCACCCTATCTGAAGGCCTGCTACTATTCCATTTTCCTCACCAATAGAATTTTAATATGATGGAACGCACGGTTAATGTCAGAATTATCTGGTCAACTTTCCCTCTTCGGCCGAAAACTTAGTCGCTTGCTCTCCACATTATTTGCGATATGTGAAAAAATGCCAAACTAGCCCCATCGTTTGGTATAGTAACTGTTGGAGAAGCCCGTTTCATTATGCTTAGTTTTGTATAATATTCCGGATGACTTCTATTTCCTTTTTTGAACAATAAATCACTTTGCTCCGCTCCCCCCCCCCACCAAAATTCTTCTGGTATTTTATATCTTACTCAATATTTATTTGTAATAAAAATATATGCTGCGCTTCCGAATCCATTTTTTTAATTTTTGTTTATTTATGCATCAGTATAGTTTTGTTTGCTGCAGTAATAAATACCTGTTCTATGTTTTCCCACTCGACATCATTCATGGGAAGAAATCATGATAAACATTTGTGATAATGTTATCTCTTTTACGTGATATTCTAACATAAATGATACCTTAGATAATAACAAATAACCATCACTGCCTCGGAAGACCGTGTACCTGTAAGCAATTTTCCTATATAGAAGATCTCGAGTTTGTCCAAGTAAATTGATGATTAATGTCTTTCTTCCTAAAGAATATTTCTTTTTGTTTGTTTCAGAATCCTCAGTCGTTGTCCATTCCTGTTAATATAATCTTCTCCAGATTATGTTTTGGGATATGTTGTCTCCCCACTCAGACAATGGTCACTCGCAATGATAAAATAACCATAACTTTGTATTTGTTTCTGTATAGTATCGGAAGATGTTTCCACTTCCGTTATAAAGTTTAAAACGTGTATTCGCTGTGTACCCTTCTTGCTCTTTTATTTAAATACACTCCATTATATTCAGAATAAGTCAATCATATCTTTTGTTCCCTTGTTTTTCTTCTTTGTTTCACAAATAGCAGGACTATCTGATACCAAAACCCACATAAAGGGTTGCTCTTCCCGTCCTATACTGGCCGTTAGAGACTACTCCTGTGCCCAGGACATGTTCTAGTTCGAACAGAACTTCATAAAAGCGAAAGTATATTTTGACATATATCATTGTCACTTGTAAATACAGCAATAGAATTAAATAAAGTTTAATCATCAGGGCAAAATCCGGTTATAACATCTTTTCGCAAGAAAATGCATTTTGTTATTTAACAATACGCATTTATTAATAACAAATAAACATCCGTTTCGTGTCTTCATTTCACTCTTAAGAAATATAGTAAAGGATACATATGTGAAAAATATATACCGTATTTAAGCGAATCTATGCACCATCTAATGTAATGCACGCCCAGATTTGAAATTCAAAATCATAAAAAAAATTTTTGGCATATTATTGTACGGCGTCTTAGAGATGAGCACACCCGTTTCATAAAATGATCAGAACAGAATTTATAAATGAACTATTGTTACATTTTGGAGCACGTAGGACAAAATCCATCACTCGTGCTGTTGCCAGGACAGTTGGCGCAGGTCAAAGAAGAAAAAGTTATTTCTTATGATGTCACTAGTCACAGATTGCCCGTTCTTCCTCCTTTCATGTACGAATTCCAAAATTTTTTCTTCAATGTCAGGATATCTTCCTTTGCAAGAACCAGTGAATTTCTTCCTACTAGCTTTAGTTGCAAATAATGCCAATTTCTGTTGCCGTCATAAGCGAACATTGCTCTCAGCTACATTAAACTCTCTTCCTTCCTTTCTGTTAACATTTTTTTTCAGCATAAAGAATTACTTTACACTTGAAAGTAGCATCATAAGTTGTTCTCTGGTTTCCCGCCATTTCGTCAATACGTACTATTTAAACGCTCTATGCCAACAATGAATGTAAGGAAGTCGAGAATTGCAGCAATGCATAATGACGTAATGAACGATAAATTTGAATGAAGTTACCAGCGAACTACGGAAAGGATTTGCACTCGAATCTGATGCGCACCACAATTTTTAATATTTACTTGGACGAATTTGGTGCGCATTAGATTAGCGTAAATATGATACATAATATGGCCTCTGACCAGAGCGATTCGGATGCATAGCTAGGTGTGTGTGTTAGTGCAGACAATTCTTCGCTGTTTTATTGTCTAGTAGACTAACCGCAATAATTCAGCGCCGAAACTTCCAGATTGTGTTTAATAAAGAACTGCAACGCCCAACAGGCACAAATTGATAGAGGAAGGTATTCAACTTGTAAGAATACAAAATTATATTTAAAATTTTTAGTCATCTGATTTATATGAAACATTTGCGACAGTACAGGAGCTTTTCCCTTTCAGTTTATAAATGACAAATGCCACCATGTCAGCGGGAGATTTAGAGATGACATCTGTGCATGGTCTAAACGTACCTCCGGGAGTGCCCAATACAAGATTAAGACATATATTTCAGACTTATGGAAAAGTGCAAGAAATGAATGCGCCAAATATCGCTAACATGATAATTATGTTTGTACATATAACATGTTTAATGTTTGAAGCAACTTAACCTATAAGAACAGGAAAAGATAAGTTTTTATTGCCATAGTGCAACTCATCTCTTTCTTAACTGTCCCAATCAGGACATTCGACCATTCATTATTATTTACATTGCCGAGAGACACCTCTAGGAATATCCCCAAACCGGCAACTTGAAACTTAATAAAGACAAGAGTAGCATGTAGTGCAATACAACAGAGACTAGAATTAAACATGAGTTGATCAACATTTTCATAGACTTCAGTTTTTCCCTTGCGATAGAAAGTTTATTAGGTGAACCCTCCCCAATATAAATTGCTTACACGAAACTCAAGCTCATGCTTTCAGGGGCTACAGTGTTCGGAGTTACTTGTTATTGTTATTCTGGCACTTTTCACTGTTTTATTTAATGGTGTTTAACGCCAGTTTTTGCTACTGAGGCACCACAGACGGCGTGCATTGATGATACATGAAATGAAATGATAAATTGGTTAAGGATTTTTTAAGGAAGGGAACATTCCAGGCCTAAGTTTAGGGTACCTTCCCAGCATTTGCCATTTAAGAGGACTGAGGAAAACCTGGATAAAACCCCAGTCAGAGAGAACGGTCCTGGCGGGAATCGAACCCCAGACTTCCCGTTCACGATTCCGCACCTTAACGACTTCGGTCCACTGGCGGTACCTTTCACTACATCACTCATATGGGGGGGGGGTGCTCATTAAATTTAGAACAGCCATTCATTGCACAAACTGCATTTTGTTTATATTTAAATCAACATTTTTGCCTTTTGCTCATCTGTTACAAATCTCAAATTGTGCTTATATACGAACCGTTTTTCATGCAAGTAACTGATATAGGAGAACATTTCAAAGGGAAATTTTGACAAATTGCAGGGACAAGATTGCCTACTAGAAAACAAACAATTTCTACTAGAATAACTGAATGATGAAGCATATATACCTTACTGGTTTTTCCAATAATTTATAACTATTTTATAAATAATTTAATGCTTATATTTACCACAACATTATGACAAATTCTTGTGTTTTGCCCTTGCAACGTAAATGACAAATATATCATTGCTAGTGAACTGCTTCATTGGTACCTAAAACAAAGACCATTATAATTGTATAAGTCTTGTTTCTTTTTTCAGAAATAAAAGTTAGTGAAGGAGAATATTTAGCATTAATAAATAAACATTTACACAAGCATTCCTGCTCACGTTACTTTTAGGATTATTTATTATATTAGAGTAGTGCTTACAGCATATTTTAAAATTTAGTGAATATGTAGACATCTATGTCATAACGTGAATCACATGTTTAAAATGATTGCAGAACATATATATTAAGTAGTCAATGATTTATTTCATTTAAAGTTATTTCAAACCCAGTTGTCATAAATTTGATACCATCTATGTGTTCAGCAACTTGATTATTAAACTAAAGTTTATAAAATATTCTGTTTCGTGAAAAATGAAAATGCAATTTTTTAAAACTATATTTATATAAATTCATAAATGCACAAGCTCTGCTAATACACACACACACATTTATTTATGCCAGTAATTCCGTTCAACCCAGCTATGAAACGTTTCACATAATCAACAACATCAACTATAACTGGCTTATTTTTCTTCTGTCATAATATAAAAGAGAAAAATTAATATTTTGTTGCAGGTGTGTGGTAAACGGCCATTGCCAGCCACCTAACTGTGAGTTTGGAACCTATAAGAGACATGCAGGACGATGTCCCAGGAAAGAAGAAAAGTTTGATGCATGGAGGGCATACCCACACCATGATGAAGAATTCAAGTAGTCTGCACATTATTGAAATAAACCAGTGACACACTTCCACCTTCAGTTGCATTCAATCTTTTGAAACCTGATATTTGCACTAATTCATTATAACCAAATATATTACCACATAATTTTCTTTTAAATAGTACTCGTCATATTTGTACCAAAATATTAAATATACAATCATAGATGAAATAAATTAAAAGTAGTGTCAGAATCATTAGTTACACTCTGTACTTAAATGTTTATAAATTGTACATATTTACTGTGGCGTCATTCTAATTTTAACAACCAATTCTCTCCAATAAATATCATTAATTTTAAAACCAAAAAGGGGTAAAGTTAAAGTTAAATTCAACATGCATTTACATTAACGGTGGCTTGTGGCTAAACACTACAGTAAAGCTGTTTTCACATGTCATGCATTACCTCTTTCCATAGTGTTCTAATACTTCTCGAGGTTTTTTAGTTGTAGCCCACACTTGCAATGTTCAGAAAAATCTGAATGTTTATGGTTGATATTCAGTATATCACAAAAGCCATCAGAATTCATCACTTCCAGGCGATAGTCCAAAAAAAAAAAAAAATGGTTTATGTAAGTAACAACTTTCACTCAACCACTCACATTCACTTCATCATGAATCATTAAAATGAATATTGAATCATTTCACATTTTCCTTTCCACTTTTTGCATTGACACATTGGCTTTGGTCTCCCACTACATTTATCATCTTCATTCCACCATGAAAATGGTGTTTGTTGCACATTTTCAGCATTCATTGCAAATCACTAATAAGTGTTTAAAAATTAAGTCATTGGTACTGCTTTAATTCCACACAACTCACAGAAGCCAACCACTGCATACAGAAGTGACCAAAATTATATTAAGAGGACAAACAAATTTCAATAGCCTTAGGAAGGGTGGTTTGCAAGGTTGCAAATCGTTTTAAGAATGTCAGTAAACTACTGAATATCTACAAAATAGGCCTTTTACCCCAAAACATTATTTTCCATTTCATTTCATTTATTTTAGCATAATATGGTGTTGTACACAATTAAGCCATTTCAGGGTGATAGCTTCACCATAGCCTTGAAGCAGATTGTATAACAACACACATACAGCCCAATCTTTATTTGGTTGTCATGGCAACCAGCTAAACACTAGCAAACAGTAAAGAACTTGCTCATCACCCCTTCCCTTGTTGGAGCATTTTTTCATCATCCTTTGTTTCTGTCACAATAGCTTCTTCAGGAGTAACAACTTTGACTGCGATTCCAAAAAAGCAAATTTCTATATGAATATTAGGATATTTGGAAACAAAAAGATTAAAATAGATACCAAAACTATGTTTGAAGTATCTAGCTTTAAAACATGCAAAATGGCACTGCTTTACACATATTCATACAGTAGTTTTAAAATTTGTCTTGGGACATTTGCTCTTAATGACGAATATTTAAGGATATGTCCACTCTTTCACTTACACTTGCTTCTGTTATGGTCATTCAATTTTCTGAAATATTAGTCACCTAATCATCTATTTTATATTTCTGAGATGTACCAGTATTGCTAACACCACTATTGAAAATACATGGTATTACACTTTCACATTTGGTGTTGATACAATAATCATTATTTTACATATTAACTGAAGCACAGCTTAAACATTATTGATCTAACTATCAATATTTCATATTTTGTTTAATTGTTAAAAGCTACGTGTAGGACTGCATTGGATTATTCAATCATTTACTGCAACACTCATTACAACAGTAAAAATTTGCAAAATTTTTATCAACTTACTGTTCTTTCTGTCATAAAATTCCCTCTAAGTTAAATTATAAATATAACAACTGGTTCCATGAGCAACAATAATTTTAACAACCATTTGAGCGAACTGGTGAGAATTGGCTGAATGACACCACTGTATTCTAATTAGACATTTTTATTTGTAGTTTACATAATTTCTTGTTGCCTTGTGAGTCGCTCGGGAAAAGTAATGAACTGAAATATCAAATGACTATAGGCTATCAGCTAACAATGCATGATAGTATTTAAGAAGAGATAAGGCATTTTTGGAACTGCTGTCTGTTTAACTGTGATGTTAAATAGAAAATCTGCTTATAGAAGAAGTTTAGTGTTAAGAAAAATGCTAATTTAATATTAATGTACATTCTTTGTTGTATTATTATGACTTTTAATGTGTTCAAAACTATCGAGTGTGTTCCTGTAAGACTGTAGGCAGGTCTATACCAGGAAGTGTATAACATATTCAGCTTTCAATTTTGAAGAGGTACTTGGCAAAGTATGATATAGTGGACTCAGTGTCAATCTAAACTTTGGCAATCTGAAAATATCGTTTATCCAAACTGATATGTGAAAACACTGCAGAAAATACAATGAAATGAAGGTATACATTTCAGATTGAAGACTATTTGTATTTTCTTCTCCACATAGTAAATTAATACAAGAGATTGTGCATCATAAATATCAATCACTGATTGCTGTTCGTTGCAAAGTCAGTTCATTTCTTCTGCTACAATGACTGCAACATTAAGTCAGCATACACTGCTCAACATAGTATAGAGCAACTTCAAAGGTGGCTGAGGTATATAACTTCGACAAAAGTTGCTTCATATGAACATTTATCTTGTTGTGATTTTCTTCATCATCCCTAGGGTCTTTCTGCAGCATAGCTAAAATTTCTTCATCCGTATATAATTGACAGTTTCTACTGTCACTCTCAAATGTCATTTTTATTTGCTTCCTTTCAGCCAGGAACAACCAAAGGTAATTCATCTTTCTCCTCGGACTTTTGATGAAGGTGGGACTCAGTCATTTTTATTCCAAGGTTTCCTTGGTTAACATTTAAGAGAAATTGAGTCGAAATAGTAACATACACACCTTGGTTGCTAACATCATCCCACTTTTCTGCTTTCCCAGTAAATTATATCTTAATATCCACTTTCTTTATATTTTGAAGAAGAAAATGTTGCAATTGGAACCAAATAGCTTTCTTCCACATCCAAATTTTATATTTTGCAAAGCATCCTGGTCCATTGACTGCAATATTGATGTAACATTAACAATTGTATCCTAAACTTAGGTATTCAATTTTTTACACTAAACTCAATTTACTTACATAAAAGTAAGATGAGTTTCGGGAGAATCTCTCACCATCTGCAGTTGCTCACCGTACAATATGACAGTTATTTTTGGTTAATCCAAAAGTTTATTTTCTGAACTGGCATCAGTTCCAATCAGTTTGGATTAACAGGATTCCACTGTAAATGTGCATGGGGGTCTAAGGAAGGTATCAGACTAGCATTATAGTAAGATAATCCTCTAAGGAACAGAATGGCAACACCTAAACAAACTATTGGAAGCTAGTCGAGTTTTCCTGTGCAGATTTTAAGGAATCAGCTAATGAAATAAGTTGGCAATTATGTAGCCAATTGTAACAAGTATGATTCCTTTGAGTAATAAATGGCTATTAAAAACTAAACATTTTGTTCCATTCTATTCAGGTACTAGTCCAGTATTCATATATTGAAAATATCTCTGTCTTAGCTTCATAAAATGAACTTTTAGTTTGGCATTGGCTTTATTAATTGATATTTTGTATTGTAATAAGTAAGGCTCTGTTTCTTAGGTAAATAAATTAATTATTCAATTGCAATAGTGACTTCTATAAGTTATAAGATTTAGATATGGCCCATGAATTTATATTTAAATTTTGTGCCACATAAAAACAAATATTTTGTACAATTTTGATGTAAATAAATATTTTCAAATATTTATATAAAACCCATACCCATTTGTGAAAAAATAAATAGCATTCAACAAGTTTTCTTTTAGCCTCTTATATACTTAACTTGTAATCATTACCACAATATACATTACAATGTGCCAGAAGCAATTGAATATATTTTATATTTTGCCAGTATAAAAATGGTGCTTCTTTCATTAGCAAGCACAAATGTTGAATGGTGAAGGTTCCAACATTTCTTAGCAATATGTATCAAAAGGACCTGACTTCTGAGTCTCTTTCTTGCAAGGTATAGAAAAATTACACCATTATTTTAGCAAATACAACTTCCTCTGTCACCTTAATTTAGCTCATAAAATTATTCCTTGCAACATTTCAATTTATTGCAGTTTAGATTGGTATGATACACGATTAACCATGTTAGTATGAAGTAGAGGATTATTTTGTACAGTTAAAACAGATTAATCAATAAATATGTATAATAATTAATAATGAAACCAAATGTTATGTGGAAGATCATGTTGTCTTATTATATTATTATATTTTAATATTATTTGAATTTTAGGCACACACAAAAACGTAATCATAAACTAACGTATTTTTTTACTAATAACTAAATAGTATACAAGAATGTTCATTATAATATATACATTATATGTTAACTGGTTGTGTATGGAAAACAATATTAAGAAATTATTTTTGTCATAATATATTACAATGATTTATTAAAAAAAGTGAATTATGCAGGGAGGCAAACTTGCATTCTTAACCATAGCATCACTGCACACTCTGCCACAGGGTGAACAGAATACATACACACTAGTACATTCATATAACACAACTGCTACATTGACTACACAACTTTGCTGATACCTTTTGAACCAAGTAGAACTTAGAAGAATTTTGTTTTCAAAAAATGATACATTGTTTTTATCAAAGCTTGTACATAAAATTTTAAACATTCAGAAACATTTAAATACTTTATCACATATTTTAAAACTTTATAGCATGTAAAACTAAATGTTTAGCACTTAAAAAGATTAAATCCTAAAAATAGCTTTATATAACGAGAAAATATTCTCTGATTTTTAGAAATTCCTCTGGCATTGCAGTTTGCACAGATTGCTATGATTGATACATTCTCTTAATATTATAATGGCTGGAGCCATACCTGTACCTGTACCTAGAAGAGGTGCTAGTAGTGTTTTTGAACTACTACTAAAAGGATTGCTGCATTCTCTTCAAATATGAAGAGAATAATGGCTGTACCTATACCTACAAGAGGCGTTTGCAGTGTTTTTGACCCTCTACTGAAAGGGTATCATTGGTTCTTGTATACAAAATATTTGTGAAGGTTTAGATTAGTTATCTTAGTTAAAACACTTGTGATTAATAACCACAACTTAATTATAGATGTGTGTATGGAGCAATAACATATGAATAAGGGCAGACCTATTACAACCTACGTGCAAGGGTGTACACCAACATCAAGATTTATGGTACATGTTTCAAACAATGATGGTCATCGAGAAGTTGCTCCTCTGCCATTGCAAGCCGGGATTTCAGCGGGGAAGTGAATTTCGGTGGCAGCACTGAACGCGCGCGAAGCGTATAGTTATGTTCACTTAACCACCAAGACAAACACACACTCCAAAGTCCAAACTTTAGCAACGGTGAAGGGATTACCTGCTAAAACCAGTTTGGAAGAAAGGAATGTCAGAAATGTAAGAGTACCAACTTTTTCCTGTGCACTGCACATCGTCCAAGTGCGGAGGAACTGGCCGATGACCCTTTAAATTCTGAAAAAATATTTGCTCCTACTTCTAGATAATTGGAATTCCTAAGTTGGTAAAGATGAAGCAACAGGAACAGATTCAAAACATGAATTGGGTAAATGAAACAAAAAGAAGACTTGTTCATTTCTGAGATGAGCTTTTGCTCTTCTTGGTTAACGTATTTCTTAATTTACTAGCCTAAAGGAGCTTGAAGACCACCATTAACTTTATTTTAAAAAATTTTGCACATTTCTGACATGCCTCATGTTTCTTCTTTCTTGTTGTATAGTTTGCTTTTGGTCTCCAGAGCAGAATGAGGCCCTTGACTTTGAGAGTCAAAGGATTTTAACCTAGGTTCAACTAATAAAGAGTAGATTGCTGACCGTGTTGACATGCAGAGCGGGCGCCATTATCAGGTTCGTCTAGGAAAAGCCTCTGTCGTTAAACTAAGGATATAGGAATACTTTTGAGAATGGTTCTCAAGAACTTCTTCTGGCGACTACATTCGTATGCTCGGAAATTTGGAACATTTCTCTTTCAGAAATCCGAAATCTATGGTAGATATGATAAATTTCTTCCTCTCCATAAAGAAGTTGCTGTAAGGTCATTTATTAGGGTCGAGCACATGTGACACATCTTGACAGTTTCAGACCTTCATACTTGTTATAGAATTCTTGAGGTTGATATTAAAAGTCACTGGGTGAATTTGTGGGTCAGGATCTTTCTAATTGCTGTGAAGATCAGTTGCACAGAACTTAAGAGGTTTTGCAGCATGTCTGTATGCCAGAACCCTTGCTCAAACACTTCAGTGATAATTTGTATTTTGTTGTGTGCAGTGTATAGATCAATACTTCTTTCTTGCAAATCCAAATTGAGATCAGATAATTCATCGACGATCAATTCCATATCTAGAACAAGTTTACAGAGATTACTTTTTCTGTACAGCCCCTCCTACATGCAATGATCTATCATTCCTCGAGTTATATAATTTTTCGCTTGCGTAAGGTGAAATTCCAAAGTTCTACCGTACAGTTACAAGTAGAGGCCACCCATCTAGTTGTTAACGCTCTTCCTATCTTTAGTAACTTATCTTTCAATAAAAATGTAACATCATAAGGTCTCTTGCATTCTTTGGAGATGCGTGGCAAGTTACATATCGTTTGTCAATAAAGCTTTTGAATTTGTTCACGTCTCCAATCTTTTTAATGGCCCTCGTTAGCTCCAACTCACCTATTCTGGCACAAATAATTGAAGAAAACTTGTCTCGCAAGAACTTGGAGACTCCACCCTTGACCCAAACATGATAACAGCTCCGTCACGAGTGGATACAATCAATTAGTTCTCGGTAATGCCAAATCACCCAACACACTTGAAATATTCCGTTCGCTGCAAGTGTCGAGCAAGGTTAATATCAATTTCTGAAATGAGACACAGCGTTACAGAATTAACACAGATTTCTAGCTCACAGCTGTGGTTTCATCAATCATTAGAGCAACTTCAGTTATCTTCCTATAAATGTTTTCTGTGACAACATTATTTATAAGAGTTGGTAGAATGAAGCAGTCAGTCCTTATCAACTCCATTCACTTTTAGAAGACTGGGCTCATCTTCGAAATTGTTGAACGATTTGTATGCTTTGCTACTTTTTAAGCCGTGCCACTTCCGTTTCTTGACTTTAAGCATATTGTACCGGTTTTTGTTTGCTAGATTGTATTTCTATGCCCCATACTTTCTTTGTGCTTCCCAAATATTTTTCTCAGAGATGTCTACTGTTGTTCGGCTTTCACCATTAAATGAAAATTGTCCATTCACTAATGATCTTCAGATTTTCATGCCCATATTTCTTTAAACAATTGTATTATTTGCAATTTTGCATACAGAATACCACAGAGTACCTTTCTTATAAATAAAACATTCCTCCTCCTCCTCCTTCTTGTTTATCTAATGATCAAATACCAGATTATGTGCTGTCATTTTGTCGCTGTGATGGAATCAAACCAAGAACATTTTGTGGTGTGTATGATGATCGTTGTAATGAATTAGAGTTGGTTTCAGATAGTTAGTTCTATTGGAGGTTTCAATATCTCTGATTTTCTATTTTGAGTTTATTTGCTGGTGCGGCAGCAAATCAGAATGTAATAATTCTTGAAGACATTATTGTCATGTGCTGACACTATCACAGCATACTAAAATACGCATAAAGCGAACATGTGTTTGTAGAGTAGGAACATGTTTCTTCGAGCTGATACTGGAAACAAAACACGTGTCCGTAGAGCACAAAATCTAAACTGCCACGTCGAAAAGTGACACAGTTTTCACCAGTTATAGTTCAGCTGAATCAAAATCACCTTAATTAAACTGTCGCGTGCAGCGAAACACACGAAGAAAGCTGATATGTTCATCCAACAGTTACCTGAATGGAGTCAGAAATAAACAATCGAAGCAGCCAATCAGAAGAGCGTATTTTCGCGCCTAGCTTTCCAAGCATCCGGGTCAAAAAGTATTTCTCATCATTTCTGTTTGCGCGGTTTCACTCCTGCTGAACGATTAACTAGCGATAAAACATCGAAGGTTGAAAACATATTTTATCGTTCTCAAAATCGGCAAACATAAATTCTAAAACTACCAGACAAAGAGCTGTTAAAATGAAACGTCTATATTATTTGTTTGACAGCAAATACCATCTGAGAAAAGGTACCAGAGCGCCGTTCCTGTTGTAAAAACCCATGCATATATATAATTCGATACCCCACTTTAAATTACCCGACACAAACTTCTCTGAAACATCAGCCTGCTTCGGTTGCATGTCACGGTGTATGTGTGTATTATTGCAACCGATCTGAGATTTCAGAACATTCTGTATCGGATAAATTAAAGCTGGGGTGTCGAATTATGCCTGTAGCGCCGCCAAACGTTCTTGTTCTTAAGCACTACTCAACATTATACATATTTTATCTCTAATTAATCGCAGAAACGCCACCGCATATGTCCCGGAAACATTACCAATAATCATTGTTTCCTTATCGCGTCTTCCTTCTCTCTCCTAAGATATTACCGCCTGTTTCCTAGAATGTCCTCTAGCTTACCGAAACATCATTCTATATTCTTTTCCTTAAACGAGTGATACGTGATACTAGTTTTCATGGTATAAAAATGCTTAACTAAGTTATTCGTTGGTTGTTTATCCCAAGCGTACATTTTCTGATTCCGTCAATTTCATGACATTGTTGCGTCATTATGCTAAGATTTTTTGGATACTAAAATAGAAAAGTGTACGGCTTTCAGCAATTTAGCGTACTGTACTGTTGCCTTACAATATTTACAAAGAAAGTTCTGGTTTTGCTCTCTCTTATTTATTCATGCTTGCTAATGGTTTTCTTTTAACAAACACTTGTGTTCTTCTTGCTTATTTTACAAAGGTTTTTCTAAACACAATGCAAGCAGGCAAGAGAAGTTTCGAGTAAACTGTGCTTGTATTCCTTCTTTCCGATGCTGTCTCAATGGCCTGGTAATTGACTCTTACATACTTACACACGTTATCTGTTTCCTCTTTAGGGAGCAGTTCAAATTAAAGCATATAAATGTATCAAGAAATTACTGGATAACAAATTTCATTAATTATTATCGGGGTGGTCACATAGACCAATGCTGGGATGTATATTTACATTCCACGAATTTTCCGTTTTTTCATTCCGTAGTTTTAATCTCGAGTTGGGCGGCTTGCTCTCTGGGAAAGTTCCTGCTCTAGCGCGGGGTCGGCAGCGTCTGGGATTGTTTGGGGATCCCGTCTGCATACATCGGGTGTTTCCTCCATATCCTCCATTGCTCCCTTCGGGGGTATATGTGCAATAGACCTGTCCTCCTCGCTAACCTAACCCTGCTTCGTTTAGTAGGAAATTTTGTATTAATTTTGAATTGTCCGATTCTTTATCTATTATCATTTGGCGGTTTTCATTCATAATAAACCGTGACATGTCACTACGCAATCCGTTCACATTCCTTTTCCATGTTGTAACGGACAACTTTCTAACATGTCAAAACAATAAAGATGTTTATCGATTGCATTAGGTGACTTCATCTTTCCAACCTGATTGCTTTCCCGAATTGCTCCACTGACATCGGAAAATTGATTGCCAGCTTTTTTGGGTAAACATTTTCGGTTGGTGGCTAGAGGGCCAATGAGCTCTCGTTCCAAGCTTTGTGTTAGACTAATTCGCTGCATCAGGAAAGCCCCGCTTAGATTGTTTTTATATAAAACCTTTTCTATACTAGAACTAAACTACTGTAAGTTCCTGACTTGCGGTAGTGAAGTGATAGGGAAATTTGTGATAGTGAAGTTATTATTATTATTATTATTATTATTATTATTATTATTATTATTATTATTATTATTATCATAATCATGACCATTACTATTCTGTATCAAACGTATTGGTATAGGTTTGTTCACATTTATTTGATCTTGTGCTGTGTTAATTTTTTTTTATTTCAATGATATAATTTAAATTTAAAATGTTCTAAGGGGAATGTCAGTGTTCCTGTAACTGATTATGCTCAAGGTGTTTTGCTGTCGTGTTCCACTTACGGCGGAAGGCGACTGGAAGGCAAGGAACGTTTGGATGGCCGAGCGTTTGTGAGGATAGGACGATCAATGAAGTGTTGAATGACAATGTCGATTCCGTTCCAATAAGAGTTTATTTACAGAAGAAAAATGAAAGAGTTTACAAACCAAAAAGTAAGGCAAATGAGAAGCTTCGCTGAGAAATGGCTAAGTCCCCAGGAGAGGATTCAGAATGTGACACTTCAGTATCAAAGTAACAAGGAGATGCAGGTGCCCAGGTAATTTCTGGGGGTTAATACAGTCCTTCGAGCAACAGGGAGGCTCGAAACAGACGTGTGGAAAAGTGTCTGGCTGGCTACACTTGCCAGAAGGCAGGCAGACATTGATATCCAGCTGTGAGAGCGATCCAATTATCTTCCAAAATAAATATGTCAACTCACTTTATTATTTCTGCTTGTGAAATTGTTTTGAGGGAAATTTGATAGATGACATTCTGTTCTCTTCGAGACACTTGGGGGAGAAAATTTGTATTCCTGGGTAAATTGGATAACGCCTTATTTCATGTTTAACTCTTGGTGGAATGCAATTATAAAAATGTTAATGTTTTAATAAATTGTGCAGAAAGTTTGATGGCAACAAAAGCCTTCCACTACCAAATCCTTACTTTTTATCGCATCAGCAGGTTTCCATTAAAGAAAAGAAACCGCCAAGGTTGGCCGAGGTCGTTAAGGCGCGGACTCGTGAGCGGGAGTCTGGGATTTGATTCCCACCAAGACCGTCCTCCTTGACTGAGGGTTTTTTTTTTCTTTCAGGTTTTCCTCAGTTCTCATAAATGGCAAATACCGGGGAGGTAGACTAAACTTAGGCCTAGAACACTTCCTTCCTTAAAAAAAATCTTTCCTAATTTATCATTTCATTACATGTATCATCATGTCCACCGACTGTGATGCCTCAGATGTAAACACTATCCAAAAAAGAAAGAAATAAATAAAGAAAAGAAGCAAATCTGCGCGCCACTAACGGGCAAGTGCCGATAGTATATAATGATAGAATTGAATTATTCAGTTCAAACGCGTTTAAATCCATATTCCCTGCTGTTAAGTGAAAAGTTTTCGAGGATAAGAAGGGAAAAATAAGCCCAAGGGATTCATCGTGGAAACATTAAACGATATTGGTAATCTCTTCAGCTACCTTCATTAAAATCGCGATTTCTCATTTGTCTATTAATAAATAATATATTTGATGGCATAAATTGTAAGTAAAACAGTTATTAATGGTCTGCAAACCGCAGCTAGTGGCCGCACAAGAAAAGGGATCAATATCAACTATCAATACTTGGATAATTGGCTTCTTACAGTTCATACCATTTTTTATTTCAGCATATATCTTATACTTGCATTGTCCCATATACAAGTAGTGGTTTTGCATTAGAAACAAAAGAACAGGAAAGAAAAAACAAACGTTAAAAAGAAGTTAAGGGGCAAATACATTATCATTTAGAATGTTATTCATTTCATTTATAATAGTTGCAATAACTTAATATTTTTTATTTTATTTTTTTGCAATCTGCAAATTATTTATGTGTACAAATGGATACGAACTTTACCATCAAACTTTTAAAGGGTGTCGTTCAGGAACATTGACTGAGTGATTTGATATACTGATCCATTGTAACCAGTGTCTTATTATTAGAAATAGAACAATAGCATCTGAAACGAGATATCAGCATAAGCGTGACACAAGTTGTGACTGCAATGCAGAAATCTACCGTTGTTTGGGTCGGAACGCTAGGCAGAGTTCAGGATCAGCCACATTGTATGATTTAATGCTAAACAAAAAGTAGCAAATGCTACATTTCTTTTTTAACCATTACTTGTTTACGTTTGCGGACTACTTATCGTGTTTTGAATCGAGTGCTGTGCTGACATCAAGTGAGGAGGGAGGTTCCAGCTTTTTAACGGAGCCGGTGACAGCTTCATTCCCATTAACAATGCAGCCTCTCTTTCATCAGTTAGCGGCTGCGCTTGCGTCATGTCAGGTGGTAGGGAAGGCACCAATAGGAGCGTACGTAAACAGTTTACAGCGCTTCCGACAAAGTAAGACAAACGGGTAATACCATTGCGCAGTATCATTTGGTGGATAGCATCTCATAATAATCGAGATCGACATTTTAAAATTTTAGCCGATATCTTTCCAGTAAGTGTTGTTTTGTAGTATGTTGATTTGTTTTATTCATGGACGCTCTTTAATATCTCAGGTCACCAGTTTCACTTCATGGCGTGAAACGGTCGACAAATTTTGCTCAGAAGCCTCTTCTTTCAGGCTTGAGGTTCTTTATCGTGCCGTAAATGTACGACACGGGACCCACGGCTTTACTTCCCTTCCGAAGGAAGCCATACTTAGGATTTTTACGACCTGGCCGGGATCGATCCCGCAAACTTGGGTTTACGAGGCAAGTACGATACAGTATATATGCTAGAAGACGATGATCAGAATCCATGCATCACGTCCAAGGGACATTATGGGCGCCTAACACATAAACATCAAATTACTGTGTACCGGAGACCATATCAAAATACTCAGCCAACATCTTTGAAAGTTTATCGGTAAACCGTTTATCATTACAGCTGAACTTTCTGAGTTCTGTAATTCGCTACAATATAAAGTTTTCAAATATATTAATTTTAAAATAAGTCAAGTGTATGTAGGCACCAAATTAATGTACTCAAAACCACAATTGCCTGGACCGCCACGAGTGGGCGAAGTCGTTAAGGCGCGGACTCGTAAGTGGGAGATTTGGGGTTCGAATCCCATCAGGATCGTCCTCCCTGACTGAGGTTTTATCCAGGTTTTCCTCAGTCCTCATAAATAGCAAATGTCGGGGAGTACCTTAAAATTAAGACTGGAACGTTTCCTTGCTCAAAAAAAAAAAAAATATTTCCCAATTTATCATTTCATCTCATGTATCTTCAATGTCCACCGTCTATGGTGCTTCTGTATTAAAAACGGGCGTTAAACACAGCTCAAAAAATTCCCGGAAATAAAGGCAATATTTACTTAAAAACTTTACAAAATATTCAACAAGTATTTTATTCACTTTCTATAAATTTCTATTTCACACTTCATATTTTCCTTATGCATTACCATTTGAGGCTATTAATATTTTATATGATGGTGCATTTGCAATAATGATGATTATAATATGAGCAATTCTAACATATTTTGGCAGTGCTGAAATTGTGCTCTCCAACATAAAGCTCTACAAATAACTTGTTAGTCAATGCTATACAGATTATCAAATATATAAATAAAAATATGAATTGTTGTTGAACAGAAAACGTATAGTAGCTTATAATTTGATAGTTCCTGTTTTCTTTGGTCTCATTTACAGCTCTGACGAAACTGCTTTACCCTCGGAGACATTTGACTTCTCATGAACCCGCGACCTGAAACAGAGATTTAATATCCTCAGCAAGGCCAATAGGGAAGTTTAAACACTACAATCGAAATATCTACTCAAACGTTTCTGAAATTTAGCAACAAAGGGACAAAATAATTAAACAATCTATGTGACGATTATACAAAGTTACTTAGAGATAAATAAACGCATTGGTTATTGCTGAATGTCGCTTCTGTTAGTGACAAACGGAATGAATAAGTATTCATTTTCAAACGGGCATTAATAACTGCAGGCTACACAGACGAAAACACGGAAAGCGTACCAAGCAGTTCATTTATGTATTAGCACCGAGGGGTTGCTAGGCGATAGTGCTTGAGACTCGTTGGGCCGGCATCCTGATCTTGGGTTTTTTGTTGATTTTCCCTGATCATATTAGTGAATGCTGGGGTGAATATTTACATTCTCCCATTTTCATATTTCACTCCGTTAGTTCTGTTAAAGGAACGAAAGTGCTAGGACGAGGTGGGCTGGTGTAAAAATTGTAAGTATGGCTTCTTTCGGAAGGGAAGTAGGCCAGCGCCTTGTGTTGTATATTTAAGGAAAATAAATTTACCTCAAGCATGAAGGAAGAGACATCAGTGCAAAATTTATCGGCCGTTTTACTCCCTGAATTTAATACGACGCTAATAATCAGAGATGTTAAAGAGTGTCCTTAAATAAACTAATATAATATGATTTTTTCGTGTGTTATGAATGTAGTGGCTGGAAACTTAGACGCCACATTTCACTATACAACTAACCTGACCTGCTTGACGTCGACATAATACTAAAGGTTGTGCTTTAATATCTATTGTTATGTTCAAATCTTTTATCTGGCACATCATCCTCTCTTATTTACATTTGTCGAGGCTACACTCATTCGTTTTGAACTCGGATCATAATTTTGAGACATACGGAATGTCCCTGATTATATATATATATAAATTAAACGCAAGAACTTTTTAAATTTTGGTTCTCAAGTATACCTTTACTCTTAATGGCCCAATTTCCTTAATAGAATATCTTATTTTATTTTAATGGTATATACCGAATTTTGTTGTGAATAAACAAACATTGGTGTAGCTAGAGCGATTTATAAATTTTAGGTTTCAGGTAAACTTCCACTTCTAATGATCGATTTCTCTGATTTTGAGAAAGTATTTATCTTATTTTATTTAAATGTTTTATATATATTATATATAATATAAAATAAAAATAAAGTAGCACTATTAACAATGTAACAAATTAACAGTAATTATAATAGTACAAAAGGATAAAACACTATGAAAAAGTCACACTTGAAATCGTTATATTTAGAACTCGTTGTGTGACTTTATGTAAGTGTTTTATCCTTATCTACTTTTATTATTACTGTTAATTTGTTACATTGTTAATTTCTTTTATATCGTTTGCACCTCTGGTGTTGCTTTTAACTTTGCTTATTAAGTTTAATTTGCTTTTCCGTGTTTTGCTTTTGACTTCTTTACTATTTATCTATTATTTTTTAATTTTGTTTCTTACTTTCTCTATGTTTTCTAAAAGACTTTATTGTTTATTACATCTAATACAATGACATCTATCCAAGGTAATGTTAGGAAATTTTGGTTCAACAAATGTAAGTACCATTCTAAACAATTAGCTAAATATACAGGGCACGTTTCGTATTGTGCTGTTACTGGTGTGTGTCCTAATGGAATATTAATTCATTTGCCATTGCCCAGCTATAGCTCCTAGCATTCATAGCTAATTTCACGTATTTAGACAGCACATCTTCCAACAATTTCTATGAATGATTCTCAGTAATTGTTAGTATTGGCAGCAATTTCATTTGTCTAAATTAATTAGTTTTGTTAAAATTATTTTGGCATGTTCTCCTAAATATACTACCACAATTAATAGTATCTTGATGAGTGCGAATAAATTATTATATTCCCTCAATCAGAAACATCATCTTAAACTATCGCGGTTATATTTACAATATTTAAGAGCAAGTATTCCTATTCAGTTTACCGTGTCTTTCTTCCAAAACTTTTCCCCGCCGCCCCTGACTTGGCTTCTATTTTCAATTTACCTCGTCCATCTAAATTTTACTCCGATATTTCATACCAACAACCCCCATAGCAAATGTACCCCTTGTACTTCTCCTACTAATAATAGTGCGGTTGTTAATTTATCTTCTATTTCACTTTCTGATGCTGATACACTGCTTTTGCAAAAGGATTATCTTTTGCCCCAACTCCCAAATTTAATCGCTTTAAGTTTGTTTCCGATGGCGTTAAATTTTGCCGTAATTTAAGATGGCGTTACTATTGGCATACTAAATCTTCTCAGCCTACTTCAAATGTTACTCCTTGCCTTCTCAAGTTTCGTCCTCCCTCCAAACTTGAACCTCCTTCTATACCTTCTAACCATCCTTTAGAAATGTTTATTAACCGATTTTTAACTTCGATTGGTGATTCCAAATTTCTAGATAAGATCACCCCGAAAGATAACTTAATTTTATGTGAGAAATCAACACTTAAAAGGTTATCTAATAATCCTGATGTTATTATTCTTACAGCTGATAAAGGGTCCTCAGTAGTACTGCAGGACATTTCTTCTTACAATGCTGAAGCTTACCGACAGTTTGAAGATGTCACTTATTATAAACTATTGTCTAACGACCCTACAGTCAAGTTTAATGAAGAAATAGCTTCTTTTATTGCTTCTTCTAGTACTGCTGAAGGACTTAGTTCTCAAGATATCTCTCTACTTACTCCTCATGTCCCTCGTACTCCCACCATATTTTTTCACCCTAAATTCATAAAAAAAACTATTTAGGCCGCCCGATAGTAGCCAGCTTCGATTCCCCCACTGAACGTATTTCCGCTCTAGTAGATTGTTGGTTACAGCCATTTGTTACGTCTAGGTCATACTATATCAAAGATTTCTTCCATTTTTTGAGTTTACAAAAGAAAGTTGACCCTTTGGCACATTCTGATATACTTCTGACCACTATCGATGTGACGTCACTATACTAACATTTCCCATCATGCTATTAGACATTTCTTGGACTCTCGAGCACCTCCTCATACCCCATTAACAGATTTCATTTGTCATCTTGCTTATCTGGTCCTCACTCGCAATACGTTTAGTTTTGATAATAAATATTATCTACAAATTAAAGGCACTGCGATGGGCACCAGAATGGCACCGTCTTATGCCAATCTTTTTATGGCTCGCTTAGAGGAGGAATTTCTTAAGTCAGAACCTTTGGCACCATTATTATGGCTGAGATATATTGATGATAAATTCGTGCTTTGGACTCATGGCTCAGAATCTCTCGAGCAGTTCCTTACTAATCTTAACTCCAAATTTTCAGTTCAGTTCACTTCTTCTGTCTCTCCCAATGCTGCTACGTTCCTAGATATTGATATTTCTATATGCAATGTCTCTTTTCTTACGTCTGTGCACATTAAGCCTACCAATTTACAACAGTATCTTCATTTTGATAGTTGTCATCCATTGCATATCAAAAGATCTACTCCTTTTTCTCTTTTAATCCGTGGTCATCGTTTTTGTAACAACTTTTCATCTCTTGACAAGTATATTAAAAATCTAGCTCAAAAGTTCCAAGATCAAAATTATCCTTCCTCTCTTTTAAAATCCCGTATAATCCCAGCGCACAAAACTTTCCACTGCAAACCTAAAACTTCTAATAAGGACTTCATTAACCTTGTTACTACTTACGTGCTGGAATTGAAAACATCAGACCTATTTTGAAAGAATGTCACGATACTTTGCTAATGCACTCATCTTTAAATGATTTTTCCAAATTTGTACCCCGCCTTACTTTTAGAACACCCTCTAACCTTAAAAGTATATTTCGCCGAAACCTATCCCCTCCGAATTTACCACGTCCCTTTGCTGGCTCATATCCTTGCCCTAATGTAAAACCTGTCCCCTAATTATGCCTTGTCATTCATTCCACAGCCCTAATTTATACAGATAATTTAACATTTCTTCATTTTCTACTTGTTCTTCCAAGAACGTCGTATATATGTTATCTTGCAAACTTTGCCAAGCATTTTATATTGGTTTAACTTCTACTGTTGTTTCGCTACGTATGAACAATCATAGACGTTCTGTTAAAACCAAGTCTCCCTTGCCGGTTGCCCAACATGCCTTATCTCACTGTAAGGATTTTGATGATGCTTTTAATCTAACACTTATTGATGCGTTACCTACACAATGCTCTGAAAGTTTACTCAGAGATAGAGAAATGGTAGCTATATTTTTACATAAAGCGCGTGTTTGGTTTAAATCTTACGTATTAATTTCCCCTCCCCCCACACTCTCATTTCTAGTTTCATCTGTTCCAATGCAAAACGTTACCTGCGATACTCAATATTTACTTTTATCACCGTCACTTGTCTTCTTGCCATAGAAGGAATCTTACTAGTTCGAAATATAGGGATCTCAAGTGTGACTTTTTCTTAGTGTTTTATCTTTATCTACTTCTATAATTACTGTTAATTTGTTAAATTGTTAATAGTGTTACTTTATTTTTATTTTATATTATATGTATGTGTAGATATATATTTTTAGCTTTTTTTAAATTGTAGGTGCCTAGTAGGTACGATGGACGCAGATTTGGATAGATTAGTAAAAAATCTTTCCATTGGCATAACCGCAAGAGCTTGCATTCCTACGGAATTCGCTAAAAAAATTAATAATGAGCTAAAAAATAAGCAGATTTTTCAGGGATTCGGTAAAAACTAGTTTGAAGAAATATACGGTTGTAGGTATACACGCTCACAGGGTCAGATAGTGCCGCACAGTACGGTTCGGCTCTTAACAAGCACATATTACACTTGTGGCATTTTACGGGGAAAATCTTAAAACAGGCCCTTTCATCTACTTTTTTATTTTGTAATATCTCATTATGGCTAAATTATTATTTTAAGAATGACCAGTCAACAAAGCGTTTCTGGTCGGTCGTTGAAAAGTGACGCTTGCAATATTGTGCACAGTGTAGAAAAAGAATGCGTTTAAATTGAGTTCATAACGTCGTTGCATGGACAAGTGAAACTATAGAGTTCTTTAGTTTAGTAAAAATTTTATAAGCAGCACGTCTTTGTCTACCGCAGGTGAGGTCAAATGGTTTACTCCACAGGAAGTCTAAAGAAAGTGGAAGTCAATCCGTTAACTGAGAAGGAAAATACACAAATATAACGCAGTAAAGAAAACTGAGCTTAAGAATGATTTGCAAAGTGGTTGAAGTTTAGTATGCAGCAGGGAGTACCTGAGGAAATTGCTGAAGCAGAGTGTTTCGGGAATATCGTCCATAACACATATAAACGATTCTCTCACTTGTTGGCAGTCTCAAACCGAGCTAGGGCTTACAACGACAGGGTCCAGATTGATAATAGTCCGCACAAGAGAAGAAATAAATAAAGTATTATTATTATTATTATTATTATTATTATTATTATTATTATTATTATTATAACGATAGGAATGTCGTACATCTTACAAAATGGCTGGAAACACAAGTTGCACAGTAACTCTTGTCATCGAGTTGTCACATTGTGCAGATAAAGAAAGATATACAATGTAGCGATTAATAACAATATGGTAAAACCAGAGTTGCTGCTGTTAGTGCCCAAGGAAATGTAGGCCACATGGAAGGACATAATGCATTGCGGCCTCCGCCATGTCATGCAGGGTTGGTATTGGGAGAAATAATTAGGTAACTGCAACAGATTTGTCCAATGCAATTTGGGAGGAGCTCTTCCGTAAATGTTGTTCTTGCACCCCGCTCACCACCAGGACATAGATTTTGTATAAATATGTATGCAGGGTAAGACAATTTTGTAAAATAGTTTTGTACACATAAGGAAGGCATATTTGTAAGAAATGCCTGGGGACCAAACTTGACCATTACAAAGGAAACAATGAACGCTGGTGCCAACTACTCGGGACAAAAGCGCTATTAAGTTCCCTAGTCGCGAGGCGACGTGTTGGTTCGTTAAGACATTCCACAAGGTATCGTAACACGGCAATAATCTTACCGATCGCTTAGCCATCCGATTCTGCGTCAACCAATAACAAGAGTTAAGATGAGCGGGGTCTCACCTATGAGAAACAAGGATTTTGAGAACTCAGTTTCCCCGTGTGAGCTAAGAAAGCGTCGCCACCATGGTTTAAAATTAATATAAAAGAAGAACATCCTCCGCAGTTTCAGTTCGGCATTCAAGTCAGTCAGCGTTCACCTATGCAAGCTGCGTCGTCCAGGCAGAAACACGTCAGAATTCTCCGTATGCACGCTAATTAATCTGCAACAACTCCTCTCCAGCGAGATAGCAGTCGCAAAACAGTATAATCGGGTCTTGTCCCGGGGCAGTGGCAACAGACAAGTGTTGTGACCAAAGTTGAACGGGCAATCTAATGGATGAGTTTTATAAACAATGACTGCACTTCGGTCTGGCCTCCCACCACAGTCACGTGAGTATTGAAAACTTCTGCGGTTCTTTTCTAGCCGCTTTTAGACGTATAGCGACCACATCAGGGAATAGACATCTTTAAATTGCAGTGAGAATAATAAACGAAGATTATTAATCAGTTTCCATAAGGCAACCTCTTCAAATATTAAATAAAAATAATAGTAATAATGAATATTGTTCTTTTCTTTTTCCTTGTTGCTCATTTGGTGTAACTTGCGTTCTATGGTAATGTGTAAAATAGTATACCATTAGTTTATTAATTATTTATTTTAGCGGGTGGATACAACCCATTCTAAGAATGACGAGAGAGGAAAGTGCGTATCACTGCGTGCTTTCAGTAAGCTTGAAGAAATACAGGAATAAGTGCTTTCCCGTTTGGAGCTGTAATTCTAATCTCTAATAATTCCGGTAAAAGTAAAAGTACTATCTATCACCACGTTTCACTTCAACTAACAATAAGCATATCATTTTTTCAGAGAACGAACCAAGCACTACTACAATAGCTGAATAATTTTAAGATATGTTGTTGTACATAAATAATAAGACAACTTACTCCTGTTAGCAGAGGTAGGCGGCAGAACTTCAGCGTCAGCTAGAGCGACTGCACTTAGGGGACTGGCAGCACCTGTAGGGGTATAAGCTGCAGCCAAGCACTTTGTGGGGGACTCGCATCGCGTTACCGCACTTGGCAATTCAGCACGCTGTAAAGTATTAATAACAGGAAAATAGCAAATGAGATGGTAATATACTTAACATCAAGTTATGTATTTGTCGACAGCCTTGTTTACAACCAAGTGCTGCCAACATCACAAGCATGAGCGATGCCAGCGGCAAGGAGGATGAAGAGAGAAGCATATGTGCTTAACCTGAGCTTTATTTTGTTTATGTGGCCTGTTAAAGTGTTTCTGTGTGCTTTTACGTGATTTATTCAACAATTTTACGGAAAACATAATGTATATAATAAGAACAAAAACAAATATAGTTAGAAATACAATACAGTGAAAATACAATATCAACAAAACTAATACAAGCACATTTTGAAATAGTGAAACAATTTTCTTCTTCTTCTTCTTCTTCTTCAAATAAAAGTAAAATAAAGCTATGTTTTAAACAAAGTTTATGATTCAATAGAAACTTCAATTTTTCACTTTTCATATATCGATAATACATATCATGCTCAACACCTTAACAATTAATAAAATGAACTGTATACACCAAAATCCACTCACATCCACGTGTTTATTTTTTGGTGTCACACTAACAGGAAGGTTGGAACCACACACGTGTAGAAACTGGAGAAAAACTGTTAATAGCACCCAAGCGGATCACACGATGAACCCACAATGGGCAGGAGTCAGTGTTAAGCATGTGTAAACGTCGCAACCTTTCTTTGGTTGACAAAATATCATAAGCGACAGTATACAGAACAGAAGCGGGTAACACTTTGTCGTTAATATTCTTCCACAACCGGCAGAAATTCAAGTGGAAAGCACAATGATCGTTATACGCATAGATCGAGTAACAACTGTCTCTACTAACAGAGTGTAAGTTTGCATAATAGCACCACTCTTGGAAATAGGTTCTTACGTGTAATCTACCAACATTTGGAAGGTTTCCAGTATCTTGCCAGAACTGCAACCATGCTCCAGTGAAAGTATTCTGACCTCGAATCTGCAAATTTCTTCGCAAGAAAAGATAAAAACACTTAGCCCAATGTTGACTAAATCAACGCTCCCTTCATCGGAGAAAGGTATAAGGTATAAAGAGGCACTTATTGCCTCACCAAATGTACCATAACATGAGCTGCTGAGGGCAATAAAACCGGAGTACTTCACCTTAGTTGAGAAGAAGATGCAACAAGCGCGTCCGTTGATATAGACAAAGATCTCAGTAGTAAAGAGTTTAGCTCTCTGTACGAGAAGATCCCAATTTGTTGCCTTAGATCTTTATAATAAATAACCCCCAAAACGTTCAAGTGCTCTACTATTTGGAGATGAGAGATAATAGAATGACCCAAAAGTAAGGCTCTGGATTCCTGAATATTGATCCGAAGACTAGAGATTTCCCCGAAGTATGTCTTACATGCGGTGTCTATCCTGCAATATAACGCTAACGTCATCCGCATACGCTAAGGCAGTCATGAATAGCGGCATGTAACTTGAAAAGAGGCGGATTAACAGCTAAAGTAAAAACAACCTCAGAGGCATGGATGTATAGAAAGTAAGAAGTCCATTAACTTGCTGACAAGCATATACCTCTGTATGGTATATGATATAAAGTATTACTAAAGCCATGCCACTTGAAGGAGTCAAAAATATATGAATGGGCGACACTATCAAACGTCCTCTTGAAGTCTACGGAGGCCAAAATAGTTTTGTGTGCTGTGTTGGCAATAAGTAATACAGTCCCGCAATGAGGACAGTACATCAAATACATCTGCCAGAAAGGCACATGCAATAATCTCCCCAAATAATATTAACCAGAATCCGTGCAAGCATTTCAAAATCTGAATTAAGTAAAGTCTATACAAGCAGCAGGCTTTTTAAGTGAGATAATGTCACAGTTGTCGATTAAAACCCTCCGTTATGTCATCTGTAACAATGCATATAAAATTGTTGCGGAATCGCATCACAACCAGTGTTTTAGAACCCTTGCTCTGCAGTATGACAGCAAGCACCCCTGCCTGAGATATCGGGGCTTGGTTTTCAAGTGAAGTGAGCGGAGAAGGATGCATTATAGTAAAATCAGCAAGTGTTGCAGAAGAGTCTTCGATTACTCACATAACTCTCTACTGTTGTTGTCACTATCTCCGAGTTTTAACATCAAACCTACACTGTGTATGATATAAACTAGCACGCTTATCAGTAACAGACTTCTAATCTTGAAATCGTCCATTCGCTTTCCATATACGGTCGTAATCTTCCCCTTGTATCGACTAATTTCTGGAGCGGGCTGATATTTCTCCCGAGTATCATAAATAATAAAAATGCATCAAGCTTTCCTCCTGTTGAAAACGCCAATAAGCGCGTTGCTTAAAAAGGGACTTAATTTTCGGTTTGACAAGACGATTCCCCATTCTGCATATTTTATGCTTCCAACTGTTTCATTTTTCTTTTGACTCATCAACTTCCTGAATGTGACTTATGTTCATTTTCCAACAGCCCCTACCAAGTGACGTGTGTAGTGCAATTGCAGCATGATCACTAAACGGTAGTATAGAAACACTTGCACTTCTCCTGTCACATAGAGCAGCAGAATAGCTCGAAAAATATGTGAAATGTGGAGCACCAGAGTTTAGCTATCCCTTCTGGTAAGTAAATAATTGCAGCTGTAACTTCCGCTCAGTTGTTCAGATATAGTTGCATATGTGTAGAAGATTGTGACTGCGATAGAACGATGTATATGGGGAAACATCCCCCTCATATTCTACTGTAAAAGAATAGGCCAAATTTTTTTTCGAATGGGTCGAGAAAGCATTGAAGACGAAAAGCGTGCAGATCGGCCCTTGGAGATGCTCACTCCTGAAAACATCGCTCTTGTGGAAGGAGAAATTATGGAAGACTGGCGGCTCAAAGTTACAGAAATAGCAGCAAGGTTGGCCTTTCTAAAATAAAAGTCTTTCGAATTATTCATGAACATTTAAACATGAAAAATGGGTGCTTACACTTCTTTCCTCAGTCCAAAAGCAGCAACGAGTCATCTGTTGTGTGGCATTTTTGGAGCTCTGCCGTAGCAACGAGAGAGAAGTTCTGTAAACCATTGTTACAGCAGATGAAACTGGTTCTCTACTATGATCCCTTGTCCAAAAGAAAATCAATGGATTGGCGTAAATCTGGCGAAGCACCGCCTCTAAAGGCCAAGTTCACTCAATCAACTAAGAAGATCATTGCCACACTCTTTTGGGACTGTGAAGGAATACTCTTCATTGACTTCAAGGAGAGGAACACCACAGTAAATGGGGAGTACTATTCTGGCCTACTGCACAGACTACGTGTTTCCATCAAAGAGAAAAAGCCAGGAAAACTGAGTGATGATGGTGTGCGTCTTCTTCACGACAACGCGCCTGTGAACACAGCTCTTGTTGCAAAGGAAGCTGTGAAGAAATGTGACTTCAAGGAGATCGACCATTCACCCTACAGCCCAGATCTAGCAGCCAGTGACTATTTCCTCTTCTCAAAACTCAAGAAGGACCTTCAAGGATGGAAATTTAAGTGTGACGAAATGATGGATACTGTTTATGCCCATTATGCAGACAGAATTTCTGACTATTTGGGGGGGGGGTGAAAATATTAATTAAAATGTGTGAGAAGTGTATTGCAATAAAGGGTATTTATCTGAAAAGTGAAATAGTTTTGTCATACCTTGGTTGTCATACCTTGGTTAGGTCGGAAACTTATGGACCTACTCTCGTAAGTTAGTAACAACGGCTTGTAACGTATTACTCGTCTAAAATACGTCCGTACAATCGAAGCACACAATTAAAATAATGTTAGAAAGGAGTTTTCGTAATAATTAGGAAACATCTGTCTGAAAGAAAGTGTTGCGTTTATTACTGACATAAACGTTCACAAATAATTTATTCTGAAATATGCCACTAACTTGTGCTCAGAAGGAAGCTGTTTAAAGACCTCCATATCAATATCAGATTTAAAAAGAAATGGCGTACCTGAGGAATTCGTACCAACATTAACAAGATATTAACGTCATAAAGGGCAGAAAATTTGTGAGTACTTCTTGGAGAAAGAGAATATCTTGTTCATTGAGATAAATAAGTTCATTAACATGCTCATTTTTGTATCAGAAATGTTCCCATTAAAGTTAACAGTCGCTATTTTGTTGTTTTATTTACGGACGCCCTTTAATTTTGCTCAGAGGCTTCTTCTTTCAGGCTTGAGGTTTTTTTCGTGCTGTAGATCTACGACACGGGACCCACGACTTTACATAGTCAACACATACATTGAATAGTGTTCAACGCTCGTTTTATTACTGAGACACCACAGGCAGTGGACACTGAAATGAAATGATAAATTGGGAAAGGATTTTTTTTAAAGGAAGGAAACGTTCCAGGCCTAAGTTTAGGGTGCCTTCCCGGCATTTGCTATTTATGAGGACTGAAGAAAACCTGAAAAAAAAACTTATTCAGGAAGGATAGTCCTGTCGTGAATCAAACCCCAGAACTCCCGCTCATGAATCCGCGCCTTAACGACTTGGCCATTCGGGCGGTTCAGTCGCTATCGACCATATGAAGAACTTGTAAGAACACAATGTCGTAAACGAAGAAATTCTGCTGCTTCTGCCTTTGGTCATGTGGATGTTCACTAACGCCATTTATTTATTTAGGTATCGTGGGTTCTGTGGTGAGACGTTCTTTCTTTGTGCCTCGGTATATTTGCCGACTCCAGACGTAACAGACCTCAGGGACTCAGCAGGTAGCTCTTACCACAAGGACTTTGTTCTAGTGTAAACATACAGTGGCGTCGGTCACCGTCAGAGTATCTTTAAGATATAATATGCTTTTAGTTACACGTTTGTGATATATGTTAGTGCGCTGTATGTTTACAATGATAGTTCTTGATATTTACATCGAGGAGCCTCCTACAATGTTGGAAGAACTTACACGCAATGAACAACTCTGTTCTTTTCGTGATTTAGTCTGTTGCTGCTGTAACTGATGAAACGTGTTGCAGTATTTCAGGAGCATCAACAACATGGAGCCGGAGAGCTTTCAGTCTTCAGATCTCGGGAAATTCATTCAGCAATCTTTTATACGTCAATGAAACAGTCTTTTCTCTCTCCTGAATGGATGGCACTACGAGGTCTGTTAGGAAAGCTAAATCACATATCCAACCATTATTGGATAGCGCTGCATATTCTGAGTTGTTCTCCTTCAGAAAATTTGGTACTTGAGCACGAAGCTGGAAGAAGCCTTTGCCCAACTTGACAATAGTAAGGAAGAGGTAAATAGCCAGCTTCAAATTCCTTCAAAATTCTTGAAATCATCTATGACGAAGAGCTCAAGACATAACATTGTTGATGCGCGGTGCACAAAAAGAACATTTGTACCCTTCCCTTTAACCTTTCCAACTTTGCCTGTCATTGAAAGAGCTCCATCTGTAGCAAAACGCTTTAGTCACAGCCTGGAACATATCGCTAGCTATGTGACCCAGGAATTCTTTATAATTCGCTCGCTATCCACACCTCTAATGAAGATTGCTAGTATATTTCACATCAAGTGATGACTGTTAGGCAGTTCCCCAGGTCTACCTCAGACGTTAGAACCTCTAGTTAAATTCAGTTGAAAATAAAGCTCTTTTAAGACTCCGCGCCTTAGTCAAGTGTATATATTGACTGAACTACGTCACAAGCGCAGGCTTTCTATTGTGACGGAGTGAGAGAATATATCACTTTCTTTTCAGTTGTTCTTCTGTATTAAGAGCCGCATCTGGACCTGCGACGAGATGAATGAACTCCTGTTTTGATAACTGAGCGATTAGTTTAGGAATGTTGAAATAACAGAACTATCCTGTACATCTTGTCACTTTCTCTTAGCAAACACTACAAAGGGGTTTCCCTCCTTTTGATGGTTATGAAGCACTCACTGTGGCACAAAGAACTTTACCCTTCCTCGGCGTTCGCCCCCAACCCTGCGTTACACGTTACCTTTGCTAAACGCAGAAAGAACTGGCACAAAATACAATGCAGTCAATTACAAGCTAATCTGGTATGTCAAGTATGGTTTTCAAGTACGAAACGCCCCCCCCCCCCCCATTTTTTCTTCTTCAAATATGCCATTTATGAACATGTAACTGTAGGGAAAAGTTTTAAATTCAGTCAGCACGAAGGACTTAATTGCGCTCTTTTTTCACTTCGGGAACTTAGGTCCCGGGTTTTGTTAAGATAAAAATGCGTCTGTTTTTCCTGTTGGCATGAAAACGACTTACAGCAGTCCTGCCAACTTTGCTCAATATTTTACTGTCTACAGCTTTACGATGGAGATATTGTCCAGAAAGGGAAGCAATCTTTATGATTGGTATCCTAACACACCAGGCTAAAAATGTGCTTGTGTCTTATCAAGGTTTTATGAAGGGCGTTCGGTACCCCAGTATCTTGCGTGTGGAAGACTGTTATCTGAAATAAATAAACTTAGCTGCCTCTGCGATATATAAGGCGTGATGCTTTTAAAAAATATCACTTCTGAATAGCCAAAGTTCAGATCATAAAACAAATTTCTACAGGAGTCATTACAGCTAAACAATTAAAGGAAAAGAACTCTTTATAAACCCAAAATATCAGCGTCATCCTAATTAGGAATGCGGTTTCATCTTAACCACTGTGCTCAGCTCAGCTCTAACGCCAAAAGGGGTCGGGTTAAACTTTAGGTAATGGAACACTCATCGATAGCCGGGGGTACTTCTCAATGGGCTATGGGGTGTGAAGCCTCTCTCCCCAGCTTTATTTTTTGTTTCAAATATTCAAAAAGTACTTTAAAATAATATCTCCTAAGATTAAAGAAAGTATAACAAGATAACTGGAGGACACGGTTGCAATCAAAGAAAGCATAGCCGACGAAAGACAATTTTACTGAAGTTGCAATTATTATATAAGACAAGATATCATCAGCAGGTTATTTATTAGCCATATAGAACAAAAGAATGCTGTGAAATGGCTCTCGGGCTATAGCTGTAACATAAAAGACAATACATACCACATCCTTGTCTTTTCCAATCAGGACCTGCGTCGTACTGTGGGATACAACGTGTTTGATAGAGCTGCTCAAACTATCGTCGTCCTGCACAATGCGCTGATTGCGATCATCCTTGCTTTCTGATAAGCTGCTGGCTTTCTGGTTTTCAGCTCTGGCGCTGGCGGAACCGCTGTGTCGTGAGGTCTGCGTGCGATGCGAGTCGTGTTCTATGCTTCTGTTGCTCTGTATGGCTGCAGCGGAACTAGCTGAAGTAGAAGAATTTCTGGCAGCAGCACTAGTAGCAGTCGAAGCTGCCGTGTGGTTCTTGAATTCCGGTCCAACTGAAAAAGTGACATTTAAAAGCACGCGTTTCTATTGGGGAATATCTTTATCTTGAAATCTAGCAGAGAAAGACGACTTTTAACATGCTGTGGGGAGATTTCTAGTGATGAGTAAAACACGCCAATTTAATAGATCCGCAGTGCCGCTTCAGTTTCGTTATTTTACCGTTAAATCCATTGATTCTTTCTTTTAATGCCTACTTTCTTTCCTAGAGATACAACAACACACAGGGACTGTCACTCGAGTTCACTTCATGCACCTATACCTCAACACTTTGATGCCTGGTGGATCGTTATACCATTGTTCAATATTATGTAAGTCCTATCTGGTTAACAGATGAATTCTCTCTAGTTTAGCATCTGACACAGAAACTCAAATTTTGTCCAGTGTGGCTTCAAAAGGAATTTTGTTTGCTATATCTGCAGCTATACTGTCCCTTTCTTTTTCCGACAGTCCCAAGTGACGTAATTCATGTTGATGACCAGCATGAGTTGAGATAAATGTCACTAGGCATTTTCCATCTTCAGCTTGTCTCACTTGTATCTTTGTAGGCCATACGTCAAGATTTTACTGGTTCCTTGCAATTTTAAGTGTCTAGTACTTTTACTTTCAGAAACAAAATTGCCTGAACTATGACACGCATACCTTACAATATGAAGAACGAGTGAGTACCTCAGAAGTACTAGAACCACAATGTTTTACAAACACCGATCTCGTTGTCTTCTTAATTTCTTCCTTCCAGTTTTTAAAATCGTCAAAGGATGAGAAATGTAAGTTTTCTCAGCTTATTACCTCGCTTGTTATGTTATTATAAAATTCATAGGATGTCTCTTCCAAACAAACGCCCGTGCAAGAAGACGCAGAAGGTCAATATGCAGCTCAGTGGATGGAACAGATGAAAAATGTAACAATTAGAACCTCAGGTGTCATCAGCTTCAACTACAGCAAGAGTCTGTTTCCAGGTACAGCTCACGAACTTGTACAAAATCTGAAGTGCTGACCCTGGATAGTAAAATGTGCTGATTGTGAGCAAACCTACATAAGCCCTCTGGTAAAAAACAGCAGCCAATGAAAACGATTGAAGCTTTTCTCGTTGCTGGTACTCGTTATTGCTGTGTTGTTGTAGGCAATGACACTGAGAACATGTCAAAATCACCAAAGAAAGTCGGTCCTGATAGTCTAAACCCAAGATCGTGGGTTCAAACCCGGCCAGGATCGATGGGTTTTTACGGATGTAAAAATCCTAAGTATGGCTTACTTCGGAAGGAAGTAAAGCCGTGGGTCCCGTGTCGTACATTTACAGCACGATAAAGAACCTCAAGTCTGAAAGAAGAGGCCTCTGAGCAAAATTTGTAGGCCGTTACACGTCCTGAATTGAATGGGACGCTGATGACCTGAGATGTTAAAGAGTCTTCTTCAATAAAACAAATCAAAATTAAAGAAACTCTCCACAACCAGTATACAGCACAGTACAGTAGGCTCATGTAGCATATGACCCCACATATATAAAGAAATATGTCATGGGACACATCAAACTAGGTGTAGACATTCTTACTGGTCTTGTAATTGATTTTGAAGTCCTCTCCAAATTCTGCCATATGTTGCTGCAGAAATGAAGGAGAACTCCCCTGAACTTTCTTTCTGGCTAAAAGATCACAGGACTGCAGGAAAATGTTGGCAGCAGAACGACTGGGGTCTCAATCTGAGAGAGAATGCGAGTTTAGATACACTGCCATGCTCTCAGATGGTGATTCTAAAACATGCCAGCTTAATGTCTATGCAGAATCTGTTAAAACAAATGGGCGCAGGACTGAGAAAGTTAGTTAAGGTGTGGACGTCGAAAGGTATGACGTGGTGTGGGAAAACTGAAGGAGTGAACACAAAATTAGAGCTCTCACTAATTACATCAAATGTAAAAAGGGAAAGTTATGCTACTGACATGAAGCCAAGTCCCACTGATGTTCTTACAACACGGAGAGGTACTCCAGAGGTTGATCCCTTAGGCTCCAAGAGCTTTCAGCCAGATACATCAATTCCAATGAAAGTGTGCGTTCACTTTATTTGGGCCAAGTGGTCTAAACATGTACTGTCAAAGGCAAAAATTGAAATTGCTGTGGTAAAATTTTAAATCGGTTGCTTCCAGAGTATTCTTAATTGTGTTAACAGGTGGTTTTCCAGAGTGAGAATGGCTTAGAAATGGCAAATAATTAACGGAGATAGATCAGATTGTATACAAGAGGTATGACAGAATTCGAAAACATTTTACGCATAAATGCACGGAAAGGTAGTGAAAAAAGGAAAAGGGCTCAGAAAGAAAATAAAGATAAAACTAGTAAACTAGCTACGGAAGAATGAATGAATAGTGTTTAACGCCCGTTTTTTGCTACAGAGGCACCACAGGCGATGGACACTGATGATATATGAAATGATACAATGGGAAAGGAGTAATTTTAAGGAAGGAAACGTTTCAGGCCTAACTTTAGGGTACCTCCCCGGCATTTGCTATTTATGAGGACTGAGGAAAACCTGGAAAAAACTCCAGTCAGGAAGGACGGCCCTGGCGGGATTCGAACCCCAGATCTCCCGCTTACGATCCGCGCCTTAACGACCTCGGCCACCCGTGGCGGTAAAATGTGCAATTGTAAACGGAAAGTAAGGCTTAATTAATGATTTTAAAAAGTTAGAGTCTCCAAGTTGAAATGTTGCAACTTTTGGGGCATTTTGAATATGTTACTAAAAATAAAAATATTAAATGGAAATTAGACCAAAAGTCCAATTGACTTCAAATTTGGCACACAACTTGACAATTCCGTATGAAAATCATTGAGGTTACTTAAAAACTGTAGAAGCTGGAAAATTCAGTAGAATAGCCCTTAATTGATGGACCTAGTCCATGGATACCGTTCAGATAAATGTCTCTGGGGAATATATAAATTGTTTCTGCCAGAAAATACTCGGCTTTTAGTAAATTACAAGCTAACTAAGGCAAGATGTACAGAGCGAACGTTTAGATGAAGCTCCATTGGAACGAAACCAATCAAATGCGACGTTTGTTTCCGTCTTACTGTTTAAAGATGTGACAAACCGGAAAGTATGAAACAACCCCTTCGACGTGTTCAGGGTGCTACATGTATGGAGTAAGTTTTTAACGCTTTCCCTGTTTGTATGTTAAGAGTACTTGTTTTCGTTAAATCTGATAAAGCTTCCTCACTGATTCAGTAATCATAATTTATATCTACTTTTCCCTACGCGTTTATACTGCAATTAAATGTTGATCTTTGTTACCAAATGTTCGGTTAAAGAACAATTACAATTTTATTTTAACTAACTACGTTCTAAAACACTACTATATATACAGTTCTTCATTTCTATGTGTTTAGTATTTCACAAACAAATCATTGTCTTCTGTCTTATGAAAAAGAACTGTATAAGATCATATATTTTGCTTTTGACGCTGTTTCATTTAAACCTAAGCTATTTAAAAAGTTTCCTTAACCTTGTATTCCCCCTTAAACCCTATAGATTTGATAGTTCTTCTCATAATAAACCTCTACTTCTGTTTTACAAAAGATTTTCACGATTATTCTTATCACTGCGTTATCGAATTTTCCTCATTAACTTCAAGTTTACCGCCACGGGCGGCCGAGGTCGTTAAGGCGCGGACTCGTAAGTGAAAGATCTGCTGTTCGAATCCCGCCAGGACTGTTCTCCCTGACTGAGGTTTTTCCCAGGTTTTCCTTAGTCCTCATAAATGGCAGATGCCGGGGAGGTACCCTAAACTTAGGTCTGAAACGTTTACTTCCTTAAAAAAAAAAAAAGCCTTTCCCAATGTATCATTTCATTTTATGTATCATCAGTGTCCACCGCCTGTGGTGCCTCAGTGTTAAAAACTGGCATTAAAGACTATTAAAAACACCTTCAAGTTTGGCCACCTGATTTTTTTGCCTAGAGTGAAAAAAATACCAGAGGATTCAGCCTGTATACCTCCTTTTTCACTCTGCGCCTTTATATTCTGGAGTGTGCAGATGTCCTTCTACGGACTCGTTTCCTTCATGTTTTTTCTCTTGAACGACCATGCAATATTCATGTTTTTATTTTGATTAGAGAGGCGCTGTTGTCAGCACTCTCAATTAATACTTACATTTTATTTGCGACATGAATAAACCTCACCCTTTCTGAACAGAATATGATAATGAAAGTGCTCCGTTTTATCAAAATCTGCTTGATGTCACTTATTACATATCCGCGATCACTCGTCTTGACATTCCCTAATGACTTCCACTTCCCTTGATTGCGTTTTCCATTCACGGGATTTGTCGGTGGAAACATTCGCCATGCTCGTTGCTAACTTTCAGGAAAGGAAGTGTAAAAAGTGTAAGTGAAGTTGCATCCCATTCTGTGATAAGATGATTGCAAATTTGTATCAGGCCTCGTAGTTTCCAACTCGTTCATTTCCCAATAAATTGAAAGAAGTCCGTGCCTCTTTCTCAATGACACTTACAAGGTATTCAAAGATATCATCTTGGAGAAGTTGGCCAACCCTTGGACATTTTATAAGTAGATATTTGATGTCCAGTCTGTCTAACAAGATGAGACCAAGCTTTATATCAAGTGGAAGTACTAAAATCTTCTCAGAATGCATCAGAGGTTAATTTATTTTTCCAGTTTCCATACTTTGACATAAAGATCATTCCTCTTTTATGAAATGAGAAGTTCTATGTCTACTATCCCGTTCATATATCTAGTGTTGAGTCAGGTTAATATTGCTGTAATTTTCAAGTCTGAACACATTTTTTTATTTATAGATGTTATATCGAATTGAATGTACACTGAGGTATATGATAATTTTCTTTTTTTATTCGACATGCCTTGGACTGGTGGAACCATACAAAAATAACCGTCATATCTTGTGTGATTCAAGCAATGCAGAAGACTGCTTGAGCAAGTGTTACAACAGATATGCTGAACTCAACTCTTATCTTGGTCTCCCAGTTTGCAGAGATGTTTTATTCGGCGCTGCAATGTGTAATCTTTGGAGATTTTATAGTACTGGGTTTTTTGTTCACGATTCCAATCAGGACTTACTTCATTCTGACACAGCAATCTCGAAGGTCCAGGGTTCTCTGCTACCGTTGCAGACGGAGACGGAGAGCAGGGCATGTGATCAGCAAATCTGCCGATCATCACATTAAATGCCACCTCTATCCTCACGACAATTGGGAAACTGCCAGACTTTTTGTAATTACGAAAATGTCCAAATAGGTAGCAGGAGGGTTCGAACCAGTACATAGAGCCGATCACTTATCGATTATTTATTTTTACATCTTCTTAGCTGCACACAACGTTTTAATGTTTTGTATTTTACGGCTCTTTAAGCTCGTTTTCTTTGATTATGACGTTACCTGCACTGAAGTTTTACTGCACTCGCATTATGGATTCAGTATAAGTAAAGCTGAGTGAAGTTTGTGTAGGAGAATAAACATTTCTTCGCATTTACTGCTTTAGCTTGACCACTAATAATTTGTGCATCCTAAAATAACATTACTTCTATTTGTTGATTGATGTACCTATGCATATGCAATGTGTAGTGCATAAATGGATTATCTACCAGAGCTACCAATATTATTATAAAAATATTCAGCCAGCATAATTAAATAGAAAATCTAGTGCATTCATCAGCATGAATAAAAAGAAAAAAAGTCTTTTGGAATTGTATGTAATGTATAATTATGGCCTAAAATAATATTTTTAAACACATATTGGAGAAAATAGCATTAACTTTTTATGATTAAATAGGTAATGTGTAGTTTTTTCGCACAAACCTTTAATATTACTATAAATAAATTCTTACCTTTAAACATACTGTTTATTGAGCATGTCCATTGTAAAATCTGAAACAGAAATGCAGAATTTATTGGTCTATATCTATTTGTATTTCTGTAAAATCTATATCATCTATCTACGCCAAATCGTCTTCTGGTTGCCTACACTGCTATATCGAAATATTGACTTATTTCTCTATTTCGATTAACATGCCCAATTACAACGGACTTTGCACATTATACCATAATCTCTTTAAAGTAACTTACGTGTTCTCTAAATGACAGCACTAAAGTTTGCAATCAGCTATATAAAATGCTCAGTACACAATATTTTATATAATACACAATTATTACGTACTTATAAACGCTGTCTTTCCCTAATTGACCGAAAAATGTTGACTATGTTTTAATAAAGAGCACAAATTTACAAGTTTTAAGAATCTATATCACAATAGAACATAATGAAGTTGCATATTTTAAAATTTCTATCTAAGTCGAACAAGTACAAATGAATGAATAGTGTTTAACGCCCGTTTTTGCTAGAGGCACCACAGGCGATCGGACAAGTACATGAGCTTTAAAGATTAGTGTGGAGAAAATCACTTAAACACAAGGTATAGGACCATTTTCATGGAGAGGGGTAAAATGTTGGAATTCACTTACCTAAAAATATCGTAAACATGAAGTTAGCCATGTAACAGAAAAATACTATCAAACAAACCTTCGTTCAAAGAGAATATTCTGATGAAAACAAAAGACTTTCAAGATGTTCTTGACTTTTAGCAATAATAATTATAAACAAAAGCTGCAAGTCCACAATTTTTCAATTTAACATCTACATAATTGGAAGGTACAATACCTACATAGTCTAAGTAAAAGAGAGTGTCAACAAATAGATGCACTTCATCAAAAATTTACCGCAAGGCAGAAATATAACACCCGTTTCAGATGCAAAACAAAGCAAGTCACTGGGTGATATGGCTAGAGGTAGGAGAGGGCCACATTATGATGGATTGAGACAGCATTCATTCCAGTTTGGAACACCACCCAAGGATTGTGAAGTGTGAATGAGACCAGCAAGACCAAAACGACGTACCAAACTAGAATATTTTTTAAGAATTTTGAAGATCAAATTTATCATCATTTAGACTAGAAAAGAAAAGTTACTGACAATTCCCAGCTCAGTAATTACTACATGAAGTCATTAGACAGCATACTGGACAATCGAAAAAGAAAAATCCGCGCTGACCATCACCTTCTAATTGAAACATTTTACAACAGTTTGCCCATGAAATATAACAGACGGGCGCCTGGGTGTACGAGGTTTGTCATTATGTAATAAGAAACATTAATTCTAAAACTTTACAATATAATAATGAAATGAAACCTCCTATATTTATTTGGCAATAAAAAAACCTATATGCAGCTAGAAACAGAATATGTTTCTTAACAAATGTTACATTTTGCATTTATTACAAACTAAGAAAATATTACAAGCATGAGTGTTTGATTGATTGATTTATTTATGGACGCTCTTTAACATCTCAGTTCATCAGCGTCCCATTCAATTCCTGGCGTGAAACGGCCGACTAATTTTGCTCAGATACCTGGCTTGAGGCTCTTTTTCGTGCCGTAAATGTACGACACGAGACCCACGGCTTTACTTCCCTTCCGAAGGAAGCCATACTTACGGTTTTTACGCCCGAAAAAAATCCATCGGTCCTGGTCGGGTTCTAACCCGCGATCTTGGGTTTAGGAGGCAAGTATGGTAACCACTAAACCACCAGGACCGACAAGCATCAGTAGTGAGAGTGCAACGAATTCGGACTGGAGTTGATTGTCGTGCTTGACCACGATAGCGGCCGAGGATTCCGATAAACTGCTCTCTGTAGGAGTTGTTTCGGCGTGGAGGTGGTGCCGACTGGTTGGTGAGCAGTTCCTCAATAATTGCGGGATTGTTGTAATTGTCTGCGGTTACATTTGCATGGTATGTCAGCTCGGGTTGAGTGCAGGAGTGAAGTTAAGGCGTTGATGTCCTGTGAGGTTCTTACTGCAGTTTCGGAGGCTGATTTCATGTCTTGGATGCGTCTCTTACCGCTGTCTGAAGTTTGCATGTTGGTGGCCTGGAGAGTAGTAAAGGCCTCTTCCAATTGGTTTAATCTTGAAGTAGTGCGAGTTGTTGGTTAATTAGGGCAGGATAGTACATTGCTAGCTCCGATATTGCTTCCAGAATTGTGCTCAGAGAGGTGCGTGCAGCTTCTGTAACCATAGATGTAGTTGGTGCGCACTGTGTAGTAGTTGGACAGGTAGCAAAGTCCGCGGTAGTAGAACACGCCATCGAAGTAGAGGGGGAACACATCATCAAGTTTCAGGACACTAACATTCTCTCATCCATGACACACTACCATGCTAGACTGCAACGAAATCCACAATCATCCTATTAATTTCAACACGAAAGAAGACCGTAGACCTGATGCGACAGGCTGGCTTAGTAACCAGCCTGTGTACAGTTTCTATGTTCCTACGGATAACGCTATCTGCACTATGACACCGCTGCAAGAATAACTGGCTTAGCGCATGCTCTCTCTGATTTTCTGTTTTCCGAATGGGAAACATGTCAATTTTCTTCCGGTTTTGAAACTGTTACAACATATTTGGAACTCTGAAAAATATGGCACTCCTAAACAAGAAATAACTGTGTGTCGCATGGGAACGCTTTAGCAAACTATTACTTGTTTTTCAATTTAAATATTTTAAATCTAATAATTATCTTCATCGCCAGTGCGGCTGAGGTCGTTAAGACACGGAATCGTGAGCGAGAGGTCTGAGGTTTGATTCCCGCCAGCATCTTGCTCGCTGATAGAGTTTTTTTTCCCCCAAGTTTTCGTGTCCTCATAAATGGCAAATGCCGGGGAGGTACCCTAAACTTAGTTCTAAAACGCTTCCTTAAAAAAATACCCTCTTTCCCAATATAACATTTCATCTCAGGTATCATCATTGTCTACCGCCTGTGGTGCCTCAGCAGTAAAAGCGGGCGTTAAACACCACTCTCTTTATGTTTACCCATTCATTCATTCATTCATTCATTCATTCATTGTACTTATAAGTACGTGAATCCACTATATAACAAAACTTTTTGAAAACACAACTCACCAATAGCAAAATCAGAAAGTTAGCCATGACAGTGGGTGCAGAGAAGTTGTTCCTTGGTTTACAGTAGCTGTGGAAGATATTCTAAATATAAAAACTTTAAGATAAGGTCACATAAAACGTGATAAAGCTTAATCAAAGTCGTTTCGAACTTAATGACACTGCTCAAAGCCAAAGCCAATGCTATATCTATAAGATACTGCTTGCCAATAAAGTTATCACGCTGCCGTCCCTGCTACAGCATGAACTAAATTACTGAAATAAACAAGGAAAAACGATGAAATTGCTATATAAGTTAAATTAAAGAAGAAAGTCGACTTAAACATACGTGACCAGTCTCTTTGAAGCATTACGAGGTCTGTTCAAAAAGTATCGCGAATTTTCTGTTTTTTCAAAAAGTATTTATTTATTCATGAATATCTATTATGTCCCCTTCAAAGTAATCCCCATCAGATATTATACACTTGTGCCACGTTTTTTCCAATCCTCGAAGCACTTTAAAAAATTGTTTTTTGTGATCTTGTTCAGCTCCTCCTTCGATGCCGCCTTTATCTCCTCAATCGTGGCGTAGCGTCGTCCTTTCATGGGCCTCTTCAGTTTTGGGAACAAAAAAAGGTCACAGGGGGCCAGGTCTGGGGAGTACAGTGGCTGCGGCATCATAAGTGTGTTGTTTTTACCCCAAAATTCGCGCACAAGCAACGATGTGTGAGCAGGGCGTTATCATGGTGCAAAAGCCAATTTTTGTTCTTCCACAAATCCGGGCGTTTCTGGCGGATTGCTTCGCGCAAATTGCGCATAACTTGCAGGTAATATTCCTTATTGACCGTTCTACCCTGTGGCAAGGACTCATAATCCACCACGCCCCTGCAATTGAAGAAAACTGTAAGCAAAACCTTCACATTCGACCGAACTTGGCGCGCTTTTTTCGGTCTTGGCTCGTGTGGGAGCATCCATTGGGATGATTGAGCTTTAGTTTCCATGTCATAACCATAAACCCATGATTCGTCACCAGTTATGACCCTCTGGAGCAAATTTGGGTCGTCACGGACAGAGTTCAACAGCTCCTTAGCAACGTTAATGCGATCGTGTTTTTGGTCGAAATTGAGCAACTTTGGTACGAATTTTGCGGCGACCTGTCTCATGCCCAAATCATTGGTAAAAATCGAATGGCACGAGCCAATCGATATGTTTAGGTCCTCAGCAACTTTTCTAACGGTGATTCGACGGCTGGCCAATACTATTTTCTTCACTTCTTCAATGTTTTCGTCTGTTGTTGACGAGCTCGGGCGTCCGGGACGCTCTTCGTCGTTCACATCTTCTCGACCCTCCGAGAACATTTTGTACCACCGATAAACGTTGCTTTGGTCCAAGGTAGCTTCACCATATGCCACAGTCAACATTCGGAATGCACCCACTTAATTTTGTTTTTCACACAAAATTTGATACAGATTCTTTGTTCCATTTTTTGCAATAGGCAAAAATCGAAGACAGCCAAAACACGTCCAAGCAAAATAACTGTCAACAATTAACTGAACATTCAAAATGGCCGAGCTTGTCAACATAAGTGAGGGACATGAGTACCAACATAATGCCATAAAACAATCGAAAATCGAATATACATAGCCCGCGGAAATTCAAAATTCGCATACTTTTTGAAGAGACCTCGTATGTCTGCATCATGAAATATCGACGCAAATGTTTCTTATAAATCTTAACATTTTATACAAGTTTTATTTGACAACATACTAGTTAAGCACATTTTTTGTTTTAATGTTATTTCTGAGTTATTATAAAGTTTGGTATAATTATAACATATTTCACATTATTGCATCGCTATTATATTATGGAGGTTGGTAGACATTACTTGTTTTCCTGATATTCAAAGCCAAATCACTGATTTTCGTTGTCGCCAAAAATGATTGTTTCAAACTCATTTTTCTTATAGAGCGTAGCGCGTAAGTTAAAACGGATATTCCAGGCTGGGGATATTTCTCACTTTTCTTCCCAAGGATAGCTGAGGTTACTTCGAATACAGCACCGAAGTGAACTTCTAGTAATAATATGAACAAGGAACAAATGGACCGCATCCTGTAGTTTTGTTTTTGCGTTTTGTTCTAACACTAGCTTGTTGATTATGGCGCCAGTCTAATCCATGGATGTGCACTGCCAATGCTTTCACAATAAATGATAAAGGTGTTCTATTAAGTTGTGACAAGTCTATAGCATGCACGATGAAGTCTCAACTTGAACAATATTCAGGAAGCAATCTGTACCTTAGAAATTTATTTTATTTTTTAAATTAAGAGGTGTACCCATTACTTGCAAACTTATAGGGATAATATATTTAATAATTTATTGTTAGATTTCAAAGACGTGCATTACGAAAAATTCCAATTAAAAGTTTTGTTTTCTAATGAAAAAAAAGTTGCGAATTGATGCCTCAAGCACCAAATAAATTGAGATACGTTAAATACTTTATTGTGGTGACGCAAATAGGCCAACGTTTTCAATAGAAATTGCAACTTGATCCCACGACTGTACACCCCTTCTCTCACCCAATCCCTTTCCACGTGAGAATCACAACAATAGTGATCGTCCGTTGTCAATTGTTGTTAAAGGAAACGAGGTGTATGTACTGTAAGGTATTCCGTTTAAATGGTCCCTGTATGCATTTAAATATTAATCGATTGCAAAATGTCTATTGTTTTATTAGTTTCTATTTTGACATAACACTACAGTCCAAAAAAGAAGGGGGGGATTCTACAGAAAGCCTGCAACAGAGGAGCCTACACCTAACTCTGGTTCATCTCCTGTTATAAAAGAAAGTACAGTTATCTTTTTAAAGGAGAATAAGAAGAAAGCATGGCACTGCAATTAATGCCGGCCCTGAAGGGGGAGTGAATGTCTTGCTGATACAGGAATTTCAAAGGCCCCTGTTTGCGCCACCTCTTCCGCCTTCCAGATGATAAAATTGCAGGGCCAATAGGAAAGACAGTTCATGGATGTGAAGACCCTCAAGTCCAATCATTGAAGGAAATCCACTCGCGAAACTTGTTCCCTTGATTTGAGGTTATTCAAAGTGGTTAACAGCTGGCAGCCGCATATTACGTGAGTGCGAAAATTCTAGTGAATCCCTCCCTCTTTAATCACTTTTATTGTTAAAGTGTATGCACCTGTTTTGTTAAGCATTATAATGAATTCATGTAAAGAAGAATACATATAAGGTATTTGAAGATCTGATAACAAGTGAAATATAAGGTATTTCTCTGTATTACAGGGCCACTTACTTTCTTCATATCTTCTTGTAAATAAGTGAATTGTTTTGAAGAAAGTAAGTGACCCTGTAATACATATAAGGTATTTCATTTGTTATCAGATCTTCACCTAGTTTTAAAATTTGGAGGTAAGCAGAAAGTTTCGCATTCAACTTTGTGCACTTGTTTCATAGCAAGACTATAAACCAGTGGTCGGCAAACATCCACTCATGTATCATGGCACATGCAACCCATGCTGCACTCTGCACTTTCCCCCCGCTTCCCTCTCATAGAGCGAATGAAACCAATGCGAGATTAACCTATGTACGTTTACAATGGCGTTAACAAGGCCATTGACTTCTGCCTACAAAAGAAAGTTTAGCAGTGATTGGAAGAAGAATATTTCTTTATACCTTACGACGTGACATGTTTGGTATGTTCCAAAATATTAAAGGACGTTTTCAGACGCAAATGTCAGACGGCATTATGAAATCTACCATAAAGATTGTTTCAATATTAAATATGTTTGTTTTGAAATTCAATGTTTAAACAAAATGTATTGTTATTGCATAGTAATTTATTATAAAAATAAATGTAATATTTAATATTACATACTCTTAACAGTTTTCACAATGAAACAGCATGTGCGACGTTTATTTTAGGCTACATTGACAACAACATTTAAAATTGGAGTCCATAATAAATAATTCAGATGATGAAATAAAGTATGCTGCTTAGTAATTCGACAAGTCGCTGAAATCATTCACAGAAGGTGAATGTTGTTGATTTGTTTTATTTACGGACGCTCTTTAACGTCTCAGGTCATCAGCTTCTCATTCAATTCAGGGCGTGAAACGGCCGACAAATTTTGCTCGGAGGCCTCTTCTTTTTCGTGCAGCAAATCTACGACATGGGACCCACGGCATTACTTCCTTTCCGAAGGAAGCCATACTTAGGACTTTTACGTCCGAAAAAATCCATCGATCCTGGCCGGGTTTGAACCCGCGACCTTGGGTTTAGGAGGCAAGTATGGTTACCACTACACCACTAGGACCGACAGCAGAAGGTGAATATGTGAAAAATGTATTTTGAAAGTAACTGTAATAGCATATCCAGGAAAATAAATTATTTTGAAAGACTGAGGATGTCTAGTCGTACACAAGTAAGACGAATAACAGACACATTGATAATGTCATTGCGTTAAACATTCAGAAATGTGAACACGCATTGCACGAGAGCTCTGATATAAATGATACAGCTCAATTGACAAAATACGTCGCTGCGTGTATGAGGACGTTGGATCACTAATAAAAGAAAACAAATATAAAAATGACACCGTACCGTGTGTGTGTGTGTGTGTGTGTGTATTTGTGTGTGTGTGTATATATAAATTAACACTAATAATAAAAGTAGATAAAGATAAAACACAGAGAAAGAGTCACACTTGAAACTGCTATATTTCGAACTACTGCGAGTTCTTCAATGGCAAGAAGCTAGACCAATATATATATATATATACATATTACAAGGAGGCATAGATTCAGAATGAACATACTTGTAGCATGAAATCTATCGTTTTATAAAGGATTTATAATTGTTTTGTTAATGCCCTTTGTTTTGAAAACTTCAGTCCTCATTCTTCATTTTACTAAACTAGATACACTAACATGTTAATTTGTTCTGTAACTATGCACGGCTGTTCCTTTTGTTATAGTTTATGTTTATAATAGCTCAGCTAAGATATGTACCGTCAAGTGAAGTGAGAATGCATTATATCTTGTTTAGATGTAGCAAAACAAGCATTTAATTTTTTTACGTTCTCAAGTATGCACTGTACACTTTCCAGTACGCCACTGGTCCTGCCGGTTACGCTAACTCCGCCTCGGAGTGACGTTCTTCTATTACAATGCGGGCTAGTCTCGTTTTCTGGATTCGCCGTGCCGCGGCATAAATGTTGCCGACCACTGCTCTAAACTATTGGAGCATCCCATCACTGTGGGCTTACAGGAGAAAGAGATTCAACAACTACTTGAAGTGAAGGTTTTACTTCAATAAATGCACCGATCTACCTTGGTATTCAAGCTTTAGAGAGGCAAGCAAAACTAATGGCTAAGGCATCTTGTGGAGTCATTTCAAAGTATGGTTTTGTGCACGCTGTAATAGAAAGTCGTAAAAAAAAAACCCGCCATCTTTCGAAATGAAATGACATTTCAATCTGTGAATATGAAAATGCATTATTGCTAGATTTAATGAAAATAGTTGTTTAAATTTCTTTTCTTTATTTATACAATTTGACATCAATTAAAGTGTGCTGAAATATTACTATGAATGCTATCCATTTATTTGGGCAATATTTAATGTTAAAGAAATACTACTTTTAAGGCATATTAACAAGTTTCTTCAGCATAAATATATTTTCGTTTAACAAAGTAACTATTCTTTAATTTCAGAGATTGTATAGCATATTTATTGATAATATGCCCTAATACATTTTCTTTATTGCAAGCATTGTCATTTTTCAATAAAATGCGATATATTTATAGTTATTGCGCCAACACAAGATATTTTAGCATTGTGATAAAATTTTGCAGGCTTAATATTCAGTTTAAGATACAACTGTTGCGCACTATTAGGAATATTTTAACTTGAAATAAACTGTTTTCATTGCAACTTCATGAACATAAAGGGAAAATTCCCGAGCCCGAAATTTCGGATGAATCAACTCTGGGAAAACATACTTGAACTCTTGTTGTCTTATAAAAAAATTAAATTTCACATACATGATTCGCGTATGTACGAGGATAAGTCCATAAGTTTCCGGTCTCGCCGATAAGGATTATCCCCTTCACAAAACCCTGCACAGACCACGTGCTTCTACCAAAGAGAAAAGGCGAGGAAAGCTGAGTGGTGATGTGCGCCTTCTTCAAGACAACGCGCCTGTCCACACAGTTCTTGTTGCAAAGGAAGCTGTGAAGAATTGTGACTTCAAGGAGATCAACTACCCACCGTATAGCCCAGATCTAGCTTCCAGTTACCATTTCCTCTTCTCAAAACTCAAGAAGGACCTTCGAGAATGGAAATTTAAGTGCGACGAAGAAATGATGCATGCTGTTTATGCCCAGTTTGCAGACAGGACTTCTGTTTAGGGAGGGGGAATTGAAATGTTAATTCAAAGATGTGAGAAGTGTAGTGCAATAAATAATGAAACGTGAAATATAGTTTTTGTCTTTATCATATCTAGAAGAAGGCTAGGCCGGAAACTTATGGACCTACCATCGTAAGTTAGTAGTAAGGGCTTGTATTACTCGGCTTAAATGCGCCCGTACAGTCAAAGCACACAATTAAAATAATGTTAGAAGCGAATTTTCGTAATACTTTCTGAAAGAAAGTGTTACGTTTCTGGCGTTTGTTGCTGACAGAGGATGCATAAATGTTCATAAATAAAAGATTCTGAAATATACCACTAACACCGCGCCATATTCCATTGGGAAATTAATGGGTGGTGAAATGAATTCTGTTGCATTCCATCAAAGGGCAAACTTTCTTATTGTTTACTATGACGCCTTTAGGCACTTGCCAAAAATTTGTTTCTGTTTTGGTAATTGCAACCATATAAAATGCGTTACCGTTTTGCATAGCAGTAAATTTTTGATGAAGTCCCATATACTTATTTTAATTTCATTTGCTAATCGTCCATCATAAACTGCATGCCATAGAATACTGCTCCCTTTCCATTACATATATTATAAATTTTAAAATTGTGGACTTGCAGCTCTCGTTTATAGTATGCCTTCAATGCTATAAGCTTAGGATATAAAAGAATACTCCTCTAGTCTCCAAGAAAATGGTTCTAAAGCTTGTAATTAAGTGCTTTTCTTCACACCAATCTTGAAAGACCTGTACATGTTCGACTTAGATACAAATTCATTCAAGAACTTTCAAAAAATTACACATTTTTAAAAAATTTTGTTGGAACTCACACATTGAAGCTTGTTAAATGTAAATTACATCTAATCTGTCGTCTAACACACTCTTTGGGTAAACTCCCAAAAATTAAAAAAAAAATTCAGAAAAAGAAATTATTATTATTCAGTAAAAAAAATTTGGGAAATTGAAAAATTTGCAGAAAACTAGTAAAAAAACAATACAGAAACAGAATAATGTGGAGAATTTATCACAAATAAGTTTTATTAAAGAAGAGTTATCTATACTCAATATGGGTTTTAAAACTGGTGTAAACTTCTCCATTAATGTTGAAGATTACATAGTTGATCTGGAAATTGCCAATGAAGGTTTAACTAATAAAGAGAAAGAAAAGATTAGAATAAAATTGGAGGATGCTCTTAAAAGGATAACAAAATGAAACCAAATAGAATTCAAAATTAAAGTAACATTATTACATCATTCAAATAATTATACTGATAGAATGTTAGAGTTGTAAAACACAAAGAATTTGCCCATGTCAAATTTGACCCATTGAAAGAATGCACAAAAACAACGAATGAAGCTATACAGACTTGCACTATAATACCAGGCACAGAGAAATGTAGTTTAAAACAAAACAATCCTAATATAGTCAGAATATATGGGTTATCTAAAATCCATAAACCGGGGAAGGGCATGAGACCCATCATTAATAATATTAATACCCCTACACATTTTCTAGCAAAATGGCTTACAGACAGATTTACAGCTCTACCAAGGTTTCAGAGTAGAAGCATAAAAAATTTGTTCCAGTTAATAGAAAAAAATAAAAGATTTTAAAGTTCTATCCTCTGATATTTTAGTGTCCTTCCACGTAGTATCTTTGTTCCCAAGTATTCCAACTGACAGGCTTTTATCATTTTTGAACGATTGGTTAAAGGAGATAGGAATTAATGAAATTAACAGGAAAGAATACGTCCACCTTACTAACATCTGTATTAACCAATCCTATTTTAATTTTGCAGGAGAATTCTATTTACAGAAAACAGGACTGGCAATGAGAAATCCTTTGTCCCCCTTTCTGGCAGATTTATTTATGAGTATATTTGAAACTCACATAATTTCTGCCTTCCCACATAATTTTACATGCTGGTACAGGTACATTGATGACATTTTTAGTATAGTGAAAAAAGAATTTGTTGAAGATGCTTTGAAGTTTTTAAATATACAAGACAGGAATATATCCTTTACACTGGAAACAGAAACAAAGGGAATGTTGCCAATTTTAGATATAAAAACTTCAGAATCATGGAAATTTAGAATTTGGAATCTATAGAAGGGATACGCACACAGATAACTATATAAAATCAAATGGGTTTAACCCCATAGTCACAAGCACACAATTTTCAACAGCTTAACATACAGACTGGTGAATTTACCAATCAGTAAAGAGGAATACAAAAAAGAATTTGAGAAGATACAGGAGATTGCCATTACAAATAGTTTTAACAAAAATGTAGTAAACAAAAAACTTAATAGATTGCTAAGGAAGAGATTGATCAAGAATACCACCACACTATTAACTGAAAAAGAGACCGGTTTTTAAAAAATCCACCTACCATCCAGTAGCCATGAATAAATTCCAAAAAATGTTTAAAGATATTAACATTAAATTGGCACCTGTTAACAGATACACTCTGATAAATGCTTTAGTGGACAACAGTTTTAATAACATTCCACAGGAGAAAAAATCAGACATCTACAAAATAACATGTAAAGAATGTGATAAGATATATGTTGGAAAAACTAAAAGGGACATGGAAACACGGTTAATGGAGCATCTCAGGAATGTTAAGTACAAACAGATTGATAGGTCAGCAGTGGTACATCCTTTTTGGATAGATAATCATGACATAAGAGAAATAAAGAAGCACACGGACATACAGAATTGGATACATGGGAGAAGAATTTACATTCATAAACATAGGGATCATTTTATGAATTTCGACATTACAGGAGAATGTAATACAAATTTCCAATCAATAAAGAAAAAAACACCACCAGGACAGAGCCACAGGTCCTCATAGATGTTAATTTCTTATACCAGTCATCAAGTTGGTTGAAGTTGCATAGAATGTCTCTTTGACACCAGTCCCACCGTATTTAAAAGTAAGTGAAGCATAAGAATGTGTTAGACGACAGATTAGATATAATTTACATTTAGATAGAAATTTAATTCTGCTCCGAAAAATGTCTACAATATTAGCTTTGAACTTTGGGAAATTTTATAGGTTTCTTTGTCCTTAATCTTTTTATTTTTTCTATTGCATGTTCTATCACCTTCTTTGTCACCATCTTCACTCTGATACTTTACCTCAAAGTGTTTGTTGGTCCTGGTGGTTTAGTGGTAACCAAACTTGCCTGCTAAACCCAAGATCATGGGTTCAATCCCATGCAATATCAATAGTTTTTTTGGGCATAAATATCTTAAGTATGGCTTCCTTCAGAAGGGAAGGGAAACTGTTGATCTAATGTCATAGATTTATGGCATGAAAAGAACCTCAAGCCTGAAAGAAGAAGCCTCTGAGCAAAATTATTGTCATTTCATGCCGTGAATTAAATGGGACACTGATGATCTGAGATGTTGAAGAATAAACATAAATAACCAAATAAAAATAAAAATAAAAAAAACTGAAGTATTTCATATCATTATGGTAGTCACCATACTGATGGGACTTGAAACAGCACTAGGGATAGAGCCTTGCTCTCCTTCTGCATGAATAATAATTAGGTATTGGTGTTTAGCAACCAGTTCTAGGAGTACATGAAGGCTGTCATCAATCCAAGCATATGGAGTAGTAGGTGATGTATTAATATATGTATATTATAAGAAGACTTTCACTTCTAAATTGATTCATCCTGAGAGAGTGAAGTCGTTTAGTTCTGACGACATAGTGCTCCATTAAAACTGGTTCATCTTCGATCTTTCCAACTGAAGTCCAACCTCAGAAGTATTTTCCTAAGTGTAATTATACTGCCTTCAAAGATTAAGGTGCCTTTTAATTTTGTATATACCTTTTTCAGTGTAGGTCTTTGCTATGCATAATATAAAATTCACGGACTGTTAGGCCCACTACTGCCTCTTTGAAACTATCCAATATCTGACTTGGTAAGGTTTTTAGGTCTCTTTATATGATGTGAATAAGGAAGCAGAAGAATTGCTGTCAATATCTTTGGTTTCCTTAATTATTCTTCTTGCATTTCTGAACCATTACTTCAGCTACACTTTTTCCAAAGTTTTTCACACTAAAGTGTACTATACCACTCTCTAGAGTATGCTTTTCATAAATTTATACACATTGCTTACTACTTTACTGGTTTGTAAATGCAGTACTTTTTCCTTTAATTTTATTTTCTATGTTGAAGGTGACAAAGCTATCAACACAAACACAAGAAAACAAAATTAGTTCAAATGCACACATATATAATTATAAAAATTAAGTGATGTAATAAAATATATTAAGGTAGTACAACTGACTTGTAGTTAAGTAAGTCATATAAAGCACATGGATAAGAGCCTAAAGCTCTGAAACCGTTAGATAATAAAATGTCACATCACTTGCTTAACTAATTATTCCTTCCCTACCCTGTCTAGTGCACATCTTCTATGAGCTGACCCCTCAAGTTAATTGGTCTGTATGTGAATGTTCCTGGGTAAACTGAAAGAAAATAGGTCCCCCCCCCCCAAAGAGCAAATGAAAATTAATGCTTGAGATGTAGATCGGAGTCAGTCAAAGTCTCACTCATATCTTAGCAGCCTAACTTGCTCACTCTCATGCCATGGCATGAAATAATAGAGTAGCTTGCAAGAGCGCATTCTCTAAGCAGCAAAGTCTGAATACCTATGTTAATCCAGAAACAATGTTTTCATGTTCATATCCTTTCATTACAATATTTAAGTTTCCTTCCTCTATATATTGATGTTTATACTCTTTCACTACTGTATTTAAGTTTCCTTTCTCTTGCATTCATGTTCATACACTTTCGTTACAGTATTTAAGTTTCCTTCCTCTTTGTTTTCATGTTCATACTCTTTTGTTACAATATTTAAGTTTCCTTCCTCTATCGTTTTACGCACACTGCAAGATTATTATGCTTTGGTCACCCATGTACCGGCTGCAAGAATTCTCAAGTTGCCTTGTTACAGAGAGGCCACCTTAAGGCATGAGATTCTTGTAGCTTCAATCCTGCACAGCAGCTGCTGCTTACAAGAACAAGAGAGAACATCCCAAATAAGCCAATGTTGACCCCTTTAATGGAGTTTGCATTCATTTCTCAATGTACAGCAAACAATTGAGTAGATATTATACTTACAAAGCTGTTGACAATGAAGTGGTAATATATCCTAAACTTAGATATTCATTTTTTTACACTAAACTCCACTTACTTACATAAGACACGTTTCGACAGAATCTCTCCCATCTCCAGATGCTCAGTTGGAAACGATGGCTGGACACCCGGATGTTTCTGAGGTGGCCTCTGTTGGTTGAAGTAGGAAATTGCTGAGTTCATCCATAGGAGGAAACTTGAAATTCATTAGGTTTTCTCTATTTTTTAATATAAAAATTTTTTCCCAAGTGGATAACTCCAATGGTTGTGAAGATGTTTCAGCAGTTTAATTTCCGGTTTTATTTCATGGTTTTTGGTCCAAAAGTGAGCTGCTACTGCTGATTTATCCACCTGCTTAAACCGAATATTCCTAAAATGTTCTTTCCTCCGAATTTCCAAACTTCTCTTTGTTTTGCCTATGTAGCTCTGTTCACAATCTACACATTTTATTTTGTAAATTCCTGATTTCTGTTCTGTTGGTATGGAGTCTTTCACTGTGCAACCTAATAAATTCTTGATGTTGTATCTGTTCTTTGGGGCTAACATTATCCCATGTCTCTTTGAAAATTTTCTTGAACTTGTTGTGGTAAATTGGATGGTAGGTGAAACTTTTGAATTTGTATTCTTCTTTTGTGTTTTTCAGTGTGGAAACTTCCCTCATCTCTTTTTGTCTTTTAGATTTATTGATAATTTTTATCACTATGTTGAAACCATTGATTATAACTGTCTTTATTATTTGTTTGTATTCTATTTTATACTCTGCTTCTGTGAGTGGAATATTCATCAATCTGTGTGCCAAACTGTGAAATACTGCATACCCATGTGGAATGGGGTTATAACTCTCATTTTTTACGTAGTTTTCCATATGTGTTTCTTTTCTGTAAATTCCAAAATTCAAACAATCTCCACTTCATATAATTTTTAAATTTAGAAATGGTAGCCAACCATTTCTTTCTTCTTCTATGGTAAATTGCATAGATTCATGTGGCAAATTAAAAAGTTTTAGGGCATCTATTGACTGTTTCTTCAGTATTATTGCAAAAATGCCATCCACATACCTATACCATGGCTTGAAAATTAAAGGGAAGACTTTTGTGGTATTGTTTCAAATGAACTCATGAATAACTCTGCTAGAAAAGGTGATAAGGGTTTCCCATAGTTAGGCCTGAAACTTGTTGGTAATATTTTTTGTTGAAGCTGAAGTAATTCTGTTTAACGCAAATGTTAGTAAGTTTTAATAAATCTTCTGTTTCTTCTGTTTTTAAATTTATTGATGTTAACCATTTTTAGCATAAGCATGAGTGGATTTTTACAGAGTTGCCACAAGTATGTGGATGCAGGCAGGTTGCTCCGAAGTAGATACACTTTTAAAGTGATTTTATTTTATAATATATATTTATAGCCCTATTGCCACTAAACAAATACCAGAATCGTGTTTAAAACTACATTGTTGGCAGCATTTGTCCACAAAAGTCCTATCAAACAGATCTAAAGGAAGGATTTCAAGAGTTTTGTGCTAATCTTCCAACAGAAATTCCTTGCATCACAAGAACCCATGAGATTGTCCTTGAGCTGTGAACCTGAAATTTGCAACAAGCTTACTGGTGAATACACATACATAAGATGAATAGAACCTGGCTACTGAAAAAGATCAGTTCAGTTATGCTCTCAGGTAGACAACAGGTCTACAAATTGCAGCATAAAATTTCATATCATTGGTTATCATGAGTATGTTGGTTGTGGAAATGTCAAGAGAGAACTAAAAACTGTTATTGTTGTACAGAAGATTGTCTAACCAGTATGATTACCAGCATACAGCATTTAGTCTTTCTCACCTCCCAGAATATACCTATAATACTCTATTACAGTGATTCTGTTTATTTGCTTCTCTATCAAACAAGAGCAAGTCTCATATAACAAATTATTTATGAGGAAGTCACTCAAATTTCACTAGTTTTATTCCACTCACTTGGACATGTTTCAAATTTCCTTCATCAATCAGCACGGTTCGACTATTAGATTTCCAGCGTGGTATTAAGATGTCCCTCTTTGGATTTTATAAACTTTTTGATGAGGTTGCTGTTGTTTGGAAGATCAAAATTAACTAAATTCACTTTGTTTTCATTCAAAAATATATTTTCCCACACCAATAATTCAATGTGTTTTTGAAGAGCTTTTAAGAGTTTTGGTTCATTTTGGAGCTCATGGTTTTTCTTGCCAGAAATGGTAATGGTAATGTTCCTTTTTGTTTTACCTATATATTTATTACTGCAGTGTTTGCAACTGATTTCATAGATGCCTGATTATTTTCCTGGCAGGATTTTGTCCTTTTAAAACCAAAGAACAAATATATTCAAAGGGAAAATATATTCCAAGCTGGAAAGCTGACAGTGGAACCGTGCTGACAATGAAGGAAATTTTCCTTTGAAACAGTGGAACTGTGCTGACAATGAAGGAAATTTGCCTTTGAAACATGTCCAAGTAAGTGGATTAAAACTAGTGAAATTTGAGTGACTTTCTCATAAATAATTTGTTATATGATACTATATTTCACTGTGAAAATCCCAAACTATTCAAATTTACATTAAGAGCAAGCTGTCAATCTCGGGCAGAGATTTTAGGTTCAAATGGCATGATTTTAAATTTCTGCTCAATGATGACTGATGATCAGACTGGACTGGAAATTAAGATAAATGACATGCCATCTGAAATAACAAATTAACATATTTATTTTCTTTATATTTAAGAAATACAGTAAAAATGTTGCAGAACACATTTCATCTTCCTATATCAATTAATGTACCACAGCATTAAGTGGTTCTGCCCTAATGCTGGAGAGGTCAAGTCTGGAGTCCAAGTTGTCATCCAACTCCCCTACCACTGCCCTGTAAGCAGAAAAATAGAATAGCATATAAGCATTTCAGTAAGCTGACAATAGGCAAAGCAAGCAAAATAGTTTAGAATTCTGACAGCATATTTTACTCATCATGGGCGTCATAGGAACATAAAGAAAATAAGAAATATTCAACAAATTGACATTAATGAGTACAATACTAGGCAAGAACTGGCATAGGATTTTCTAGCATGGAAAGAACAGAGACCAACAAATGGCTCAACCATAAAAAGATACTCAAACAATAAAGGAGGCATATAATATCAGAAACCAGTCAGAAACTGAACATTAATTTTTTTTTAGGCAGACCCATTGGTACATCACTAACAAAGGTTGAATGTATATGTGTTGTAGCAAAAAGGATAGAAATGCATAACTTTTACATTTAGCAAATGAAGTGAGCAAGAGGTTTCACCAAGCACCGATATATTAAGCTTGATAACACTATTAATAACTTCAAGATAGCATATGTATATTATCGGAAAAACTATGAACAACGTGGATCTTATATTTAAATAAAAAACAATTTTAAGAATAAGACACCTAAACAAATCTGAAGACCCAAAAAAAGATAAAGATTTTGTATCGTCTCTAACTGAATTTTGTGAGCACAATAAAATCACTATTTGTATTTATTCATTTAGTACCAGTGTTAATTTGTGGCCTGGCTGGGCCCTACTGACCCAAGTCATAACCAACAAAAATAATTTTATAAAAATAACAAACACATTTCATTTTTATAACATATTCATTTTCAATATTAAATCAATTGTTTTTATGATGAATGTCTTCAGCTTAACCAGAAGATAACCATCCTTTCTCTTTACCTATGCCTTCAGATAAGCAGAAGACATAGGAACCCCTTCTCCAACACCTTTCCTTTATCATACTTCCACTAAATGTTTCTCATTACTTATATATATATAAATTCCTCTCTCGTCTTATCCACTCAAGAGTAATTCAATAATGACTTCAGTCATACTCAGTGTAACCTCCATCAACCCTAAACTCATACCTTCAATACACCCATTAACATCTGAGAGTTCAATTATCTATTTACTATCCATGCTCCATTTATTTTTAACTCAATATGGATATGCTACTAGATTCTGATTTGTGATTGGTTCCCAGAGATTTTTTTATTGTTACTGCCTTCCTTAGCCACAGCCATTTCTTTTTCATCATTTGTTCCTCAACACTCAAACAAATTCCTGTAATCTTACAAACTGGATATCCTGTTACACATTTCTTCTTGTTCTTTCTAATTTCTTCATTTTTCATCTACACCAAACCAGATGGGGACACATCTACATTCTTGTTACAATTAGATATTTTAATTAACAGACTAACTTGAAAGTATACACTTTGGTAGACTGGGTCCTTCTCATTGTTCACTTTTAATTTCACCATCATGCAATATCCCTTCTTCACATTTTCATACTTATGTAGCTGTTTGAATTTCATAAGTGACATTTGCATTGCTTATTGCTCAACGAACACTCTGATGCAGGTGTCAATTATTTCTCTTGCAGTCACCCAGTATTTATGTTTCTCATTTTCTCTTATGTTTTTACCATTTCCCTCAGAGCTAAACACTCTAAATTTCTTAACTATATTTAATATTCTAGGTAGCTTTGAAACTCATAGTTGCTAGATGTTAATTTTTCTGATTCACTAAGATTGATTAAGCTCTATATTACTGTTTCAACTCAACCCCCCAAATACCCATGAAGCTATCATGAAGGCCCTTTCCTCCAAAAATTTAGAAAAAAATAGTTAGCATTTAATTATATCAAATTTAAGAGACATTCTTCCTGGATTTCCCTATATATATATGGAAGTTTTCCCTTACACATTCTTACTGCAGCTGGGTTTGTGATATTCAAGGCTCTTACCACAAGAAAGCCAGCAGTGCTTGTTGGTGGAGTTTGGATATACATAAGAAGGTGTGTAAGAACATTAACGAGAATGTTTTCTCAAACCTTATTCACAATGAATGTTAGGCTCATTAACTTGATTTAGTTGCAGCAATATGGTCCAAGAAGCTTTATTGCTTCATGAGTGTGTGGTGAAACCACATGTCATAAAAACTATAGATAAATTATCACCATAGAACAAAGCTACTATCATAAAAGAATTCTAATCTCCAAATCATGTGTACAATTGACTGACATGCGCTTTTCACTTGTGATTGTGTCAATGTTTTTATTAAACATATTTCTCTCTTCAGTCAGTGAATATACATAATTTTTTAAATTCAGTTCACTACTGCAAAGAGATGTTAAAATTCTCTTCAGCTGAAAGTGATTTGCTTCTGTAGGTGTTTAAGGGAATGCTGAAAGACAAGGCTGACTGCCTGCATGGACTGAAATAGCATTTGCAACTATTAATCTGGAGGTCCTGGGCTTGATTCCCAGTTAGGTCAAGTTTAGATTTTTTCCTTACCCTGAATGCCAGATAGTTTAAAGCTCCAAGAACTCAGATTGATTTCACTCATACCTGCTGTCTATACTTACTGAATTTCAGTTCACAATCTACAGATCTTGCATTAAGACCAATTCAGTCAAAGTGCAAATAAATAAACTATAAAAGGGATAGAGGGGGCAGTGGCTTCCAAATGTCTCAAAGCTCTTCATATTTTCAGTTAAAGTATAATTTTTTCTTCTTGCTATGATATACTGACAGAAAAGAGAACAACCCTTCTACAGAAAAATTGGAGACAATGCTCTCTTTTATTTAACATATAAAGAAATTGAGTAGAATTTGAATTCTGTGAACAGCCTATATTCCATTTCAGTTCAACTGAAAAACAAAAAAATATGCTTATAGTTACATATGAATGTGTTCTAAAGCTTAATATCTTATACAAACTTTTTCACCTTATTAATTTAAATTTTTTTAACCATTTTTTCTCTGTATGACTGCAACTTTTATACCATCTTTTTATCAACCAAAAATAATGCCTCTACCAATTATGAGATTATCTTTTGTGAATTGGAACTTGCATAATGAAGCAAATCATATAATTAAATGATTGTATGGTTGAGTTGACAATTAGCTCAGTCATAAGAGTGTGTAGTTTGATTCAATTATACCATAATTTAATTATAGAGAATGATCATGAAATGCAATGCTGCAGCAATGTGTTCATGCTGTGATCTGAAAATGCTGATCTGCCTTTTTGATTTCTCAGATAGTTGACTACAGAGTATTTTTCATTTGAGTTAAAACATTTTTAAATTTTGTCACATATTGCTGTAAATGATGACTCGCCATGGCTTTCAAAATACACATTGGAACTTCAACATCTTACAGAAAATTAAATTGCAACTGAGGCCACCATGACCCAAGTAAAAAAAACTGAAGTTAAAGATTTCTGGCAATGGATATTTTATTTTCTAAGCTTGCAGTAACGTTTTCATACCTTGCTAAACACATGCTGAAAGGTGAGGTGATTATAAGGTATAATAATTTCTCAAAAGTAAGCAGGTGCTATATAAAATGAAAGCTGCATGGTTTGGTTTAGAGCATCATACCATGGTTTAACAAGACACCATCTCTGATAAAAGGGTAGGAAAACCCTTGTTTGTATACCACAAGAAAATGTCAGAGAGACTATTTTTCAGAATAAATATTGGATTTTCCAATAGAACTCTGCACCAGTTTACAAGGCCTAAAATAACTAGAAGTAGTTCCTGTGTAGCGTTTCAGCATTTATTGCCTAGAGTGATTGGTCATCTTCAAGCCCAAACTTCAAACCTTTGCATTATAAAAGGCACATTTTGGAGAGCAAAATCTGCTGTTCAAGACAACCCAGTGAAAAAAGCCTTGGAAGAAGCTGTAGCAAATATGGATCAAAATGTGATTCTGTCATTTGAAGATGGAAAATAACTAGGCTAATTTTAAGTTTTATATATATGAATAAAGAGTATAATATTTTGTTGCCTCAAAATCTAAGTTTTTTTCTCTATACAAAAAATGCATAACAAGGTAGTAATTAATAGACACTTACACATTATCCCCTCGAATTATATGCAAGCCCAATACCACTTGCTCAACACCTTGACTTGTACTGTAGACACGTTCATGGCTCTCATCCAGAATGAGATTGATGGTCTGGTCAAATCCCTTTAGAGTGCCCTGCAACATATATGTATCATGCAAATTACACCAAAATAGAAAAGATTTCACTATTTATTATCTTGCACTGCCAGAGATCTCTCGGATGATGAATGAAATGAATCAATTACAAAAATGATCCCAGAGTTTTAAGCACATGTGTTATTGATCTGCTTTTCTTTTCCAATCACATTTCCACAATCAGCTACCAGTCAGCAGTTACAGAGAGCAAGCAATGTGTAGGGGAAAATAATCAAAGAGTAAAGACTTAGAAAAGAAGAATTAGGTTTGAGTATTTAGTTTAATGAATAAAGATTAAGAAAACAAAGAAGAATACAGTACTTCATCCAGGAGGAACAAGAACTTGTGCTGATACAGATATTAAGGATTAAGGGAATTCAAGTTCAAGCATTAAAAATGTAGCAAGATATTAAAAATACTTCAGAGCAATGTTGTAAAAGAAATTGTGCAGATGATAGAATAAGCAGAAGAGTTTAAATACAAGAATAAGTAAAGGAGAAGGAAAGAAGCATAGATTCAACCATTTCTCATCAGTACCAGGAAGATTAAAGATCTGATCACTGCTGCTTAGGAAAAAAAAATGCTATTTGAATTGGAAATCAAGGAGGCATTTTATTTTGGCAGAAGAGATGCACAGAAGCAAATTTTAATGCATTTTACAATTTTAGAAATGTCAAAGATATATTGAAGATACCAGAAAAGTTTAAGGAAACCAGTCCTCACTTCAATTCACCGCCATTTATATTCGCAACAAAGATACCGTACAAAATAAGGAAAAGTTGAACTGTCTTCATAATCTTGTTTGTTATGTGATTTTGAGGCATACATTAGAAATGATGGTAAGCATATTCCATTTGGCTACTATTGGGGCAGATGTTTAGAGGTAGTGTAATAAAAAAAGGTTTAAAAATGATATCAGGATGTAACGACGTTGCAGAATGTTTTGTGGATGACATTTGTTCCTATCTTCAGGAATGGTCATATGCACATGACGTTCGCACAACATCTTGAATTTGTGCAACTCAAATAGACAACTATATGATCAGCAGATGCGGATTTATTGATAGTTCACTGGGAAATTATCATGCTTCCTGTTAGATGACACCTGAAAATTCATGCCTGGTTTATTTTTGCAATTTTAAGGGTTACAACAGTCTATTAATCTGCTAAAAATTTTAAAAAAATTTGACACGTCAGTGCTGAAGGAAAGGTACCGAATGCATTTTTAAGACACATACAATTATTTGGCATCACTATTGTCAAAATTAACAGAAACAGTTACAATCTTTTGTAATGAACCACCAGATGCAAGTGAAAAAACTCTCTTTCCTTCAGATTGGTTCAATGCCAAAGAGAAATTTGCACATTCATTGCCTTTCGGTGACTGTGCACAGTATTAAAAATTGCAAGGTACACAACAGGATAAAAACATAGCATTGCAAATATGGAGGAAACAAGGTTTTAAGAAATTGGAAGAGTATCACCATTGAGGTTGGATGTGTTGCTGCTAGAAGATGTGTTCAAATTATTTCAAAATAACACTAAGGAAGCAAATGGCTCAATTCTTGTTATTTCCAGAGAATTCCAGCCTATATGAGGTACTATACTATCAAGCATAATACAGATTAACTCAGGATTATTAAAAAATCGTCATCTACATTCATTGATACAAAAGAATGTGTGGCATGTCACAGTGTATCAGGCAATACTCCAGAATAGAGATCGATGATTTTGTACCTAGTTGTTAATGTGCTCTACGTACTTGCAAATTACCAACAAGCCTCATCACTTGTCTTGACTGCCAGAAAAGTGGTATGAATGCAAATGACTTGGGTGACATGCTTTATCGCTCTGGTGGACCTGACCTATCCCGTTCATTTTCATGATGTGCACATTGAGTTTTCTCATTAATGCGAACCCTACTCAATACGGTGCAGTACTTAATACATTCTTGGATATTACAATACTACATGATATCTAAGGTGGGTATTCCAGCAGGAAGTGGTGTTTACATTGAAACCTTTAAGAGGCCGGAAAACACTAACCATAATGCAATGTCTGATGTGTTTAAATTACTTAACAATGCGCTTGAGATTACCTCGTCTGTTCTCAGTACGTAATGCAACAGATGAAGAACCACATGGTCATGTAAATTCCTTCCTCTCATCTGTAAAAAAACTTCCTTGTAATTGATCAATATTTTTCGTGTGAGACAGAAAACAAATTGGTTCGTTTGGACTGAGTTAAGTTTCTTCATAATACATATGGGCATTTTTTATAACTGCATTCTTAAATTAATTTTTAATTAGCTGAAGATTTCAAAGTTTGCTTTAATTAAAAGCTTTTAATTCTATGTAGAAGCTTTTCTTTTTCAATTTTTCTTCTTATATGAATGACTGGAAATGTGCGAGAATCAACACATTTTTGGAGTTGAATTTAATAACATTTGGGATTTATTCCACCTACTTTCAATTAATTCATTTTTTTTCTCTCCAACTCTGTGGTAGATATAGAATTGTTCATATATAAATTTGTTAACTTCTCTTGGTAGAGGTATTAAAGTTTATTTTCAATTGTTAAACTATTTCTGAGTAATCATCTTTAAATTTGATATTATCTTCACTATCTCTGCTTACAGTAAATCAAATTATCACAAAAGAATCATAACAAATAGAAATTAATATTTGATTCAGGTAGCAGATACTTTACTGATAAAGAAACAACAAGAAAGACCCAATTTCATACCTAAATGAAACACTGGTGGAAAAATTTACTTCTCTGGAAATAGTACCCACAAGTGCAACTGAAGTAAATAAAGTAATACAATTCTTCAAAAGCAAGAATTTAAGATATAACAAAAATACTACAAATATATGCTAATTATATTTGCAAACCCTTATAAAACTTCTCCTTTTTAACAGGAACATTTCCAGACAGGTTAAAATATTCTATTGTTAAACCATTATATGAGAAAGGGCAAAAGGACAAAAATCACTAAAGAAGAACTACTACTTTTCCCAAAGTATTTGAAAAACTAATGTTTAAAAGAATATATTATCATCTAGATAAAAATAATATTTTAGCAAGGGAACAGTATGGATTTAGGAAAAAAATGTCAACCTATGATATCACTTTCAAGTTAATTAATGAAGTTCTCAAAACCCTTATAATATTTTCACACATATTGTTAATTATATTAACTGAGTCTTCCAGGCCGTAAGGCAGTAGTCCAATGGAATTTTTCTCCATCTTCCCAGATATTTCATCCATGACTGGATGACCAGTGGTGTCCAACACAGCCGTAGACAAAATGTCTGGGAAGATGAAAGAGAAGAATTCCATTGAAACATGGCCTTATAGCCCAGAAGACTCAGTTCATATAAGAAAGCAAAAAATTAGGACAAATTCTTCAAATAAATACAACAAATACTCGGAATGGTCAGTAGTAAAGCATAGTGTTCCTCAAGGTTCTATTTTGGGTCCATTATTATCTTTAATATACATCAATGACCTCACCTCAGTAATAAACAAACATGCTTATCGAATTCTTTTTGCAGATAATTTTAGTATTCTCATTAAAGTACACAAAGTCAGTCGCCTCTCAAATTTATCCAATGATATTTTCAGTACACTAAATAACTGATTTTCATAGTAATAAATTTAATATAACTCTGAAAAAAATAAATAAAAAAATAAAAAGATTGCAGGCCTAAAGATACAATATAGGCAATGAAATCATCAAAACTAGTAGCATAAAATTCTAATTTTTGGCGTGTACAGATCTCTAGTCATTGGGAAATAATTTTCTTATTTATTTAGATTATTAAATACTCAGGTCACAAAAGTCCTTCTTGCAAGTGATTTAATGGATGAAAATGTGTATAAAAAGCAAAAATATTATTAGATAGCTATAACTTAGTTGACATTTTCCATAGGCAAAGTATGTGCTTTACTTTCTTGGGGGAAGAAAGATTGTCCTGACCTGATTTGGCTTGAGAAGCCCTACAAACTTATTTGAGAGATTTCCATAATAAGGTACACAGGCATTGATGTTTGGCTCTGGTTGGTTGTCTTGGCTTAGATGCTCTTCAGAGCTCTTTTGATTAACTGTTTAGTTGAAACATCTGGAATACAGGTTGATCTCTGTTTGCCTGCTATTGTGGTCTGAGATGATGAAGGCACAATAGAACAAAGCAGCTAGGATAGAGTATTTCTCCAAGTTTCAAACACATCTTATGAGTGTTTCATATGTCTTCCATTGGTGACAAGACAGACATCAATCCTGTTGTCAAGCTCTTGCCACACACGTCCCAACATCTGACAGTCGATACAGCGACTGCATGCATGATCCTCTCTTGCAGCTGTGCTAAATCATGTGGCAAAGATGGTACAAACACTTGAATTTTGACAAAACCCCATAAACTAAGGGACTAAGTCAGGTGTCCATGAGGGCCACAGAAGAAAAGGAGAGTCAGCATGTCCACTCAAACAACAAGAAATTTCAGCATTGAGGTATTCATGGAAGTCATAAGAAAATGAGATTGAGCTCCATCTTGCTGATAAAAGTTGTGGCTATCTGCATGTAATTGTGGCATTAACCACTGTTGACGTACGTCCATAAATACTGGACCAGTAACAGTTTTTCCCACAAAGAAATACAGGCCGTACACTTTGGACGAAGAAACAGCTAAAAACACATTGATTTTAGGGAAATCACGAACGTGTTCTATCACAAAAAAATGCGTACATTGTGACGATTCACTTTGGCGGCAAATGAAACGTGGCCTCGACACTAAAAATCAGTTTCTCAGCAAAAACCGCTATTGAAAATTAACACAACTGAAAACGACGATTGTGATTCTCAGGGCTCAATGCTGCAACAGCTGTATCCGGTATGGTTTCACTTTTAAGTCGTTGACCTAATTATGCCAGACAGTTGGCCGCGGAATCTGCAATTCCTGGCTTGCGCGGCATGTTGACTTTTTACGGCTCATGACAAATACTTCTAGAACACGCTCAACCGTCTCAACCGACATTCTTGACCAGCCTGTTTGTTGTCCATCACATAAGCAGCCACTCGATTCAAGACCATGCACGAATTGTTTTGGATGCAAATGGTTCTTGTTGATGTTTCGTACGAAATCGTTGTACCGTCACAACGGACTTATATTTAGCGAATTGTAACATGCAGAAAACTTTACGTGCACAGTGAACGCCAGGTTTTCGCTATGACAGCTCTCCAGCGGCTATATCTACAACATCTACAGGCGGTGGACACTGATGATACATGAAATGAAATAATAAACTGGTAAGGATTTTTTAAGGAAGGAAACGTTCCAGGCCTAAGTTTAGGGTACCTACCTGGCATTTGGTATTTATGAGGATCGAGAAAAATCTGGAAAAAACCTGTCAGGGAGGATGGTCCTCACGGGATTCGAACCCCAGACCTACCGCTCACGAGTCCGCGCCTAACAACCTCGGTCAACCGTGGCGGTTTGAAAGGAATATTCTGCAGTTTGGTTTAGAAAAAGAATATCAACAGAAAATCCAACATGTGCCCTTATAAATGGAATTAGTAATAAGATGCACATAAGAGACATTTTCTGTGATTATACCAAAGCATTCTCTGTGTGAATCATGGTATCCTATAATACTATGAAGTGAACGGTAATCTAAACTTGATTGCATCACATCTACATAAAAAATGTAGAATCGTAGGAACTGTCAGCCGTCAGTAGAGGAAGAAGTCGTGCTTCCTGTTGCATGGGAAACTTTGACTCAAACTGCATCACTGAAACCTTTCTGTGTGTGGATGATGTGGTCACTTCAGAGGAGAGTTCATTGCAGAACAAACAGCAACTGATTCTCCCAACAGTGAGAACAAAGAAGAAGATGAGTGTAGTGAAGTCTACCAATGCAAGCAAGTATGGCAGTGGAAGTTTTATGCAAATATCTTGCATCTTTAGGGGGGGGGGGATTGAAAATGATTTTTAAAAACTTTAAAGCAAATAGTGGACATAACAAATAAAAATATATAAGCACAAATCAATTTTGCACTACATTTCAGTAGGAAGCAGTAATTGTGTTGGTTTCTATCTGAAAGAAATGTATTTTAATACTGTAATACAATAGCAGTTGAAAAAATTAAAATGTTTCATCCAGAGAATGAAAGTTGGTTGTAACTTGTTTTTATTTCCTAAATGTAGTAAGAAAAGATAAGCAAATAAAAGGAATATATGACACTTGTTTTAACTATCCCTTATCCCGGCCAGTGGTTGAACAGAATTATAATAATTGTAGTATCAAAAATTAATATGCACTGGACCTTTATTTGCAGTAATGATTATGAATTAAGATTAAAAAATGAAAATGCATTTTCCTCTTTATAACATTTTTACATACATACATACATAATTTATACTTTACACTAATTTACAGTAGCATTCATTTGGTCCCTTGAAAAATAAAAATTAGGATATTATTATATTTCCACTGACCGTTTTTTTTTTTAGAGCAACTCCATTACAGACAGGTCCCATACAATGCATCAGTTCTAATGCTTTTATGTATGATACACATTATCTTAAATTAACTTATTTTGGCCACTCTATATCTTGTTATACGTCTCCTTAAAGGTTTATAAAATGTAATTTGTGATTCACTATTTTATGTGCAAAGTGACCTTGCCCAGGGTGAGAGAACCTCTTTAAGAAATACTACAAACTCTAGTAGGGGCTAGCGTGCTTTGCAGGCAAGAAATATATTTTGAATGTTCGCAATAAGTGCTTTCTTTTTTCCACATCAATAATTTCTTAAAATTAAACTTTTACAATTAAGATACTTACAACAAAATTCCTGCCATCTGAAGTAATAATTGAAACAGTATCTGAGGAGATGTTAAGAGATAAACATCTTATTACAAGTGCAATAAACACAACAGATTATAAAATACACATTTATGACACGTTCATACATGCTATGGGTATATATAAAGCATGCATTATGATTTCTGATATGTTCAACACCCAACAACATTACAGCTCATTTTTAGTGAAAGGCAAGTGAGTGAATGATGCTAATCCATTACATTAGGTGAGGCTTATGCTGTCAGTAGCTTAGCTGGTTCTGCCATCTGCAACTCATTAACTTAACCCTAGCCTAACCTACGAGTTAAGTACATGTGCAATCCCAACATTCTTAAAATGTAAACCGTAGTAAAACTAATATTTCATTTGGTTAGGTTGGATGTTAAGTTAAAAGCACTGTTATTAAATGTAATGTTTACGATACATTACAAAATGACTCAGTTGGCACTAATGTTTTACATGAAAACAAAAATAAACTTGCAAAAGAAATTTTATTTTCTTAATAACTTTAGATACAAGAAAATATGCTCTTCAGAACTACTTTAAAAAGGGTAACTTGATCAATTATTCTTACATTTCAAAGAAGTGAGGTTTTGCATGAAATGTAGACAACATAAAATTTGTCTGTTTTGAAACCTATCATAATGAAATTCTTATGCATGATGTGAGAAAATGTTACATGTATTTCAGTACCCATAAATAATTTTTAAGTATATTTATAAAAGGGCAAAATACAATGTCAAAGAGCAAACACTAGGAAATTTATTTTTATAATTACAAAGTATTTAGTAAAGTGTATTTAATCTTTATTTTGGGGCCACTTTCATATTCCATATTTAACTGTGACCCTTAAAATGTCAATCTATGATTTCAGTTACAATTCCTGGAAAATGCACCACCAACCATTATCTCAAAATCTTGTACTTCTTTCTCTCTTTCTGATATGTGGAAGTCAATTTATCACCAATAGTAAGTTTTAATTTATGTAAATTTTTGCAATATTCAGAAAGTTTCTAATTCTTGACTAAATTTGAAAGATTTCGTTTTTAGTTTCTATCAAGAATGTGTTCTTCATCCAGAAAAAAGGCCGTCACCTCAGAAGTAGGACTGATTTCTTCTACAAGCTTGATGAATTTAGCTACGTTAAGATTTTTAGATCCTAGGTAATGGACCTGTTTTTAAATTGAGGTGACCAATTATACATTCTTTAACATCACTTGGTAGTTCTTAGCCAATAGTATTAATTACAGTGTTATTCGAATGATTCCTGAATATCAGATACTAAAAGAATTATATACCTAAATGCGAAGTTATGGTAGTAAAGATGTTGCAAGTGTGCTCTCTGAATTTCATCCTGAGCAACACAACATATACTTTCTGAACATCTACTTGCATCACTGCTGTTTGTGGAGTGGAAATAAGGGAGACTTTGTCATTTTGATAATTCTTAAGATTTTTCCTTTTATAAAGCAGATCCTATGCTGTCAATATGATCTACAAATGTAAAGTTTCTTCTTTCTCCACTCATTCTTGCCAAGCAAGTCATTGTTACTTTGCACTCCTGTTAATTAGAACATACACCCTGAATTAAAACGTATCTTTTAAAAAAGAAATTATTTTAAAAAATATATATGGAACTAACACAGTGAAGCCAAGTCATATGAATAAATTCATGTGGTATATGTCATACTAAACACTCTTATTGCTTCACTTACTTGTGTGATATTTGGAACCGGTTTCAAAGTCCTTCGTCTTCACCTTTGCTAAGGGTACGACTGATTGGAGAATTCAACGGCTCTGTAGAGATGAAGCGCTGCCCTGGTGGTGTTTTAATGTACTTAAAGTTGGTGTTTTCTACCTTTGGAAGATCAAAGTTCATTAATCGATCTCTGTATTTATGAATGTAAATTTTTTTCCAAGTATCCAGTTCTATATGTCCCTGAGTCTCTTTTAATAAATCCACCTTCTTTACAATCTCATGGTTTTTTGTCCAAAAATCATATGCCACAGCTGATCTATCTGTCTGTTTATATTTTATGCTCCTGAAATGCTCTTCTAAATGTGTGCCTATATTTCTCTTTGTTTTTCCAATATAGATATTTTCACAATCTACACATGTTATTCTGTAAATACAAAACCATGAGATTGTGAAGAAAGTGGATTTATTAAGGGAGACTCAGGGACATATAGAACTGGATACTTGGGAAAAAATGTACACTCATAAATACAGAGATCGATTAATGAACTATTCCAAAGGTAGATAACACCAACTTTAAGTACATTAAAACACCACCAGGGCAGCGCTTCATCTCTACAGAGTCAATGATTTCTCCAATCAGTTGTACCCTTGGCCGAAGATGAAGACGAAGGACTTTGAAACCAGTTCCAAATATCACACAAGTAAGTGAAGCAATAAGAATGTTTAGTATGACATATATCACATGAATTTATTCATGCACCCCGAAGTTCATTTCATCAAATTTTAACATTCTTGATATTTTCCAAACTTGCTATTGGATTTTTGAATACAAAATTGGTAAACTTCTTTCTGTTTACCTTACTCTGGATGTTACCAGTACCAGCTGCTATTTGTTATCCCTCACTGGCTGATGGGCACAGAACCACTTTTTGCAATTAGTTTCATTTAAGAACTTTCGAAAAATAAGACTTTTTAAAAAATTCTGTTGGAAGTCACATAGTGAAGCTTGTTAAATGTATAATGTACAAGAAGAGTGTGTTAGAAGACAGATTAATTACAATTTACATAAATTAGTTTGTTGTTTAAAGTAATAATTTATGCTTGTACATTTAAAGAATTTCAGGATATGATATGTCCAGAATGATGTGTTGCACAAACACAATGGATGTTCAATGACCACGTCACATCCATAGTAAATAGGCTTCCCCTTTTAGACAACAGTTACAATGGCAAAGATTAGACACAAATAACTCCACCATGTATCCAAGACCAACAGATCAAAATGAAATTCTAAACATAATATCTTAACTGAAAACAAAATATTCTTCTGATATTGATTACATATAAAAGAATGTCATTTTATAACCTTATCTCTTAGTGACATGCAACAACTCTTTTGCACAAGCAGTTTTCCCTGAGAAGCTTAAAAGTGCAAGAATAAAACCTCTTTTTAAAAAAGACTATAGAACAAACCTGAATAACTACAGATGGCAAAATAACAGAAAAAAGTTTTATAAAAAAATGATTAACTATATTGAAAAGAAACATTTTATCAAAAACTCATCATGGATTTACAAGAAATAGATCCTTAGGAACAACTCTCTTGACTTTTGTAAGTGCTTTTCCTCTAATTTGAGCTTCAAAGTTTGATTGGTCTGAAGTTCTGCTTCTTATAATAGTAGATGTTTTGTGTCTTTCGTAGTAGAGGCAAACCCAGTCACATTTATTCATGTTAAGGGAAGGAAAATAATATTACAGTTTTTCCTCCAAAACAGCAAGATGTTCTAAATTCAGGCTAGAATATCAGAATCAGCTGTGAGAGGAAGCATTTCAAGTTCACTCTTTTAAACTTTTGATTTTCACAGTTGAATTTTTAAGAACCCATTCAGTTTATTACTTGATGCAAGAATATTCTCTTCCTTTCCAGCATACTAGCTTTAAGAATATTCAAATTTCTAAAAATATTAGGTACATATGAAACTTGGGACACTATGTTATGTTGCTTATGAGGGCAGCAAACTTAAGTTTTTCTAGGGCAAATATTTCTAATAATTTATTTTTAAGTTCATAATATATGGAGAGTATATTTCCTCTTAACAGCCTCCACATTTCAATGTGGAGGTCTAAAGTTTCATGAATATCTCTTGCTTCCTGGCAAATGACTTAAAGACGTATAGTTTTCAGTGCTCTGTTTTTAATGAATTAACTGAGCTCCTTAGGAATGATTTTTGCCACCAAAGCTTCCCAATGTAAAAAACCATATGTGGATCCAATGTGAGGAAAACCTTGAAGTAAAGCCTTTTATTATCCTTCACTAATGTGTTCAACATGTTCACACTAACTCCACTTACTTATGTAAAACTGGGACATGTTTTGGAAACAATTGCTCCCATCATCAGCTGTTAACCGAGTGAAGCAACTGCTTCCAAAATATGTGGTAGTTTTATGTAAGTGGAATGAATGAAATGAATAGTGTTTAATACCCATTTTGCCATAGAGGCACCACAAGTGATGGACACTGATGATACACGAAATAAAACGTTATAATGGGAAAAAATTTATTTTTAAGGAAGGGAATGTTCCAGGTCTAAGTTTAGGGTACCTACCCGGCATTTGCCATTTATGAGGATTGAGAAAAACCTGGAAAAAACCTCAGTCAGGGAGGACAGTCCTGGCAGAATTTGAACCCCAGATCTCCCACTCATGAGTCCGTACCTTAACGACCTTGGCCACCCATGGTGGTAAGTAAGTGGAGATGGTGTGAACATGTTGAATACATTGAATACATATTACCACTCCATTGTCACAGTTTTGAAAGTACAATTTATTTAAAACCTTTCATTGATTTGTTAAATTAAGTGCAAATTTTTTACCATCATGTAATTATTCCACTACTTGCTTTTTGAATGTCAGCTGACATGTCTTCTACATATCAAGCAATAGTATTATTCTGCTAATTACTAACACTTAACTATTTCTTTACCAGCAGGTAACTGCTGCATTTTTCTGGCAATTATTCTGCTACTTAATAGCTAATAACTAGCACTTTTTCTGCAGTTGAAGTTATTTAATTCATTACCTTGACTTGTTTTTCTAGCGTAAAGGTTAAACAACGGAAAAAAGACTTTATCTTCCTTTATTAAATGAATGGTTTTGTTTTCTAGTGTCTCATTTGTTTACTTGGAACCATACATTCATTGCCACATTCAGGAGGTTAATGATTTCCAGATTCAGTACATGTATATCCAAAACTTCATACCTGCGCAAAGCATCAGAAAATGAACTGTTTTGCAAATGTAGCTTGACGCCAACATTTGATCTGAACATATCACTTGTACTAATTTTACTATAATGTTTGTAACTGCTGCTTAATCAGCGTTTGATTAAAAACTTCTCCATATTACCCAAAAACTATATTCTTATTTTAGCTATTGTGACAACAATCAAATGCACAATGTTCTGTACTAAATGTAAACCTTTCCATTTCTAACTGCTCTTATTAGAAGCAGTGTTCAAAATTATGTAAAGCAGCATTTATCAAGCTACGTGTCCCAAACCACTGGTGAATCCTAAAATCTGATGGAACAAGAAACCCACAGAAATGCTTACATTTTAATAAAATTTTACTTTTGCTTAATTGGAGTAATTTTTTTACTTTATTAGAGTATACTAATTTGATTTGTGAAACCCATGGTGTTTAATGTCCTTTAAAATGTGTCCTGGACTTAAAAAGTCAAGAACCACTGCTCTAAAACAGGTAGAGTTGCTTTTACATTAGCGATGCACCATTATATTTTGCACATTGAAAGTGTGCTGTGAATCAAAAAGTTTGAGAGCTCCTGCTATACAAGGGCATTTCAAATTAGCATAGCACCATAGGTATTACGCTTTTCAATAAATTACCTCATTCAATAAAATGTAAAAGTCTAAATTAATAAAATGAAAACTATAGTTATAGTTATTTGCTTATATCTCCGAACACAAGAGATGCTGTGCCATCTGGGCCATCCGGATAAGTCTGCAGTCGCAGAACATGCAATGTGGGCAGACAAAGAACACATTATCCAGTATAATGAAACATTTGTTGTCTCTTCAATACCACACTACCACGCTAGATTACAACACAATGCAATAGAAATCTACAAGCACCCTAATAATTTCAACAGAAAGAGAGAGGCTCTCAAACTGAGCAAAACCTGGCATCCAATATTAAAGCATATAAAACAAGCCCACACTAGCAAAATTCACGCAAACCAATCACCAATCAGAGAGGAGATGCCCTGCCCTCCGAGTACACATCCCCTGCTCCAGCTGAACCAATCCCCTTCGAGCAGCCCGTATATAAATATAACACCTCCAGAACCTTCGCCCAGAAGACTCAGACTGCGCCACTGAAGATGTCCTCCGCAGGTGGGGATGAAACGTTTGGACTCCTTGGCTCCAACATACCACGGCTTCCAAGCCCGGAAGAAACTTCTAGTTATAAGTCTGACTCCGGACGTGAAAGCTTCCGACTACTCAGTTATTTGCTTGATTACCGTTTTTGTACCATATACTAGGAAGGATATAACAGCATAATAATTACTTTCTAAACAGCTCTTATGTTTGTCAGATCATTATGAATGAAAGACATTGTTGAAATTTATAATATCTGGTAATAACAGTAGCAGCAGTAAAAACACTGATTCTATCTCGTATGTAATATTGTTACTGGTCTCTGTGCCAAATGTTTATTATTTTTCTTCATTTAGTTTGTTACAATTGCCTAGATATCTAAACTTGAAGAAAGATAATGGTTAAATATATGTATAATTTGGTGTTACTTATGTTTCCATTCATATTATTAATATAATGTTGTTTTTAGAACTTAATTTATATAGTCTTGTACATCAATATGATTATATGAAATGAATAAATAAAATTTAATATTCCTGAAGTGTACTTTCCTCCAAGTTGTAAAATTTCTTTTAGTTTTTCCTATACATTTCAATCTAAACATTCTATTGCATATATTCCTGATTATTTTTCTGGGGGTGTCTTGTCTTTTAATTTTGATCCTAGGAGGAGATGCTTGATATTGTATCTTTATCTCCTAGGAGGCTAGGAAGAGAAACACCTCAGGAATATTAAAATAAAACAGACAGAAAAAACAGCAGTAGCATACCATTATTGGAGCCAAAACTATGAAATAAACACAGAAATAAAACTTCTTACAGAACTAAATAATCTGTATGGATTGACCATCTGGCAGAGTGTCTTCATTCTAAAAAATTGGAAAATTACAATGAACTTCCACCTTCCTTCATGGGATTACCTTTCCAAATTCATTTCTCATCCACCAGAGGTCACCACATACAACAATAGCTTTGATGGGACCAACAAGAACATCAAGAAACAGTGAATCAACATCTGGGGAGGGGAACGTTGGTTTCCGAAACATGTCCTAAATCAAAACAATAAGTGAATTGTGAAGGAAATCACCTGCATTGCTATTAATTAATATATAATATATTCACTATAAACAGCTTCAAAATAAATATGTTGTAAATTAAGGAGTTTCAAAGCATCTATTGCTTTTATTGCTATTATTGCAAATATGCCATCCACATGCCTATACCATGTCTTGAAAATTAATGGAAAGGCCTTGGTGATTTGTATTTCAAAGGAGCTCATGAATAAATATGCCAGAAATTCAGATAGGGGGTTTCCTATTGCTAAAACAAAACTCGATGGTAAAATTTTTCCTTGAAACTGAAGTACTTGACGTACCTTTTTATTTTCATCACATTATTATTTGGTATGTTTGAAAATACATCCATTATTAATATGATTCTGTTTCCCATACCTGACATATGGGTTGCAGGAATAAAATTACTATAGTTAAATAGGGTTAATTTTCACTAATAGGATTTTTTCAACTTGTTCAATGAAGCTAAAACTGCAAAAATTTAATGAGATGTGTAATTATAGGTATTTTAATTTTTATTTACATTGGCTTAATTTTTCATAAAGTTTGAGAATAGGTCACCTTATTCATTAGCTTTCATTACCCTGAAGGCATTAGGGCTACATGAGAGTTTGAGGAGCAAACTACAGAGGTCAAATCAAAGTTTATGTTTATGTAAGGATATATTCAAAAGAGATATGAATGTTTCTGGATGGAGTATTCAAATAATAATAAACTTCTTTCACATAGCTGTAGGTAAGCACAAATGAGAATAGCATGTTACCCATGAATCTGCAAAATTAAAGTTCATGGCGTCTTATGGTACTTCACTTTATTCTACTTCACTCTCTGTTATGTATGTGTATGCAAAAGAAACAAGCGCTTTATCTCACAGGTATTTTCTTTTTTGTTGATAATTACATTCAGGAATACCTGTGGAGAGATGCTTCAATGCATGCCAATGGATTTGCCTCATTTATGACAAGTATCTACAATGTGAACTAAATTCTTATCTTAATAAAAAAATTCTGAATTCCCTTTTGGTTTGAAAGAAATTTAAAATTTAGTGCCACCAACCCATACACCTTGCAACCAATGCATAAATGGCTTCTTTAAGCACCACCAATGATATCACAAAAGGGTAGTAGTCCCATGTAACCCACAATTAATCCACTTCCAATGCTTATGTGCTTGATTTTGGGTTTGTGTATTTTTATAACTGTTTGCAGCTATCCATCGCAATGGGGAGCTTCAATGGTTGTGTGTTCTAATGCCAGGTGCTCACAGATCGCTTAGTATTCTACTTACACTATATTATGAAATCCACTTCTGGTATATAATGAAAATAACATTTTTGACTTAGGTAGTTCTCTACATGCAATCTGCCTTCTTATACTGGCAGCTTTGGGAAACAAATTAATAAGGTGATCTATTCTCAAATATTACTCCAATGTTTTAACTATGCCCTCTGGCCCTGTTCCACAAAAGTATGGTCTAATACATTACAAGTGTATAAACTTGAAACTTGTGGTCATTATAGAATTTTGTTGCACAAAGGTTTCTGGTACACTTGAACTTTACAACTCCATACTCATCTGCAGTGATTTTTTTTTGTTCTGTTCTACAGGAGTAATAGTCGAGCACTGGTAATTTTTGTTCTGTTCCAGAAATTGTTCTGTTATATAAATCTCTCTAAGTGTAGGAATATGGTAACTTCAAATACTAGTGTAAAATTTCACATCTTTTTAATAATTTTGGATGTCAGTTGACCTATGTATGCAAACTACTGACAAAAATGATAATGATGAGAATAGGAATGTGTATAAAGAAAGAATAATTCAGTATTTGTGCAAAGTGAAAATGTAAGGTTAAGTAAAATTAAAGTATGGCTTATGATTGATATTGGCGTTTCCCTGTTTCAAAGCATTTTTTCAGCCCAGTTAGGATATTTTTTAAGGTTCTTGCTACATGCCACAAATATAATTTTTTTCATTCTTCATTTGCTCTTTAAACATGCTCTTTTGACACAATTTTCTTAATTTCTTGCTTATAATGCTAGCATGATTGCCAAGCAATATAAATAAATTGATGTATGTAAATAACTCAAATGGAGTATTAAAATAAATTACTGAGAATAACCATGAAACTCAATTCTTCTATCTATGGACGACTGAAATTCATACTCCTAAATTTAGCCAATTATCTTAATAAAGTGCATTATTACGCATGAATATTGACAAATGCATAATAAAGTACTTCAATTATCATTGTTAATAAGAAAAAATACAACACCCATTTAGCAGGAATGAAAATGATTCACTCTGTACATTAAAAACACAAATTTTTACTAAGAAGTGGACATAACCTAATTCAAGGTATGGAAATGTGCGTTCCTACATCTTGCTCTTATACAACATCATTTGTTACTATTTATTAATACTTTAAAAGTGTAGTCTATTCTTTCGTGGAATACGCAGTAAGTTACAAGACCATACTTTACAAGGCCTTGTACTAATAAACTTGTAATGCTTTTGTAGAACAGGTCCCTGGAATATCAGGATCGATGTGCTATATAAGCAATTTCTAGTAACTTCATCAAGCACACTTAAGTAAAAATAATTAGCAATGATTACTGCTCAAAGGATAGGAACTGAAAGAAAGCCATAGTGCAGGAATTTTACATAGATTGCTTACATTTATGTCTATAAGGTTAGTGTACAAATGGGTAAAATTTTAGAATTCAGTTCATGTTCTGCAAAATACACAGCACAAAGGGAAAGCCCAAAGCAAGGAAAATTAAACAAAATACCTATAATTACATATTCCTTTTTAAAACAGCACTGTGTGTCACTAATCTGTATTTATATAAAAATTTATTGGCAATAATGCTCCTGGAACCTCAATAACATGGCTACTGAGAGCGAACTCAGTATTACCCTTGCCTACAAGATTATACGACCAGAAAAGCAGCCTAGTTTTGAATGTAAAAAGTGGGTTCATCAATTTCACAAGTTTGCTGCCACATGTCAGCTAACTAAAATTAGTTTAATGTTAGTGAGGTAGAAAACAGAGCAGTTTTACATGTTGTATTAATATAGTGAATTATTGTGTACCACAATGTACATTAGACACTGCAAAGAAGGTGAAAGATATCGCTTTCCCTCTAGAATCATTTCTAAGACAAAAATGGAGCATTACCATTTCAAATCCGGATGAGACTCTGGTCTCAAAAATGTAGCCACACTAAGGTCTGTAGTTTATATTTTTAAAAAAGTGATTTCAGTATTCCATGACTATCTGGGTCATGAACAGAAAAGTCCCAGTCCCAGAAATGTCCATTTCCTGTTCTTAAAATGAAGAAAGTAAAACAAAAAATGGCTAGTAATGATGCAGTAAATTTAATACCAGCGCCAATGAATGAGGAATACATATCGATTCACTGGCTATTTTCAGAAATCCAGCAGTATAAAATGTAATTACATTTTTAATAGGAAACTGACTTGCAGACTGAGATAAATGTGTGTAAATTAAGAAACAAAATAAAAGTTTTGAAGGAATCTAACGCAAAAATAGAGAAGAAGAAAAAGGTAGTGTCTTAACTTGAAAATACTATTAATAACTTTAAAGAAGATAGAATGGTGAAAGAAATTCATTCCTTAGATATATACAATTAGCTAATTTTCATCAACTAATTATTATTTCTTTCAAAACAATCAGCAATATGAAATGATTGGTGGCTACTTAGTAAGAGTAGCTGAGGAGAATACAGATTGCCTTGCATAAAACTGTCAAGAACTACTGACTACCCTTTGGTATATCTTATTAAGCTGCAAGACCGAAGAGCATTTTGCTATCCATCGGGACAATTTGTGTTCTTTCTGAAAAAGATTTAAACTTCACTTGTTCAGCTTTAAAAGATGAGGGAAATGTCCATCCAGTGAAAAACTTTTAGTCCTCATTGTTTTCAAGACTATAGAGACATTTAAATGCAGGGGTTGTGATCAAAAAGGATTAGGTAACATTCTAGTGAGAGAATTTTTCAATCCCACTCTCGATAATTAAGTGCGAGAAGTTACAGACATAAATGATGGGATAAGAAAATTCAGAGCAAAACCTTTAAATTGCAAAGAAGGCATCCTGAAAGAATTGTCATTGAGAAATCAGGTAGTGTTAATAACAGTATGTTGGTAATATTTTGCCCGAGGAACCTATAACTTTGTTAAAAAAAATGTTAATTTATCAAAAATTGAACTAAATAACTGCCCCTTCAGTGTTAATATCATATAAATGTAAAGTTCTCTATTGTGAACATTTTAAAATAAGGCTCATATGTAAGAAAACTATTGCATTCAAAATGATTTTTGTATCTCATTTAAAGTAAGCACAATCACATCTCAGTTAACAGCACTCTGGCAGATTTTGGAAGAATTACATGGCCACCAGTTAAAAGTAGCTCCCTCCCAGGCCTGATAATCTTATATGCAAAGGAATCACCAACCGTGCACAACAAGCTAATGCAAACTAGTAAGGACTAATACTAGAATGCAAATATGCTCGCACAGTGCTTCCCTGTTCTTTCTCTTTTAGGAGATGATTGCATTTAATTTTTAAGTATTCTTCATAAAACCCTGCAATTTTCAGAAAGGGTGACCAAAAGGATTTCGAACGTATTTCTTTTTGGGCATATTTTCCTACACATGAATCCATGGCAGTAGAAATGGAAAAGTTCTGGAAGAGTTCCAAATTGCTTCCTGAGCTTACTCTTTGCCGTCAACCACATTTTCTGCATTCATTATACATATGAAGTTTATTAGGTATTAATAGATAAATTTTCGTTTTATTTCCCTCATTATCGAATGCAATAATTTATTATTTAAATTTGTCTGTATCAAATTGTTAATCATACGCTCACAAGCATATAAATTAAATTATTAAAATTGACCTTTATTGTTGCAGTTTGTTATTTACGTGGCGGGAAGAAATGACTTGCGGCTTTACTTGTAAATTAGCATTTTAGTGCTCATGTTGATACTAACGGCGGATGGCGGCCATGTTTTTGAGACCCCAACAGCAATATATTCATGTTTTATATTATGTTTATATAGATAAGGGTTATGTTAGAATCTGCGTGCTATCCATTTGAATACAAAAATAAAAGTATGCCTTGGCAATATTTTACACACAATTACTATTGAAAACACTAGGTTTTTCCATCTTTGTACCATGTAAATAAAACTAAGGCTGCTTTCATTTCATTCACCGCGTAATTTTTACAACTTCTGGCTTCTCATAAAAGTTTTGTAAAATCCTAATTTAAAAATGTACTTCCCTTTTTTACACTTTCCGCTATTTTCCTTCCAAAGAGTTATGTTTGCACTAATTCCTTGGCTATTTTCCCTTCCCCCTTTCCTTACCGAACATTTCACATAACATATTCATGTTCTTTTATATCGCAGATTTTCTTCCTAACACTTATCTCACAACTTATTCACTCAAACATTAATATAAAAAAGGATACGATTTACATAGCTCTCCAGTCCTGATGCCATTTAGATGTCTTTCTTTATTCCTTTTACTCTTCGTCAAGAAGGTAAACACAATAATGAATACCAGATGTCCCTTAAAAGTGCCTGCAAAATTTCACATCATCATCCGGTAAGCAATGTTAGAATTTCACTCAATAAATTCCAAGTCGGATATAATCCACCCACAGTACAGTATTAACGTTAGTATTATATTACACAGTCCGCTCAGTGCCGTTCCTAGGAGATTACAATTACATTATTACTCAAATTCAGTGTGACTTGACCGAATACTTGACTGTACAGCAGACAGATCTTCCTACATGATTATAACTTGGAGTTACAAGCTGGATCGAATTGAGCTGCTGCTGGAGGAATCTCTTGCTGGTAGTTTCCATTATTAGGCGGGCGAAATATTGTAAAGGTAGGAAATGTGCTGTTATTCCAATTCGCAACTAATTCATATATGCACACACTAGCCTAATCTGTCCGCTAACCTCGGGAAAATCCTAGAAATCGGTGGACCCAGTAGTTTAGCGAGTATTGTAACCGTGAGAAACGTGCTCTTATTCCAATTCGCAACTAGTTCATATATACACACACACTAACCTTGGGCAAATCCTAGAAATCTGTGGACCCAGTGGTTTAGCGAATAATTCATTGTAATTGTAATCTAATTCCAATTCTCAACTAATTCAGCTAGTAAATCATTGTAATTGTGGCAAATCTCTTTTAACTCCGGCAGTATTTGCACCCTACATTCTATCTTCACAAATGTAGCAAAATACTGTAACCGCCTGCGCTATTGCGCTGTTGATTTTGCAGCGTTGTTAGTTTTAATCACTACCTTCCAGCCGAAGGTAGTGATTAAAAGAGAGAGAGAGCCTCCACGCCGGCCCTCGGGCATGGAGACTAACAGCAAGAGATTCCTCCAGCAGCTCGTCAGATTGCAGCACTAGCATTGATCCAGCTTGTAACGTCGAGTTTGACAGACCGTAAGGATAAGTAAACTGTGCACAACTGTACGGTTAACATAGTGCATAGAGCGGAATAACTGCACAGGGGAAAAATGTATTGTAAATGGGCTATGAGTTTTTATTGAGTGTGGTAAACCATGAACTATGCAACACAACATACTTATTATACACATTAAATTAACATAAAAAGTTATGGTATATAGAAAAATGTATAAACAAAATTGTGCGATGGTTTGTGGCATATTTTCTTTAGTACATGTATTAACTTCACAAACTGTATCGAGCATTTTGACCCATATTAAAATTAAGCAGAGTGATTTCATTCAGGAACAAAAAGCAAGAATGTTACACTTATTGGATTTTACATAGAAAATACAGGTAAATTGGAATTGAGCCACAGATGGGTCAAGCATGAGCTATATGAAATTATCCTATAAATACAAACGTAAATGTATTGTGTCAGCTTTTGTCATTTCGTAGAAACGTTCACTGTTTAATTGTACTACTTGTATTGCACTTGCATCCCTTTTCCTTAAAAATAAAATTTTATCTCTATACAATAATCTTAATAATGGCGTTACCTTATTTGTTTCATTTTCTTCCTAACTCTTCATTTCACCGCTCGATTTTTAAGTATATTTAATGCCCATGAGGATAAACATTGAATGCAAAGACATGTTGCAAGTCGTAAGTGGTACTGGAGTCCCTTAAGTATCTGGTGTTACTGCAATTAAATCGGCACTTTTACCATGGTTGTAAAAAAAATACTCCAATCAGTCATAAGAATTGATCAGAAGTTTATAATTTTTTGTGCATATCTCCTTAAAATATCTTTAAATTTAGATAATTCACATTATGTTTTAACCTTGCATGTAAGTTTAGTGATTTCACATAAAATTCTGAGAACAGGAAGTATCTTATCATTCTGGAGGTGTTGTGTGCGAAATAGGCAGAGAAGGAAATTGATGGAAGTTTCCTTGCGCTAATTCTGTTGACTGAGTCAGCAGAGTTGTTTTGAAGTAATGGATTGATTGATTTATTTATTTATGGACGCTCTTTAACATCTCCGGTCATCAGCGTCCCATTCAACTCAGGGTGAGGTTAAGGTTCTTCAACTGAGGTTCTTTATCGTGCCGCAAATGTACGACACGGGACCCACGGCTTTACTTCCCTTCCGAAGGAAGCCATACTTAGGATTTTTACGCCCCGAAAAATCCATCGGTCCTGGCCGGGTTCGAACCCGCAATATTGGGTTTAGGAGGCAAGTAGGGTAACCACTACACCACCAGGACCGACTAATGAATGAATGAAGTAATGGAAACGGAAAGAACGTCGAAATGGAGTTTTAAGAAGTCAAGACCACGGCTCTCATTTGAACTAATGATGTTCCATCTGAGCCACCGAACTCATCCGTCCACAATTTCGAGATAAAATCTCTGCAACGAAATAACCTTAGAGATTGCAGAGATTCGCGGTTGTGGTCAGAAAGGGACCCTAGCTTAGATAGTAAGCGTATCATACAAGCCAAAAAACGAGTCCTGGCTGCGACCTCAAATATTTCTCATCTGATGCTGATTAACATAAGACTTGTATGAAAAAATGTATATATTTTGTAGAAAGAATGTTATTGCTTATTATCAATTAATTAGTTTCATGAAAATGAATGTGCACCCATGGTCATGGTTCCGCAGGTTTTCTTCATTACAGCCCAAACCTACTGAAAGTTTACAGTAGATACACACTATAATTAAACCATTCTCTACAGATGACATGCACTTTGTTTTAACTGACACTGTTCTCAGAGACTGGGGGAAGAAGAGTTAGAAGTGCTTCTTGTCTCTGGTGATTAAACATTTTTCTTTCGATGTCGATGTCGATCTCAACTTTTTCAAAAACGTGAACATACTTCTCATATGGGTGGTTTAAAATGCTAGTGAAAGAGTTTCAAGTCTAAAGAGAGTGTAGCAGAGAAGTTTTCTTTATACTCAAAAGAGAGAGAGAGAGAGAGAAATGAAAAAACAAACAGAAAACGAAACAAAACAAACTCACGAGTACCTCAATATCTTATTAAAATGTTACTTTTTCTTGTAGGCAAGGCTTGGCATTAAGAGACCATAGGGAAGAGGAACACTCAAATAAAAACAGAATAACGTTATACTGTAAACTGTGGTCTTCAGATAATTCACTTTTGAAGAAGATGTTTTAGAATGAGAAAGCTAATTATTATGTTGTACAAAATGAGTTGTCAATTAAAAACTATCATAATTGATAGTGCTAAGAAAAGCAAGTACTTCTCCGTTACAGTAATGAAACCCCAGATGTGTGAACAGTTTACTGTCATATTGACGTATGTAAAAACAGATGAAAGATATCTTGGTTTTTATAACACTGGCATTGCAGCTGCAGAGTTTGTACTGAAAAAAAGTATGATTATAGTTTTGTTATAATAGACTAGTGATATTGGGGCAGTAAATGTCAAGAATATCCAAAGTCTGGCAGTAAGATAGGAAAATAATATATATGCATTGTTACATACATTCTTTAAATTTTGCATTTGTGAATTTACTAAAAATATTTCCATATTTTGCTTTTGATATTTTCGAACGATGGCCATTACTTTTGATTTTTCATTTGATATTAAATTATATGTGCACTTATTTTGCTAATCTGCTAAGCTGAAATGATACTAATTGAAGCTGATCTACATAATATGCGAAGACAACTTGGTCGTCTATAGAACATTAGGTCTTATTTTAAAATGGTTTCGTAGCTTCCACTATTGCTGCATCTAGATACGTGTTACAAACGTTGGTGACATCGGGTAAGCCTTGTCTTACTCCAAAATTTTATAAATAATATTTTTATTGCGCTCCTTCATACATTTGTTTCATCTGAAACTAGTTACAAATGCCCTTTATTTAATGTAATTTTCCATAACTTTACAGGAATAACTGTCAAATGCTTTTATATAGTTAACAAATAGTAATATGTTTTTCTTCTTTTCTGTATTATTTTCCTAACCATTTAAAAGGGTAATACCTCTACATTTCCTGCTCTAATTTCTATCTCCCCCCCTCTCTCTCTCTCTCTCTCTCTCTTTTGCCATGTATTTCTTATTACAATTTGCATTTACGTCTATGCTTTGCTATATATTACGCTGTTTTGGAATCTGGAGAAATTTCGAAAGCGGTCTATCCTTGAATAACCGTGTAGGCGCTGCAAACTGACCACTTTGGCAACAGCGTATAGTTCAACACTGGTGCCAATTGTTGATAGCTGTATTCTCAAGAAGAACGTATTGATTTTTGTTGCAAACATTCCATGTTTATGCCCACCAAGTTTCATGTTTTAAAAAATTGGTTTTGTCATAGAAATGTATATTAGTGTATTGAGTTAGAATATATGTGGTTTTTTTTTTTTTTTTTTTTTTATTTAAAGCCTTTTATGCTAATTTAAACGAGTATTTTGTACATTACAAATTAAAGTTATTCCATTTTTCATATTACGTTTAGTTTAGGGCTTGCTTAAGTATATTTCTTTCTAATAAAGAAAGAAATTTGTCCCTATTTCTCTGTTTTCAACAGTCACTCGAAGCCCTTACAGTTGGTAGTACTGTATAGTTGATCACCCAGCTTTGGAGTATGCCGCAAGAGAGCGTGTGACTGCTTCTGATTCCGTTGCGCTTGCACGTCTCCTTTATAGATGTCCTCTATACGCGCATATAATAATAATAATAATAATAATAATAATAATAATAATAATAATAATAATAATAATAATAGTGGTGCTCCTGCGGTGTTTTTAAGTTTCCTTTCTTAAATTTATTCATAAATAAGTAGTTTTGTAAAAGAATTTGTTTCATAATATTACAATACCTCCGCGAGATCAATACTACAATATTATTAACGCTTCACATTTAATTTTGAATTATTTCAATTGCGGAATTATCAATTATCGTTGATTTTTTTCACCATGACACATTGATATTTCATATTCATAATATTTAATATTTGTGAATATTTGTTGTTTAATTGTAAGAAAAAACATTTGACACACTCTATAATTATGTATAATAATGCATAGGATGCAATAAATACAGTGAAATTAAATTGCTATCCTAACCGTATATTATGCAAATGCACTTTAGATGCATTTGCATAATTTGCTTTTAGCGGCACGTTTTGAAATGTTACAAACTAGTGACGGCTAGTACATTTATACATAATACCTGATCATTTGTTGCGACAATGGATTAGGTTGTCCGCACACATTTCCATTAATTGCAGTTTGGAGCTCTATCGTTCAATCCCTCTTGCACAGCTATAGTATTATATTTCAATGAAAATACCAAGAATTGGTACAGCATTAATAATTTTAGCAAAGAAACCACTTGTTAGTTACAACATAGTTATCTATGTATAATATAGATGTAGGTTCAGACCCATGATATTTTCTGTAGTGCAAGCATCTGTACCGTTTCAAAGTTGACCTACTTGGAAGAGTCAGCAACATGCATTTCAAACGAAATCATAAGCTGATGATGATTTATTGTGTCATAATATGCAATAACTAACGCTAACTTTGTTCCACCGATGTTTCATTTGCCCCAGAGCTTGCAGTTGTTCGTTAGAAAATAACGCTTTGATGTCTTGTTCTACTGCAGCTTCTAATGCTGCTATATTATAACTTTTAAGCTTTTCATTAATTGCGGCTCAACTCCGTTATTTTTTTATCTCAAAAAAGTTTAGTTTAGTTTACTTTAGAATCTGCGGCTGCTCAGCTTTAAGGACAGGGTGTGTCAGGTTTTATATGCAAGAGCAGCTGATGAAGTTTTATTTTATCTGCGGTGTCATTTTCAGTAATTTTTTTAACCTCGACACCATATTTATTTATTTTATTGTTGTAGCTATTGGCTTAAAGCTGCAATACTCACCTTAGCTGGATTACGCTGATGACCTGAGATGTTAAAGGGCGTCCGTAAATAAATAAATTAGCGGGAAATATCTTTGAGTCAGTTTTCTCACAATTCATTGTCACAAGGAAATACATGAAATGATACATTTTTCCCCTTTCCTTGTTTACTTGAATGCAACGGAACACAATAATAAACCATTGCAAACATTTTTAAACACAAAATTTCGCACAGTATGCAAAATAAACAATAAACAAAGCTAGCTTAAAGAAACATGTCACAGTTGTATCGAGGAGGGAAGTATACTAGCGCTAAGCGGGTATCTTAGCAATTACTTGGCCGGATACAGTTTTCGAGCAAATGAACAATAGATGTAAGTCTAGGTAACAGGTTATCTTGGAAATGACAGATTTCGGTGGCTCGATAGCCAGTACTGTCGACAAAGTAACATAATCCGGTGCTGCATACATGAATATCGTCTTCATGAAATTAAGTTTGCATGTGTAAAATAGTAGCGTAGCTTGTTTTACTTTATTTCATTTTTAGCACCCAAAAAATAATAATAATAATAATAATAATAATAATTTCAGTTTTTCAGGATAGGTAAAGATATATTACAAAAATAAATATTTAATATAATAAAAGGGAGAATTTTTACAATATTTTCATAGTGATAGAAATAGTCTCATCGATGCCCCCTGCCCCCCGCCCCCCGTTCGTTTTACCAGTTGATTAGGGAACTTATTATATGTTGTTGACATTGAAATCTTTTGCGATCTTGCTTTCTAGCATCTCTCAATGATGGCTCCATTACGTAGAGCTTGGCGTTTTTTAAAGTGTTCTGTTAATTCTTCAACTTTCTGTTAACAATGTTATGTACAAATAAAACGGTAATATTTCAACACAAAATGTTATTTTTCTCGGTTGCAAGATATACTATCAAGGAATATCCAAAATGAAATTGAAGGACTTTATAGGATATCATGCACTATAAAAGGGCTTCGAAATAATACTCAAAAGGAATAAATGTTAAACTTTTATACAAAATGGCTAAGCCGTTATGTTAATTGGATATTGAAATATGATATCAAAGTAGATTACAGGCAAAAGAGATGAGATTTTTTAGATCAATTATGGGGTGGCACAGATAAAATGAGAATTCAAACTATTGAGGATATACAATATAATCAAAGAATGAATAATAATGGGTAATATGCATGAACTTTTAGAAACTTTCCCGAGAAATGTTGGTGAGTAAACTTGTTTAGGTCAGCAACCACTGAATAAAATAGTCGCGTAGCGCTTCTGTTGTCGAGTACTTACAATTTTAAGAGGTTTTGAACGAATACAACAAATGTGGCTTCTCGTTCACATGCGTATGTAGTTTGTTTCGAAAAGAGAGTTTAATGTGGATAATGACGATGAAGGTAGCGATGAATTAAGAGATGTAATCGGGTTTATTTATGTTGAACTGCTTGAACAATTACCTATAATATTGCATAAATCTTAGGTAAACGTCTGCAATACAGAAAAGCAAATCCTTGGAGAGCATTGCAGCAAATCGCCTAGAAACAGTATTTTGATGACGAGAGTACGCTTGTCAAAAAGAAAGTTTTCAGTGTGAATAGCAGATTAAAGGCCAAAACTAATGCCAGGAGAACAATAAACAAAACTTTTAAAAACTGGGAAAAGTGATTGTTAAGCTGATATATGTTAATATATAAGTTAATGTAAAAACTTTTAGGGGCACTAAGAGCAGAGAAGAGTCAGAAACTGACGGTTCAACAGATGTAATGTTCAAAATCCAGGACCAAGCACTTCCTCGGAAGAAAGAAAACCTCTCATTCATGAAACCGAAACAAGACTTTGAGACGGGAACTCCCCGGACTCGAACACTAGGCAATTATCGTTGCCGTCTGAATTAAGTGTATGCATATTATGTATTGTTTTATTTTGTTGGGGTGAGCAAGTCTTAAGATCATTTAAAGTAGCGAACCAGTCATCATATCCTAAATTTTGAAGGTTGCACCGGAAAGTAGCACTGCTTGTTAGAGGACGATATACGACAATAGAGAAAAAGGCGTGAGAACAGAGCAGCCATAGACGACAATACAGGAAAACAGTTTGGCGCGATAAAACGGAGTAGCCGTGGGCGACAATAGAGAAAAACAGTTTGCCGCGAGACTGATAGCGAGCTAGCAGCAAAAGTAACCTACTTTTTGAAGAATTTTTTGTATTAAGTACTATCCATCTGTGCTCGGTTATTAGGTTATGTCCATCGATAATCAGTTTTTAGTAGAAAGAACGAACATTTGGTGCGGAGAACTTTCCTTATAAAAAACTGTTGGAGTGGTGAGAAACAAATGCGCAAGTGAGCTTAGTTCCGGCACTTCGAAGAACTTCTTAAGACTTTCTCAATAAGCCCAGATTGGGAAACCTGAGCCACAGAGCAATTGAATAAATCAAGGCTGTTATCGTCAAAACAAGTGCATTATATCCACAGTCACCTTTCCATCTCCTTTTCCCTCGAGACAAATTTGTTTCCAAAATACCAGCTTAGCATTAGCCGGAGCATTGAGGAAACCCCAGCATTAAGACACCATCAAAGGAGCCGTGAGTGGGCGGAGAAGAAAGTCTACACTTCATTAAGATTAACCGAAATCTTGGTTAATCCAACACATCATCCATACTTCGGCATTCCCCGACTCACCATTGTTGAATCGCTCCAAAAGGATTTCCCAATCTGTGGTTGTTTGCAACTTTAAGAAAATGCCACAACTTCAAGGAAATTGAAACAAAAACTTAAAAGTAGAGATCTTAAAACTCGTTTTACCATTCCATTGGACATTTTGAAAACAATAGCATAATATAGTTTTTAACTGTAACCACGTACTCTATCCCATCACCGTATTCTGAGAAACCATCTGAACACGCTCTGAAGAATATCCTGCTTTGAAGTGTTGAGAATCGTTACTTTAATTAAGTAAAGCACCTCGCTGATAAGTTGCTACTTGTTCAGCATTAGCAGGTTCCCTATAAAACGTCATTAACCAAGGAGAAAATCCATACTTAGAGACACCTAAATTAACGCATTTGCTTGGTTTCCTCCGTGTTCGTGAATGTTATAAACACATCCTGGCCATGCCAGATTGGTGTTCTCTTTATCATTGCATAAACAGAACAAGGTCTCTTTGATTTCTACAAGGTCTATTCTGATGTTCAAGAGGACTTTTAATAAAAATGTTTGCAGCTAAAAATGCACATTCCTCTTGCCACTAGGCCATGGTAATATGAAGGACATTTGCATTGGAAATGTAATGCAATGCTTTTCTCTTCGTTGGACTGCATTCAAGCCTTGTGTAAATGAACCTGATCCATATCTTCCGTAACTCCAGTCTGGAAGCCTGAATCCCCAAAATTGCAGAAAAAGTCATGTATTATTAAGAATTTGTTTCAGTTTAACTTTATTCCCTTTGTAATATGGAAGAATGTTACACGAGTGCATCAAACAGCAAGAGATCATTTTTATGTTAAGAGGACACAACAGATAAACTTTATCGTGTAGTTTGGAGTGTGAAACAATGGCTGGCCTGGAGCACACTGTTAGCTGTCAGAAGTTTTTAGAATGTAAATTAAAAACAAAATTAAGAGTAATAGGCCCTGTTTCCTGCAATTCAACGTGCCTGTTTTTATACTTAAGATTCTGGAACTGTCGAGTAAACTGCTTCTTTTGTACATCTAAGACAAGGGGAAATTCTCAGCCGTTATACCCGCAGTGTCTGGGAGATGTCTCAACTGCCAGGGGGCAGATATTTCAAATACTGAACGCATCCAAGTTCACATTTCGCTACACATCTCCTGTTTTCTGAATTGTCCGACATTTTTACACTGTCTGTTGCTTCAACCGCTTGCGTTCTTATCCACCGTAAGTTGTACAGCATTACGACCGAGAAAATGTTCCGCCAAGCAGTTTTCTGTTTTAAATTGACATCGTAGTTATTTATGAAAAATATCCGCCTAATTTTCTACATCTTTATGCTCCGGTATACTTTGCTTTTATGTCACCTTTGTTGTACTTGTACTTCATTGTTCAGAAGTGACATCATTTGCAATTTATAAAGTGAAAATTCAGCCTCTTTACACGAGACCTTCACACTCCAGTAACTTCTCTTTACGAGAAAACAATTCTTATTTGAGTAATTTCGAGTAAAGAACAGATGCCCCATCTTTATACATATTGCCCAATAAGAAAAACCATCACATCAAATGCCAAACACGGTTATCTAAAGAATGAAACAAGGAGCCGCGGGTGTTCTTCGCAAGTAAATCTTTAATATTAATTCAAACTTCAAGATAAAACATCTGAATAACATGTACAAATGTATTCTATTAAGCAGTTTTTGTACATTCCTTTAATTGTATTCATTATACTGCTGCCTTCGATAAAGACACCAGTCCCAATTCTTCCTTTCTTCGCTGAAGAAAGGACTGTGATCTCAAGGTCAGATTATAATTATTTGCTATAGTTGTGGTGTTATAAAACTTTCTGCCATGGAAATGACCAACAGACACGCTACCTTAATTTGCGTTTTTCTCACATCTGAACTTGTGGGCAATTCCAGTGAAGGTAACTTAAATCCCAACAAGGAGTTGTGACAGGTTCAAGCAGATACACAGCAGTTTATCTGAAGGTTCGCAGTCCTCAGTACAGCATGTTGCAGCTTCGGGTCGAATCACGTTAGCAGTTGTACTTTAATTGTTCAGTTATTAAGTCAATATCCTTTTTCTAAAAGAATATGGCTAAAGAAGCGGTGTTGCTTTATTCACTACAAAGTTGTTTATTATGTAACGACAGAGTGTCAGTTGTCATTTTAAACGGGAAACTTCAATAGTGAGTTTTCTGCACCAAGAAATCTCAGAGTGAGAGACTTAATATTATAACAACGTGTGTTTACAAACTACAGCTTCTTAAAAAAAGTTTGTTGTGTGTTAGTAAGTAGCTAAAGAAGCAATGACAGTGATGCCGAGTTTCTGTTCAAGGGTAAAATTTGCACTTATGTCCTCCATCTGAGGACTACAATTGTTGCTAGAGAACTGAACCGAGTTTTAATAATCTAGTACTTCAGTTATATTAGGTCTAGCAATGGTGTGAATATTTTTCTATCTAATTAGATGGAAGGTCTAATATTTCCTCTATTGGACAAGTGTATGTACTATTAGAATGGTTTTTTACGATTTCATTGTAAATAAACATTTTTTAAAACGGCTGAAAAAAAAGCACCAGGGGAGAAAACATTCAATGCTTTCCTTCAATTTATAGTAGATACTTCCCGCTTTACACTTTACAACTTGTTGCCATGACAACAAATGTATGACTGGTTCCTTGCTTTCTGTGCTAAGATTTAGGACCATCTCCATCATACCAAATTGTCTTGTTCTCGTCATCCATTGTTCACAAATATTTTGAACGTATCAAATTCTGACATTTTTGTTCATGCAAACGTAAGGTGTTTTAGTAGGGGGGGGGGTAACCTGGCTACCAGATTTAGGTTTCCTGACAGAGGTCATCTCAAAAATAAACACGTTAAATCTCGAATTTCAAGGGAAAGATCGCAGTATTTCAGGAATGATTAATCAACTAAATGTTTTTAAGAGAGGTACTAAAGCCATGGATTTTACATTTTCCAAATTTGAGAACTATTGTGGAAATCGCGAATGGAGGTCAATATAATGTTCCACCTTTTACTCAGCATCTAGAACCCTAGTGAAGGAATTTGGTAAAAGATAAGCTTTTAAAACTTGAACCAGTGAAAATGTTTATCAATAATCAATTCGCTTTTGTTGGCATTGGTGAATTTGGAGAATGGTGTGGAGATCTTCGGAAATTATAATCTTGAAGAATTAGAAAAGGAAATTTTAAATCTTCAAGACACGAAATATGTCATGAAACTTCAAGCAATTTTTGGCGCCCGGTAGACAGGAATAAATGTGCTGTCATCCATTGTACTTCTCTGAGAACATTCTTTGCAAGGTCGCATTTTCATGCCTGAAAGTGAGGCTTTAAGAGCAGCCTGTGATATCCCTCAACTCACAATAACTATGCAACGTTAGGTATATTTAGTCACTTTTAACTACTTGCTAGTGGTAGAAGAGACGCCTGCACCACTGAACTAGAAAGTACAATGTTCTAGTAACAAGCCTGAGAGGTCGGTTTAGGGAAACAAAAGCTTAATTAAACTTCATGATTTAAGCAATGTATGGATGGATTTAATTCTTTTAATGTATGGATATGATTTAAGGAAATACATTTATTATATTGATCTATAATACAAAATAAAGTGAACGTATTACTTTCTGAAATTAAAATTTTATTAAGTTTTATTAAATGCTTCCGTCCTTCATCTTTTAATGTACTTACTAAAGAAATATTTGCAGAAGCTAAAAAGCAAACTTAGCTAAATAACTAACTGCCTGTACTACTTTTAGACTTGATACAGGATGTCACAATACTCTGAGATGCAACAAATAACCGGTAACTCATTCACTGTGCTACGTGACAAAAGCCCAAACTTCCCAGGAATAAAGGATAAATAAATTGGATGCGGATAGGTGCTGATTTTCAAAGAGCGAATTTACTTAAATAGCATTCCTGTACTATATACAATTAACCATGTAACCTTCAGTGATGTTTATTGTCAAAAAAAGAAAATGAAATGTTTGGCGCAAAATATTTCAAAAGGTTGACATATTAAGAAAAGGGAAATCACCTGTCTCAATTTATAAGGTCTTCCATGGAATGCTCAAGCTTGAAGGAAGACCTTCCTGGATAAAGAAGAAAATTGTTTATGCTTTAAGGAATACAAAGTGAATCATAAAAAATGCAAATATAGATGTTAAAATAAAAAAAAATCCTGAATTATAAGTACTTTTCCTATACTATAAAAAATTTGCATGAATAGTTATGTAGATTAAACAAAAGTAGTCCAAAAAACCTTGGAAGCTAAAATAAAATAAATTTGCTTATAAAGTTTTTCTTTCCATATTGTTGAGAAGGAAATTTCGGATGGAAAATAACAGCTGAAGACGATATGAAACCCATTTTGATTAAGTATGCTGCATAGATGATATGCATAGGAATGAAAGTTAAATTTTAATTGCAGTTTTATAACTATAAAAATAAAAATATGTGAACAAAATGTCCCCTGACGAGCTATCTATTTACGAGTATAGCTCTGATTATATTATTAAAGTACCAAACAACCGAGTTTCCGGACACCGCCATGGGTGGCCGAGGTCGTTAAGGCGCGGTATGTGAGGGGAGATTTGGGGTTCGAATCCCGCCAGGACCGTCCTCCCTGACTGAGGTTTTTTCCAGATTTTCCTGTCCTCATAACTGGCATATTTACAACAGTATTAAGAAATTTATTTAAATATATTTGGTGTAAAATTTTAATACACAATATGACCATATTAACAACATTTGCAACATTTTGCAAAAAATAATGTTTTTTTAACTGTGATTATGAAAACGACGAGTCATTTGATGATGTGTATAAATAAATCAATATTTTAATATTAAGATCGGTCGTAGCATCAATAAAAAATATAATTTACTTACTAACACCACTCTTTTCACAGACTTAAAGAACTATACCCAAACTTTATATGCAGAACATGTTGGTCCTTGTATTAAGAAAGCTCAATAAATATTTCACTTTAAACATTTTCAAACTTGCACAGCCTTTTTGTTGAGCCCAATTTGCGAGAGTTTCGGAGAGATCATGTTGCCCAGCTCAGCTTGAAAGAGGCGCAGTGGAAGTTTCTGTTGGTGCTAAGTTTGGATCCGATGTCGAAGCGGAAGATTTCGGCTTATCCTTGGAACCCGTGAGTAGAGGCCGTATGCACTCCCTTGTGTAGCGAACAGCACCGCTCTTTCTAAAATACAGATAACAGTAATATATAAAACATTTAGAAGTACTTCTGACCCGAACAGAGCAAATATTTCAATATAGCACATACATAACATATCACAATGCATAATATGAATTAATGTATATGTGTGTGCTATACGCTATTTCCAAGTGTGGAAACACACACACACACACACAAAATTGCTTTCAGATACAGCAACATTACATTTATGTTTGGTTTTCAGGAAAGAAAATACAATTCTTCCATTTTCAAATATCATATAAAATTTTTCTCACTAAATAAAATTCCTGTATGAAGCAGCGTGTCCCATTCTTGTCAAAAACACTCTAATTCACTTTTGTACGCTCCGGTCTGTTTGCTGCAGTAGACGCTTCTCTTCTTACCCGCTACTTGTTCTCACTGGGATACACGTCAGGTGGTTGTTTTAATATAAAGTTTATCGTCTCGACTACTCACATGCAACTATCAATATTCTCAATTCCTCCAGCTTTCCTACGTATAATTTTTGCTTTTATTCGTTGCTGTGGTACATCCATTATTGTGTGTGTGTGTGTGTGTAACACTGTACACTAACACTTAACTAGAAGATGCAATTTAAAACGTGCAATTATTGCTTTCTTTAACACAATGAGAACGCGTCGCCGTAAGTATATGAATATATGATAACACTTTTACTTGGCAGATAGCTACCCAACTCTACAGCCTCCAACAGTACATACCAAGTGCTTTTATTATCTGTGATCTTTGTACAGATGTCTTCCGAAACCGAAAGCCGGTACTCTGCCATCTGCGAAGGTACATGACATGCAGAGATCATAGACGGTGAATGACTGCTAAGACACAAAATGCCACACATATTTTGAAAAGGCAACAACAACAACAACAACAACAACAACAACAATAATAATAATAATAATAACAACAATAATAATAATGCTTTCAGTTCCAACTATCGCCAACTACGGCGCATCACGTGACCTTCCATACTGTTTCTATGTTGCATAGTTACGGAATTAGTCCCTTTTCACCCAAATGTTCTAAATTTAGACAACATGCAGCGAATGTGCAATGATAAGACTAAGAATTAAATAAAACATAACTACGTTAGTCAAAACGACCATGTAATACGTAAATGAAATTAAAACGTATTATTTTTCTCATTTCCTAAATGGTATACACCGAAATTTAATATGAAGAAACAAATATTAATGCCGCTAGAGCGATTTTTAATTTTGGGTCAGCAACTCGCTGCTAATAGTCCAATTGCATTGATTTTCAGAAACTATTTTTCTTATTTTATTTAGTGTTCTTTAGTGTTCTTTTAAAAAAATTAAATTGGGTGATTTTTAAATTTAGACTATACGCCAAGCTTGTCGTGAAAAAACAATTATAAGTGCTGCTAGAGCGATTTTTAAATTTTGGGTTTCAGGTAACCCCCTGATTTTCAGAAACTAATTTTCCTATTCTATTTAAATGACATATACGCGGAATGTCGTTGCAAAAAAAAAAAAAATGTGTTAATGCCAATAGAACTATTTGTACATTTTACGGTGCAGGCAACATCCGCCTATTAATGCCTTACCTGATTTTCAGAAACGATTTTTCTTATTATATTTAAATGACTTATACAGAGTTTCGTTGCGAAAAAAAATACATATATTAATGCCACTAGAGTGATTTTTAAATGTTGGCGGTGCAGGCAAAACCCCGTCCTATTATACCGATTTCACTGATTTTCGGAAACTATTTTTCTTATTTTATTTCAATGACGTATATCTAGATTTCTTAAAAAAATACAATTGCAGCCCCTAGAGAAATTTTTAAATTTCGGTTTAAACACTAAATGATTTTCAGGTATTCCTCTTGGCCCGATTGCTATGTTTGTCAAAAAAAACCTTTATAAATTTTATTTTAAAGAAATTTGTCGAGTTTGGTTGAGATTAGGCACAATTTGAGGCCGCTAGAACAAATTTTAATATTCTTTTAAAATATTTCCAATGGTTCAATTTTGCTGGTTAACGAACTCGACGAATCGTTTGTTAATTGATGGCTATGTGCCGAGTTCATTGAAAAAAAAATTGCGACCGCTAGAGCGTTAACAAACTCACTCACACACATACGCACACACACACATATATAATATAAAAGAAAAATAAAAATAAAGAAACACTATTAACAATGTAACAAATTAACAGTAATAATAAATGTAGATAAGGATAAAACACTTAGATAAAGCCACAATTAGCAATTTCAATATATATGGCAGCGATTGTTCTTAACAAGGCACGCACCCCTCCGGGCTTAAACATTTCTCTTTAATTTTTAAACCCCCCCCCCGCACCTAGAAAGTTCATTTTCTTTAAGTTGGTTTCTCTGGCTGCCTACTCAGCAGAGTGTAAGGAAGGCACACAAGCCGTGTGATATACTACAATTAGTCCTTGTCCTCCATCTACGCGATCAAGAGCCCATCCTGGCTCGAAATACAGTAACCACTACAGTGTTCCACGTCGTCTTACAGTGCATCGAACAGTGTTTTTTAGAGTTTTATGTGTTCCTTACTTTAAATGTGGCACGCCTTTGTGTCATGTCTCCTAAAGAGAGCTTTTTACATTCCTTTTAAAAGAATTTATACCGTCTGGTTGATTATTTTAAATCTTATCTTTTCGTGTTGTCAGCTATTGTGAATGTTCGCTTGCTTCTACTCTATCCTACTATAATTGTTTCTCCTTAAGTGTGCTTTTGTTGTGGACCCATTTTACTCATTTCCCTTGCAAGTTTTTTTTACGAGCGTTTCTACATCTTTACTGCACTTCTGATTTTTTATTGCTGCGCTCCATTTTCAGCTGGAGCTTTGCCTACGTTAATGGTTTAAGCCCAGAGTACCCTCAGTGAACATGGCCCATTTGATTCCTTCTCCCATTCACTTTTGGTTGCGCAAACGTTCCTTCCACTCCTCATCATTAGCCAAATATACCAGCCACAGTTTCTGACTCACTGTGTACAAACTGGTATCTGCCCTAATGGTTTAATCATCAAATTGCCATTATCAGGGATACACCCTGGGGTTCGTCATTATCTCTATGTATTTCAATACCTGATATCACGGCAATTTCTGCTTTTTGCACGTGCTCAAATGCAAGGAATCCAGCAATTCCATTTATCTTAACTAGTAAGTTCATTAAACTCACACTTTTAACTTCTTTTTATTACATTGATTATATTCTTCACACTCTCTCTGCTGCCTGCTCGAAATTGTGAGATCTGGATTCACACCACCTGCGCAAGTTATCAACTCTGTATATTCATCACTGTAAAGCAGGTCTGGGCATTGGGCGTGTACCCCAGTTCCTTAAGAATATTCCCATACTCAGCGATACTCCAGATTTAGCCTCGTTGTTTAATTTGCCACGTCCAGCTAAGCTCAGTGCGAAGCCCCAGATGCCTCAAGATACTAAGAAAGACTTAAATCTCCATATGATCACTTTTGTCTACATACCAGTTATCTGATTCTGAACAGGCTTTGTTACAGAAGGGGTTGTCGTTTGTACCAGTTCCGAGGTTTAACAGGTTTCGCATGATTACTGACGCTGTGAGATTTTGCCGCCAGCTTCGCTGGAGATATTTTTGGCACTCTACTCCCACCATTAACCCCAGTTTACTCCAATTTCGTCCTCCATCTACCAATGAACCACCAGCCTTAGCTTCCTCACACCCGATTGAACGGTTTATAGACAAATTTCTAGAAGAAATCAGCCATCCTAGACTCTTGAAGATGCTTCACTTAAAAGATAAGCTCTCTCCTAATCAAAGCGCATAAATGAAATAACAGTAGCAGCTGTGCAATAAAATAAAAACCCATAACAAATAACAAGTGGGTGAAATGGTCGACAAACAAAGGACTGGTATTAAAACAGCCGCAAGAGCGGAAAAACACAACAGTCTTATAAAAGTCTAAAAAGGGAATAAAATCCCCCCCCCAAAAAAACAAATAACAAGGGCTATAAGCAACACAACCGTTAAATACTGGTACTGAAACGATACAGCAAAAGCTGAAATAACAACAGTCTAAAAATGCCGTCCTGAGTAAAATGGTAGAACCTCACACCATGCTCCAAAAACCACATACGCGAATAAAACGGAGCACTCGCTCAGCAGCAACCTCATTATCTGCAATGCAGGAGGGCAAACCCAACGAAAGTCTAAAAGCTGCCAAATGATGGCATTCGAGGGGGTGGTAAAGGGGTGGTCACAGTGAGGGCACACTGGAGCGGATTGACCATTAAAAAGGTGACAGTGACTAAAACGGCAATGACCAATTCTCACACGAGCTAAAATTACTCCTTCGCGACGAACTGCGCGACAAGAAGTAGACCAGTTAAAAGGGGATGATTTACATTCCCGAAGCTTATTGGCTGGTATTAAATCTCACTCATCGCACCAGCGCGAGAGAATGCATCTACGTAATAAATGTTTAAAATCCCCAAAATAAAAACGTTGCTCGTACATAGCAGGGTCTAAAAGGGCGGATTTAGCTACGACATCTGCGGCCTCATTACCTGGGAGTCCCACATGTCCAGGTACCCATAGTAGTGTCACCCTGACGCCAGCGTCCAGAAGCCTAAACACTACATCCTGTATCTTCTGTACAAGAGGGTGGTGGTTGTACAGATTTCTAAAACTTAAAATGGCACTCAAAGAGTCGGAACAAATAACAGCATTCCCCAGCCCCTGATCAGAAACAAATAAAATCGTCCAATAAATAGCATAAAGCTCCGCCATAAAAATAGATGATCATACGTAAAACTTGCCCCATTAAAAACAAAAGCACATGCTACTCCTATGTCAGATTTCGAGCCGTCGGTATATATAAAATGCCAGCCATTAAAAGAAGATAAAATCTTGCTAAAATTACGGGTGCTGCGGTCGAAGATTTTGGACAGGACGTAAGCCCAAGATGAATGGGGGCCTCTGCTAAAATCCAAGATTGAGAAGAAGTTTCCCCGGTTAAGAATAAAGCAGGTAACTGCACGTCCAACGTCCTTAATAGCTCCCGAAAACGGAAGCCAGCAAGCTTGGGAGTAAAAGACCGAGCAGCATAAAAAGGAGCGAGAGACGCATTAAAAACAGCTCGTTCGTGGGATGACGAGGTTGCGCAGTTAGTCGACAACCATACGCAGAAAGTAAAACATCCCTACGGTAAAACAACGGAGTTTCTCCAGACTCCGCACTTAAAACTTAACACAGGACTGGTGGGGAATGTTCCAATGCCAACACGGATACCCCGGTGATGAATGGGGTAAAGGCGAGGAAGAACGGAAGGTCGCGCTGAGTCATAAACTACACAGTCATAATCAAGTTTAGACCGGATTAGAGATCGATAAAAACGTAAAAGAACCGTCCGGTCAGCTCCCTAAGATGTGCCACGTAAAATACAAAGAGGACGTTCACACTTGCCTCTGAGTTGTGCTATATGCGATGACCAGCATAGTTTTCTATCAAAAATTAAGCCAAGGAATCGAACTTCGTCTGCGAAAGCAAGAGCATTTGGGCCAAGATGGAGAGACGGAGATGGATACTCCTTACAGCGCCAGAAGTTCATGCAGACGGTCTTCTCTGCGGAGAAACGGAACCCGTGATTTACACTCCAAGCATAAAGGCGGTCGAGACAGCATTGGAGGCGGCGTTCCAAAAGACAAGTTCTCCGTGAGGAAAAAAATATGACAAAATCGTCAACAAACAACGACGATTGTGTTCCTGGCGGTAAACACTCAGTGATAGAGTCAATAGCAATGGCAAACAGTGTGCAGCTAAGTATCGAGCCCTGAGGTACACCGTTCTCTTGAATAAAACTAGATGATAAAACTGAACCCACGCGAACATTAAAAACCTGGTCTTTCATAAACTCCCGAATAAAAACAGACATACGCCCACGTATATGCCAATGGTGAAGCGTTCTGGGGATACCGCTTCTCCAGTAGGTATCATATGCTTTCTCCAGATCGAAAAATACGGCAATCGTTTGGCACTTCCGTACAAAACCGTCCATTACATGGGTGGTTAGAGACACAAGATGGTCGACCGAGGAGCGATGACGCCGAAAACCGCACTGAGCGTTCGTCATTAAATGCCTCGACTCTAACCACCACATAAGCCGCCCGTTTATCATGCGTTCCATCACCTTGCAGACGCAGTTGGTGAGGGAAATCGGACGGTAACTGGAACATGTGGGTTCTTTCCAGGTTTACGTATTGGAATGACGGTGGCCACTCGCCAAGCGCTAGGAAATGTGTCATTACACCAAATAAAATTAAAAGTCTGTAATAAAAAAAGCCTTGCCTTCCGCCGATAAATGCTGCAACATAGCAACAAGAATGCCATCCGGCCCTGGTGCGCAGTGTCTAAGACTTCGTAAGGGCGTGCTCCAACTCCCTGAAGGAAAATGGGACATATAACACACTCGCTGGTCGGAGGCAAAACAGAAGCCCTTCGACTCGACCTGCTCTTTAATTGTGCGAAAAGCAGCAGGGTAGTTGGCCGAGCTCGAAACATCAGCGAAAGTGCGTCCTAAAATATTGGCAACTTCAATCGGAGTAGTAAGCACTCGATTAGATAACCTAAGACCGGTTATAGGCGTAAACCTAGGTTTGCCCGCAACGCGGCGTAGTCGTTACCAAACTACAGATGAAGGCGTTATGCGGTTAAAAGAAGAGGTAAAAGTAATCCAAGAAGCCGTTTTGCTATCCTTAATCACTCGACGACATTTGGAGCGCAGTTGTTTATAGCCCGGGATATAGCCTGATCTGCGGCATGAAGTATAACCGTTTCGAGGTGCTCGATCACAGCGTCGATGGATGGAAAATCCAATCCCGAAAATACTGCCAAAGATCTATATAGAGGCCAATTCGCCTTTGCAATAAGCCATTTCGGCGCGCGCTGGGAATGTGCGTTTTATGAAAGTACGTGCATGTGACACGGAAAGTGGTCGCTAGAATTGAATCAGAGGTGACATTCCAAGTAAAATGTACAGAGAGTGAGGTTGAACAAATGGATAAGTCCAAGTGTGAAAAACTGTGAGCGCTGTCAGAAAGAAAAGTTGGTTCACCAGTATTGAGCAGTACAAGATTGTGACGAAACAAAAAGTCAGCTAAAAGGCTACCCCGCGCACACTCTGCGGTGGAACCCCATAGGGGATGGTGCGCACTGAAATCCCCCCCAAAAAGGACAGGGGTGGTAGTTGTGAAAAAAGATGATCAAGATCAACGGTGGTGATTGTACCAGACGGAGGCAGGTAAATACTGCAGATTGAAAAACTCAGGCCAGAGAAGTTAAGCTGCAGCTGCTTGTAAAGGAATCTGCAGCTGTGAAGTACTGTACACGTCATCTCTAATTAAAATAAAACTCCGCCGTGAGCGGGAGTGCCATCTTCGGGAGGGAGATCAAATCTCACCGAAGAGTAACCACGTAAAGTAAAAGAATCTTGTGGGCGAAGTTTGGTCTCTTGGAGACACACAAGTAGAGAGAGTCAGTCGAGCGTAAAAGTAACTCCAGGTCAGGTCTTCGACTGCGGAGTCCAAGCACATTCCAAGAAAGGATAGCCATTGTTAAAATTAGATAAAATTATTTAAAAACTTACCACCATACTTTTTGGTCGGCCCAGGACGAATCAGCCGTTCTTTTTAAAACGCGTTGGACTTGTTGGTTTCCCGGGAGCAGGCACATCTTGCTCCAATACATCCTCAGAGGGAGGGCTCTCCCGCTGAGAGGTGTCCACCGATTCCAACGCCTGGAATTCCAACATAGGAATAGGCGGTGACGGCGACCGCCTAGCGGGCTTGCTCCCGTCATGGGAGCGGGACTTCCGAGGAGGAGAAGGGCTCTTTTTCTGCTGAACAGAAGTTGACGTTTTCATAAAGTCAGTTCTCGTGTACCTGCTCTTAAACTTAACTTCAGGGGCATTAAAAACAATGGGTTTCGGTTTCTCGGTAGAGCGCTTCGGAGAATGGGCTTATTAGGGACCGTGTAAAAACAAGGTCGCAAGTCTGAGTACTGCAATCGCACTTCTTGACCGCAAAAGAAGCTGCTGCGTGTATGTACCGGTCTTAGGCACAACGGGTTGGCGATATTGGAAGCGCTTCCGGGCCTCAGTAAAGGAGAGTTTTTCCTCTACACGGATCTCCTGTATCTAGCGCTCCTCTCTAAAACGAGGGCAGTCGCGGGACGAGGCTGGATGGTCGCCGCGGCATTGAGGCAGACAGGAGCGGATGGACATGCTCCCTCATGACTTGCTTGACCGCAGGTTGCACAGATGGAAACGGCACTCTTGCAGAATATGCGAGCGTGTCCAAAACGTTGACACTGGAAACATCGCAACGGGCTCGGGATATATGGGCGCACTTCTATCAATCCGTAGCCCGCCTTTATCCTCTGCGGCAATTCGACCCTGTCAAAGGTGAGGAAAAGAGTCCGGGTCGGCTGTAATTCCCCCTCTTTCCTCGCCTGTACAAAATAAACAGAGGTGACCTCTTGGTCTTCCAGACAACTCTGGATTTCCGGGTGGGACATTCCGTCTAGTACATTGGTGGTAACAGCTCCTCGCGACGAATTCATTGTCTTGTGTTTCTCAACACGGACGGGATAACCGTGGAGTAGCGTCGCCTTGAGCAATGAGCTGATTTGAGACAGCCCAAGTATCTCCACCAAAAGTGATCCGTTACGTAGACGGGTACAGGTCTTAACGGACCCAGCCACGGCATCATTGCCCTTCTGAATAACAAATGGGTTTACCTTTGTAAACGACTGACCATCTTCAGTACGACTAAGCATCAAGTATCGAGGAAAAGACCTCTGCATACTTCTTTTACGTCAACTCTTTTTCTCTTAGATTGTGTATGATTATGATCATGTGCCATAGCGAATTATTCCTCCACCATTGCAATTGTCTCCGATGGCAGGCTGCTTCATGGGCGCCACCCCGGCTTAGGTAACCTGTCCTGGCCTAGACCAAAAATCACACCTTCCTGCGGGTAGAAGGGACGAAGGGACCCAATCGCCTGAAGGAAGGAACAGATCATGCAATGGCCCTTCTCTGGGCCTGGCCTTTACCAGGAGATACGCTCCCGTCCTATATGATAACCCTGTGCTGGGAGTTATGCCGTTACCCAGTCACTTTTTACCGTGTCAAACGTGGGGGCGCCCATCAGACGAAGAACAGGGAAATAGGACAAATAAAATAATAAAATAGGCGAAATAAAAATGAGTCAAACGCGCAGAGCGCGGACCTGTGGGGGCAGCTCGGGTGCCTCGGGGTTGCTACGCCCCGTACCCAAAAATTTGGGCCCCTGAGGGGAGTCACTAGATGACTATAACACCAAGTTAATTGACAATTATCCTCGTGCCATGGTTCAGTCGAGAGTTTTGTCTTCCAGCCAAAACCATACGACTCAGATATCAAAACAGACAATAATCAGCTGATTATTACCTATTTCTCCGGTCTAGAACGCCTTAAGCCCATCCTAAAGGAATGTTTCAGTATTCTTAAACATAACCTCACTACATCAGTATTGTTTCACAAACCAGCACTCCTAAGTTTCAGGTCCCCACATAACCTTAAAACCATTCTCCGCAAGAAAATTAATTCCAAATTTGTTTCTCAACCTATACATGGGTCTTATCCCTGCAATATAACAACATGTAAAACTTGTGCCCTAATAACGCCTAGTACATCCTTCTTCAGTCCCACAGTTGTCAGAATTCAAAATTCGTATTTTTGGTAAATGTGCCTCCACCAACGTGATATACATGCTCCAATGTAAATTTTGTCCTGCTTTCTACATTGGTTTAACCTCCACTGCAGTTTCACTCAGAATGAACAATCACAGACGCTCTGTCAAATCCTGTTCTTCTTTGCCCGTGGCCCAACATGCCAACCTTCACCATTCTGTTTTCGATACTTGTTTTGCTTTAATACTCATAGATGCCGTACTTTTACTAGTACTCTCAGACACACACACACACACACACACATATCAGAGTGGGCAACCAGCCCAGGACCAGGGGGGAAACACAGAGGTCTGTGCCACCCGGAAGCTTTTGCATTAGGCCAGTACCCTTGGTCACTAACCTGGCCCGCCGTTCGTCGCCCAGACGCGCTAAGTTCCCTTAGCTTCCAGATTCTCACTGGTGGATAGGTCATACTAGCTTAGACCTCCTCGTATTTAAGAGGTGAGTCACCCCAGCATTAAGGTAGCCACCACCCTCCTTACAGACAAAGGCGATTTCGGCGCACCAGCTCAGGGTACACGCCATAGGCACTCCCCTGGGACACGCCGCCATCGTAGGTCCTCAATTGCCCGTGAGTGACGGGTCCACTGCCACGCCGAGTCCAACCCAATCCGGACAACTCCCTTCCGGGAGGGGCTCGAATCAAGTCCGCCCGGCTCCTTCTAGTAACGTCAGAAATACCACGAGCACTCAGGGTCAGCAGAGCCGCACATGGAGCATCTGAAGAGCAACGGCCGAAGCCGCCAACCCCCTTACGGGTACTCTCAGAGACAGAGAGATGGCAGCGATTGTTCTTAACAAGGCACGCACCCCTCCGGGTTAAACATTTCTCTTTAATTTTTAAAAAAAAATCCCCCCGCACCTAGAAAGTTCATTTTATTTAAGTTGGTTTCTCTGGCTGCCTACTCAGCAGACTGTAAGGAAGGCATACAAGCCGTGTGATATACTAGAATTAGTCCTTGTCCTCCATGTACGCGATCAAGAGCCCATCCTGGCTCGAAATATAGTAACCACTACAGTGTTCCACGTCGTCTTACAGTGCATCGAACAGTGTTTTTTAGAGTTTTATGTGTTCCTTACTTTAAATGTGGCACGCCTTTGTGTCATGTCTCCTAAAGAGAGCTTTTTACATTCCTTTTAAAAGTAAATATATATATATATATCGAATAGGTTACATTCCTTCAGAATTCGCTAACAACAATAAATTAGCCAAAAAAAAAAAAAAAACACCAGTCACAGGTAGATTGCAATACCTTCATTTCTTCGGAATTTGCTAAAAGGTTAAATATCACTATTTTTGAAGCCAGCAATGATATTTGGTCAAGTAGATGACAACTCTAAAGTTTCCTTAGCCATATGAATAGAGATAGTTTTGCTCGGGTTTAGCTCAATACAAGGGAAGATCCCACTAGAAATAAGCGCTCCATTAATGATTACATGATTGTAGAGGTCAGATTTTCTAGAGTGAGACGAGGTCCAGAGATAGTGAGTGATTACTCTCTCTCTCTCTCTTTGCGCTAGACTTAATCATTGAATAACAATACCAAAAAAAAGAAGAAAATAAAAAATAAAAGATTAACCGCGAGGTGAAGATAAACTGAAAGAGCCGGAGGTTAGAGCTGAATATTGTAGGAGGATAGAAAAGGCAGTGGAGCATGCAGAAGAAAGTTGGAACCTATTTAAAAATATTATCCTTGAAGCAGCGGAAGGCGTATGCGGATTTAGCAAGTGGAGGAGGTGAAGGGTTTACTTAGAGGACGATTACAAGACTATAAAGAAACCAAATAACGCCAGAAAATGGATCCAGAAGCAAAACGACCACTGTTCAGTGTAATTCCATTGGTATGGAGACAGAAGATTATTCCAAAGAAAGGGAATAACCGGGAATTCTGCAAACACTAACGGATTTCTCTGCTTGTGTACCTGGGAAGATCTACTCAAGGATACAATATACAAGACGAACTGAAAGAATAGCTGTGCTGATTCCGACAAGGACGCAGCAACCAATATTGATTTTATACTAAGGAAAATTAGTGAGAAACTTATGGAATACAAAGCATATGAATGATGATGATGATTATTGCTTAAGGGCGCAAAACTGCTATGGTCATTAGCGCCCAGAAAGCATATGAATCTTGAGAAGGATGTCGACAGGGTGCCTTCGGGAGAGCTTTGGAAGGTTCATAGCAAACGGAAAGTTTAAACAAGCCTGCGAACATCAGGAAGAACTTACAATGAGTTTAAAATCACAACGGGTGTAAGTCAGGGTGAAATTTTATCGCCTTTACGTCTTTATCACATTAGTGGATGATGCAATGAAAGGGTGTCCAAACGTTTCATTCTTGATAGACGAAAACTGTTGCCAGTTCAGGTCACGGAACTAGCTCTGCCGATGTCACAGCTAATTTGAAGGTGTGTCAAGAAAAAGTATGATCATGGTCACGCAAGCAATTCAGTTCATTGTACATACTAAACTTAAGAGTTCAGCAGTTGGAGCAAATCAAATATCTTGCAGCAACCATTGGACAAGATGAGAAATATGAACGGGAGATTGGACGCCAAGGGTAAGCTTTTTATACCATTACAGGCAAATGAGAAATCAGTAGGAAGACTAAAATGGCAGTCTACCGCTCACCCTCTCTCTCCACCCTGACTAGTCTTGGGTTTAAAATACTCAACACCGTAGCAAGGTAGAGATCAAGACACGTAGAGATATTAGATTAGTGGAGGTTGTGCAGATGTGATGAATATGCCGAGATCCAATACCCACGACTTATGTGGGAAAACATCTTATTGCCAAACGGCAACGGAAACAACACAGACGACGCGTTTGCGCTAAGGGGAGTGAGCTTGAGGGAACCAGAAGGAAAGTTCAGGACAGAACGATATGGAAAGCTATCTGGAAAACCCCAGATGTGGTTCTCACGACGACGACGACGACGACGACGACGACGAAGAAGAAGAAGAAGAAGAAGAAGAAGAAGAAGAAGAAGAAGAAGAAGAAGACTGCTGGATGCTACACCGCGACCTTCCAGAAACTCCCACACAAAAGGAAAAACGATCATCATGAAGGCAGTATATGTGAGTTGTTAATTATGACAATACAATAACTTATGTTAAATATAGCTTTAATGCTTTACTTCATAATATTTCCACAATAAATTTAATAACGCTATGTTCATATTGTTAAATGTTTCATTGTTAAGTCGCGGAAATATGGTGCGTAATATTTAAAATCTCAACCCGTTTTGGATTCCACACGTTAAAAAACTATAATTATGGTGTAAATTGTGAAAAAGTTTTTATGATCCTTGACCTTTCAGTATTAACCCTTAATCATAGACACGAGGTCTGTTATCCTGCGTATTTCTATTTGCATGGTCTAATTTCCCATATAAATCGCTAAGTCGTTAGTTCTTGTGTTAAGTTTTTCCCACTGCCAATTTTATTGTATTAATCAGGGAGCTTGATCATCTAAATTTGTTAAATCTCGAGTTATTAGATAATCCGAACGCAATTATGAACAAATTATCTCGAATTACAATAGATATACTATTCTCCAGAGTTCCCAATATCATCATAGAACATAATGATGAGAGAAAAGAAAAATTTGTTGCCTCTTTCCATCAGCTAAAAAAAGAAAACATTTCAAAAGTTGTAGGCGTGATAAAGTAACTAGTTTTAGAGAACTAGCATATTCGGAATGCACACAAAATTTGGACAAGCCGAACAACTGCAGGATAATATGATAGGAGGAGGCAACAATATTACCAGCATTTGCAGTTTTGGACATCGGCACGCAATATATTGAAATATTTATTATTTTCATTATAGTATGGTATATTTAATATTTCGCGTTCTATCTGCTGATCTCATAAATATATTCATTTTTCGAAAAAGTGTCATTTATTAGGGTTACCATGATTATATTAAAATGTAAAACCAAAAATATTTTTACATTGTTACATACTTAGAAGTGAGTTAAAAATAGCGATTCATTTTTATTACTTTTTCTATGGATAAAATCAAATTAATTGCTAGACAGAACTAGTACATCCACGCTTAAGGGTTAATCTGATATACTTGAATGTCTTTTACTATTTAAACACATAAACTCCACTGATTGCTATTTACTTATGGTTCTTTCAATGTTAAGTGACCCATGAGTTAAATTATTTAATTTGCCAATGGTGTTCTGTTATATATAATTTTAAAGCTAAATTAATATGGAAATTGAAGCACATGCTTCCTCCAATAATGTTCTTTTCCTTCAGCCATAAATGTTCTGATTAATCTGGGAAAGAAATTTACTTCAAAATACTACAATGCTGTTACCAGTTTTAGGTGCAAGGAAAGCAGGTGCAATATCTACCATTTACCAGTATAAAAGTGTTTTAAATACATACCTGCCTTTAATCCGTAACAGGAAACTAATATTACATCCCAATATTATTGCTATTCAAACTTCTGGTAAGTGGGGTTGACCATGTGCTGTATAAAATATATATTACATCGTGTTACGGATTTGTTGTTTTTTTATTCCTGAAGAATTACATAATTGTGTATTTTGTATTTCATACACCAATCTTTAATTCATTTCCATGTTTGGCCTTGGCCTATAACTCATAGCTGATTTAAGCTACAGGAAATATTCTGTGTGGAGATGTTTGAAGTATGTGCTGACTAAGATGAAGATAAATTTTCCTCAAGTTGAAAGGATTCACAAATTTTGAGATGGATGTGCTCGATAAAACTTACTTTCCCAGTTGTGTACTTGCGACATCACATGGGAAAGGAGCTGTAGACGGTATATGAAGCGTACGTAATTAAACAAGCACGTCAGTCACAATTATGATTTTTGCACAGAAAGTTGCGAATGGCATTCAAGTCAGCAGAAGATGCGAGTTGTGCACAGAAAATGTTAAACTACGGCTTATCGCATCAGAGAGGGTGTAATTAAAATAATGACAACTAGCAAAGAAGACAGTTCCTCAGTCAACTAAGTACATTGAAGACATACAATGTACCACACCCACAGACAGTTCAGTCTGGTTAATTTGTTCCGACAAGTTTATCCGCATAGTGACAGCTCCAAAATTATTAAACAAAGAGGTCACTTTGTATTTATGGAGTGATATATTGACAGTGTAGTGTATGATATTATATGCTTTCATTAAAATCAGTTCACGGAGTTGCTGCTTTCATTTCTGTTCCTTTTTGTTGCATTCGTAACACTGCAGTGGGTGGTACTTGGCCAAAATATGCCAAAACACAAAACTACCATAAACAATTGTACTCGCTGGTTTAAGAAATGTTTCTTAAATTAAATGTAACATTTAATTTAATTGAAAAAGAAAAGGGACTTATTATTCTTACTGGTGTGATCAAATACTTGCACTTTCTGTCATACCCGTAACAGAACATCAGTATGTTTTTCCTTTAACTCTAGAATACAAACTGAAGCTGAAACTTTTTTTCTGACCAAAAGAGTATAAGAAATATTACCACAAAAATTACTATCACAATCTAAGGCAAACTGATAAAGCAGAAAAATATTTACTCTCACTGTATTTGATCACACCAGCAAGAATAATAAAGTCTTTTCTTTTTTAATTAAAAGATACAGTTATTAATGAACTATTTTACAATCTTCTTTACAGAATTAACTGAGAGGGAATGCAGTTTTTCAGCAACACTGCAAATCATACAGTCAACGCTTCAGCGTGAACTGTACATTAATTTTGGCCCGTCCGCTTCCCCTGTGACTATTATTTCTGAGTTCAATAAAACATAAAGCATAAGAGGCAAATGCACATACCTAGGAATTGATAAATTCAGTTTGCTCAAGTGAATTAAGAACAGTGATGCTCTGTGCTACACCTCCTTGAATGACATGGATTAATCATCATTTCTTTTTTAAGTGATACTTTGTTTAGCCAGTGTCTCCAGGACTGATGCTTTAGTTTGGTAAAGGTTGGACTCTTAGACCGTGAGTACAGGCTGTACGGCCTTAGCGCACGGTAAACTCATAATTTGCTCATCCTGCACTTTTACAGAAGAAACAGTCACAATTCCCTTTCATTTCGATGAATATCACACAACGCTACTTCCCATTTTCACTTATTATTTATTTTAATTTTGGACAGCGTTTAACGCTGATGATTTATGATATGAAATGATAAGTTGGGAAATGAATCTTTTGGGGGGAAAGAAAAGTTTGGTTACCTCCCCAGCATTGATGAGGACTGAGGAAAACATTAAAAAATGTCCAGTCAGAGAGAACAGCCCTGTCGTTCACTAGTACGTGCCATCTGAATACTTTATTTCTGTCAAAAGTCATAGCAACCATCAACAATCATATTAAAATTCTTTCATTACTCTCAAGACATAAATTCACAACTAAATTAGAAATACAGAACATCTGAAACATAATCCACCCAAAGGTACACACAGATACATAGGAGGAAGTTCGAAAGCTTCCGGCCTCAGCTTCACAAAATCCCATCTGGTGTCACATCTTATCTGTTAAGTAAATAATAGAAGCTGTAACTTCCGCTCCGATGTCTTCAGTTGTTCTTTGTTGCATAAAGAAGGCTATGTGTAGGAGATTGTGACATGTTCAAAATGAAGTTTCGAGCTGTTATTAAGTTCTTCACAAAAGTAGCACTTACTCCAAATGAAATTAAGCAGCGATTGGACGGTGTATATGGGGAAGCATCACCTCTCATATTCTACCGTAAAAGAATGGGTCAAACTTTTTCCAATGGATCCAGAAAGTATTGAAGACGAAGAGCGTGTAGGTCGGCCCTTGGAGGTGCTCACTCCTGAAAACATCGGTCGCTCTTGTGGAAGGAGAAATCATGGAAGACCGGCGGCTCAAAGTTACAAAAATAGCAGCAAGGTTGGGCCTTTCTAAAACAACTCTCCTTCAAATTATTCATGAACATTTAAACAGGAATAAGGTTAGTGCCTGGACTTCTTTCCTCAGTCCAAAAGCAACAACGAGTCATCTGTTGTCAGGCATTTTTGGAGCTCTGCCGTGGCAATGAGAGAGAAGTTATGCAAACCATTGTTACAGGAGATGAAACTACGGTCCTCTACGATGATCCCTTATTCAAAAGAGAATCAATGGAGTGGCGAAACACCGCCTCTAAAGGCCAAGGCCACTCAGACAACCAAGAAGATCATGGCCACAATCTTTTCGGACTGTGAAGGAATACTCTTCATTGGAGATGAACACCACAGTAAATGGGGAGTACTATGCTGGTCTTCTGCACAGACTACGTGCTTTCATCAAAGAGAAAAGGCGAGGAAAGCTGGGTGATTTACTCCTTTTTCATGACAACGTGCCAGCTCGTGTTGCAAAGGAAGCTGTGAAGAAATGTGGCTTCAAGGAGATCGATCATCCACCCTACAGCCCAGATCTAGCTGCCAGCGACATTTTCTCTTCTCAAAACTCACAAAGGACCTTCGAGGAAGGAAAGTTAAGTGTGACGAAGAAGTGATGGTTGCTGCTTATGCCCATTTTGCAGACAAGACTTCTGACTATTGGGGGGGGGGGAGTGGATTGAAATGTTAATTCAAAGATGTGGGAAGTGTATTACAATAAAGGATAACTATATTGAAAGGTAAAATATAGTTTTTGTCTTTTTCATAACTGAAAATGGTTAAGCCGGAAACCTATGGACCTACTCTCTTAGCTAAGAGTTTAATCCATACAAAGAAGTTCTAAAGTAAAGTTAGCTATCTTTATCTTCCGTAAACACAAAGAGCCATAGCTTGTCATTCAGATAACTATTTATCAATGGTTTACTAGCTCCAAGTATTTAGTACTAACTTCCAGTTTCTAGACAGCAACATGCAAGAAACATGTCTAATTACACGAAATAAAGCTAAATGTTTCATGCACTACAGCCTTTAATAGAATAGCACGTATCTGATACTTCACAAAGTATGGTGGTGCTTTTAGACAGAAACAGAGAGCAACGTTCTCAAGGGTAACTCAGTGTTATTTGATATTTATCAAACTCAGAGAACGTGATGCTCTATGTGCTTATCTTAAAATACATTGCCATTAACTGCGCTAATTTTCTGCGATCCATATATTAGCGAATTCCAAAGGAAGTGAGTTATTGCGGGACCGCCAAGGGTAGTCGTTAAGGCGGGAGATCTGGAGTTCGATTCCCACCAGAATTGGGCTTTTTCCAGGTTTTACGCAGTCCTCAAAAATTGCCAATGCAGGGGAGGTACCCTAAACTTAGGCCTGGAACGCTTCCTTCCTTAAAAAAAAAACCTTTCCCAGTTTATCATTTCAACTCATGTATCATCATGTTCACCGCCTATGATGCCTCAATAGTTAAAACGGGCGTTAACCACTATTAAAAATAGTCATTGTGTTATTTTATTTTTCGCGCGCGCGGGTGTGTGAGCGCGTGCGCGCTTTCTTTTTCTCAACGAAACTCGGCACATAGCCATCAATTAACAAATGATTCGTAGAGTTCGCTAACCAGCAAAATTGGACAATTAGAGGCGAGGGTTAACCTAAAGCGAACATTTAAAAAAAAAATAGTGGAAAATGACTCTAGTGCACGCAATTTTTGCCTTATTTCAACGAAACACAGTAAAAAACATTAAAATAATTTTATAAAAGTAGTTTTCGAAAATGACTCCGAATGGAGGTATACCTGAAAAATTTTGGGGGGTAAAGCGAAATGTAAAAATAGTGGGTGCAATTTCAAACGCTTTTGAAGGAAATTCGGTATATGCCATTGAAATAAAGATGGCAAAATACTTTTTTCGAAAATCTGTGTGATCGGACTATTAGGAGAAGGGTTTACCTAAAACCCAAATTTAAAAATCACTCTATTGGCATTAATATATGCTTTGGCAACGAAACGTCATATATGCCATTTAAATAGAATAAAAAAATGGTTTCTGAAACTTGGTGAAATCAAGGTCTTAGACGGGCACGAGGGGGGGATTGTTATCTGAAAAACCTGAAAAACAAAATCTATCGACACCTATATTTGTTTCTTCACAAAAAAAATCAGTACATACCATTTAAATGAATAAGAAAATTTTTTCCTTAAAATTGTGGGAAATGGACTATCAGGAGTAAAGGCATGCCTGAAAACTACAATTTAAAAAGTGCTCTTGCGTTTAATTTTCTTTGTTGTTTTAAAATAAAATGATAAATTAATTCAGCATATGAACTGTATTTATAACGATACATATGTTTTATATTTAACAAAAGTATCGTCGTGAAGATAGCAAATGTGAAATATTAATCTAATATGTGTTTCAGAATTATATTTGTATGTAAGAGCGCTCTTTAATAACCTTCAGAAAACGTTTGCGTTACATATTTTAACTACAATAACATTTAAATTAAATTTCAAAGTCAATGAAAATCGATGAAACTTTCGATCGTTCTTTACTGATTCTGTATATTTGTTAGTACAACGAAATTATTTTTAAATAGTAACATATTTTTGTTTTATTGAAACATATGAGCATCATCTTAAATACAGAATGTAACTCGAAACTTTGTTATTTTCCTTTGTGTAAGTGAATGTAAAAATATTGGGTAAGTTATAATTATGGTTAAATTTAAAAAAATTAAAAAATACCCACACTGTATATCTTTGTCTATTACTGGTCATATATTTATTTTAATTAATAATATACCATTAATTCATGTGGTTTAATCTCAATAACTACCACACAGTAACGACATAACTTATTTATTTCATTTTATTAATTAATAAGGCTTGATTTGGAATTATGTTCTTTTTGAAGTTGTCGGACTGTAGAATTACAGATTAACAAACCTTAATGTAGTTTTGAACGAGTTACCTATTACCTATAGGTAATATCTTGATAATATTTAAACATTTTTTTACACTCGTCTCTGAGTTTTTTTAATACCAGGGACTCACGTTAGTTTCTGATCAAATGTAACTTCTAATATTTTGATCAAATTTGCAGCTTGAATTTTTTGTCTACTAACGTATACTTCAGGTTCATAACATTTCTTCCTATTTCTTAAAAAAATTCCTGCATTTACTTTTGTTTATACAAGGTTTCATTCCAGTTTTCTTTAACCGTGTTTGTGTGTAGTACAAGTAATTGCGTTGTGTCATATTCTTGCCTTAAAAATATTGTAGATCATCAGGAAACAGGGTTGCGTTAACAGATGGTTCAATGGCGGTGACAATATAATTAATAAAAAGAGCATTACACTTAAAATTGAGCCTCGAATCACCCACCCATTTGGAAAGTTTATTGTTCAATCTTATTTGTATAGTTCTTGCATTTAGAAATTTATATATAAAATGTATCATTACTTAATTTTAACAATGAATTATCTAAATCTAGACTTACTGTTAAGAGGTGGTGAGATACACTGAAATCATTTCTAACGGTAAAAGTTTCAGTTGTTAAAAGTTTATGAATCCATATCCTTCATTGTTTTTTCTAGAACTTTGCATAAACAGCATGTGTCATTGTTATAGGTCGGTAGATCTGTTGGTTAGGTTTCCAAATAGGGACTACGATGCCACTGAGTTGTATAATTCATTAAATATGTTAGTACCTCCTGAGGTAAATATTTTATTAATGAATAAAAAACATCTCTTGAATTTCCACAATGATTTAGGTATTCTTTTAATTCTTGGGTGCTTTATATTGTCATTGAAGCTTTGTTAGTCTTCATTAGTCACCTTACTTTTTTGATTGATTTATTTAAAGGCGCTCATTAACATCTCAGGTCATCAGCGTCCCATTCAATTCAGGGCGTGAAACGGCCGACAAATTTTGCTCAGAGGCCTCTCTTTCAGGCTTGAGGTTCTTTATCGTGCCGTAAATGTACGACACGGGACCCACGGCTTTACTTCCCTTCCGAAGGAAGCCATACTTAGGATTTTTACGCCCGAAAAAATCAATCAGTCCTGGCCGGGTTCGAACCCGCGTACTTGGGTGTAGGAGGCAAGTATGATAACCATTACACCACCAGGACCGACGTCACTGAAAATATTTACTGAAAATATAGCCTCCATGCTCTTTTTTGGTTGGTAATAATTGGTGTGTCTTATCTCCAGCAAATGAATCAGTCAAAACATTTGCAATTTCTTTGTTACCTGTCAAACAACTGTCATTGTGTGGTGTGGAAGGATTGGCCAACACCTTTATTTTCTGCCAGATTTCACGTTGGTGTTCTGTAGATTATTTTTGAGGCAAATCATCTGAAGATTTTACTTCCTGAGAATGTAGTTCCTTTAGTAATTTTTTGTTTATTTAATGGCGATATAAAAAGTAAGCCAACATGGCATTTTTAATTTATTTTATTATTTCCCGTGATTCACGTGATTTTTAAGATAATTAATTCTGTTACCCCATACATTGGAAGAATGCTCGATTTTGCTTTTCACAGTTGTTTGATTACGCTGATGACCTGAGCTGTTAAAGAGCGTCCTTAAATAAAAAAAAACAGTTGTTTGACATCGATTATTTTAACTAGGAACTCGTTTCTCAATAGGAATACTTTGGAATGTTTAGTTCACAGTAAAATGTTCCACTAATTCATTTATATTCTTATTTTTAATATCCCTGGAACGTAAAAAGTCATTTAGTATATTTTTAAACTATATTCTACATTCTGAGCAGTTTACATTTACCTAAAACCCACTTAGGTTATCTATAATTGCTAATCGAAATAGAATTTCTAGTCACTTCCATGCAGTGTTGGGAAAGCTGACCAGTTAATGTGCGCTATTTCAGCTGCCAAGTCGGCACTACAATACTATAATAAACTGTATTACCTAGGTTTCATAATATGAAATCATAATTTCCTCAATTAATTTTCCTCACTGATCTGCAGAAATTTCTGGATAAAGACCAAGGTTACAGTACTTGGTTTATAAGTTTAGATAATTAACACAAATCAATATTTACACTGATACATGCTATTACACCGCTACAAAGTAGTTATTTAACTATATAACCACCTGACTCCAAGGTATTATTAATATAAATGCCACGCCTTTCTTGCATGTTAGGTTAATATTGTTGTGTTCTTTAGTTACCTTTAAATGCTGTTTATTGGCTTGTATTTATTCAGTAGATGTTGTAATCGTTTCCCCGAGACATTGTGTTTAACGCCCGTTTTTACTAGTGAGGCATCACAGGCGGTGGGCACTGGTGATACATGAGATGAAATTATATATTGGGAATGGATTTTTTTTAAGGAAGGAAGCGTTCCAGGCCTAAGTTTAGGGTATTTCCCCGGCATTTGCCATTTATGAGGACTGAGGAAAACCTGAAAAAAAAACCTGTCAGGGAGGACGGTACTGGCGGGATTCGAATCCCAGACCTCCCGCTCACTAGTCCGCTTCTTAACGACCTCGGCCACCCGTGGCGGTCCCTGAGACTTAAATACATTCTATTTTAAGTACCATGATGCTGATATATAAAAGAGCAACACTTGGGGGAGGGGTTATTAATACAATTGTCATCGCCTATAGATTTATCTCAAAGTGGAGGGCTTGTTGATAACAACTAGTAATTTTTTTCTGTTTATAACACTCTGGGCGAATGTTTCAACTATATTTTCCAAGTTAACGTTATATTTTTCAATGTCTTTATTTTCAGTAATTTTTTTTTTTTTTGAATGATTTATTTATGGACGCTCTTTAACATCTCAGGTCAACAGCGTCCCATTCAACTCACGGCGTGAAACGGCCGACAAATTTTGCTCAGAGGCCTCTCTTTCAGGCTTGAGGTTCTTTTTCGTGCCGTAAATGTACGACACGGGGCCCATGGCTTTACTCTATTTTCAGTAGAGTTTTCATAAACATTTACAAGCTTTAAGTTATTATTTTTAACCAGTGAAATCAAGTCATCTACAGCTAGTTTGGTTACAATATAAATATGTATATGGGCCTAGTAATGCAACTGTTTAAATATGCCTGAATTTAAATACCCTGACAGCATAACGGTCAGAGCTTAAACCGACTTCATGTCTTAGGGAAACCACCTATACAAAACAGTTGCTCTTAGTAAACCAAGTCGGTCCTGGTGGTGTAGTGGTTACCATACTTGCCTCCTAAACCCAAGATCGCGGGTTCAAACCCGGCCAGGATCGATGGATTTTTTCGGACGTAAAAATCCTAAGTATGGCTACCTTCGGAAGGAAAGTAAAGCCGTGGGTCCCGTGTCGTACATTTACGGCACGATAAAGAACCTCAAGCCTGAAAGAAGAGGCCTTTGAGCAAAATTTGTCGGCCGTTTCACGCTCTGAGTTGAATGGGACGCTGTTGACCTGAGCTGTTAAAGAGCGTCCGTAAATAAAAAAATAAAAAAATTAGTAAACCAACTGATAAAGCATGCGACATTTTGTCTTAAACAAGAGAACATTTACAATACAGAAACATATGAGAAAGAAGCTTTGAACCTCTCAAGGATATTCTTCTTTCAATGAAAGTACCCTAAATTGAGAACTGAAATTGTTCAGCTCCAAATTTTCCATGTCATTTCAGTATCTACCACCTGCGACGCTATTGTAGTAAAAAAGGAGGGGGGAGAAGTGTCAAACATTCGCATACTTGACTGTAGTCACTTAACAGTAAAATGCTTTATAAGAATGTTCGCCTTTTTAAAATGCAATATCTGCGAAATCTATTAACATTCATTATGTTCGTGTTGTAGATTTCATTTAGGATTAAAGAAATGGTTATTGGTCATACTGGTGCAAAATTATGCATGTAATTTAATTAACTCCCCATAAACGACATCTTTTTCAGAGAAATTTGAAAAAAATATTCCAAAACCTAGCTGTAATGAGGACTTATTATGCCATAAACAAAAGTATTAAGTTATGGGTACAGTTTATATGAATGACTAAACTTCTGCGTCGAACTATTTAAAAATATCTTGAGCACATTTCTATTACACACGATTAATAAAGCAATAAATAAACAAGCGAAAGTTTAATAAGCATCAAAATATAAAACAACACATCAGGATTCCGATGGGGTAATTAGAGTAGGTTCCCAATTGCTGAGTATCATACAATAATACTGCTTTGATAACATAGAAAAGTTTGTAATTTTACAGGATATTCTTGGTTTTCCTCTAATATTTAGACGTGAGAACTCTGGAGCAGGCTGCACATACGTAATTACCATGTGAAAAAACATGTTTATAAATTAATTTCCTGCAATGCATAATTACTGTCCTTGAGCGGTTACTGCGAATGCACCTTGCACTGCTGTTAGAGATTGCAATGCGTGCGAAGAAAGAAGATTCGTCTTTTGTTTTGCCTGTTTAAAATTGTACAAAGCCACTTAAGGTTTACGTAAACTCCAACTACCTTTGCACAGAGTTTTCTACCGTACGTGCAATTGTTCATTTGACTGTATTACACAAAACGGTACAGGAAATTGACATAAAGGCAAGTCTGTCGCTCGGGACTAATGTAAAAAGGCACCAATGTTATAAATAAGCAACATTTCCACATAGACAGTTTTATTAATACAAAGAGTTGGTCAATTAAGAAATCTGGGGTGTTGTCAAACTGACGTCCAGTATGGAGAAATGGGAAAGTTATCCTAGTTGTGTAAAACACGGTGATTTATTAGAAAATCGTACCTGTCACCGCAGAAAACAAGAATCTTGCATGGTCCATCATCTCTAGGGTGGCCGAGGTTGTTAGGGCGCGGACTCATGAGCGGGAGGTCTGCGGTTCGATTCCCACCAGTTGACTGAGGTTTAGGCGTCATAAATGTCAAATGCCGGGGAGGTTTATCTAAACTTAGGCCTGGAACGCTCCCTTCCTTTAAAAAAAATCCTTTACCAGTTTATCATTTCATCTCATGCATCATCGGTGTCCACTGCCTGTGATGTTTCAGTAGTAAAAACGGGTGTTAAACATATCACCTCTAGGCGATGCTTATTAGAATAACTTGCTGCAAAACGCGATTGAATCTCAAAATGGAGTCAAGTGACTAGAGGAAGCTTGGCTGGATGGCTTTCACTATTATCGCCACAATCTTCGTAAGAGCAAGTTGCTAAAGATACATGTAAAAACTAAGGCAGAAATATGCATATAAAACAATAAATCTTTTTTATCCCACAAATACCTTGTGGTTTTATGCTACTTTCTAGCAGCGAATTGTCGTTTTTATTGCGTTTGGCACGAGTTTAATTCATACATAACCTTGTTCCATTGCACATTTTGGCAGCATTATCGGCGATTCAATATTAAATGCGTTCCAGTCGACGCTGCAGATAATTCAATGAGATGCACGATATTTACAGTAGAAAGCCATATGAACACAACAGTTCAGTGGAAAAGTATCAAGATTTGTATGGTATATCAGAGCCGGCGTATATGGACATTATTATTTTAGGTGCCATAACTCCTTATTCTAAAAAACATTCATCTCGTTAAAGTTGTTCAGAATATTTTATTAAAAATTATCTTTCACTTATTGAAATGAGGATATAACTTTGATGGCAATGACATTCGCTAGTTTTTAAATCATCTGTCCATTGTCAGGTAAGGATCAAGTTTATCTGCAGGATTTATAACACCCCGATATATGCTTTCCCTGTTGTGCGTTTCAGATAACTCGCAGATATCGCAGTAGGAGATGAAATAAGGAAAAACAAAAAGAGAATGGTTTGTATAGATAAAATATTAGTTCTAAAGAGCAATCTTTATTTTGGCACATATGCTTGACTTGAAAATAGAACTTTACTTTTTCATGTAAGGGTACAAATTTGGAGTTTTAAGGTATCGTATTTTTAACCTTTATCTGTGAGAAATTCCGTTCAGATTTTAGAATTGGTTAAAAACACGCATACTTACCCTTTTTCTCCGTGTTTCGGCGGATCCCATGATGAGCGGCATATCCTTGGCAGTAGAGAAACTAACAAAAGTAGTATTCCAAAGCAGAGAATGCCCAGTGTAAGGTAAAGCCCCAACTGTGGCAGCGCCAGGAGCATGCGCAGAGATTGAGCCATGTCTGCAGTCAGAGCGGCGCGCTGATCAAACCACATCATAGGGAAGAAGATTGTTGGGACATCGCTGTACATTCTGAAACAGTAAGCGTCTCTCATTATACTTGTTGAACATAGAACGATATTATGAAAAGAATGAAACACTTCACATTCTTTCATTTTGAATTCGATTGTCAAGGACAAATGGGCAGTTTTCGGTAACTTCAGTTGTGCTCAAGGGCTACGCCTACGTCTGAAATGGGGGCACCTCCGGAAGGGCGAGATAGGGTCCTTAATGTTGTTTCCAGAAACAGAGTTGATGTCCTCGCACCGGACGCAAGGTCCAAGTGTCAAGCTACCGCTACACTTTCGACCCTGTAGAAAATATGAAGTGGGAAAGCGGAAAATTCGTAGAAAGGAAGCATTCGCCCAAAACGTGGAAAAAACCCAAGTCAGGATGACCAGAGACCTACCCTAGGGTTACCAACAACACTTAACTCTATTTACCGGAAATATACCTGCTACAACAAATATCCCCATTATCTAAGAGGTGAGTCAAAGCAGTGGGTTCCAAGTCTTAAATCGTTCTTGATTATGTTTTGATATTTCTAACGTGAGAATACCAGGTTAAACTTTGTTTCATTTTACAAATTGATAAATGCACAAAATAGAACTAAAATGTGTATCAATGTTATACATCCACAGAGCTTTGCTTCTTTTTTAGAAGTTATTATTTATAAAGCAATTGTTGTCATTTACATAAGAAGATAATTTTGTTTATTAATCACATTACTGTATACTGATGACTACAAAGGAGTAATAGATCTTTATCAAAGTACCAAAGAAATACAAACTCTAAGTTATACAAAAATGTAAAACTAACGGAAATGTCCTTCAATAATTTCTTGTGTACTGCAGATTTCTTTAAATAATTATAAACACAGCTATAACCGCCTCGTCAGGTGTAGCAGTAATCTTTTTTATCCATGGCGAAACTGTAGAACACAGACGCCGTTTACCTATAATAAACTGCGAAATGGAGTTTGGAAGTACGTTTTGTGGATCATCACATTATTATTGTATTTGACTAATGCTCTGCAAGGCTGTTTATGAATTTCCAATTTTTCTGGACATTTTTCAGCTAGTTCATTTTCCTTCGACGATTCACACAGAATACAATTACATTTTTTACGAGAACACAATAAACTGTTTAACTGTGTTTGAAAAATCTTATCATAAAAATGATTCTTGATATAAAATAAAGCTTCTTTGTTCATTTGGTGCATCATACTTATATTTACATGTTCTATTTTTGGTTCTGCTTTTAAATAATGAAAAGAGGTTTGGTTTATTTATGGACGCTCTTTAACATCTCAGGTCATCAGCGTTAACGAGAAGAGGAGAAGAGTTAATGTGTTTTCTGTTACTTTCTTTAACCTCATTGTGATCATGGTGTTTCCCTTGTTTCTTAAAAAGCGCAATACCTTCTTGAATCTTCTTAATTGTTATTCCAGTATCCTTGATACATATACTTAATGTATTCAAAAATGTTTTCTAACAAACTGTTATTCTCTTTCCGTTCAACACGAAGATAATATCCTTCTGAAATCTGTGCAAGTTCGTGTAATTGGAGCGATATGATTGACTACAAAATATCTTAAGTTCTACTTCCCTGAACATTATGTTCTGTTACTATTTTATCCGTATATTTTACTCTACATTTGTTTCACACACTTCTTTTACCTTTGCACTTTTATTTTTCCTGGAAATATTTCTCACTCTGTTTCATTATGAATTCATTTCTTGGAATTAATTTTGTCGTACTCTTTTGAATGTACATCAAGAGGATAAACAGAAATGTTATTCAAAGGCTTTAGGTTTAATGCCCACATTAATTAATGCTAATATCAATTACAGGAGAATCTAGGATTTTCCTCTGTACTTAATACCATCGATTTACAAGCCTTAAGTAAATTATTTCGAAGAACGTTGCACCGTTTTGTGCATAACAGACGTCAGCGGAATATCATACACCTGCGTTTGCAACTCGCTTTCAAAGGAATTATTCTCATTTAGATTATGTCAGTATAGGAAGAACTCTCTTCATTCCCAGATTTCTGACACCAAACTGTTTACTGCGGTATATGTAGCAACCAGCACAACCCCACCTCATCTGTAATTATTAAAAGTAACATATCATTTGAGAATTCTTATTTCCATTGTTTACCCTCTTTCCCTAAGTTATTACTGTACCAACAATACCTTATATAAATAAAGAGTATTAATAGCACTTTTATGATATATTAACGTGTACTTCCATCCTACAATATTACAAATTTAAGAGTTATATTTTCTAACAAACAGAGCACAACTTAATTGCCAAGAACCCTTGTTTTCGGAACATAATGAACATTCATGTCGTACGTATTTCCCATTTAACTAGGAAATTCATGAAATTACACCAACCAATATTTACTTTTAAGAGATAAACAATATATATGGAAAAAGACAAAATATATAATATATAACATTTTAAATACCTAAATAAAATAAACAGAAAAGAAAACAATACAAGAGTAAATAACTTACTCCCTTACATACATGCACAAATAATTAAAAACAAAATAAGACTCGCGTTCCCCTTTCCCCCTCTCTGCCTCTTCCGATCTGAGTTTTACTAACTTTGTTTAAAACTGTACCTACTCCCTCCTCCTCCTTTCTATCTGCCAGTGAAGTCCAGTACTGTTGCCCTCTTCCTCCGTTAAATAACGGTGCCAGTAGATCTCTCTGCATTCTTCCGCGTCGGTCCTGGTGGTGTAGTGGTTACCATACTTGCCTCCTAAACCCAAGATCGCGGGTTCGAACCCGGCTAGGACCGATGGATTTTTTCGGGCGTAAAAATCCTAAGTATGGCTTCCTTCGGAAGGGAAGTAAAACCGTGGGTCCCGTGTCGTACATTTACGGCACGAAAAAGAACCTCAGGCCTGAAAGAAGAGGCCTCTGAGCAAAATTTGTCGGCCGTTTCACGCCCTGAGTTGAATGGGACGCTGATGACCTGAGATGTTAAACAGCGTGCATAAATAAATCAAATAAAAAAAATCCATTCTTCCGTCCCCTTGCTGTATGCCAGAATACGTTCACACGATTCTTTTAGGGAAGATTCTCTGTCTGTTACTTTAGTCATTCACCACACGTCTAACCGAAACCAAGCGAGCACCTGATTGCTTCTATTCGGATGTAACGCTCCATTCCCCATCCTATTTTCAGCTCCGATATAGCATCTCCAGCGAAACTTTTACTACACAATCCGATACAGTCAGTGTATCTTAATTTTCCTTCAAACTTCCCTCCTGTTTCCCTGCTCTGCGATTCAAATAATATCCATTCTTATATTTTCCAGATCCCTTCTTAATTTCCCCCGTATTCTCAGCTGCTCCCGGTAGCAGATAGCCCTAATTAGTGTCTGATCTCCGTGAATAGTTCGTAGACAGTACTTCACTACTCGGCGCCTGCATTCTACAGGTTAAGAAGTGCTTGACGCAATCGCGTAACCGGCCGGCAGTGCTATGTCGGCGCATATTTCCCCTCTCCTCCGCGAGGCTTCAGTGTGAGTTGAAATCTTGCGCAAGTAGCACCTATTTGTGAGGCGACGCAATACAGTGTGTTGAGTGAAAGTGTATCAAGCGAACCTTGCGGGCGGTCGCAAGCCGCAAAACCGGTTGCGTGAAGAATTGTTCACCCTGTATAATCTCGCTATAGGCACCAAATTCCCTAAGGATTCCGCAATTCGCTGTACCCCTTTCCGCTCTTGAAATACCTTTCGGAAAACCGGTTCTCACCCGATTCAATTTCCAACCCCAAATTTCGGACCCATAAGTCATTGTAGATCGTACTACTGCCCCATATATTGTCTGTAACGTCCTATCGATACATCTGGAATTCTGCTTCGTATACGGAGAGTTTCTGCGGCTTTCATATTCGCTTTTAGCTTCGTCTCATCTTTATGTTTCACTCATCTTCCATTCATCGAGAAAGTTAGCCCAAGGTACACAAATTCTTCACATTATCTAGCGTCTTCCTGTGTATGTTCATGTCTCTGCTTTGTTATAAATTGTTCCGTTCTTGAAAGCCATAATCTTCGTTTTTCTTGTATTCACCCTAAGTAACCAAGTATCACAGTAGGTCTGTAGTCTGTTTAGTCCACGCCGTAGACCATCTATCATAGTATGCTGCAACTAAAATCACATACCACTTAGTCATTCCATAAGAACAATTGCTAGCTGTACAAGCTTATGTTCTGTATCTGTCCATTTAACAAGCTATTTATTTTTATTTGTGTTAACTGTCGATTTGGCAGGGCTTCTTCAGAAAGACAATACCACAAGAAAAATGAATGGAGAACAACAACTCCCTGTAGTGATGCAATATCGCATGATTGTAATAAAGAAAACAGAAGCAACTCAAGCAATACAGGTTTTCTTGAATTTTAGTTGTATTCAAACAGTTCACCAACGCCTTATGTGCTTTGAAGTCACCATATGGTGCTTACAATTTGTAGACATATTGATATGAAAAGTACAGAGAATAAGGATTCCATTGTTTTAAATACATACAAATGCAAGTTGTAATTGTAACACTATTGCACTAAGCCGCCCACATTTGGAACTCTATTTCTATTTATACATGCTTCATGTATGAGCATAGATTATAATTCTATAAATTATAATAATTTAATATATTAGCTAATTATTTAGTTTACATGAGTAAGTTTTATAGATAAAGCGATAAAAAATGAAGATCGTGAAAATTTTGGAATTTCCTCATTTTGTTCTAACTCGTGTTTCTTTCTTGTTTGTTTCTTCGTGTATAGCACGAGAGACTTAATTTGACAATTTCCATAATGTTCTTGTCTAGTTATATATATCCGGGTAAATTATTACTTTTTGTTCATTAAAAAAATTTTACAGTATGTTTATACATCATTTTCACTCCTAGTTTTGCTTATTTTCGCTAATTGTATATTGTGATGGTATCTCAAGCGTATCGTGTGACTTTTACGTCAGAAAAGGTCGTGAAATTTGAAAAAAAAACAAATTATTTTTATCTATTACATCTGTCTCGCAGTTTTCGATGACAAAAAGAAATCTTGAAATTCCTTCAAAAAAAGGGGGCCTTTTGCTACGTTTATACAAAATAAAGTGCATGTTGTTATGTATTACAGCTAGATAATCTCTCAGTCATACAATACATTAAGGAAATGCTATTTTTTTGATTGATTTATTTATGGACACTCTTTAACATCTAAGGTCATCAGCATCCCATTCAACTCAGGGCGTGAAAAGGCCGACAAATTTTGCTCAGAGGCCTCTTCTTTCAGGCTTGAGGTTCTTTTTCGTGCCGTAAATGTACGACACGGGACCCACGGCTTTACTTCCCTTCCGAAGGAAGCCATACTTAGGGTTTTTACGCCCGAAAAAATCCATCGATCCTGGCCGGGTTCGAACCCACGTTTTGGGTGTAGGAGGGAAATGTTTTTGTAATATTACAATTATTGCACATACATGTTAAATGTTCATGTTTACACTACAGACTCAAGACGTAGACATTTACATCATCTACTAAGTGTTTACTAAGAAATGGTAAAGCATCTCGATAACCTAGTTAAACTTTTACTATACGTTTTTTTTGCTAATTTTCCTAACTCTCTGCAATTATTTTCTATCCGTACAACAAAACTCCATTTTTGAAACTACCTAATTATACTATAAATAACTAATTATTTTTCCTGAGTTAGAATTTGTATCTAGTTTCATATTTACAAAGTTTATTCGGTTTTGGAAAGCGCGAAGAAATCGTAAAATTAAATGTAAAACAAATGGAAATTTAAAGCGCATAGTTAATCAAAGACGAATGTAACATTTAAAACCATGAAAAGGCAAATCAAAATGCTCACCTCAAAATACGAATAAAAGAAATTTATAGGACTATACTAAAAGCGAAAGTATGTGCCTAAATTTAATAGTGCTGATGAAGAATTTATGCAGAACGTTCGCCAACGTCTCTAAATCAGCTTCTTTTTAGACTTCTTTTTATGGGGAGTCCTAAAGGAATGTCGGTGGCTCATCCCGATGATTTAAGCGCATTGTAATGCAAAATGTATCTAAGCTGATGATAATGATATTTAGGATAGAGCCGGAACGCTGGTTTGACATCAGTCGCATTGCAAATGGTGATGGTGTTGAAAACTAACATTGTAATTATTAAGACATCAGAAAATGTTAATAGTTTAATTAAAGGGGTTTCATATTAATGGTGTTTTTTCAATCTTGGCTAGGCACTCCATGGCAACCATACTTTGGTACGTACGAGTGTAAAATGTGTACTATCCAATCTAAGTACATTTTTTCTTCCTTATTGTACATATTTTCAGCCCTATATATTTGTTATCGGTATTTTAAGTTGGTGGTTGAAAAATTGCTAGAAGTAAGTAGTACCTTAAATGACGGCGGAGGGAAAGCTTGGAAGTAAACATGTTAAAGAGCGTCAGTAAATAAAACAAATCAATGCCCTGTTGACTTCCCACTTGAATGGAGAATTAAAAGGAACAATTGCGCTATCTGTAGGCAGGATTATGGTTACTCCAACGCTTTAATTCGGAATATAAACTACTAACACCTTGCCTGCAATATTAGCAATTGACCCGTTAAGATACTAGGAACAGATTGCTGGACAAGGATGAAATAGTTTATTTGCACTTGCGCTCTATAAACTAGTCCTAAGACATGCTTTTTAAGTTCGCTGATTGTTCTGCCATCTAGGAACTCACTGAATAGACTATTTAATGCACTTCCTTTTAATCCAAGTATCAATGAAGGCATTATAAAGGAAATCTTGGATTTGAGGTACGAAAGATGAATCAAAACCAGAGATTTTGTTTTGCAGTCAAAATTTTCACAAGGTCGACGGGATGGAAAACTTCGTAGCACGGAAATGACAAGCTGACCTCGTGGCTAGAGGTCTGCGAAAGCAGTGGAAACAGCCTGTGGCGTAACTACTTCTGCGGTCTGCTACACCTGCTGATATTTTAGAACTATTATTATTAATGTAATTGAAGCTTTGTTTTGCGCAGCACTTGTTGTGAAGGCTGTTGTAATCATAAATCGTTCAGCACTGAAGACCTTAGTGAAACGATTTCCCACAGAAAACATTTTGTTTCAGATGGCGAAGACAAGAATGCAACCATTCATGATGTGTCGCATTTATTAAAAAGTGTGGGTAAAATGTTTGGAAGTGTGGTGTTAAAACAACAGGAAATAGTGGAACACTTGAAGCCGTTGTTGGCTGCCAATGAAAATTGTTTATATAGAGTGATTAATATAGTTATCTGCAGATACACACTGCAACCCAAATGGAAGAGTAAATCTGGCGGCCCAGATCTTTAATAAGACTATGTCAAGTGCCATACTTGTATTGATTGATGGTTTTCCACAGCTCATTCTTGTTATTAATGAATGATATTTTTGACAGTCTTAATGAGACTTGCTCCTCCCCAGTGTCGCTCATATGCAGCATCAGGTCATCTGACATTTGGGGAGAATGCAAATGCGGCTGTGACCAATATGAAGTTTGTTAATAGTGTTACAGGGAAGATTGTCATTAGTATTTTAGCAGTGCAATGTTTGTGAACTTACAAATAGAGAGCTTAATTACTTAAAGCTTAGAATTCTTAATCAAGATGGTCTAGAGAATTTCTTTGCAGTAATCCGTCAGCATGGAGGTAATTACAACAACCGAACTTGTTCTCAGTTTAGTTCAGCCTTTAAATCATGTGAGTTGAAGGGCTTTGTTCTTCTAATTCCAAGTCCAAGAACTGTAAGAATGACGAGGGGCAACTACTTTCTTGATTGGATAATTTTATTAGAGAAGACAAAGATGACATAACGCCAAGCACAAGGGTGTTTTAGGGTTTGCGGAAGGCCTGTCTGTTCGTTAAGTCAGTGGTTATTTTGCTAAATGTTTATTTACTACTAGACATTGCGAAGATTGCCGGAGTACGCTGAAGACAAGGAAAGAGGCGCAAGAGATGCAGGAGGGAAACTGTATATCCATTAAGGAACCTTGCTGTTTCTGTGTCATACAATTTGTTGCCAGTTACTATTCGCTCAAAGTCATCATTTAGAAGCTATGGTCTTTCTCGTACCGTCAATGTACAGCATAAAGTGGAATTGTTACATATATTTCTTTCTATTTTTAAAAAGTTACTGTCCACCAATGGAAGAATTGTGAATCTCTTGCAGCCTATAGAGAAAAGGCATCACAAAGAAGACTGAAGACTTTGAAACAACAGCAAGTTCTTCTGTTTTAGCAGGCAGTACATGTAACAATATTTTAATATAAGCTTTGTGGCATCATTTTCGCATTTTGCAAGACATTAAAGGAATTAAAACTTTTTATAATAAGCTTATATAAAATATACTTGTTTTGAAATAGCATGCACTGTTGTTGTATTTTAAATAGTTAGCCTTTGTTTTACCTTACTACAATATATATTACACGTATGCAAAGTGCAGATCGTAATTTTGCAGTAATGTTTCAATCTTGAACTATATTCATTACTCTTTGGTTATAATAATGCATTGCATTTTTGCAATTTGGAAAGAAATACGTTAATAGTAATGTAATCATATAGTAGTTTCTCAAAATTTTAAATGGTAGAATTATACTCAATTTATAGGAAAATGTTTTAACATGCTGTATGAGACATAAGGGATAGCGTTACAGAAGTCCGCGCTGGAGGCGCTATACCGGTATCGCACGCAGTTTGCGGAAAAGTGCTATAGGCGCTACTGAGGGCATCATTTGGTATTCTCCCACTTGGTAGAGGTCACCGATGTTTAAGGACCAAAGGTTAACCTTACTGTGAGCCATCTAAAGTTGATATTACGATCGCACTTTTCTCTATCCTGTTACAGCAGACAACGGTTTTTCTCTTTTGTACGCAGTACCAAACAAAATACTTCTGAACATGTAACATTAATTTATTTAAACTTGAAAGCGCCTTACTTATCATTGGGTACAGCCTCTCTCTTCCGAAGAAAAAGTGGGAGATGGTTTATGTTCATTCTTTAGCATTGATAACCTGTAATTGTTAATATGATTCAGCACAGCAAAAAACGACATTCTGAAATAGCAGCTGTTAAAACTTCGAAAATTTAATTTCAATTTCTTCAATTGTATGTCAAACTATAAAGTAGTAAATTAAGCCTACCCCCGAAGGTCACTCTATACCATTTTATTCGTACTGGAAGCTCAAAAAGTAATCTATAATTCAGTTGAATTGGAAAGCCGAAATCACGGGGGGTGTGCTTTCCCCCCTTGAACGACGTTGAAAATAGCTTTGCAAATAACTTTTAGAAGAATGTAGGGCTAAGCTACACACAAAGCTTGTGTTACTTTTGACGGTACATGTTCTACCCTGGATGCGATGTTGGCTTAGCATCAACCATACAGTGTAGCTTATCCTTGCATTCCAGTATTAACAATAGCAGGATTCTGCATTACAGCCAAAAACTCCCTGACGTCTGACCTAGTGTCAGGCTTATATCTTGTTTCGAAGGAATTGTTCTATCTTAACGAAAGTTTTGTTGAGGCAAAATTTGCTGTGCACCGAGAGAAAACGTTTCAGTGTAGGGGTTTGTGTCATGAGGTCTTGCATGCCAAGTTAAAAATGTCGAGAGCAGTTGTGAACTTGGACATGTCAAAAGTTAAGTTTACGGTATGATAAGTTAAGAAACTTGGCATTAACTTTGTGTGAACATTATGATTCATAAACAAAAGGTACATTTAATTGTTGCAACAGGAGAGCTACCCCGACAGTATTAAAAGCCTCATTTTTATGAAGAAACTATGTGCACAACTTTCTTATGTATACGGGCTAGAAACAAGACTGCGCCAATCTTTTATCCAGTTATACGTAATTATTAATTTCAAGGATTTTCGCTTAAAGTTTTCCCAAATAACTAACGGCAACAAAAATTTAGATGTCCTCGCAATCTACGTTATTCATCATATCTAGATGAATTTTAGAATCCATGTTCACTTTGCTGTCCGTATAGTGCCGCTATTATCTGCCATTGTGGATGCCGTTAGTTTTGCAAGACATAATTCGTGGCTGGTTTCTAAAAAGGGCCAATTTCCATTTTTACCGAAATTGAGCTATCCATTGTATCCTAAAGCAGTTAATCTGCTACGCAACATATTAAAACGGCCAATGAGCGTTAAGGTTTAATGACATAACCCCATATTGATTGCATTTTATAACCAAAAATTATAAAAGGATCAATCTGTAGTTGACATTTGACCCAGTATTTCCAGGGAACCATCATATAGTCAACTTGAACAAAGGTACAGGGGGGGGGGGTGTGCCATTGTCGCAACTTCCTCACAGATGTAAATATTGAATTGAAATACGTGGAGAAATTAGGGGGCAATTGCAATTAAACTTTTTTGAACGATTAAGGGCCAAAGTGAACTTGTAATGCCATAACGGTAATCACAGATGGAAATGCTGTAGTGTGGAACAGAATGCAACTATGTCTGATATACACAGTCATTGAAATGAAGACCGTTCATTAATGAGTGGGTTAAATTCAGAACCACACAAAGGGATGAACTGCCACGTGATGAGCAAAGTGAACACGGAGGTAACAAGTGATATAAATATGGACAAAATTTAAGTGTTTTTATTATACAATTAAAATTATTGGAATGTCAATAATAAAACTATAAAAACAGATTAAAGAACAGAACTATTATTTCCAGTGATAAAAATATAAAACGAAAACTCTGTATATCTATAGTAATTACAATAACAAGAATAAACGTGTACGTTTTCAAAAATCGTTCCTCTTTTTTCATTTAATGTAAATTTAAAAAATGAGCATTAAGTTACTCGGTCGTAGTAAAGAAAACTTAAACGAGTATAAAACCAATTGCTGAAAAAGATTTAAGAAAAACGTTGATCGCACGTAACTCAAGAGCCAATTTTCTTTGGACATTGGCCCTTTTAGAACCAAACCACAGCATCCAGTTGCTTCGAAATACGTTTTCGTATGTCAGCTTTAAATTTTAGGGTTCAATTATTATATTAAAAAGAGGGACGTTTTGTACTTTTGCATCCTTGTATTTTGTACATCCTTCAGTGAACCGGAGGTAAACAACTACAGCTACCAATTACCGATAACGAGCCTGTGCATCAGGATAATCGATGCCTCCTGCTGCAGGATCAATATCAGAGTTATGTAACTTAGCAAAATCAGATTTACCTCTCCACTATTTGCGAAAGTCAGGCAGTAACAAGTTAACGGATAATTATACTGATTTGCCTGTCACTACTGGTTTTAACTTATATCTAGCCCATAAACAAAGATTTGAAAGTATTAATGGTTTCTTCTGCTATACTATAAAGTCAACCCTATTGTTTAAAGTAATTACATGGTCGGATTTAAATATGCACATGTTGCATGAACGATACGATGATGAATAAAGAAAAAGGAAATATAAGCATTTAAATGTTAGGTTAGGTTAGGATATTTTCTACCTGTAATGCTTGATGAGTTAAGGAAATGGCAAATATTACTTATCACACTGCATTCCAAGCCGAAAGAGGGAAATTTTTAAAACTAGTACTTAAAACTTAAAATAAGGAATGCAGGAAGGGTGCCAAACAAAGGTTTAGGGTGCAAGCGAAGAGAACTTGGGGAAACATCCGTGTCTGAACGACCTAAGCCACCTTGTCTGTAACTCTCAACAGAATGTCCGTCAGTACTTGTATCTTAATACATGTGTTGTCCTTTTGAATTACAGAAGTGCACAGATTAAAATAAGCACGAATTGTGCTCCTGAGTTCTTTCAAAATAACCATGCTTACAGATCGCCTACTTATCACAAAACTAAAAAAAATAATTATAGAAGAATCTTGTGCATTTTTACGAGGTGTTTAGCTCAAACAGCAACCTCTCAAATGGAGTTACATTTACGGAGCTGGTTAACATTAACGCCATTTTCATGTTTTTCTCATAGTCACTAGGAAAAATCCAGTTTGTTTCTTCAACCCAAACACTCCTTGTGTCGTTTCAAGAAATAAATAAATAAATAAAATAAGCAATGCAGGAAGCAGTACGTGCAAGGGTATAGTACATACTTCCAAATTACATCACTAGTTCGTGATTACATTTTTCCCGGTAGCACTTTACCTTATTAGAGAAGGGAAAAATAATTTGATGTAATTTAATTTAAAAAATTGAAGAAATGAAATTGCGGCCAACTATTTAGTTCTGATTACAGTGTATTACCAAGTCAATGGAATATGTTTTACATAACAATAAAATCAAGGAATGGATCATACAGCTGCTTTCATGACAGCACTTATGTAAGTTTCTTGTACTACAAACCTATCTTAAAAGTATTTCGTTACTATTAGTCATTATGAAATTTTAAATTTACTTCCGAAGTGCATAAAACATTCGTTGCTTGTTTGGGTTTTTATAACACTTGAGTTCACTTCAATTAATTTAACTTTATAAAATGAACTCGTTTACTGAACGCTTTGTTAATGAAGCACTTGAATCGGTGTTTTTTTCAAAATGGCTCCCAGATTTACTTAGTACTGTTGGGTTCATCGCAAGCTGCCATACCCAGAAGTAAACACATTAACAAGGTTGCTAACCTCCCATCCAACACACTAGACAGCAAGGTAGGAATAGCTACGTGCATTCCTGAGGGAGGATCGACACCTGATGAGGCCTGCCCATCCAAAAATTAAAAAAGTCAGTCGCGCAGGAGCTGCGTAAAATAAGCGAATTCCTCACCTAGTAGAGTAACTTTTAAAAAGATCATAGAATCAAAATAATGGCTTTATTAATTATAGCATAAGTTATGTGGTATTAGGGGAACAAAATTAGAATTCTTACAATGTAGAATTATTACAAAAGCGAAGCCACGTTTTTAGAATAATTATATTATTGTTATTGGGATTAAAGCATACTCATTAATCAAATAAAATATATGATCACTGATAGACAAAGCTATACTGTGTGGGTATTTTTAAACATAACCATGTTTATGAACTGACCCCTTGGTGTCACCTTCACATTCACTAAAATAGAGAAAAATAACATGTGTTATAAATACAGTTTATATGCTGAGTGTATTTGTCCTTTTATTTTGAAATTCCAAATTATTGTAAATCTCTTCGGTCTGTCTAGTAAAAGTTTAGTGAGATGAAGAACTTTTATCTCATGTAACAGAGATTCAGTGACACATTGTATCTTTTTCCCACACCAAAAGAATTTTTTTTTTTTTAATTTTAGCAATAACAGCCTTTGTAAGAAGCTATTGTTACATTGTTGAAGGTTTTGTTAGCATCCTTTGTTATGTTAATTTAGATTTTAGGTCTTTCACTTTGTATCACTATTGTTTTAAAGGATACACCTGGCAAATTACTTTGCTGTCTCTAGTGAAATAGAAAGAAAGAGCACTAGATGTGTATAGTTTTGCGGGAGAACTTTTGATTCATATTCAGGTTTTAAAAATATTTTTGTTTTCAAGTTTGAATTAATACAAAAAGTGGGCACAAACACCTTTTCTTATAAGGGAGCCAGAAACACAAAACCACGTGTGCCGTGTTGTAGATTCTGTCTAGCAGCAGTACATGAAGAAATTACACTGTTCCTTTTTTGAGTTTGAATGTTCAATAGTGACGTCAATAATTTTACCGCAGTCAAGAAGCAAATTACAACTATGGAGCCGAGATTTGTACTTCATAACGTATTTATATCTCATTACATATGTTACCGCAAATAATAACACTAGTATGTACTTTATAGTGGTCAGCAAAAAATACAACGTAACACGTTATTGTTCAACATGCCCATCCATAGACGCGAAAAGTTCCCTGTTTTTCGTTAAATTGTTTTCTACAACAACTTACGAGGGTTTCTGCACATAGAAATTGCAATAAACCCTTGCAAAGGTTTTATAAACCATGAATGGGAGAAGGTCTATCTAACAACGAGCCGCTGTTTCCAGATATTACTTTTAAATTTTTCTTTCATAGTTTTTGAGTTTGGGATAAATACATTTCAAGTACTTATTCTATGCTGTATTTTGAATTAACATAGAAGCTTTAAACGATACCTCCCTTTTAGTTTTATGCTTTTAAGTTGTTTACAAGCAATTATAAGGTTTCGTCATCAGAATATTATATGAGTACTTTAGCGTTCAGAGAACATAGTTATTGACAACCCATTTCACGGATGGTACATTATTGTTATGGATATATACTTATTTGAATAGGAAGTTCTGAACAAGAACCGTTTATGTAAAATAACTCTCTCTCTAGGGTGCTCTGTTTATATTCATCAAGCCTTACAGAGATAATCTTGTAACAAAACTGGTGCATCAAGTTTACCGTGGGTGCCAAAAAATGTGTACACACTTTCACAGTAGATATCTAGTTAATATATTTAAAAGTTGGACCGAAAAACAACAGTAGTGTGTAGTATGATGTTCTGTAAACAGATGTGACTCACATTACGTTATGCTAGCGTTGCTACAACAAAATAGAGCCAAGGTTATCGTTTGAACAGTGAAAGCAATTTTGAAGTGATATTGGAAAACCGAGAATGTTGTTGAAGTTCAAAGGCAATGGAGACGTGTGTACAGAACAGAACCGCCGTTAAACTTCTACCTATGGGGAACTCTTAAGGATGTTGTGTACCGTAGAAAACCCTGGCAGTACTTCGGGAAGAAATTGAAACGGCATGTGCTGCAATTGCTGAGGACACTTTGTTCAATCAATAGTTCAACATACTCAGAAGTGTATCGACGCCGATGGAGAACATTTTGAGCAACTGTTGTAACTGTAAAAGTCTAAGATGATTAGTGCTCATCATTTTCTGTTTGTGTGAAATACAAATCTTGTTATGTTAACACAGTTTTCCTTTGATTGAAATGTGTATACATTTTCTGGCAACCTCTGTATTACAAGTCTTGCTTATTTAGAACATCTTCCTGGTTTCCCATTTACATCGTATAATTAAGACCCGGTATTTGACTGATATCCAAAAGCTTTGCTTTGCACACAGCAACAGACAACCCGATACTTTTTACATGTCCACTGTAGAAATAATCATAGTTCTTGTTTAATATAAATGTTTCTACAATAAATGTGTAAGTGACCGTGATTATACATCAGAGTCAAATGCTGAGGTCAAACGTACATTAATAGTTTCGGTTCCTGCACTACTAGTTCACATTTATTGCTACACAAAATGCATTTAATTAAAGTCTTCTATCATTGACATGTTTTAAGTACATGCGCCCCTGTGCAACAACTTCAACATGTACTTACGCTATGAAAGTACTAGGCTGTAGCAGGAGGTTGATCTGGAAACGAGCCGCAACATCTAGAGGTATTCCTGTAGTCTGCAACATAAGAAATACATTAGTATTAATGACATTCAAAACATTATTATTACATTATCTTTCTTATCGATCAAAACGCAAATAGAGCAATTAAAGAAGTCTCTTAGTTTCGTTATTTAAGTGATATTAATACAACTTTCGGTGAAATAAAATGGTGGAGGAAAAGTTTCAAATACAGAGTTTACTGTAAACGATCCGACAGAGCGATCACTCAAATACTCACAGCACAAACTGAGGGTTTGTTACCCAAAGTCTTTCTGTTTCCTCCCGCAGTTATAGGCTTACCCTTCCTTCACGGATAACGCAATGCAGGCGGCAATTTCCTACAGTCTCAAGCGGCAGCGGAGAAATCAGATAGTCCCGAACCTTAGCGAAGAAAGCCGATTGGTGACGATTTTAGTCGATAACATATACCTCTTGTTAGTGCGATACTGTTAATAAAGGGCGTTAATTGTGCACTGTGGTTAATTATTTTTGTACTGTTAAAATCGATGCCTTTTCCTTTATACTTATCATTTCCTTTACGAGTTGCATTGCTATATTACAACTTCCTGAATGCTTTCGTGTGGCTAAGTACTGACATGCTTCCTAACAAAATTATCCGTGTCCTTAGCTGCACGATTCCGTCCCTGCCGCTGACATTCTGTATTGAGAAATTAGGATTTCTCCGCTGCCTGCATTTCGTTCTCCCTCTAAGGTTTTAGTTGTGTTTTCGTAAGAGTAAAGCGGGTACTTTAACATCATGATTAAATGCATTAGAAAAGTTTATTACTAAAACGCAACATTTATGACAAGTTGAGCTAATTTCATGAAAGTTTTTCCATTTACAGCTCTATCAGAGACGCGTGTTTGTAATTTGTTCAAAAATTGAGTGAAACTGCTTCAACCTTAATCGCTCAGACAGAGCCTTAGTGAGGCAGATTAACATACGCTAAGATCTGGTATTAACAATGTTTTACACTTACCGTTGAAGTCACATATTATATAAGTTGGTTCCAGGGAGTGGGGACATGGAACAACCACATGCATGATTTAACGCAACAAGAGAACTTAAAGTTCTGAAGAAACACACACCATCCTTAAACGCAATATTAGCCACATTTCGTAAAATGAAAAAGTACACATGCACAAAACTAAAGAAATGTTCCTCGGAGAAGGCTCTTTGCTTAAAAAAAATAAATAAATAAAACATATCATCGCATTCCTCTTGCAAAACCTGATACAACATCATTGCCGTTTCTTTTCTGCAAGATTGAAACCACGCCATTAGTATCACATCAAATTAAAAATGTCTGTTTGGAATACATTTAAAACTGATAGTATTGCAAGTTAAACAGTGTAACTTTCAGGCTTAAAAGCATATGCTTTTACCGTATCATTATTATTTTATTGTCTGTTATATTGTTAAATTAACGTTTCTCAACACACTTAGCTGCACAAAACCATTGCTTGTTTTTCTGTTACGATTCTTTTCTCTCCCCATGTTATTTGTTGCACACTTCCACTTACGATTTATACTAGCTCTGCATGACTCCAGCATTCCTTGCAATTTCTTTTTCCGCTGCCGTTCGGGACTGTAGCAGCAAGATTAAAATAACAATAACTAGAGAAGCGGAAAAAGGATAAAACACTTAGAAATTCACAGACATTTATCGCAGTATGGTGTTTGTTAGCGGAACATAGTTCGGTCTGTGTGTTCAGTTTTCAATTGAACTTTATACAGTTTTTAAGATCCTAAGCACTTATTTGTGGTGACGCCCGTTGGCAACTAACGAATACACACTTTAGATTTCATTCAGCGCGCTGCTTAGCTGTCACGGAACAGTTTATTATACTGTGTGATCAACTCCGTTATATTAGGCATCCATACGACTTAGTAGGACAGTGTTAGATATTCGCCCACGGGCATACATACGAAATTGTGTAATGTGTTATACATTGAGATATTCGTATAATTTTCATACATTACGTTATATATTCTATTGCGATGTCTAGGAGAAGTAATGATGTGCGAGTTCACTCGATTATCGAACTTATCGAGGAAGATTCAACCTCAGTACTTTCAGTAACTGCCACGGCAAGCAACAGCACCTAGGCAAGTTGATACTTGTACAACTATAACAGCTATAGATTTTTATATGATTGCTACAGCTATGGCTGATATATGTTCAAAATCTGCTATTTGAAGGACTCATGTGTATTAGACATCCTCGCATGATTAATCTCTAAATTTGAAGCCATGGCTAATCAAAAATAGTTGCTAGGGCAATGAGTGCAGCAAGTTTCAGAATCACTTGTATGCTCTGCGAATAGGTTGACACAGGCAGCCAGTGTATAAATAATACTCCCCATATTCTGATGTTTCTAAATTGCAGTCCATTGAAATGTTGCTAAGTACTGCTAGAAATAACTTGTTTTATGTTTTCTATCACCTGTTGTTACATTTTGCAATTAATGTAATTAAAATTTTGGCTCATAATTTCATTTTGGATAATGTTTTCTTAAGCGCTGATAACATTATCAACTATACTCAGAACAGCATTACAATTTAAACTGATGTTGGAAAGTGCGTAAGTATACTTGTTAAACATCTCTTTACAGACAAGTTATCAACCATTTTTAACATAACGATCCTACACTTTCTAATGGTGTCAACATTCCACCATTTTCTACATATTATGTATCGTAAAGCAGTCTTCAAAAATATATTAGAAAGTTCAGTAATGGAGAATGTTTACAGCTTTTCTGAACTTGCGGTCGTGCTATAAATCGTGCTGTTTTCTTAGTACAAGCAATCCACGTAACAACCTGATGATAGGAGGTACGCTCTGTATACATATAACGAACTAGGATGTTCAAAGTAAAACACATACTAACAAAACTTCTCGCTTCTGTTCCTCTTTAGAAAAAGAGCTAATTGGTTCGAAATATTCTTAATAATATGGTGAGCGTCTTAGCTCTATAGATATATGTTTTATTTTACATGTTTCGTGAAAATGTTATTGCTTCTGATGAAAAGCGACATCACTGAAAATATATAAAAGACAAATTGAAATAAATGGAGTTTTTCATTTGCGCATAGTTCAAATTGACCATGGAAATGGCAGTCGACAACTATATGACGATATAACAAGAGAGAGGTAAAGCATCAGCAAGTTACTGCAGTAAAGTTTAGCAAGTATTTTATTTTCCTTCCTTTGTTTAAGGCTGGTCTGCAGATATTTGTCATATCACCGGGAGATGAAAATATTTGACTTAATAAGTAATTTTGTAACATTTTAGTTGATGTCTTGTTAACAATATGGTAAAATAGAAATATTACATTTTTTCTAAACAATCAATGATAATTAAACCCTGGATCGTTTTTTCAAAAATGAACAAAATTATCACATAATATCACAAAAGGGTCTGAGATTGCGGATAAATTCACGAATGTAGCCTGGAAAGCTCAGATATAATTACCGAAATGATGCAATAATTGTATTTTGAATACGTAATATTTTCAAGCCAGCAACAAACGAATGTCGATTATCAGTAATGCCAATAAAAAAAGCCAAATACGAGTTCGGAAGTATTTCATGGATAGAATAAAAAGAAAAAGAAAATATATTTGAAATTTGCGCACGATTATTAACAAGTGCATACAATGTTATGAATACCTATCTATTCAGAAAGTCGACTATTACAGTCCCTACCGTTAGATTTATCAATACCAATTGAGAAAAACAAAACAAAGATAACATTTGACCATTGTGAACAGCGTTTTATTAAGATTTATGATCGCTCAGGCAGATATTGTTACAAAATGATTTCAGACTGTTTGGCTGAAAACTTTGCTTGAATGAATGCATATTAAGTTAGTTAAATTTACAATTACTGAAAACCCAGAAAAGTGGCCAGTGATGCGTGCTCATAAATTATATAATGGATGTATAGAGTTGGCTACACTGACCACAAAACAAATGACGTCCCGTGATAAAACATCTGATCATTTTTTTTCGATAATTTCACTGCTATGTACGGCTGTGATGGGGAAAAAATTCAAACATTTTTTTTCGTTTCATTGCTCGATTTTATGATGTCTCATAAGTGAAAGTCATAAAAATTAATTACCATGACACACTTTAAAACGCGCTATTACGTAGATATGCCATCTATTTAATTAGGGGCATTAAATTTATGTTTTGTTTCATACTGGTTTTATCAGTTTTATTGTCTACACAGGACACCAAATAGTGTACGTTCATTGGTTGCTAGAATTTCTTCAAGAGTGACGTAAATCATCAGCTTGGTTTAGGCTGTGTCCCATATCGGCGATGATCGAACAGCAGTCCACCATTTGCAATGTCTTCCCACCTTCAGTTTCTTCTTTGTATTTGACTATCACCCAATCTAAACATCTTGTATCGATATTTTAACATGCATTTTAATTTTGTACATGAGCGTACATCGTTTCCGCAGACTAGTTACTTTCTATGTCTCCTTTCCGTGGGTACAGCTGCTTTATGACTTTTATACTCATGTTTGTCATGATTATGTCTGAAAGACATTTATTTAAAACCGCAGCTATTTGTCTTATGAAGTACTACACATCTTTAAATTATTCGAGAGAAGACCTTATTTAATGATGTCCGTGGAATCGGAAAGCGGTTTCAATTGACCAAAATTTCTTTCTTAATCAATATTTTCAATATGAGCCTTCTTTCTGTTATATTGTGGATTTCTGAAAGGTATCAGCGATTGCTGTATTGAGCTTGTCTCCATATTCTGTTATTGTAGTCATCTTCTTTTCTACAACTTATGTCACATCCCAGATAACAGAGCTGTGACACACATATTTTATATCTTTCCTCTAAAAGCCATAAATTTATGGCAGTATTTGAGCAGTTGTATTATTCAAATATTGCTTGCAATTTATATATTCCTTTTGAAAATCATTTTCATTTTAAGATCAAATTACAACATTTTCAACAAATATTATAATAATTAATAAATTATAGTTGCTTCATGTACAACCAAGTGTTTCCAAAGAGTTGTCACTGAGTCAATGAGATCGGTGAAAGTGAACGCCCTTGTTGTTCACCCTGATTTACAATTACTTTATATTTCTAAGCATAAATTTGTACTAAATATAAATTTTTACACGTTCTATTAATTGAACACGAAAATATATATTTACTTTATCAAAAACGTTTTCTAAATAAATCAATAATAATTGTATTCTGTGGTATATGTTATGTAAATACGCCATCTTCCCTTTTTAAGGTCATTCTGTGTCTCGTTGCTTGTGTTTAATATTGTCACGACTAAAGTTGTGGCTTAGGGGTAGGAGACAAACCCCAACTCAAAGGAGACAAGTCCTCGATCTGAATTGTGAATACAAGTGATATCCCTGACGGATATCTGGATCTGTTGACGTAATGCTGAGGGAGGGTGTAGTCAGCAGGTCGCTCTCCAAAGACGACAGGCAGAAGACGAAGACCCCGAGCCGTAGCTCTGGTTGCCCTTATATCGTTTTACGATTGCCTAGGGGGGTCTCTGCATTGTGACATAAACTACACCACCGCCTTAGATTTGAATTATATCAACGAATAAGAAAGTACTGTGTAGGTGCATGACCCTGAGTAACAGATCCAAACTCAGCATGTTTTGCATGTGATTGACCGCTACACTGAAATTCCTGAAGTGATCACGTTAATTTGCTACGCCCCTCAGCAGTACATGGGACAATATCTTGGCTCCTAACCCTATATAAAGCATTGTAACACTACAAAACAAATACTAACCGGCTCCAGAGTGATGCGGAACTGATGGCGCTCCGGGTCGGGGTTCATCCCACGCACCAAGTTGCTGTAGAAAGGGTCGGCATCGAAGAAGTGCGGATACGAGACAAATGCGGGAGCGCCGAAACGACAGGAAGACACGTTGAGGACGCCCTGTGGAATGCATTGCCCTCCACAGAAGCACCAAGTAGAGGGGTCGTCCGTCCCATTGTCCATCAGGTTCTTCCCTCCGATGTACTTGTATCCTGCTATACCCTCCACTTCCGTGTCCTCGCAGTATTCGAATTTCACAGATCTGCAATGATCGAAGCAAACGTGCAGAATGCGAAACATTAGCAGCTGTTGTCTTGCGATAAAAAATGTACAGGAAAGCTAGCTCTATGATCGAGAATGTTTTCTTTTTTAGGATTAAGGAATGAATGGCAGGTAAGTAGACTTTCTCCATAGCAAAGTGTGCAACCTGCAGAAATATAATAAGCGTCTATACTGTCACCCTCCGAATGAGGATGGCGGGAAGGGGAAGGGACGTAGTTGTTATACATACAGTGAGAAGACTTAATATTACTCTGAGTTAGTTTATTTATGCGAGAGGTAACAGTGAGGGATACACATCACAATTACAATATTCTTCAACATAGGCGGGCAGAGTCCATTACAGTAGCGAGTACTGGAGTACTAATGAAGTCCCACTAAATGGGGCTTACCTTCGGGGCGATGCCACGGATTTCCGTCGTGATGGATGGTAGCCTACTGGTCGACCCTCTGGGCAACGGCCAGCGTGCGGACTCTCCCTCTGACTCTGAATCTCTGACTGAACCCTGTTTCGAGTCTTGCGACTCGGTATATAGGCAATCTTGGCCTAGAGGGTCTTGGCAAATCTGCCATCGAATGTTCCGACGTAGTCAGACTACGCCCCGACATTAACCAATTATGGTAAAGTATTCAAATTGTTCTAGAACATTCTATGTGACGTATCATGACCACATTCCCGCATGGAGGTGTGCAATTCTGCACGTCGCCCCGAGGAAGCTGATGTCATAGAAAAACCCTCGGGGTTTGTCACCGGAAGTGGCGACCCGCGATCTTCCCGTGGAATAGTTTCTGCTACACTCCCTGAGTCTCCAAAGACTATGAAGTAAAAGTATAATTTCGGAATGTCCAACCAGATGAAAGGTCCAAGCTGCGCATCCCTCAATCCTGTCCGTGACAATACATCCCAGCGAGCTTGTTTATATATGGTAACAGAGAGGCTATCGTATCAGTTTTTCATGTGCAGGACATCAATGAAGTTGTTTCGCGTAGAATGAGTCACAGCCATACTTGACCTAGTGATTATGTTGAAATTGTTTTATACTAGTGAAGGGGCGGTTCCGCCGTGTTAGATATCAAAGAGAGCAGAAAACCGAACTGACCTGAGCTTGGTCTATATTATTATATTTGATTTATTTACGAACGCTCTTTAACATCTCAGATCATCAGCGTCCCATTCAACTCAGGGCGTGAAACGACCGACAAATTTTGCTCAGAGGCCTCTCTTTCAGGCTTGAAGTTCATTATCGTGCCGTAAATGTACGACACGGCTTTACTTCCCTTCCGAAGGAAGCCATACTTAGGATTTTTACGCCCGAAAAAATCCATCGGTCCTGGCCGGGTTCGAACCCGCGTACTTGGGTAGGAGGCAAGTATGGTAACCACTACACCACGAGGACCGACGCTGCTGGTTGTGCCCGTAGTAAAACACTGTATAATAACAGCATGAGCTTTTGTTTGACCAGGTTACGGTGATATATAAAAGTTGCGATCACTGGGATCGCCTTATTGTGACACTTAAGTGAGACCGGCAATGAGCGCATTGAGAGTTGGGGACCGGTGACTGACTTCCGAGAGATTACTAAGCGGCGATGTTTCGATCGGGGAGAGGGACAAGGCAAAACAAGGTTTACATTACGTTAAAAGGGATTGACGGAGATGGTCCCGCATATGCACTCTTGTTATCAGACGGCCAATTGCTGGGAGCGGTAAAAGATGCAATGTGGCCGAAGTCTAAGAGAAAGTAAATGCAGTGCGGTGTTTCTTTAATCATCTGCTACAAACATGGCTGTTCAGTTGATACTTTCTGGAGTTGCTTGGAGGTTAGTACAGTGTGGCTATTGTTGGTTCGGCGTTTAATGCTGTCAGCATGGAGTTCGTGTAGTCCAGAACCTCTGTATGCCTCCTCCAACACACTGAAGCGGGAGGTTATGATCCTGAAGAAATACGACGGATAAAAAGTCAAACCGGAACAGGTGGTAATGCACATAAATCGTACTTGCAACGGAAAAACAGTTTTAATAACACATTGCTCACACAATGCGCTGTAGTTACAGTAAACCCTGATCAAACAAGAAGATCATTGACGATATTTTTATCTCCTAAGTTACTTTTCAAGTAAAGCGTGAGGCAGCGTTCTTCTACACTTTCAGAAAACCGTAAATGAAAAGTACTCACTGTTAAAAGCACAAATGACAAATGTCTTATGCCTACTTAAGTTTTGCACTAGATAAAAGCAATGAAGAGGTAGTAACGTCTTTGTAAGGAAAGTACATACGTGACCAAGGCTTATTGTCGATGTACCTGCAGAGATCAGTTGAATACATTTCCACCGGGTTCTCCCTCTTTCTTTCTGGGGGCCATAGTTCGCCGGCGGAACCATTCACCTGCCCGCAGTGTCCTTCGTAGAACTTGGTGGTGTTTCTGTAGTTCCAGCGGGAGAGAAGACCGACCCTAGCAATGTCCTTTGCGCCCGTGTCTATGTTGAAGAGACCGTCGTACTCCACGGAGCCATTGCGTTGATAGAACCAGCCGAATTTATCTGCGGGGATCTCGGTCTGAGCAAGGTGGGGCATCTTAACGGCCATCGTGAGAATGGGATCACTGTAGCCGTCAAACAGAAACTCCCCCACGGTACGTGTGACCCAGATCTTCTGCCCAGTCATTCGAAGAGCTCCTGACAGTGGCATCTGCATCAGGGCGCTGCGCCCACGCGCAACGTAGGCTGCAGACTGCAAGTTACATAAACAGTTTTAGTTTGTGATATTGTTGCATCACAAAGAAATGCCCTTCAAATAATTCTAAGAATGTAAATTAAAAAAAGTTCTTTTCTTAATATTGCAGATACAAATACTCGTATGCCGACCAACTTTTCAGCAAGACATTGGCCTGCAGAAACCGGAGTACCCGGAGAGGTACCTGGAATCGAATCGGGGTCGCTGTGTAACCGTTCAGTCATGGTAATGTCATTAAATCGGTCCCATGATTATGGTTCTATTTATACGCTGTTTTCTGACAGGAGCTGAACATGCGAACTTCAGGAAAGCACATTTGAAGCACAAGGGTTTCATATTAAATAGGTTCGTCCTAGAAATAATTAAAAATACACAAGTTAAACAGACGATTTCACTGCAAATACGAGTACTTAGTAAAATATCGCTATTACAACTTTTATCACCCTGGACCATATCTGAGCGGTCAATGATTTGCAATCATGGAGTTCAAATGTTTCGCTTGGAAGAACAGTCGTTATTTTCAAATATACTGGGGGTGTCAAAAATGTATATGCATTTTCACAGTGATATCTATTTAATATATTTCAAAGTTGTGCCGCAAAACAACAGTGATGTGTAGCAAGATGTTCAGTAAACAGATGTGTCTCTCATACATTATGATAGCGTTGCTACGTGACAGATAAATCAACATTGAACAAATGAATCAGCATACATTATGATAGTGTTGCTACGTGACAGATAAATCAATGAACAAATTACGCCAAAATTATCGTAAACAACAATGAACAAAGGTAGCTTAGCTTATCGTAAAGCAACAAAGAACCAATGAAGCCAGGATTATCGTATGATGTTCTGTAAACAGATGTGACTAACATTACGTTATAATAGCGTTGCTACAACAAAATGGAACCAAGATTATCGTTTGAACAGCGGAAAACAATTTTTAAGTGGTAATGGAAAACCGAGAATGTTGTTCAAGTTCAAAGGCAATGGAGACGTGTGTACAGAACAGAACCGCCAACGCGAGTAACAATTGCAAGTATTCGAGACAAATTTGAGAATCATGGTACTGCATGCGATGTTCACAAGGGCAGATCTGGGAGACCTCTCACAGCAACAAGCGCTGCGTCCTCGGCCATGGTTTTGGAACGTTTTGAGCACTCACCGCAGAAATCTACAAAGCAATGTGCACGTGAGATTGGGTTAGCAGAACCAGCGTACGTCGGTCATATTATTAAAACAGCAAACTTGAAAGTTTTTATCCCAAGACGTTTGCATGCATTAAATGAAGATGACCCTGATCAGAGAATGCAATACTGTGAGTGGTTTCGGAACATCGCCAAGGACACTTTTCAAATGTTGCTGCATCAGAAGTTCAACGTACTCAGAAGTGTATCGACGCCGATGGTGGACATTTTGAGCAACTGTTGTAACTGAAGTCTAAGATGATTAGTGCTCATCATTTTCTGTTTGTGTGAATTCAGTTTTGTTTTAATAATACAGTTTTTTTCTTTGCTTGAAATATGTTTACACTTTTGGCACCTTCTGTATGCATTTTCAAAGCTACTTTAACCTATCAAATATACGAAATTATCTACCATTATTACAATAGTCTCCTAGCTTACAAGTGATGTTCAAAATAATGACTTAAGTGTGCATATTCAAATGGAATGGAAAGTTTACTTTTTAAAATGTAAGGCAGATTCTTACTGAAAGCAACAAACACACATTAGTACACGAAACTAAATGTGGGCAAATCATTTACCCGAAAGTATATCTCTGTAAGAACGTTTTCATTATATTGTTTGTTGATTCATTAGCACTAGGAAAACTGCCTTTCAGTGCTAATTAATTTAATATACCTAGTTTACTATAGTAAATACTATTAGTTCCAGTCAACCATCTGCAACGGTCTTCCTAGCACATTCTGCTGTTATCGATTTGCTGGCAGATGGCTGAATGGAATACATTGCATATAAATTCTTTCAATAATTTAAAAGATCTGCCGAACAAATATTATAAAATTAAAATATATACAGTGATATCTGTGTTAGTACTTTTACATGGGCCAGAATCTTCCAAAAGTAGAACAGTAAAAGTAAAATGAGTTGATAACGTAGCAAAATAAATAACTTAACAAATAGTAACTGCGTAAAGTTTACAAATAGTATCACAAGGAATAACTTACAATACAGAAAACTAATAATCCTGTAGGACAAAGAAATAAGACGGAGAAAGAAAAAGATTTGAAAAATTCAAACCGGAATGGGTGTAATGGACATAAAAATGGAAAAAATTAGCAAGGCAGTAATGGAATTGGAATCTATCAAATAACTTTCGGTATTGAATTTACCATATTTAAATCAAGGAAACTTGTAATAGTTTGCTTTGAAACATTACGTTGATGAGAGTAAATTGAATGAAATGAACTATTTCTGGCTAAGATCATCATTTCTAAATGGAACCGCTAAGTTTTTAGTCATCCTCAACTACACTAAGTATACTTAAAGATTTGTTTTTCATACCAAAGCCACTGCATTAATTGTAGTAACATTGTCCGTGAGGGTGCCGTTGGAGTGTTCAGGGTCAAAATACCACCTCCTGACTCGCTGATAGGTGAGTGTGTCATTAGCGTTCCATGTTACGTTCACTTTCTCATGGCGCTCCCTGTAACAAAAATGAACGAAGCTATAGTTTAATTTATCACCAATAGTTACGACTGTATATAGGGCGAGATAAAGTATTACATTACAAAGAAACGCAGGCAAAGCACTGAACTGCCATTCTGTCTGCCCTGGTAGCCTCATAGACCCAAAATCCCGGCCGGGGTTGCTGCAATTTTTCGGCCGTAAAAATCCTAATTATGGTTTGCTTTGGAAGGGAAGTAACACTGCACTTACGACACGTAAAAGAACCTCAAGCCGGAAAGAAGAGACCTCTGAGCAAAATTTATCGGCTATTTCACGCCCTGATTTGAATGGGACGCTGATAATCTGAGATGTTTAAGAGTGGCCGTAAATAAAGAAAAAATGTATAAATAAATAAGTTTCTGTCTTACAAAACAAATTTCAAGGGCCTAATTTTCACCGTCTAACTTTTGAAACAAAAACCGTTCAAATTTTTGTTTTATTATCTGTTTATTGGTTTGCTGGAGATTAGTCTCTATTCAATTGTTATAACATTTTAAAACAACTTCAGACTTGAAATTTCATTGAGATAGGAGAAAATGTTTTTCATCCTATTCGATGTCTTAGAAAATTAAATGTGGGGGGAATACACGCTGCTCTGTACATTGTTGTAAAGAGTAATTTAATACATACCAACTGAAAATTCAAGAACTTTGTGTTTTAGATGCCAAATAAAGAAACGGGGTGGTTTTGCTGGTTCTATAGAGTACATTTATAAAATGTAATTCAGATGTGTCAAAGGGTTCAGTATTATATGCATAACCATATGTTTGCATGCCAATAAAACTATGGATAACTACGAAAAATAATTAATTTTATAAAGATAATATACCATAATGTCGTTATGTCTTCAATTATTATTGTTAGGTGAAAAGTCTGTTGAAAGTGATGTCATCCACCAAGACAAAGCGGTCAGGAAAGCTTTAGTCTGAGGAATTCTCCTCTCATATACATTAGTTATTAAAACTGGATGACCATATTTGAGAATCTTATAATAAATTTCATGATGCGATTTAGTGAATAACGACAGTTTTGAAATACTAAACTTCTTCTCATTTTCCTAACCAATTGTGTAATGTGGGGCCACGTCTTAACAAGCAGCAGTGACAATATTTAAGATAATCATTCAGATTGGTCAAAGACGTACATACTAGGTTACGGACAGATGAATTATTTATTAATTTTAATTTTGTCAAATTGCCATGACAGTAAAGTTACACAATACACTATATATAATTATAACTTATCATCAGACACTTAAGTATGTAATATGACGATTCGTAATGAATCATAAGATTCTATTTATTTATATCTGGAATTGCTAATGTGAAATTAACTTTTAGATACAAAATGCATTCTCTGACATTGGCCAAGAGATGGAACCAAATCTGCCCGAGCATTAAATTTGCTACTTCTGACGATGCTTTGCAAATGGCAGAAATAAACAAACTGAAACTTCGAAATACGGACCACCACCACCATCACCACTCCTACTCCTACTCTACTGCTTCTGTTACTACTACTACTACTACTACTACTACTACTACTACTACTACTACTACTACTACTACTACTACTACTACTCTACTGCTTCTGTTACTACTACTACTACTACTACTACTACTACTACTACTACTACTACTACTACTACTGCTACTCTACTGCTTCTGTTAATAAAACTACTACCACTCGACTGCTTCTGTTACTACTACTTCTACTACTACTCTACTGTTTCTGTTACTACTACTACTACTACTACTACTACTACTACTACTACTACTACTACTACTACTACTACTACTACTACTCTACTGTTTCTGTTGTTACTACTACTACTACTACTACTACTCTACTGCTTCTGTTACTACTACTACTACTACTACTCTACTGCTTCTGTTACTACTACTACTACTACTACTACTACTACTCTACTGCTTCTGTTACTACTACTACCACTTCTGTTACTACTATTACTACTATTGCTGCTGCTACTCTACTGCTTCTGTTACTACTACTTCTACTACTACTCTACTGCTTCTGTTACTACTACTTCTACTACTACTCTACTGCTTCTGTTACTACTACTTCTACTACTACTCTACTGCTTCTGTTACTACTACTTCTACTACTACTCTACTGCTTCTGTTACTACTACTTCTACTACTACTCTACTGCTTCTGTTACTACTACTTCTACTACTACTCTACTGCTTCTGTTACTACTATTTCTACTATTGCTACTACTACTACTCTACTGCTTCTGTTACTACTACTTCTACTACTACTCTACTGCTTCTGTTACTACTACTTCTACTATTGCTACTACTACTCTACTGCTTCTGTTACTACTACTTCTACTACTACTCTACTGCTTCTGTTACTACTACTTCTACTACTACTCTACTGCTTCTGTTACTACTACTTCTACTACTACTCTACTGCTTCTGTTACTACTACTTCTACTACTACTCTACTGCTTCTGTTACTAATACTTCTACTACTACTCTACTGCTTCTGTTACTACTATTTCTACTATTGCTACTACTACTACTACTCTACTGCTTCTGTTACTAATACTTCTACTACTACTCTACTGCTTCTGTTACTACTACTTCTACTATTGCTACTACTACTACTCTACTCCTTCTGTTACTACTACTTCTACTACTACTCTACTGCTTCTGTTACTACTACTTCTACTATTGCTACTACTACTACTCTACTGCTTCTGTTACTACTACTTCTACTACTACTCTACTGCTTCTGTTGCTACTACTTCTACTACTACTACTACTACTACTACTACTCTACTGCTTCTGTTACTACTACTTCTACTACTACTACTCTACTGCTTCTGTTACTACTACTTCTACTATTGCTACTACTACTACTCTACTGCTTCTGTTACTACTACTTCTACTATTGCTACTACTCTACTGCTTCTGTTACTACTACTTCTACTATTGCTACTACTCTACTGCTTCTGTTATTACTACTACTACTATTGCTACTACTACTCTACTACTTCTGTTACTACTACTTCTACTATTGCTACTACTACTACTGTACTGCTTCTGTTACTACTACTACTATTGCTGCTGCTACTCTACTGCTTCTGTTACTAAAACTACTACTACTACTACTGCTGCTGCTACTCTACTGCTTCTGTTACTAAAACTACTACTACTACTACTACTACTACTACTACTACTACTACTACTACTACTACTACTACTACTACTACTACTACTACTATTTCTATTTCTACTACTATTTCTGCTGCTACTACTACCGTACTACGATTAATTGTTATTTATTTTCATTATTGTCATTTTTGTTTTCGTGTTATTATTATAATTATTACATTATCATTAGTATTATCTGTCATTGTCATACCATTGTTATATATTAATTTGTACATAATTATCGCTATATCGTTTTATCTAAATTAATAATTATTCATTAAATTGTACTGTAAGTTCCGCTTTAAAGCATTAAAATATATGACAGCAGAGAATGAAACTGCTTTGTAACAATGTTTTATAAAAAGACGTGCTTTGCCACTATTTATAATACCATAAAACACTTATAAAAACATTTTAACAAATTCTCATCTTCTAAGTAGTTATTGTTCGGCAGTAGAATCTTTAGTAGAACCATTACCATTTTCTTTTTACAATACAGTTTTCTTACGCATATATAGATGGTATCAGGTTTTATTTAAAATGGTTTGTGTACATACAGAATTTAGGAAATCTCAATTTCTGTACTGCACTATCAGCTTGGGATGTATCTTTTTAAAAATATTAGTGTAGCTCTAGCTAGCTAGACACTTCTACGGCTATTTGAAACATACAACTAATTTTCAATAATAAAGTAGCATTGTATGTCATTTCACAAGCTCTTAAAATTATTCCTAAGGTGGTTTTCATGAAACGCTCATTTTATCATGAAATAAACGTCATTAAGATGTCAGAATACCAAGAAGAGAGAAGGGACAGCTTCCATCTTGATAAATATTTCTCGCTAAGCATTTCTCAATCATACATTATTATTGTTGTTGTTTATCTTCCCAATTTTCTGTTTCTTATCTACGAGACACGTGTCGGAATGAATACAGCGTTCACTGTTCCTTCTCCCATAATGGAGCGCTCCACGCGCATAACAAACATATTGTGAAGAGATGGTGTTGGTACCATACATTCAAATAAATACAACTTACTTACGCCGTACATGTTCTCTGAAATAACCTATTATCGTGTCCTCTCTCATTCACCCATTGTGTTTAACCACCGTGTGGCATTGCAGGCGGTGATATCTGAATGAAAAATTCTGAAAAGATTTTTGGGAGGAACGAAGCATTTCAGGTTTAAGTGGCATTTGCCAGTGATGAGAATTGAAGAAAACCAGGGAAAACTTTCACATTTCCTTGTGTGTTTCGAACCACAGGCCTGCCACTAATGACTTGTCTTCTTTTACTGTTTTAAAATACTGCTCCATAATGAACGTTCTTACATACTCCCATAGTTTCATTGCACATTTCTTCATTGTTCCGGATTTTGCTTAATGTTAGCAAATATTCAATTTCTATTGAGTTTGCGAAATGCTTTTAGTTCCTGTTCTAAGATCACTTTTTTTTCCCAACATTTATGTCCCATTCTTTGTGTCCCTTAATGCTGTTGCACTTCAGAGTGAAAATCAGCTAATACTCATACGTTCTGTTATTGATAACAAATGGTGTTTGTGTTCTTTAATTAATATTTACTGAATAAAATGAACTAAGATATTGTTTTGCCACATATTCAACAAGATAAAACAAAAGATTGAAAAAAGAGGGAAGGGTATTAATAATTTTGAAAAGTAGTGCGAGACAATGAATGTTTCAGACAGCACGCCGAGGGAGGGTGTTATATGATCGAACAGACGCACATAGCAGATGTCATAAGCACGCTGTAGTTTTTACATTGACTTACAGTTGAAGTTTGTAGCGGAACATGAGGCAGCAAGGTTGTGGGTGGATTAGAGAACATACTTTCCAACAATATGGTTTTCCCAAGAGAGATTACCGTCCAAGGTTTTTCGCAGAATCAGTGAAAGGAGCCCATAAACCATCCCCGGCGATTGTTACTTTCATCTGGTAGACATAGCATATTATCGAAGTATAACGTCATCTATTGCCTCTTAACCATATAGTGAACAGCTGTAAGCTGCATCAACACAACATGTTAAGAAGAAGTTTTGCAAGCACTTCAAAAGGAGTTGCAACTAATCAAATCTAAGGTTAAACGCCTAATACGGGGAAGGGCACGTGCTAAGTTCCCTTTCTGCACAATGGGAACACATTTCCTTCTATTGTCAAATGACAAGCCGCTATGCTGTAATTTGTTCTCGTTTTTCAAGAGCTACCCAAGTATTCTTTCTTCCTCTGCCCATGGGATAGGAAAGAATGGTTCCAGGCACAGACGTTCAGAGAGAAGATTTTATTACCTGCACACCATATCACACTTGATTGTTATGCAATTTGTCAGTAACTCTGAAGCTCTAAAATCATCATCCCCAAGTATTCTGAAGTAAACCGGGCCTCGAATGATGCTACAACCTACAGAACTTGCAGATGTAATGACTCTTGATGACTTTAATATTTAACAAGATTTTAGAATGAAGTGAGAATTACTTGGACCTGATTGGGAATTCGATACAAGCACATAGTATTTGTTTTCTCATGCTGACTTCTTTAGACCGAATTTAAGTAAGAAATATAATCACCAAGTATTATGGAAAGACATTTAAGTTGTCCTATGTCCATGCAGAGCGGTCAAAGGCACATAGAAGGAAAAACGGTTCTGATGAACAATTTAATGGCGGCAATGTGTATTGACAATCAATGTTATTGCGATTTTTTTGTTTATAGAAAGTGTTGTAAGTTAAGTTTCTCTAAATGACTCTCGTTATATTAAGAAAGTATGTATTTTTAAGAATATTTAAGGATCATTATTATACCCAAAATATTTACTTTGGATGAAACCCCCCTATATAATCATAAGTCAACTTCTAAACTTCAGTCCATGTCCATGTTTCTTATATACTCTCTCGGCTTTTTACCGTTTCCAGTAACTTTTCCTACCTTTTCCGGTCATTTCTCCGCAGCAGCGTTTAGCTCTCAATGCTAATCTGCTCCTTTTTAATGAAAATAACGCATACTTTCATAATTATTGTAAATTATTGACAATTATGACATTCATATTTTCGCACCTAAGGATATGTATAGTTCATACATCGGATTCCAGAACGTACTTATCAGGTAGGGCTGCGGACGTGCAATTACGGAGATAGTTGTCTTTTGTTTCCCATAATACACAGGGTGCCAAATACAATATACATATACATTTAGCAACAAACTGTGTTGTTGTTAACGAACTGTGTTAACATAACAAAACTCAATTAACACAAACAGAAAATGATGAGCACTAATCATCTTAGACTTTTACAGTTACAAAAGTTGCTCATCGGCGTCGATACACTTCTGAGTACGTTGAACTTCTGATTGAGCAACGTTTGCGAAAGTGTCCTCAGCGATTGCAGCACACGCCGTTTCAATTTCTTCCCGAAGTGTTGCCAGGGTTTTCTACGGTATACAACATTCTTAAGAGTTCCCCATAGGTAGAAGTCCAACGGGGTTCTGTTCTGTACACACGTCTCCATTGCCTTTGAACTTCAATAACATTCTCGGTTTTCCAGTACCACTTCAAAATTGATTTCCGCTGTTCAAACGATAATCTTGGCTCTACTTTGTTGTAGCAACGCTATCATAGTGTATATGAGTCACATCTATTTACAGGACATCATACTACACATTACTGATGTTTTTTTGGCCCAACTTTGAAATATATTAAATGGATATCTAGTGCGTGCGTGCTTTTTTCTTGTTAATTATGTATGTATGATATATTCCTAAACCTTTTTAACGATCTGAATGATTTGTACATATGCTGTAATTTGAATTGAAGCTAATATACGCGATCTTCAATTGTGGACCAACTACGCGCTACCTGATTCCACTCCCCTAATAAAAAAAGAAACGAGCTTTTGCTTCGAGTTTTCAACTTTTTTAAACAAATTGCATAATTGCTTTATAGAGACCTTGCTATACGGTAGGTATATGCTCTGCTATCCTGGTAGGACTAAATTAATAAAATATTAACGCAATTTAAAAAAACCCATTTGCTGCGAGAGACATTGCGGCGTCTGATCAACATTTTGATTGATCAGATTGATATTCTCAGACACTAGGGTACCACAAATTGTCATATCTTGATGACAGTAAAACGTTGCAGACCGCTGTATTTTGCTCTTATCTGCTGCACATAGAAGGTACGCAATTTAAAAATGTTGCAATGCGCTGGAAACCGTGAGACAGATTCAACAATACTTGCTTATGTCTTAACTGGCAGGCATACGTTAACATTAATATAGCACAAATTTTAGAAAAAGAGAAAATCTGCCCTCACTTCATTTGAATTATCGGATAAGAGCTCTTTCCAGAATAGCTTACATTTTTATCCTTACCGCTTCTTTATTCCAAAGCTAACAATCAAACAAATTCTTTATTCTACAAAAATGATAATATCTTACATAATCTGTACGCAGTGCTACCTGATTATGATACTCTAACCGCCATGGTTAGCAGAGATCGTTAGGCACGAACTCGAGCGGAAGGTCTGGAGTTCAAATCCTGCCAGTATCATCCTTCCTAACTCAGGTTTTTTTCCAAGTATTCCTCAGTCCTCATAAATGGCAAATGCCGGGGAGGTCCCCTAAACTTAGGCCTGGAATATTTCCTTCCGTAAAAAAATCTTTCCCAATCTTTCATTTCATCTCGTGTATCATTAGTGTCCACCCCTTGTGGTGCCCCAATAATAAAAACGGGCGTTAAACACTATTAAAAAAATCTCGCAAGGGGTAGGGAGATACCGAAAGGGATAGTAAATCTTATATCCTCTTTTTTTTTATTTATTGTAAACGCAGAACTTATTCCTGTCAGTATATTAAATTTGGTCACACTAAATTCTCTTCAAATTTCATCCTCTTTGACACATCCAAAATCAAATTTGTGCCTTCATTGATGACATAAGTTTAAATAAATTATAGAATCGCTCTTTAACATTACGCGAACATTTTAACTTTATGCACATGCCTGCAATTTTATGTAAAATAGAGAACATAAAAAAGTCCATTTTCTCCTACCTCCATACAATTTCATATAGGATTTTGGGGAGGGGGGGTGTGGAACACGAAAGTGACCTAACTTTTGAGACAGTATCTATGAGTTGCCACCCCCATGTTTAATTAGGGTGACTGTAGCATGTACTTTTATGCAACTTCCTTATTATGGACAAGTGTTGAATTATTGTTTATGATGCTAGTTCCTTGTTGGAGTAAAGAAAGTTCACCCAGTCATAAAATCTGACCTGCAAATTTCTGTTGCCTATTGTAACAATATTTGTAATGATGACCCAAGCAGCCCGATGTTTTCTGGAGAAATTTCTAAATGAGAATCTATCAGTAAGATGTTTATTGCTATTCTATTAGGGAATTGTAAAACAAGGAAGGCGTAGCAAAGAATATGACTATTACGGGGGTGAAAAGACAGGCCTATATCTCTTAGAGGGAAGAACTTAGCAGCTCGAGTGATATCTGCATGTAAAAAGTCACGTACGCCATGTTTATTTGGTTTTGTAATTTTGTGACCCGCAGTCAGTTTTGGAAGAGTATTCAGCGTGGGTCATTATCAGTGTGAAAAGGCTTTCTCAGTTCAGTTCAGTTAGAGGAAGAGTATTAAATGGACGAGCTTTATCAGTCGAGTTCAGTTGTGTCTCAGGTTCAGTCTTTGTCAAATTAAAAAACGTCAGAGTTATCATCACAGTTAGTGCGAAAGTGGCACATATTCTGCAGAAAATAACGGTGGCATATTTTACGTGGAATAGTTTATTAACAATTAATTGTGTTTCATCTCCCATAAAGAAAAATATTATTAATCTCCAACACTCCATCCCCTATGGTCACAGGACCATAAAAGTATCCAGCAGCGGAGTCTCAACAGCCGTGGCAAAATATAAGTCAGCGGGAACCAATCATCGGAGAGGAAGAAGTTATCATTTACTCCTGAGAATCCAAAAGAAATCAAATTCATTTCCTTTTTCCAAATATTTCCCTTACTCCACATACATATATTTAATCAATCACCTTTTTATAAAATTCCGCTGCACTTTATCAGAGTTCATAATATCGGTTACATATACAATTTACTCATGCCCAAAAAAGAAAACTGTACAATGTATGGTATTCAGTATAATATTTTATTCATTGCCATATAAGCTGTACTAACATAGGAAATAAAAAACTTCCCCCTCTCAAACTTCACCAATTTTAATTCCCCTACCAGGACCAGATTGTTGCTCGATGTTCGGAATGATATTACATTTACGGTTATTATGTTCATTTGTTAATTTTAATTGATGACAAATATCAATAAATTATAGTTTTACGTGCTTAATGTATTTTTAACAATTTTAATAATTCGTTAGAGTTAGGCAAAGCAAGTTAGGGTTAGATAATTTATCTAACACGTTATTTATATTCTGAGAATGTGTTCCTGGACCATTAGCTAGCAGATTCTCCATTATTTATGATAAAAGTATTGCACTAATCATGCGTTTTGCATTATCAACCTGCAGTGTCTTCCTTTGTTTCAAGAATAACGTCAACAAAATGCTCCATGCTAAGGTATATCTAGATCAGAGCGAGTAGAGTTGGCGGGTCAAGAGATCAAACGGCTGAGTCAGACGGAGCCATGGCTCATCTCGGCTACTTAAGGTCACTAACGAGGCGAATAGGTAACGACCGTTAGCTAAGAGAACTAAGAGTGCTACAAAAAATGTTCACGACGATAAGTTGTTTAATCGGAGGTCATTTCCATACCAACGTCTACAACTCGAGGTTTTAACGTCATTGGGTAGGCAATGTGACGTCTGCATCAAAGTTTAAGGTGCAAATCGTGGAAAACATGTCGGCGTGTGAAATTGTTAATAGCTGGCTTACCTCAGTATGAAGATAGATAGTTGAAATAAGAAAACTTCAATCGTCACTGGGTATTTTCTTAATGTCTACACAACATATTTTAGGCCTTGTGTGGAAATTTTACACGTTTCGTAACTTTCTACCAGAATGGCAGAATAACATAAAGACCAAACACCTTCGCCTCCCGACTCAAATACAAATATACTGTTAAATTTATATAACAAACTTTGTAGCATAGCTAAGTTAATGGTTGCGCTGTTAAATTTTGTGTTGGATACTTGAGTAGTCCTTATGTTATATATTAAACGAATTATTGAAAGGACTAACCTCTCAGGTTATCGACTTTTTATAAGAACAACCGCTATTTAGTAAAATTCTGATCATAGTTAAAGATCACATATCTCAAATAACTTGAGTTTGATGCCCTCCCGTTAATGTTAGGTAAGGAAAACCGGCAGCATTCGACAATGTGACTCAGTAGTAGGACAGAATAATTTTATGAACAATAAATTTGACTTAATAAGATAAAGAGCTATGAAAAACAACAAATTAGTTTAATGGGCAATTGAAATAATCGTACAAGAGCAATACTCCATTTACATTTTTTTAAATATTATTAAAGCATTTAAATTCAAACTTTAAATCGTCAAATCTCAAATAAATCTCACATTCACCATATAATAACTAATTCTTGCCAAAGCAAATTAAGATGTACCAAAATCTTCCATTTTAAAAGAAACAAAAGACTTTAATGCTATGTCCAAAGTATTATGCCTTAGTACTTTCTATCTGGTTCACAGAGATGAAGGACCCAGTTGAAGTTTCAACTGAGTCTCCTTAGGAAGAGAGATCAAGAAGTGTCTGATGAGTTCGCCATGTGCACATGCAGGAACCCTAACATAAGCTGTTGCTATCACCTAGATTGCGGATCAGACCATATATATGCAGTGACGTAAGTAAGGGGACGAAAGACGTAAGGAAAGGAAGAAAAAACTCATATATCGCTCGAGGAAAAAGAAATGCGTGCAAAAACGGCTCAATGAAAAAAAAGATAGTCATAATCATCACATTTATAAATTTTATAAATAATTTAACATTCGTAAAAATACTTTTCTGTAATTTGTGTAAAACTTTGAACATGCACCGTCTTCAAATTTCAAAATTAATTTTTTTAAAACAAACCTGATAATGTTGCATATTTTAGGAAAGTCAAAAAAAAAAAAAAAAAAAGCTGAAAAATTATTCCCTTCTGCAGCTTAATTAGAAGAGCTGCTGTGGATATTGACAATTTGTTTTTTATATATATATATATATATATATATATATATATGCATGGCCATATTTTCCAAATAGATTGAAATATTTGTATTTCTCTCAGTATGGAGGCTACCTCTGTGTCAAATTTGATAAAAGCTTGAGATGTTGATTTGACTGGCCAGACAAAGTGTGCACCATGAACAGCATATTCCATTTATTAAATTTTCTGAACGCTGTGTCGGTAAACTATTCGTACAGTAAGTGCTGTGGCTCTGGAGACAAGAAAACTCTGAATAAAAAGTCAATCAAGCAATCTGCCTCGGGCAGAACGATCATTCATCCCTGTTTACGATCGGCAGCGTAACGGACACAATATGAATCAGACCACTCTCCAGATAAGTATTTAAACATGGGGATAGCTGACAAGTTGAGATTTCGTTTAAGGAACATGTCACTGAAACGGAATTAAAAGCATACAGGCGGATAAGTTCTGTCAGAGATAGAAGAAATGCAGTAAAGTTAAGATGTTGAAAAAATGCTCAAGAAGAAAAAGCTAAATGTGTGCATACAGCTTACCGAAATCTGTAAGGCCCCATTTCAATTAGATTCGGCTTCACGTCTTTATCCAGGATCTGATGAGGATTTGTCCAATTCCAAAAGTAGAAGTCCAGATACATGGGGACTGGTGTATCACGCCACGTCGTAAAACTGCGGGAAGTGGGAGAAAGCTCAAGCTCCTAAAAATTAATAACAAACATTTTGTCTACGAGTTTTACACAACAGAGAGTACATTTCTATTTACTGTGCAAGAGTATCATTTTATACATTATTTCACCTTGAACATTTAATATACCATTACATGCGACCACTGCTGAACTTTCAAACACATTATATAAGGAACGTGCATTCAAAATAAAGTAATCTGGTTTCCTTTTTCCACTCAGCCTATAAGCCTAGTTCAAAAAGTAGCGCTGCGTTACTTCTGCACTACAAGGCTCGAAGTTTGACAAGTAGTCAGCCAAACATTACTGACGACGCATGCGCGAACTGACTAAACTGTCACTCAGGAAGATGTGTGTTCAGCTTAGCACTTGACAACCTTCCTTACACATCTGATAATTTCACATACTTGCTGATTTAGTAGCTGGCTTTTAAAAACTTAACAGTGTTAACCTTTCATATTTATAGTTTTTTTATATTGGAGCAGATATCATTCATGTATAAAAATTAATTCATTGGTTATTGCTTATAATTACTGAAGCTTCCATTTAGACTTCACAATGTGCAAGAAAAATTTAATACAACATGACAGACCAAGTCCTGAGATTCCAAAGTTTTCTGCACCTCACGTAGATAAGAGATTAAATATATTTGACATTCTCAAAAAAGCAAAACATCAAAATACAAGTAGCTTGCAGAAAGAACAAAATTAAATAAACCGTTTTACTGACCGTGTTTTGTTTATATTATGAACTGCCACATGTGCATGCAGTAAGACTGGAGTATAGAAAGGGTGGCACAACCCTCTGTTATATCACATGCTGCAAAGGGTGCAAGCAGGATAGTATCTATGTAAATACGAGTCCTGCGCATGGAATAGCAAATCTTAACAATTGTTCAATACTGGCACAATAAACATGTCGCTTCATAATAGCTGAAACAGCACTTACGGCCCACCCCTGCGGAAATATAAATATGAGGTATGTGCAAACCTAATAATAATATTTCGTAATGTAGATATCAAGTATATGTTTATAATATGATATAACTTTATAACATATGACCTGTATGTCGACAAAAGAGAAACTTCTCTGGTGTTTTCTGTTTATGGTAGCTCGGAAAGCCAAAGAGGTCATAAAACTCTATGCTAAGTGCAAGAGTAAACCCGAGGGTCCAGTGTAATCCACTTTTGAAAGGATTACCGTTGGAGGGTTAATAAACCCAAGGCCTTTTAAACTCGTTAGGGCTTTGAACCCGAGAGGCGGTTGTACAGTTAGCCTTTAAACTAGCCAATGTCAATAAGAGTTTTAAACTTTCAAATAATAACGAATAGTACGTGCTGGCAGGTGAATTTAAATCAATCAATAGTAAATGTATATTTTAAACTTTTAAACCAAGGTGCGAGACATGCATATGCCTGAATGAACCCCTTTGGCATCGTCATGCCAGCGATTAATAGATGTGAATTTAATGTAAAAGGAGGCGTTTGCTCCGCTGGGATACTCCAATTCACGCAGTTACTTCAGTTTAAGTAACGCATTCTTATACTCATACACAAGTTTTACACGCGGCGAGACAAAATCTCATTTGTTCAGTTTTACACGCTGCAAGACATATTCAGTTCATCCACACGCAGCGGCACTTCTCTATAAGTGTTACACGCAGTTTGACGCATTTGTCAGTGCTACACGCTACAAGACACGTTCTAAGATTTACACGCCGCGATACTAAACTTGAAGCCTTGCATTCTTTAGGGACGCGTTCACTCTCTATTCAAAACCTATACGCTGCGACGCATGCATTTCTAAGTTCTACACATGTCCACATATATGCTGAGATATTCATAACAACTTCTATTTATACGTGGTTTTCATATCCGTGGAAGTCAAGGCAGCTAAATTTAAATAGATATATTCTATGTACGCAAAACAGCAGAGGGCGCGAAACATCTTGAGCATAATAAATTACCATATAATATATATGGTATATATATACAATATATATATATATATATATATATATATATACTGAGGGTGCCAAAATGTATACATACTTTCACAGTAGGCGTCTATTTAATATATTTCAAAGTTGGACCGAAAAACTACATAACGTGTAATATGATGTTCTGTAAACAGATGTCACATACATTACGATAGCGTTGCTACGTGACAGGTAAATCAACAATGAACAAATGAAACCAAGATTATCGTGTGATGTTCTGTAAATAGACGTAACTCACATCATGCTATGCTAGCGTTACTACAACAAAATGGAGCCAAGATTATCATTTGAACAGCGGAAAGCAATTTTGAAGTGATATTGGAAAACCGAGAATGTTGAAGTTCAAAAGCAATGGAGACGTCTGTACAGAACAGAACCGCCGTTGGACTTCTACCTATGGGGAACTCTTAAGAATGTTGTATACCGTAGAAAATCAGCTACATTGGCAGCACTTCGGGAAGAAATTGAAACTGCATGTGCTGCAATCGCTGAGGACACTTTCGCAAACGTTACTTAATCAATAGTTCAACGTACTCAGAAGTGTATCGACGCCGATGGTGGGCATTTTGAGCAACTGTTGTAACTGTAAAAGTGTAAGATGATTAGTGCTCATCATTTTCTGTTTGTGTGAATCCAGTTTTGTTATGTTAATACAGTTTTTTCTTTGCTTGAAGTGTGTGGCACTGTATATATAACATAATAAATTATGTCTCATCCAACTACTGGTTTCCTCTCCCAATCTTGTTGAGTACGAATCAAACTGTTGTCACCACAGAATAAACATCAACACTCCAAAACCGATTCATACTATGGCATTACCAACGTGAAGCCAACAACATGGACGACATCACCTACTATATCAATCTCATGATTTGGCCCCCAGCGTGGGGCCACAAGCAAACCACCTCATAATTTGAAACACCTACGTGAAGCCCATAAACAGCCTCATTGTGGAAAACTACGCGTGTTCATAAAGCAGTTCGGGAGCGAGTTTTTGATATTAAGGAACAAAAACTGCAAACACACAAGAGTGGATTGGCGGCGTGACATTGAAACAGTACAAAACACTACGAGGGAATGCAACGATTAGAGGTGCTTATTTATTTGTACACAACTTTATGCGACTTATTTAACCTTTAATCGATTTTAGTCAAATGATGGCGAGTGCAAATATTTCCTTAAGCAAAGCAAAAAACAATAATTAAAGTATTTATTGGAAAGTACATGACAGAAAAAACACATAATGTGAAAGCACCATTTGCCAATTTGTTATAACGGGATTCCAAAACGCATAAAAAACTGCTTAGGAAATAACAAAATTTGAGTTTCTCTTAAAGAAACCGAAATTAAGCGGAGGCGCGTGAAATCCTACCAAACATGGTCTACTGCTTTGTGAAGACTTCGCAACTTCACACAATAAATAGTTAGCGACAAAGCTTGTGAGGTTTCAAATTATCACATTTTAAATAGCTTTTGGAGGAATGTCACTCACCGATGATGTCCGTATATCTAAATGCTCATTACTTCTGCTGTATTTTAACAATATATATATATATATATATATATATATATATATATATATATATATATATAAAACATAAAGCTGCTTCTTACGTTAGTAAGTGTTGTATTTATTTCACGTAGGACACCGGTTGTATTATAATTGTAGCGTACTCTTGTTGTATTATCATTACACCAGTTTATATGTAGCATTTTGTGTCCACCGCCAGTGATGCCTCGGTAGTTAAACACTTTTAAAAACTCTTTATGAGGAGTTATTGGAGAAATGGGTCACAAATCAAAAAAGTACCAAATAAAGGAAAATATTAACTGAAAAGTCAAATGGCGCTACAAGAATCTGGAAGCAATATGCCGTACTCGTTCGTATATGTTGATGGGAATAATGCTCCGCACTATTCAGTAAAACAAACACCTCGAAATTCGCCGTAAAAAGAAGCGATACTATGCCTGCAAAATAATAACATTCCTCTTTTAACAGACTCAGGAAAATCTAAAGTTTACATATTGATAGAAATCCATGCAAGCATAAAAATAATAAAAAAAAGTGCTTCATTTGACAAAATATTAAAATGACGTGATCATGAAGCATTAAGTTTGTCCACATACACGAGTGAACTGAACCGCATTGAGCTTGTGCGGTTCAAAGTAAAACTCTTGCTAAGAGAGAAGAAATGTTAGTAGAGAAATTAATAATAATCCTTTGGAGAGCGATTTTAACCAAAACACAAAGTTTGTAAATGTTCACCCCGCTATGCATTAATAAGCATACCAATTTAAATAAAGTTATATTCTGATTTGTAATAAGTCTATATATTTGTTCAATAATCTAATACTTTTTATTTAAATACAATTAATAAACTGAAAACATGCAAATTACTAACAAATTTTAAGAAACAAAGCATTACGAATTTATTTATTTGTTTATTTTTATTTCAACGAAAGTCTGGCGAATGTCTACAGCCGCAACTAATTTCTCTCGATAATCTGATCGGCCATATAATTGCGATCCAAAATCGGATAGTATTTCGGTGAAGGTTTAAAATGGAGATTGCAGTAAGACGGTTATGGGGGTAGGTCCATAAGTTTCCGGCTTAACGATTTACTAGGTATGATAAAGACAAAACAAATTCACTTTTCAATTAAGTTACCCTTTATTCCAATACACTTTTCATATCTTTCAATTAATGTTTCAATCTCCCTCCCCCTTCCAATAGTCAGAATTCTTGTCTGCAAAATAGGCATAAATATCATCTATCATTTATTCGTCACACTTAAATTTACTTCTTCGAAGGTCCTTCTTGAATTATGAGAAGAGGAAATAATTACTTGGAGCTAGATCTGGGCTGTAGGATGGATGGTCGATCTCCTTGAAGCCACATTTCTTCACAGCTTTCTTTGTATCAAGGACTGTGTGCACAGGCGCGTTGTCATGAAGAAGGCGCACACACCACTTTTCTCTTTGATGGAAGCCACGTAGTCTGTGCAGTAGGCCAGTATAGTACTTCCCATTTGCTGTGGTGTTCCTCTACTTGATGTCAATGAAGCGCATTCCTTCACAGTCCCAAAAGATTGTGGCCATGAGCTTCTTGGTTGACTGAGTGACCTTGGCCTTTAGAGGCGGTGCTTCGCCAGGTTTACGCCACTTCATTGATTCCATTTTGGACAAGAGATCATAGTAGAGAATAACAGTTTCGTTTTCTGTAAAATGGTTTGCAGAACTCCTCTTTCGTTGCCATGGCAGAGCTCCAAAAATGCCCTACAACAGATGACTCGTTTCTGCTTTTGGACTGAGGAAAGAAGTGTAGGCACCCATATTGCACTAACCTTATTCATGTCTAAATGTTCATGATAATTCGAAGGACTGTTGTTTTAGAAATGCTCAACCTTGCTGCCATTTCTCCTTCCACAAGAGCGATGTTTTCAGGAGTGAGCACCTGCAAGGGACCACCTGCACGCTGTTAGTCTCGTCTTCAATGCTTTCTCGACCCATTCGAAAAAGTTTGGCCCATTCTTTTACGGTAGAATAAGAGGGGAGTGCTTCCCATATACACCGTTCAATCGCTGTTTTATTTCATTTTGAGTTAGTCCTTCTTTTGTGAAGAACTTAATAACAGCTCGAAACTCCATTTTGAACATGTCACAATCTTCTATACATAGCCTTCTTCATGCAACTATATCTGAACAACTGAACACAGAGGAGCAGAAGTTACAGCTGCATTTATTTACTTAATAGATAAATTATAACACCAGATAAGGGTTTTGTGAAGGTGATAATTCTTATCGGCGAGGCCGAAAACTTATGGACCTACCCTCGTATGTCCCTTTCAGCCTTTTAAGACTCAAAAATTGATTTTACAGCTGTACAAGTTAATATTGGAACAATCAAAAAACAAGTTATACAAATTTGTTTCACTCCGGAAGAATTTAGAAAATCCACACTAAATATTAAATATATGTAGATATTATCATAACCCTTTGGAAATAATTGGCCCCCTCTTCAGAGGGCCTAGGACCTCTGTTTTTGAAAACGGTTGGGTTCATATGGTAAGAGTAGAGAAACGCTTTTGGGAAAAGCATGGACTGCTGGAGGATGTAATTGAGAGAACAAACCAATGACTCAACTCTGAGCGCAGCAATTCCTGGAAGTGAATACCCAATTGTACTTTATTAAGAGAAATGTAAGCAGTCAATGCATCATAGCACAAGCCGTGGCTCTGTTAAATACGTCTGCTACCCATGAGCAATGCGCTCCTTCGACAACGTTCCTCTTGACTAGCCAACTCTCCAGCTCCCAGCAGTACATTTAATAAAACAATTATACATGTTATGTCGGTACTGGTGATGCAATGGTAACCATACTTGCCTTCTAAACCCAAGATCGCGGGTTGAAACCCGGCCAGGACCGATGGATTTTTTCGGGCGTAAAAATCCTAAGTATGGTTTCCTTCGGAAGGGAAGTAAAGCTGTGGGTCCCGTGTCGTACATTTACGGCACGAAAAAGAACCTCAAGCCTGAAAGAGAGGCCTCTGAGCAAAATTTGACGGCCGTTTCACGCCCTGAGTTCAATGAGACGCTGATGACCTGAGATGTTAAAGAGCGTCCGTAAGTATATCAAATCAACTCACTCAAAATGTTTATGTATTTTTTATCTTTTAATATAATCTTAAATTCATTTTATAGTTCATTTTAAAGCATTTAGGCCATTAACATTCGGGCAGGGTCATGTAATTTATAACTTGAAAGCGTTAATCGGCTTTTATTAAGTTTTCATAAGGCTAGCAATATAGAAAATTTCCTTTTGTATTGGATATGTCTTTAAATACTGCTTCGGCATGCGGTGAGAACGCGTAATTCTCAACTGAGCGAACAAGACTGTAAGAGTAAGGAACAATCTTGCCAACTCTCCCATGTAACGCCGCTATCTTAGCCTTGAGTGATTCGCTAGATGTCTTGTCTCGTGTTTATCTTCAGCCACTTCATGACATGGCACGTGCAGGTTCTTTGCCGTATACTCAAACAAAAAACATCGTACACCAAAAAATGTGTCATATTGTACAAAAATTAAAAAAAAAACAATATCCAATTATGAAAAATACTTTATTCTAATAATTTGCTTTTTTTTTACGTGAAATAAAATTTATTATTTTCATTAGTGACACCATGATGTTTTAACATTTATTTGTAGGCATGTAATTGCTAGAAGAAGAGGAATTTATTTACCTGAAAATTCGCGTTTAATAATTTCTTTTGAATTTCTTTCGTAACTAGAAAATGCGTTGAATTATGTAACGTTATGTAATAGAGGAAGCTACGCAATATTGACTCAGTTCGATTTAAACAGCACAGTCACCTTGTTTGAGCATTAAGGTCGGGGGAAGCCTGTTCATTTTAAAAGGAAAATCGAAGCTTGCTTCGGATGAGTGACCCGCTAATATATCCCGTTAATAATCTTATATACGGTTGTCACATTTTATTCTTGCTATTTAAAAAGCTTTGTAGTTTCAATACGAGTAACTGTGTTCATGTTTCTTGATTATTTTAATATTGCATATTGCAAAAACGTGGACAAGCATTATAAAAGAGTCCTTATTTATTCAAACTATTTTCTACCCGCTCTTTCTCAAAAAAAAAGTCAAGTTTGCTTTAAAATTGGAAGCGAACACCAGAATTGCAAAACTTGATTCAAAAACCAATAAATATAATAAATATTTCAGCCCAATATATACAAAAAATGCGTATAGTCAGTATCAAACTGGGCCCTGTTCCACAAAAATATGTTATAATACTTTACAAGTGTACGGACTGGTAACTTGTAGTTATTTGTAAAACTCTGTTCTGCTACACTCCATACTTACAAATGTGATCTCTAGTTGTTCTGTTTGAAGCCGGAATTAAGGCTGCCTAAATTAATTTTATAACCTGAGGCTGCAGAGCGATATTTATAAAGGCATTATATTTGATAAGGATAATTGTTATGTATATGTATAAGAAAATCATTTTGATAGGTATAACAGGAATAGAAATAATTTGTAACTTGTAACATACAAAAGGGTTTTGTATACATGTTAGAAAGAGATTGTATACCTGACGCCTCTCCACTCACGGACCGCTCCTTAGACAAGGCTGAAGAAAGGGTAAACTATCTTTTGTTAAGGTCACGAACCTTCTACCCGGGAAATACTTAGGAGTTGACAATAAGAGAAACATGTAGCCGTAACGGAACAGTATTTAACAAAGTCAGACTTAAAAATATTTTAAGGGAAAATGAAAATGTCAGATCGGAGACGAAAATGTTTTATTACAGGAAAGCCGAAAACACGTGCGTTATCTCCGGGAACATTTAGGAATCTACAAACTAAGCAAGGCAAAAGATTTTCAATAGAAATCAGAATGTAAGGAAAGGGCCGAAATTTATGACAGCTTGTTCTGGGAAAATTCAAGTTCGTGGGAAGACGTTAGATCAGGGGGGAAAGAATAATTCTAGCCAATGGTCTTCGGATAAAAGTTAACGAATCAGGAGAACTTAGATATAACTAAATAATTTTGGGATAACCAATAATGAAAGTACAACACGAAAATAGATAAAATACGAGGGAATTTAATTTAGCGAAAGGCGTGGCGATGTAGTAGAAAAACTAGAGTACAGAAGTCAGAGGGGCACTCGGGAATTCACGCATTCGGTAGAGACACATTCAGAGGCGCATTTCACACTCGTAGAAGTCGGACATTCAGTAGAGATACATTCACAGATTTACATTCACACATTCATAGATTCAGAGGGACATTCAGACATCCAAACATTCACTCAGGAAGCCAGTCTAAGAGAGTAGTGAAGTCAGCGGCGAATAGTCAGGAAGTACTTTACATGTGAATAAAACATTTTAAACAAGTCAACCTTGTGTATTTTTGGGCAACACATTTCTCGTTCCCGTGGATCTATACTGATCCCGAAACACTCCAGTGGACCCTGAGATAAAATTCAACAGAATTGGAGCAAACGACGTCATCACTGAGCAGCCCGGCCGAGACAACGAAACCACGATCAGCTCAGCGATCAACAACTACATCCCCCGAGCACCCAATTACTGCTCCATGTTCCACAGAAGTATTAATATTAGTCGGGTACTTGTAATTTCCATAAAATTCTCTACATATACACAAAATTGGTAACTTCAAAAACTAGCGCAAAATTTGTTATCTTATAATGATTTTGGGAGTCAGCTGCACCAAATGTGCTAAGTATTAGCGAAAGTGGTGATTATGATGAGTAGGAATATGTAAAAATAAGAATAAATATTTGTGTACAATGATAAAGTTATGTTAAGTACGGCATATGACCGATATTGACGATTTCTGTTTCACATGCATATTTCAGACCAGCATCTTAGTTAATGTAGTTTTAAGGTTCGTGCTATTTGCAACAAAAATAATTTCTTTCACTATCCACTCTCTTCTGACACAATTTCCCCAATATTTTGCTTATAGTGAAAAAGTGATAGTGAAGCAATATAAACAAATGCATATAAATTATCAAATGGACGAATAAATAAATGACCGAGAGCGATCGGGAAGCTCGATTCTTCTGCCATCTCTCGACGATTGATATTTATGCTACTAAATGTAGCCGTAAGGGGCCGTTGTCTTAAAGTGGATTATTGCGCTAAAATACGGACAAATGCATAATAAAGGAGAGGACATAACCTAATTGAAGGTATGGCAAACAGCCGTTTGCTCTTATATGACGTCACTTGTAACCTTTTACTAATACTTTACCAGTATTGCACTGCTTTCGTGGAACAGAAAGTTGTAAGACCCATACTTTACAAGGATTTGTACTAATACAAATGATTTAGACCATACTTTCGTGGAATAGGGCCCTGGTTTGCTTGTATTTTCTGCTACTGGGAAAGGATAGAAACACTAATTTGCTCAGAACTCAGTTCAAACTGAGCTTCACTGTGGCGGATGTAATGTAATATGATCATGTTTAGTATGGTAATAAAACTATGTATAATAACGACATGAGAACAGGTACACACGTGATGACGCAACCCGGAAGGGCTCTCAGGCAATGCTTTTAACACTTGTGTAAACAGAGCAACCTTCTTATGTCTCTAGGAAAAAGGGTTTGCCTTTTTGAGGTGTAGCGTAACTCTGATTTTTTCATCGCTACAGCCGAACTTGCCGTACATCGTGCAAGACGTTCGGACCATCCCAACCAAAAACAGGTCCAGAACGCTTGTCCACCTCGAGAACGGGAAAGAAGTATTTCTACCATTAGAAATACTTCGTAAGATTCAACAATCTTTCTGCAGAGCTCGTCAACAAACAACTATTTCGCCTTTTACATCGTGTACCAAGGAGGTGGGGTTCTCCGAAACGGCTACCGGAGGCATGTCATGAAATGTACACCCACGTAAAAATATGTCATGCCAGACAGACTCGGCAATCTCATTCTCAAGTTCGCTTTCGACAGTAAAACTACGTTACAACAAGCGGGGACATCAACTTGATATCTACCAAAATCTGCTTCCTTAACGAGGACAAAACAGTCACCATCAAACTCGCCACCAACAACGCAGATTTCGTGGAAGTCCGGTGCTTGCCTTCAAAATTACTCCACTGCGGTATAAAAGCTCGCTATAAATCTACCTTGGTAGATAGATAGACGATATCTTGGTATCGTCGACTAGACACCAGCCCTAGACTACAAGATCACGTCGGCTGAGTGCTTCTCCATTGCTGCCATTCTCCATTCGTCCCTGGAACAGCTCAACAACTTTTCTCACAAGGAGCTGTCCTTTCGAGAATTCAACCGAGAGAAGCAGCGACGAGGACAGTGATGATGGTGTAACGTTTACCAAAAGGACATATACTACTTATTTTAAAATAATTTTTGCCCGCCATTTAGTAAATAATGTGTATGTAACAAACTGACTACCATTTTTAATATGTATAAAATATCCACCATTTTTATATAATTATATGTCCACCATTTTGTATAAAATAATGTCCTTTCTCCGGTTGACTATAGCTCGCTGCTGTGTGCGAGGATACTGTTGGTGCTAGCCGCAGAAGCCGGTTCGTCTCCGGAAAGGAGGCACATACTACTCGCGTGCAAGAAGATGATGATACAGGAAGATGCTTTCAAAGGCAATTACTACTAATGAAGCTTTTGGATTCTGAGAGCAAACAGCCAAGCTCTGTGTGGAAATCTACATCATCAGCAAAACCAAACAATCGCTTCCGCTGGTAAAGTTATGGTCATATCATTTTTCGATATTCAAGAAATGTTTTGGACAATATTGCAGAGATACCTACAACTGTGCAAGGCCATATCACAGGCAAAACACAGTATTTCCGCGCAACAAGCAAATGTTGTTGCTGAATATCGCACACATATCTATGCGAAGTGTGTTCCTTCCCTCCCTTCCTTTTCTCCAAATTAAAGAAGCACCTTCGTGGAAGGGTACGGAGGCGAATGTGAAGGACCTGTCAAAAAGCATGTCTTTGAAGACTGGTAGAATCGCTGGCATATGTGCACTGCATTCGATTTTCAGAAGGGGCATCAAATTTATCACGAAGAGTGAAGTTACGCTGTCAAAAAATGAAAATGTGCTTGACATTGCTTACCTTTAATTATTGCGACATAGGAAAGTGAAACCAATGCTGGTATTTATTTATAAAAACATCAACAGAATATTTTCTGAATGTTCTCATTCTGTGTAAATGGAAGCGTTTCGAAAATGTTTGAGGTCACACTTGGAGGTATGTAAAACATATATATATATTGTATATGTTGTAAAACCTTTACTACTCACAATGGAGCTTTTCCAGAAATGTCGTTAGTTGCAATAATAATAAATATAGAATATTCTGTTCTATTACCATATAAAACTTATTAATAATTTTAGAAGAAATTTCAACTCAGGTGAAAACTCTAGCATTTGAGACTAACACAAAAATGAAAAAGAAAGTTGAAGTTTCATTATTTAATTTTATTATTTATACTTTTACCGATAACCAATTCTTTTATTTACAGGAAGACTCCCATTTTTATAGCGATGCAAAATAAGTTTGGCAGCATGGTTTGCGATCAAGCCTTTAAGAAAAGAAATACGTTACATTCGCCATGGCTTCATTAAAAGTCTATGCCCATTATTACCAAATTCATATGAATCCAAAGGTTACGGCAAATTGTAAGAAATTGGAAATTCTCTTTCGAACTCGTGATAAACCTGGAAATCTAAAATATTTGAGGAATGGAAAACATTAATGCGAGATAAATTTCACCCTACATCCGCCTATCGCTGACAGCACAGCAAGCAGTTTACTTATTGCAAATCTCACTATATGGTCCAACATGAGTATAATTCCTCTCAGCAGTAACAATTGACACTTTATGATAATAACAGCAGAAATTGCATAATGTAGTCTAAAAACCAGTATGGAAATTCGCAATCATTGTGAAACTAGTAAAATAAATAAATGTCAAAGTTTACCTTATATAGCATATGAGTAAATATATAGCCCCAGCTAATAGCCAGAACAGCGCCGGTAACGGACAAGATGAACCCCACAGCAAACAGAATAGAGCCCTTGTTCATGGTGGCTGTAACCTGTAAGCAAACAAAATTACATTCAGATATCTTCTGGTAGTGCACTGAGCAAGTCCTTCCAACTCTATCCTTTAAACAAATATTTTGGAAACAAAGAGCAAAATGATTATGTACCTGCTGGTCAAATTTGTATTATCATTATTCAGAAATACGACTTTCTCCCGTACAGCTCATCTAATGTTGATTGATTTAGCTGGAGTTGTAATGTGCTACGTAAAAAAAATTAAATAAAAGTTCTTTAGACAACAAGTCCAACTCGGCAAACTGTAAACATTTAAACAGGTAAGCATTTTTAGATGTATGCTCCAAATTTTGAACTTCAATGACGTGTTATAATTTACCTACCATTCGTTCATCTGTTAATGGTACTCTATCTTGGTTTGTAATAGTGTAGATATCTATTTTGTTTTACATCGCCAATGTGGCGCGACTGCCGGGAATAAACGGACACAAGATGGTTACGTACTTGTTGCATTTTCCTACTTGTATATCAGTTGTACTTGTCTTAATAAAATAAATATGACTGTATTAGTGCTTTCATTTTCAAAACAAATGTGATACGTTTTTGTAGGCAAATTTTGTACCACGGAGAGCGAGGGAAAAAGAAGGTATCAAAAGATGTTTGAAACTATTTATGATTTATTTAATTTATTCCGCTGTTTTAAAGCGTTAGGCAGCATAAAAATAATAAACACTGAACTTAACTTTGCATCATCAAATGCAGAAGACCTCGGTTCTGTTTTTGTCTCTAAGAATAAATAAAATGCAGTAAAATATCTAAACGTTTCGTATCTATTGGAGGTCCTTAACCGTACATAAACGTGTTATACTGCTTATTATGACCTATTTTAAGATATTAGAGCCTAAAACTCTTTATTTCCCTGAATTTCCAAAGTTAGGCGAAATTTTCATTTTTTAATTCCTTTTTTCATCAATTTGGTAACAACAATTATTCACAGTTATGGATTAGCACTAGAATGAACAAAAGGCTCAAAATTTCATGAATTTTTTCCTTAACTGCAATAATATGATAGGATAATAAAAATCCCATTTGCTATTCACTAGTGCAAGGTTACGTATGTCTTCCTTCATTTGTCTTATTCGGAACATCAAAGAATGCAACAAATGCCGAAAGAAGTGGAAAATTTTCTAATCCGAATAATGGCTTTTGGAATTGCGATATTTAACGCACGACTGGAAAATAATATTCTGCAAGTTTTGTAATATTATGCAAAGGTAATCTAAATATCCGGTCATCCAAAAATCTGATTACCGACGCGGCGGGGGAGAATATCAGTCGATAAGCCATCGTTCACGTCAGCCGAGATTAGGGGCGGGGGCAACACAACAATCGATGTTGGGAAAACACTAGAGTGAAAAATCTAAAAGAAGTTAATGCACTTAAAAGGTTATGTAGTAAGTCAAGCAAGGAAAAATTCCTGCCTCATTTTCCCTCATATCTGGCATCTGCTTACCGTTGATTTTTCTCTTTAAATTGACTTCTCATTCTTTTAGTTTCTCTAAAAATGTGAGGAATTTTAGAATCATATTACTGCTTGCGACTCCATTGTTCTGTTTAAATTATCATGTGACAGCACAAGGGACTTGGTACTGCACTTGTTGTGAAACAGAATAAATTAGAGCTGGTATTTTTAGCAGAATTTACTCTAGGATTAGACACGTGTTGTTTCTTTCATTCTTTCAAATAATTGGATGATCTGATTTATTTTTCTTTTAATATTTAGAGTATACACGGATATATTAATTATGTTTTGAGGTTTTATTATTTATTTTAAATAAATAGGCGCTATATATTCGCTTACTTGTACACTTTATTATCTGTGCATCCACGTGTAATAAATTAGTTGAAGCATTCAAGATTAATGAATGCACTAGTTCAAATCTCACAATCTTAACTTCTCGTTTAAGTATATTCATGTGAATATAAATTAAAACGGAGTAATTAATATAGTGAATATTGGATTTATTATTTATATTAGATAAGAAAAGAAGTGAAATCTGAGGTAACATTTCCACATAGACAAGCAGAACAATAAAATAAAACTGGGGTTACTAACTGAACTGACCATTCTTCACGCAGGAGCTGCGTAAACTAAGCGAATTCCTCACCTAGTAGAGTAACTTTGAAAATATAATATAAAATACAATTACGGCCTTATTAGTTAATGAAATAAGTTATAGCATTATTGTGTGGTATTAGTGGAACAGAAGTTCTGCAATCTATAATATGACAAAACAGAAATCACATTTTTAGAATTATTATTATCATTGTTATTATTAAGATTAAACCACAAGAATCGATATGGTATACTATGAAATATATGTCCACTGATATACAAATCTATTATACTATGTGGGTATTTTTAAACAATTTTAAATGTAACCATGTTTATGAACTGAGCCCTTGATATTATCTTTACATTCAATAAATAGAGAAATAACAGAAATGTTCCAATTACATTGTGTATTTAAGAAGAATTTGTTCATATGTTTTAATAAAACAAAAACTTGCTATTATTTAAAAACAATTACTATGTAATATAATGTACTAATCAAATATACACAACAAAAATCATTGAAAGTTTCGTCGATTTTCAAAGACTTTGAAATTTAATTTATATGTTATTACAGTAAAAATATGTAACGTAAACGTTTTCTGAAGGTTATTACACAGCGCTCTTACAAACAATTATAATTCTCATACACATATTAGATTAATATTTCACGTTTGTTATCTTCAAGACAATTTTTGTTAAATATAAAAAATATGCAACGTTATAAACACAGTTTATATGCTGAATTAATTTCTCATTTTATTTTAAAACATAGAGAAAATTAAACGCAAGAAAGGTTTTTAAATTTTGGATTTTAAATATACCCCTACTTCCAATAATCCAATTTCCCTAATTTTCAGAAACGATTTTTCTTATTTTATTTAAAATACCGATTTTTGTTGTAAAGAAACAAATATTGGTGCTGCCTATAGAAAGTTTTAAATTCTGGGTTTCAGGTAAAACCCCACTTCTAATGACCGGATTTTCCTGATTTTCAATAACTATTTTTATTTTTTACTTCAATGATATATACAGAGTTTGGTTGCGAAAAATCATATGGTGCAGCTAGTAATTTTTAAATTTTAGATATCAAGTAAACCGCCACTCCTAATAACCTGATTTACAAAAGCCATTTTTAATTTGATTTAAAGTGTATATACCGAGTTTTGTGAAAAAAACAAACAAACAAATATTGGTGCTGCTAGATCAATTTTCATATTTTGAGTTTCAGGTAAATCCCCACTCCTAATGGTCCGATTTCCACGGTTTTCAGAAAATATTTTTCTTATATTATTTAAATGTTAAGTACAGAGTTTCGTTGCGAAAAACAAATATTAATGCTACTAGAGCGACTTTTCAATTTTGAGTTTCAGCTGTTGGCTGATTTATGGACCCTCTTTAACATCTCAGGTCATCAGCGTCCCATTCAATTCAGGCCGACAAATTTTGTTAAGAGGCCTCTTCTTTCAGGCTTGAGGTTCTTTTTCGTGCCGTAAATGTACGACACGGGACCCACAGCTTTACATCCTTCCGAAGGAAGCCATACTTAGGATTTTTAAGCCCGAAAAAAATCCATCGATCCTGACCGGGATTGAACCCGTGAACTTGGTTTATACCGCCGCGGATGGCCGAGGTCGTTAAGGCGCGGACTCATGAACGGGAGGTCTGGGTTCCAATCCCGCCAGGACTGACCTCCCTGACTGACATTTTTTCCAGGTTTTCCTCAGTCTTCATAAATGGCAAATGCCGGGGAGGTATCCTAAACTTAGGCCTGGAACGATTCCTTCCTTTAAAAAAAAACCCTTTCCCAATATATCATTTCATCTCATGTGTCCATCGCCTGTGGTGCCTCAGTAGCAAAAACGGACGTTAAACGCCAGTCATTCATTCATCTTGGTTTATGAGGAAGTACGGTAACCACCGACACAGCATGTAAATTATTAAATTACTTGAACAATTGTTCTATTTAGTTTATACATTACAGTCTGTACAATGTATTATGTATAATGAAATAATTTTTAATAAATAATAAATGATAAAATTTGGAATATACGTCCCGGTATAGGCAACAAAGTGCCGGGGTAGAGTATTGCAGATTTTATTTATATTTTATTTTTTATTTATTTTTGTCGTATTTATCTCCAGAGGAAGTAGGTGATTGTTTTGTTTTTGAAATGCTGGGAGTTAACAGTTATGTAAACATTTCAGTGACTACCTTGTTATCTGACGAGACCATGTCGAGCTGCAGTCACTCACACTACCGCCGCATAGTAAATTCAACGACATTTTTACAATAATTTCAGTTCTAAAATATTCAAACGCAACATATTTAAAAATTAATGGCATGCACCTGCAAGGCTATGAAAGAAGAAAAGTAGTAAACAAAGAAAATTACATTAGAAACTACAGAGAAGGCCGGATTTCTCGTATTGCTTTTTGTGAAGTAAGTTTCATATTTAAACAGCCAGCACAGTTTTTAACATTTTATAACAATGTTAACAGTTTTTTAAACACTTGTAACCAGAAAAAAAATGATTACCCTAGTTAAGCAGAATTTTGAACCAAACCGCGCGCATATTCTCTTGACAGTCTGTAAAAGTGAACGGAAAATTGCGCCCTAACATCGTAACATGGTACCAACCTAAAACTAAAATGTTCCATAACGAGTTTGAGTTATTGGCGCAAACACATTATTGATGTAAAGAAAACATTTTGGCGTACTTGTAAGTGGCGCAAACATGGTGGTCCGTAGACACTGGCTGGCCGACCTACGCCCTATATTAAATGAACAGTACGTTGATGTGCGCATGTTCTATGCTTCGGTTTACTGCGGACAGAGGCCGGATACACATGTACAAATATTTTTCACCAATCATGATAAGTTTTTCAGTTACTGTCCCAAAAAGTATCAGTAGTATTTTATGTTTACAGGTTGAATCTTTCTCTGTATACACGTTTTCCATTAATGCTACTTTTGAAACAGTTTTAAATAGTTTTAAAAAATCCCGGATCTGCATTATATTTTAAAGTTTTACTGTTTTATCTACAATTCTCACATTAAGACTCTTAAAATTGAAATAGAAAGAGAGTGAGCAGATTTCGTGTGAAGATAGGTTACAATGTGACAAATGAAATGACCGAACGATTAAAAACGCAATTGAACATTATCTGTACAGTAGTACAAGAAGAACCGAATGTTTTGTTTGCTGAGGACAATTTTTACTAGTAAAGCTAAAATGTGCAAGGGAGCGGGTAGTTAACTTGGGGCTACATGTAGAAGGAAAATGGGGTCTCTAGATCAAAATTAAAGAACATTGTAGAATTTGCTTATTCAGACATTTGAAACAAAATGATCATCCTTACTGTTCAACTAGCTTAATGAATATATGCAAGCATCATATCAATCAGTTCTTACTCCTGCTAGCACTTCTACATCTTCAATTGTACACTTTGCTTCTCAAATAAAAATCCAAAGCGTTGAAGTCTTAAGCTTTCCCAGGCAATGTACCAGTTCAGATCGTGAGACGCCCCATCTTGTTCTTCAAACAAGACGCAATAGAGAGGACAAGACATTTCTAACAAAGTTCTTGTAGCTTGTTGCCGTTAATCATGTGGTAATATCAAGTGAAAACTGCTGCTGTGAAATTCAAAATGTGCTTCTTCAGCCACTAACACTCGTAATGAAGAACAGTGGCTGTTAGCAGATGAGCTCCCGCATTACAACAGAACATGCCTCTGGCTGCAGTACCCCATTCGAGCGCCTATTCCGTGGATGATTCTGCAAACAGACATCTTGGGTTTGGAGTCCTCTTATTAGGAAATGTATCCCCGTATCACTCAAAAGCAAGGCCGTAACTCTAAATTTTCAGTAGCTATTCCACACATCTATTAGTGGTCTCGTAGACCCCAGATTGTGGGTTAAAACCTGGAGAGGGTCCGTGGATTTTTAGGGCGTAAAAATGGTTTCCCTCGGAAGGGAAGTAAAGCCGTTAGATCCGTGACATAGATTTACGACACGGAAAAAAGTACCTTAAGCCTGAAAGAAGAGACCTCTGATCAAAATGTGTGTGTCATTTCATGCTTCGAATTGAATGGGGCGCTAATAACCAAAGAGCGTTCATACATGTCTATGTACAGGCGACAGCACGTGAGCGGGTCAAGGAAATCTGACCTCCCTCTCTACACGCATGAAACATTCACTTGTGGCTAAGCGACAGAACTAGTTCATATTTTGATTTGCTATGTATATTTCTACAGGAAATGATAAATATTAGTGGTTAACTTGAGACAAAATGTATTTCCTCTATTTATGAATCCCCGCTTCAGAAAGAAATTGTTAGCAATTGGTTGCTATTTGTCTCTACAGTGGCTCCAACTTCCAATACCCTGGCAATTTGATGCTACGCTCCGATAAGTTCTAGCAAAAACAATAACTGACTTCGCACGAACGCAAGTTATCTACGATTACCACAGCTCTAAGAGTATGTTTCTGCCTTAACCAATGACAAACGACATTTACTGTATCTTTCTTACAACCCAGTGCTATAATGCTCCTTTTGGCAGGCTAGAAAACATCATATATAATAAATATTCGGCGAAGAAAAGTATGGTTCATCACTTTCAACTGCGAGTTGCAGCTTGGAGTGCGGTTCTCACCGCCACAACAGTCGATATTAGTAAAAACAAGTGAACGGTAAAGTATTAGAGAATCGGCGATTAAAGTTCCCTGAGCTTGCTAAAGCGCAAACACGTACTTTATACTTTGACGGAGAAGAATGCAGAAAAATCATCTGAGAGTCGCTATTAAAACGAAATGTTAAAGCAAGGTTTAGAACACTTCCAGAGCAATCCAGTGCGTTGATTTATAGTAAATAATGAAACACGGATGCATTGATAATAAATAAGTAATAAGGATAAAAAAATTGAACATGCAAATCTTCGTCTCAAAAGTAAGGTGGGTCAATTAAACCAATGATTTTCGTGGATAGGAACTTTTGGGCTAACTGAAGGTAGTGCCTTTGTAAAAGAAGAATAACAAAAACAAGTGTCATTGACGAATCACAATTTGCTGCTTCATACGGTTTATCCCTTCGTAAACTGTAAGAGATAAACAGTTTAAAGTAACCTTTGAGAAATATTCTGTAAGAATGAAGGAATCTGACTTTCAAGAAAGAGAAAGGTTTTTGTTCTTGTTTGACAAATTCATCATTAAGAAAGAACAGCTTCAAGGCTTTTCATATTCAATGTCTCCTCCTTTTTTTTTTTTTTTTTTTTTTTTTTTTTTTTTTTTTTTTTTTGCATTCGCTTTGAAAGTATGAAACGCTCACGGATTTTAAATCAGCCAGACAGGATTCCCTCTCTCTCTCTACTAAAATTATAGGAACTTTTGAATCAAGAATGAAACCACCAAATTATCTACAAATTGATTATAAACGTATCCAAAAATGACGAGGCCCGTTTCATAACATTTCATTTGCTACATACAGAGGGTGCCAAAAATGTATACACACTTCAAGGGGAAAAAAAATCGTGTTAACATAACTAAACTCAATTAACACAAACAGAAAATGATGAGCACTAATCATGTTAGACTTTTACAGTTACAACAGTTGCTCAAAATGACCATCATCGGCGTCGATACACTGCTGAGTATGTTGAACTATTGATTAAGTAACGTTTACGAAAGTGTCCTCAGCGATTGCAGCACATGCCGTTTCAATTTTTTCCCGAAGTGCTGTCAGTGTAGCTGATTTTCTACGGTATACAACATCCTTAAGAGTTCCCCACAGGTAGAAGTCCAACGGCGGTTCTGTTCTGTACACGTCTCCATTGCCTTTGAACTTCAATAACATTCTCGGTTTTCCAATACCACTTCAAAATTGTTTCTGCTGTTCAAGCGATAATCGTGGCTCCGTTTTGTTGTAGCAACGCTAGCATAACGTAATATGAGTCACATCTGTTTGCAGACCATCATATGATAATCTTGGCTTCATTTGTTCATTGTTGATTTACCTGTCACATAACAACGCTATCATAACGTAATGTCAGTCACATCTGTTTATAGAACATCATACTACACATTACTGTTGTTTTTCGGCTCAACTTTGAAATATATTAAATAGATATGTAATGCGAAAGCGTGTATATATTTTTGGCACCTCTGTATATAAGATGATGTTTGCTGTACTACCAACAATCAGTAGCATTAATGGAATAAGAGACTGGCTGTATTAGTCCCAGCCGTAGATTTTTTATATTTTTGCAGTACGTTATATTGTCATTTTACAAATGCTTTACTTGTTATCGATCTAATATTTCTATAAAGTTGCTACATTTTTAACATAATTCCTGAAGTTCCGTTACAATAAAAAACTGAAGCGTTGTATGTTAGCTGTGAAAATATTAGCTCCGCACTAAAAGCGTATCGCTTGAAAATACGCCCGCAACACATTCTAAAAGTGATTAATATACTGCTGTAGTAAATGTTAGCGTTCATTAAAGGAAATTGAAAATTATCCATTCTAACTGCTCTATCAGAAAGATAATGGCATCAGTCCTACAATAGGAAAATCGCTTTAATATCGGTACTGTAATTTTAATGACAGAAGGAGCAACCTTGAATTTAACGGTTTCTCATGTACACATAAAAGTCTGCAGGGAAATAAAACGATAAAAGGAAAATTCTAAGATATTATTAATTTGTAGTAATTAAAAAAATACGAGCTGTCATTGTTTATAAAATGTACGCAATGGCAAAGCAGAAAATATGGTTGTTGTACACAAATATGTTAATAATGTTATACGTGAGTAGATACATATGTTCCCGGCCTCGCCGATAAGGATTATCGCCTTCACAAAATCCTTATCCGGTGTCACACCTTATCTGTTAAGTAAATAATTGCAGCTGTAACTTCCGCTCCACTGTGTTCAGATATAGTTGTATAAAGAAGGCTATGTGTAGAAGATTGTGACATGCCCAAAATGGAGATCGAGCTGTTATTAAGTTCTTCACAAAAGAAGCACTTACTCCAAATGAAAGTAAACAGCGATTGGACGGTGTATATGGGAAAGCATCCCCCTCACATTCGACTGTAAAAGAATGGGCCAAACTTTTTCGAATGGGTCGAGAAAGCATTGAAGACAAAGAGCGTGCAAGTCGGCCCTTGGAGGTGCTCACTCCTGAAAACACCGCTCTTGTGGAAGGAGAAATTATGCTAGACCGGCGGCTCAAAGTTACCGAAATAGCAGCAAGGTTGGGCCTTTCTAAAACAACAGTCTTTCGAATTATTCATAAAAATCTAAACTTGAATAAGGTTAATGCAAGATGGGTGCTTAGACTTCTTTCCTCGGTCCAAAAGCAACAACGAGTCATCTGTTGTCAAACGTTTTTGTAGCTCTGCTGTGGCAACGAGAGAGAAATTATGCAAACATTATTACAGCAGATGAAATTATGATCCTCTACTATGATCCCTTGTCCAAAAGAGAACCAATAGAGTGGTGTAAACCTGGCGATGCACCGCCTGTAAAGGCCAAGGTCACTCAGTCAACCAAGATGATCATGTCCACAATCTTTTGGCACTGTGAAGGAATACTCTTCATTGACTGCAAGGAGCGGGACACCACAGTAAATGAGGAGTACTATGCTGGCCTACTGCACAGACCACGTACTTATCAAAGAGAAAAAGCGAGGAAAGCTGACTGGTGGTGTGCGCCTTCTTCACGACAAAGCGCCTGTGCACACAGCTCTTGTTGCTAAGGAAGCTGTGAAGAAATGTGGCTTCAAGGAGATCGACCATCCACCCTACAGCCCAGATTTAGCTCCCAAGGACTATTTCCTCTTCTCAAAACTCAAGAAGGACCTTCAAGGAAGGAAATTTAAGTGTGACGAAGAAGTGGTAGAAGTTTTTTTTAATGTTGTTTAACGACTGTTTTCACTACTGAGGCACCACAGACGATGGACACTGATGATACATGAGATGAAATGATAAATTGGGAAAGGATATTTTTTAAGGAAGGAAGCGTTCCAAGCCTAAGTTTAGGGTACTTCTCCGGCATTTGCCATTTAAGTATGAGGAAAACCTGAAAAAAAAAAGTCAGGGAGGACGGTCCTGGCGGAATTCGAACTCCAGACCTCCCGCTCTCGAGTCCGCGCCTTAACGACCTCGGCCACCCGTAGCGATTGTGATAGAAGCTATTTATGCCCATTTTGCAGACAAGACTTCAGACTATTTCACTTTTGAAAAGTGAAATACAGTTTTTTTTCTTTATCAACTAGAAAATGGTTAGGCCGGAAACTTGGACCTATCCTCGTAAATACATGTCAGGAGGTCCCAGTATAATCCTCACGTCTTTCACTGGATGCCGCGCTCGGCTTCTCTTATGCTTTCCTTATTTAGTTCCTGAAATGAGGTAACCGATTTTTTACTTTCAAATTTACATACTCTGAATGACGTGTCACCCGTTTCTGTGGAGGTCACACACACATATACTTTTATTTTTTGTGATCAATATATAAACGCAAGCAAGTTTAATTTACTGAATATCTGTAAGCTGCAGGAAAATTGCAGAACAGTTGAGATATCTAAATCGATAGTTTGTAACACACATTAAAAATATATATAAATGCAGGGACAAAATTGCAGCGCAGAAAGTATGCATAAATGTAAATGAAGAATTAAATTATATTATATGTATATTTCGGACTTGACGGAAATAGAATATTGCAAACAATGGATTAATTATGCATAGAAAACAAAATAAATTTCTGAAATATTAAACATAAATACAAATTCAGGCGCATTGGTTTGTTTCATCTTTTTCGGAAACGCAAAATACGAAATTGTTTTTATGTCATGAATAAAAATGTATGAACCTGAACTTGGTGCAGAAAACATACTTAACGAACATGAAACAAGGTAAAATTGCAGTCTTGATGTTTCAGTATCTAGTAAGAAAAACTAAAGTAACATTTTATTTCTAAATGTTGCTAATATAAAAATGTGAAGATGAATGCTGTCCTGTGATGTGGCATCATCAAGGGCAGCATTTTAGACGAATGCATTCGACAAATGAAGTTAATGAAATAATAAACGCAGAGTGTTAGTGTTTATGGACTGCGCCACATACCGTTGAATTTATCAAGTAAATGTAATTTTGACTTTTTTATTTCCAAACCAACAAGTGAAGTGTAGCCATTAGCAGAGAAAACAGCTGGTGTGCACTGTAATAGGCGCTATGGACACGTACAATAATGCAATAGATTGTGAAGAAGGAATAACTGTATATATCCATGAGGCATGGAAACATAATAATGAAATGTTACAGGAACAGCAGTGCCAACTTCCTGACAATGCAGCTTTCGGAATATTTTGAAAGTGTTTCCTCAGTTCGAAGTGTTGTTAAGAGCTGGGGAGATGGCTAGCGACGTATGCGGGGAGAGGAGAGCTTTGTCTGCCAAGTAAAACATCACGCACTACATCCATTCAAATACTTACGACGTTCCGTTATCATAGTGTTAAGAATATTAATAGTGAACAGTTGCACATTTTAGTTAAGTGTTACACATATATTGGCCTACTAATTACAAATAATGGATGTACCGCAACAAGATAATAAAGGAAAAATTACACGTAGTAAAGCTTGAGGAATTGATAAAGTGATAGCCCAGGCAATAAACTTTGTATTAAAACAACCACCTGACGTGTATCCCAGTGAGAACAAGTAGCGGGTAAGAAGAGAAGCGGTTGAAGCCGGAGAATTTTCTCTGTCTACTCCAGGAAACAGACCGGAGCGTACAAAAGTGAATTGACAAGAATGGGATACGCTGCTACATACAGGAATTTTATTTAGTGAGAAATGAAGTTCCTACATGTCCAAAATGTTTATGTGATATTTGAAAAAGAAAGAATTGTATTTCCTTAAGGGTTCACTTTCTGAGAGGAGTTCTTATGGAAATGAGCTACAAAGTGCCAAAATTAAAGGAAAATATTAACAGAAAATGAAACATAAATGGAATAGCGCTTTATCTGAAAGTAATACATCCGTTTAGTGAACAGAACCGTACTTTTGTACATATAACATATTTCTGCTTCTCTAGTTCTTCTTATGTTAGTTACATTGTTTCAAGAGTTTATTTTTCCTTTTAATATATATATATATATATATATATATATATATATATATATATATCATGAACCATCACTTTTTGTTTCCACTAGAACAAACAACCGCATAGCGCAATTTGAAACTAAATGTTCCAATCTCGCATTTCTTTCCGGCGGCGTAAGAAAAAATAAGATAAGTTAAAGGGCTAAGACATATCCCAAGAAGTGTTTCGTAAGCTTCGTCTGCGTTGTATTAGTAACGCCAGTCATTTGTCTTTTCTATAGTCAGGCACATAAAATGTAATGGTGAAAACAAAACTGGTCTGCAGGCGGCTAAGTACTATGCACTACGTAGGCAGAGTTTCGCATGCTGGCTATAAAAATTAACCACCTCCAAACTTCGGTAACCGTCTCACAATCCATTTTAATAGTAACGCTTTTGGAGACGGAGCTTCAGGAATTGTGTTGAAAATGTTGCAACTTGGATGGACAACAATTAAGAAATGTTGGTAAATGAAAATAAACCAGGCGTATTGACTAAGCCAAACTTCGGTAACCGTCTCATTGTCGCCCTTGCAGGATTCAAAATGATTCGTGAAGAATTCATTCAAGCGGGCAAAAGCTCGGGAGATTATCACGGTCAAACGAATTTCAGAATCTTTGAGTTTTGGTTTAATCATCAGATCCTTTCCAACCTCTAAGAGGAGAGCGTTGTGGTTATGGATAATGCTCCGCGATATTCAGGAAAACAAACTCTTTTCGAAATACGCTGTAAAAGAAGAAGTGAAATTATGACTGCAAAATTGCATTCCTCGTTCGTAAAGAGACACGAGAAAATCTAAACTTTACATGTTGATAGATATTCATAAATGACAAGAAAATTTGTTTCTGCATGAGGAAATATTAAATGACGTGATCATGAAGCATTAAGTTTGTCCACATACACGTGTGAACAGAACCCCAATGAGCTTGCGTGGTCCAAATTAAAACTCTTGCTAAAAGTAAAAGTGTTATTGGAGAAGTTAAAAGCGTTACTGAAACATACACCTATGACTTTTTCTTCCTTCACTCCTGAACGTAGGACGCCGACTTCTGTTATATGTTGGGGGGGGGGGGCAATCTCCCTTTGTGATATTTGTAAATACTCCCGTCGGCGATATTAACACAACACAATGTTTGTAAGTGTTCACTCCGCTGTAATAAAAATTAAATCTCTATTAATGATATGCATTAATGAGCAGACAAATTAATATAAAGTAACCAGTTTATAATATGCAGTAACCTGAAATGAAGTCTGTGAATTTGTTCAATTATATTTTATTAATTCGTTAATAAGTTAGGAAATGTTAAGTATATTAACTTCAGCCTGTCAATGTTTTCTAAACGCGTCATAGCACAAACACAGGCTGTTTACGATATGTGTGCTAGCCATGAACAATAACATTGCGTTATCAGCACATTCCTATGATTAGCAATCTTTCCAGTAACCTCCTGCACATCAGAGAGACGTGGATTATATCAAACAACTGGGTTATTATCCAAATGTTTGAAACTTTACTCGATATTGAGGATCAATGAACACAAACATTAAAAATACATGACAGCGTGTACTAAAGAGTTTTAATAGGCAAGGCTTAAATTTATAAATGTTTGTGCACTTTACCATGTAATACAACTTAAGAACACTCTTATTTAAGTAAGAAGTTGTGACGTAGGCGTAACAAAAGTAGGCACACAATTCATACAGCTTTTTCACAGTGAACGCATTTCTTGCATACCAAACAAAAAGCTAATATGGCTGTTCCGGAAGTGTAATTAATCATGCTAGGACTAGTGGACACCAAGTTAGCAGAGTTCTAGCGAAAGAGAGAGAAACCCGGAGAAAATAGTTGATAACTGTGGGCAGAGAAACACAAAGCTAAAGTGAAAATTGAAACGTGCATTAAGGGCTGAAGAGTCCTTGCTTTATGCAGAAAAATGACACCCAACTCTATGTCTGTAAAGTTGATTTCAAGAGCGTTAGTGGCCATGACATCGATAAGCAAATTGTTTATTGAGCAACTTTATCTTAACAGGCGGTCTGTTATCGTTCATACGCGACATAACTATAGAGGTCATCCGATGTAAAATGCCGTACAGATGTCGATTCTGGTGATCTAGTAATAACCATACTTGCCTCAAAGACCCAAGACCGTGGGTTCAATCCTGGCCAGGATCGATGGATTTTTCGGGTGTGAAAATCCAAAGTATAGCTTTCTTCGGAAGGGAAGTAAGGCCGTGGACCTGTGTCGTATATTTATGGCACATAAAAGAATCTCAAGACCTAAAGAAGACTCTAAGCAAAATTTATCGGCCGTTTCACGATCTGAATTAATGGTACATTGAATGAACTGGGATGTTAAAGAGCTTCGTATACAAACCAAATCAATAAAATGACAGTAGATAATCAACATTTTTGGATATGCATTTTTGGAGATGCGGAAGAAATAATTTTGAAATCTGTACTTTAATTGGAACTTGTAAAATCTGCACACTCATCTCTCCGTGTCAGTCCCAAATTAAGTAGAAATTTCAAATCGTTCGTTAACTGCGCCTCCAAAAATGTTGCAAATCAAGTGAGGCATTACTTCGTATTGACCTCTACAATTGTTCCACTGCGTAAGGACGGACGGTCTCTTAAGGTAAAGACTTCTCTGCCGGTTGTTCAGCAGTCCTGTTGAATAATAAACCATTTTAAGGATGTCTTTCCGCTAACGCCTTTGAAAGCAGCCTAAGAGAGGTAGAGATGGAATTCATTTTTCTGCATAAAGCGCTTACTCCACCAGGAGTTAATCTTACGTTTTAATTTTAGCTTTAGGTTTTATGCATTTTGGGGTTTATTTGTCCATAGTTATCGACTCCTTTTGTGCATTTTTTGTTTATCTGTCCCCAGTAATCGATTACTTTCTCCTGAATTTCTTTCATTTTCTCTAGAGCTTTGGTGTCGCTAGTCCTGGCATGACTAATCGAGCTTCCGGAGCAGCCATAATGGCTTTTTGTCTGGTATTCAAGAAGTGGTGAGTTCACTGTGAATCAGCAATCCAAAATATCGTGTGAATCGTACGCCTATTTTTCTTGTTACTGTTTTAACGTTTAATTTACAACTTTTAAACGAATCTTGTGTATATTAAAACTATATTAGATGGTAAAAATAGATGTATATAGATATGTTATTCATTTACTGTTCAATATCAGTCCTAGTGGTGTAGTGGTTACCATACTTGCCAAGATCGCAGGTTCAAACCCGGCCAGGACCGATGGATTTTTTCGAGCGTAAAAATCGCTAAGTATGGCTCCCTTCCGAAGGGAAGTAAAGCCGTGGGTCCCGTGTCGTACATTTACGGCATGATAATGAACCTCAAGCCTGAAAGAAGAGGCCTCTGAGCAAAATTTATCGACCGTTTCACGTCCTGAATTGAATGGGGCGTTGATGACCTGAGATGTCAAAGAGCGTCCGTAAATAAACCAAATAAAAATTATTGATCAAATGCTGTGGAAAGTTACACACATGTTTTGTTAATATCCATCTTTCTCTATATAGGCACATTGCTGCGTGTCCCTCGCCGTCTTATCATTTGGAGATGGTTTTGCATTGTATTCTTTGGTAATGTATGATAATTAAGCAAGCTCTTTTATGATGCATTGTATAAATTAAAAACTTCTACATATCATGTTGCGTCCGACAAACTGCAGGAAGTTTTCCTGAAAAGTTTTCTGCCATAAACGTTTCAAATCATTCCACCTTATACAATATTATGGAGAAATTGGTGCTATAGAAGTAATAAATGACCATGATGGTATACTAATATGACTAATGAAATGTTGCACATTTTGTTTTAAAATTATCAGCAGAACGAAACCTGCCTAACTCGAAAAGAAGCCTCAACTATTTGGCGCCAGTCCCAATGATACCATTAAAGCTTTCGCGTTTCTTTGACTGCATCTTAATCAGGTGGAGAATTTTAAGAGGTTTACACATAAATTAACTGAGTTAATATCATCTTTAAAATAACTCGTTGCTTCATAGCATTCGAAAACTTAGGGGAAATTAAATTTCCTTCTTTCTTCTTGGAGTGTGCAGGCAGTTTCTTAGTAACTCACCCAGCTCCACCTCTTTGACTTGTTTGTAGACGAGGGGAGAGTACTAGAGATGCTACTTGAAACAAACGTCATTAGAATCTGTTCCTAGTGGTGGAAAATGCATATACTGCAATAATGGAAAATGCTGTTTTAAAAAAAAACCCATTTGTCTTCACTGGCAGGCCATATCAGCACGAACTCGGTAGATTGTGGAAACTGCAATTTTCTTTTAATTACACTATACTACGTGCCCAACGCATCGCATTATGAAAATATAATGATAAGGGTACGAGATAGTTATAATAAACATGGATTTGTGGATATGAAATATATGATATTTTCAGTGCTGAGCTCTTAAACACTGTCTTGCGAATGCAAAGATGTTTACGGAATTTCGTAAAGAAGTTCAAAACGATCTTCTAGGTTGTATGAGAAAGGTCTAATATGAATTTGTATCACAGTTAGCAATTGTTTTTCGTTATGTTTCGTCTTACTGCTGATCGGTTCTGGATATTTCGCAATTCATCCAATCACGATGGCATGTGAGTTCACACAAAGTTTTATTAGTTGCTTGTTCCCTGGTAAGGTAATTTCACAAAGTTACGATGGCGCCAGTGTAATGAGCGGCCGACATAATGGAGTCGAAAGTCTACTTTAAGAACAATTATTCAAATAAGTCCATTATGCGCAATGTTACGCACATGCTCTTAATTTTGTCCTATTACAAGCAGCCTGCCAAAATATTCTTTTCGGACTTCAATTAAATGCTTTTCATTCTTTTTCTCTCTTCTGGTTCTCCCCCAAAACAGCAGTTGAATGAAACAGGCGAAAAGATGCTAACCCTAAAAAAAAAAAAACTAGATCAAGTCTAGAATGTGCAAGTTGTGTATACGAAAACTAGACAGTTTAAATGAAAGGATAGAGGGCACATCCCGAGTAACCAGTTTGAACGTCTCAAATTAGATCACGCAATATTTCAACTTCGACTCTCCATGTTTCACAAAAGATTTATCCATGTAGATATTTTGTTTAAACAGCTACAGAAACGCAATTGTGGGTCAAATAGTCTTTAAAAATACATCGAAGACTTTGAAACTGTAATGCAGAAAATTATATACACGAAAATTGGTAAGCTGAGGGGAGAACGCTTCAGCAACCAAACTATAAAGAACTTATTTACACAGTACTACTAAAATTGCTGCTAAAGAAATGTGTGACACAGTCAGTGCAGAGGATGTCCTTCAAGCAGAAAATTTATGTAATGTACAGCATTTTGAAGCACATGAAAAAAGATTTCATTTAAAACACCCGTTATTAAATCAGAATTAGAAGAGAACCTGCGGAAGTTGTACCTTTAGTTCAGTTCATGATTGAGGAAACTTCATCAATTATATAGAATACAGAAACAGAGAAGAATGAACTTTACACACAAAGAACTGAATTAGGTGAACTCACCACTTTTATTTTGTCAATGGACGTTTAAGCTGTAGCAGAAGTGGTCCCTCATTCTCTACATGTGCGTGCGTGAGACTGACAGACAGACAGAAAGAGAGAACTCTGACTGAAAATCTCACGAGCTGCTTGATCTTAATGTAAATTTTCTCTGCAGACAACCATAGAAAACGTCCCAAAAAGAGAAAGTGGGTGGAGTTTGGAGAAGTCAGAATTCATTCAATAATCTACCTATCAGCTCCACTTCCTGCCACTGCCACTCGATCGAAAGCAAGCACAGATAAATCTCGCATTATCATGAAATGAAATATACAGAGTGTACACAAATTATTATAGCTGTTTAAACTTGTATTTTTCTCTGCGGTATACAATATAATTTTGAATCATGACTTAAATCGAAGAAAAACTGTGGAAGTTACCATAGCACAAATTACAAGCAATACATTCAGCCGGTAGTTAGTTTCTTGCCACTCTGACGTCTGGTGTAACCGATCCTATCTATGCTGCAATAATCCTCCGTCTCAACTCAGGTAGAGAAAAGCCAAGGCGCCTGGACCATGACAACCAACCCAACGATGGGGAAATTTTGGGGCTTTTAGCAATTGCAGACGATATGATCTCCGTTGGTGATGTTTTCTTAACACCTTCCACACTGGCCGCTCACATGTTTTAGAACTGCGCGCGAAAACTGTTCCGACTCTCTTCTACACGTTCTCATCTGACGCACGCGGTCGTCTTTCCTTTACAGAGATCTGACTGTATCACAAACGATTGTTGCTACCAGAGAGGACGTTAACATCAAATCTTCGCCTATACGCCCTCTGGACTGGATTATGTTTCCCGAGTTCCAAAACATAAAAAGGTTTTGGCTCGCGAGTTTTGTTTATTTCGTTACCATGGCTACAAAACAAAATCTGCGCATGTAAAACTAAAATTTTCAGTTTTTCTTCAATTTAAGTTATGGTTCAAAATTATATTGTATACCGCAGAAAAAAATCTAAGTTTATAAGCGCTATAATCATTTGTGTACGCAGCGTTATTAACTTAATACATAACTTAAAATAAATATTATTTGTTTATTTTAGCGTAGAGTAGTGAAATAAAAGTTTCATAGGAAAATAAATCTCGCTACAGCTTATTTATAACATAGCACCAAGGTGCTCATGCTTAAATTGCATACAAGAAGTAAGTGTATTAATTACTTAACCAAGTTTTCCAATCTCTGGCTATCTTCTGAACATGACTCATACCCCGCTGTTTTATACATTCAGCTTCAACCTACAATGTGTTTATATCATAAGCGAAAGAAAATGTTTCTAACCCTTTCATACACAGGGCAAACGTGCAAATCTTTAAACCTATTTTAATATAACAGGCGCAATAACATCCACATAATGTAAAAAATATTTTTTGGTGACTAATCGATATTTAATTTTGATTAGCAGTTTGGTACACAACAGCCATTGATAATGCAGGTTTTTAGTGAAAAAAATCTTACCCCTTGGAGAAATTTTAAATTTCAGTAACTTTAATATCTACAATTGAAGGACATGTGTTTGACATGCACCTTACCTATCTTATCAAATTGTTTTAGGAGAAAAATAAATGATTCCTGCTTGTTTCCGGTTTGATTAATGTATAATATTGAGGTACTGCTTTTGATATACCGTAGCAATTTAAAAATGAATAAGTGCATTAACACTGAATAAGAATTCTGAAACTGCCATCAGAATAAAAGCGGAACGCCGTAAGGATAACATACAGCATTAAACAGTCATTTTATAAAATTTATTATGAGAAATTTGGAACAGAGGGAGTATCGAAGAAGGGGAGAGTGGCAAGGATGCATTTTATCACTCTTACTGTTTAATTTGTTCATAGATTGCATGACTGGAGATATGCGGGAGTCAGTGCTTTTGTACGCGGATGTATTACAACAATTAACGGCCTACAGACACTTTTGGACCTATTGCGAAAAGTGATTACTCACCATTAATGTGAATAAGACAAAAACAATGACTTCCAAAAGCAGCACGAAGGAACATGGCAGACGCTGGACAAAGTGAACACTTTTACAATGAGCGGAAGGCTGATGAAGCATAAAGCAGGAGCGAAAACTGCGGAAACTCTCCCAGGAGGTTTAACGTGATAAACAAGAATCTTTCTGTCCATTATAAAAGCATTCAAAACATTGATTTGGTAACACTTTCAATAGTTTTTCTGGCGACATACGTCAATTGGAAAAAACCTCTTTTCCTAAGCTCAATACCAACATACACAATGCATACAGATGGTGAAGGAGGGGATATGAAAATTTGTATGAAATTATTTTCGATAAAAGGGCCCTTAGGCCAAAAGACGCCTATTGTGTCGTTGTTGTTACGGTCAATTTGGCATTGAAATGAGTTTTTAAAATAATTTCCACCTAATTATGTATGAACATAAAAGAGATCAACTCTTCTGTTTAAGAAGAAAATACGGCCTTTCAAGACAATGACCAAAAGAGGAAGAAGTCGGTCGTGACGCTACGAAACTGCAGTCATATGAAGGGAGAGTTGCGTAACTGTTTTCAAATTGTGAATTATGAAAATAAGAAATTCTTAAGATGAGCCTATTCAGATTCCATGATAATTAATTTGTTTAATCATAGTGATTCCCGTACAACGTGGACACAGGAGAATAGTTTTGGGATAAACTCAGTGATTGTCAAAAAATAGCCGGCATTTATGTCGCCATGAAATAAAGAAAAGGAAGTTAGATCATTTACTAAAGAAACTGCAATTTGTAAATCAATATTTGCGACATTGTCGAGGACTGGGAACCATTGCAGACATAAAAATTCTTCCTGAGCCTTTCATATTAAAAGCATTTTCAATATATTAAAGGAGAAGTTTCTATTTCAGAATAGACTATAAGAAAGATATTGCATGATCATCAATTCAAATTTTAATGTGAGTTTGAATACCCTTGAGGTTCCTATGACGGTCAAGAAAGAAAATTTAGAGAAAAAAAACTGGCTTCAACTTCATTTGATGAAAATAAAGTGCAACCTCAACAGTTTCATTCTAATCGAGCCAGTGAAACAAACACCAGTTGTGACCTAGGAAACAAAATATGCTCTATGGCTGCAAGAAGAAAACGAAGATGGAATCACCAGGTTGGTATTTTTCTGTCGTACTATACAAATGAACTGAATCTAAATATATTTAACACAGAACTCCAATATGCTTTCAGATTTTTCTTCTTCATGGTCCAGCAACTTGAACTATGTTTGCCGTGATGCTCTTTTCCATCGCAGAAAATGCTCATTCCAGAGTTTAAAGACGGCTTTGTATGAATTCGCAAAATCGCTTACTATATCATGACATTTTTCGGATAATATTTCCAAGAAAAGTACAATAGATATTTTTGAATAGTTGTCAGGCTGCATTTTCCAGTGAAGTTTACTGTTTCTCAAAATGTTGATTATCAATTATTAGCGAACTATAAAAATTCCCTCCAGTTTTACATCACAAGTTTTGCAAAATATATATTTAAAAAAAATGACGCACATATTTCATGCATTGCTTTTATATAATGTGTGTTTAAATATTTTGTCTTTGATCTAAAGCACGTTTTGTGAATAAGCAAAAAACTATCAGTGAAATAAGCCGCCAACTTATGTCTGCTTTCAGTAAACCTCTGTCAGAATTCTGCTGAGCGGAGCGACTGTCAAGCTACAGCGCGAGTACTTGTCTTGTACGCACCTCAGCAGGCTTCCTCTTGTCTGTGCGTATTTCCGAGTTGCCTTCGTGCAACGTTTCCAGCATGATGGCACTCCATCATGAGGTACATGGCCACTTGAATGTTATTTTTGGCAACAGATGCAATGATCGTGTAGGCTTGGCCCCCTGACTCACCTGACCTGACACTGTTGGATTTCTTTTTCTGGAGGTACTTGCAAACCCTGGAGTACGCGACTCCCGTGGAGACACAAACGACTTCAAGTAGCAGCTGAGTCATCCGAGATATGCCGGGAATGTTTCTAAGAGTTCGCCATGACACAACCAGGTGATGTATCGAAGTTGGTGACAGTCATGTTGAGTACCTTCTGTAATTGTTTGCTTACCGTATTTCTGTTTTACTTCTTTTCTATCTTTTGCGATCCGTACTGTGCGTCCTGTTCCACATTTCAGAGACGCTAGCACGTGTTTCTGAACATAGGTTTACCCATGCACCAATCACCGAGTTTTGTTAACGTATATTTTTTATACTCGGTATATCTGTGTTATATGCGCAGTTAATATTATCTGAGCGTCTCTTTCCTATTTCATTAAAAAAGTGTATGAAATGAATCTTTTAATACATGCTGCCTAACATTTTGTTCAACGGATTTATTGAGAAATCCTAGTTATCATGTGTTGGCTGTTATGTCACTTTACGATGAGATTGTTTGTTAAATTTTAGGCAATTTAAAAATTGTTATGCAAGCAATGCAATTTTTGTATCTTTTAATGAAGAATTTATAAAACTTGTTAATTACGTCCTCTTATCACATTACTGTAAAACTACAAGGAACCTCCATGAAATACGTTTGAATCTTGTGTGAGTGCTAACGGGAGAGCATTATACAGAAAAGGTTAAGGATATTGAAACTAATGCATTATAGAGATCTCCTGTACGAAATACTTAGATCATAAAACACATTAGTTATACGTATTTTGTTATTTGTTACCTACACGTAAAGCGAATGAATAACCGTTGCTGAAACGTCATTTTGATCATTGTTGAGGAGTCATTATTGAATAGCGTAAAAATGTGGCAGAGAAGTATGTTCTGCTCCCGCTTGGTCGTAAATGCTTCTGTTTCCACCAGTATGGAATATTTTAAAAGATTGTTGCGAATAATTTCACAAAACAAGCAAATATATAAGATTGACTGAATTTATCTGCTGCACTCAAATTGTAAAAACTGTTTGGTGATAATGTGGAACGCAAGTAGTAAAGAAAATTGCATTAGGGAACACCATAAGTAGACGCATTCATGATATTAAAAATATCAAGTCTCAACTTTTCAAAGTACTATTACGTTGACTATTTTTTCTATGCATTTTTGGACGAATCAACTGAAGTCAAAGACAAAGAACAGCTGATAGCAATTTTACAACTCATTCAGTGACAGCTTCATAGGGTAGCTTTTAGTTTGTAAGATGTTTCAGTGTTTTAAATTATTATTTTTATACTTCAGCTTTAATACGGGAATTCTGTATAAGTATTGGTGCGGATATCGCTCTATGTCACGCCTTAACAAAGAAAAAACCATGAAATAAAATTTATACATTATTTTCTTCACAAGACTTTAGTTTCAAATTCATTTGTTCCTGAGCTTGCAGCAGTTATTGAAATGGATAATTTCATAAAACGAAGGCCGCTAAAAACGAAATGATTTTGTTGGTATTACACTGATTTTCTCAGTGGTGACTGCTGATGCAATAATGTACTTTTCTTGCGGACATATTACAAATATTAAATGCACTTAACAAAAGCATACATGGAAAAAGATTTGGATAGACACATAAACCTGAAACTTACAAGATGGACGATAATCTGCCAACATTAATTAGGTGAGCAGAAACACTGACAGGTATTTCCCAGCTCTTCACTTGATTTCATTCGACTTCACTCAGTAGAATTAAATATCCAGGAAGAACTTGAACCGATTTATGTAAAAAGTTACATCACTCCTTCATCCTGGATTTATATTCGAAAGGAATGTCCAATCATTTCCACAACGCCTATAAAACACCTCCTTGTCTTTTCTACATCATATGTTTGTTTATTTGTGACACAATGAATGACTGTAGACCATTAACTTTAGTGAGTTTATCAACCGGAAATGGAGGAGATAATAAAAGCACAACAGGCATGCATGCTTCACGCTGCTTCTTATGCTATATAATTACACTGATACATTATATTGTGTTAGTTTTCATTTCTAAAACAACAAATTGCTAAACGTAATATTTCTTCGCAATGTAATAATTTTCTGTCATTAAATTATATTTCTAAGTGCAAGTGGGAATAAAAAATGTGAATTTTTAAAAGCACGTTACCTTCCATTTAAACACACACAAATAAAAAAAAACGTTAATTTAAATAGTGAGGGGAAAAGTTTAAAACTATTCTATGTTTCACCCCCTCACCCAGTCACCCCCCACTTTGAAATTACAAAAGACATCCCTATCTTCCGATGCTTAATTTCTTAGAGGGTTCAGCTGTTACCAGAACTTTTTGTTTTTATTTTTACCTGTCAAGCTGAATTGTGGTTATTGTTATTTGAACTTAAAAAAATCTGTAAATTTAAAACTACAAAACTATTTCGCATTAAATGTAATAGCAATCAAGTGTTTTGGAATGTAAGCCAATGTATTATTGTCTAGTCAACAATGAAGCGCATTTTGAACATTTGATTTAATAAACTTGTAATCTTGCCAAATTTAAATTCTGTTTTTAGCCTACAGTAACTTACTTATTTTTAATCTGTTTAAATCGAAACAACAATAACAACAATAAAGGCTGCTATTCAACAACAGAAAACAAAACATGTAACAGGTGAATTCTCTGTAAAGGGTGTCATAAGGTAGAGGTATAATTTGAAATTTCAAACGGTGGATAGCTGGGGTGAATCTAAAATATAATTAACAATGATTATAAACTTCTCCTACAATATTTAAATCAACGTATTCTTTGTTTAAATTAAATTTATTTTAAATAGGCATTTATTCAGACTAGCTAGTTTTGAAATGGAACCTCTATATCTGTATGACATTTGGTTTTCAAGTAAACCACAACAAATACTTTTCAATGATTGCAGGAAAAATGTTTATTCCCATTGGATTTAATAATTCCTCATTTTTCCTGCAGTAGTGATTTTACTTTTACCCCTAAAAATTTCCTTCTTTCAATTTCTCACCAATAATTTCAGAAAATTTACTTTTCAGATAGGGCGCAATTTTTATCGTGTTACATGGCTTTAATAAAGTGTACTTTATTATTGAGGAAAATCCGCCCACTTTTTTGGGGTTAACTGCTAGAATATTTTATATAATTTTTCTGTCCAGAAGTAAGAAAATCATGTTTGGGTTATCTATTCTTACTTTAGATTTTTTGTTTCCATGTTTCAAAAAAGAATAAAAATATTACAAAAGAAAACCACATTTTTAAAACTATTATTATTGAGGTTAAACCACAATTAATGGTATACTATTAATACAATTAAATATATGACCACTACTAGACAAAGCTAAATGTAACTGTTTATGAACTTACCCCTTGGTATCTTTACATTCACTAAAATAGAGAAAAATAACAGAAAGTTTCGAGGTACACTTCGTGTTTAAGGAGACGACGTTCATATGTTTCAATAGCAAAAGCATGCCACAATTTAAACAATATCGATATATTAAGCATATATACCGAATTAACAAAAAACAATTGAAAGTTTCATCGATTTTCATTGACTTTGAAATTCAATTTAAATATCATTGTAGTAAAACAATATAACGCAAACGTTTTCTGAAGGTTATTACAGAGAGCTCTTACATACAAATATAATTCTGAAACACATATTAGATTATTACTAACGCAGCTATCTTCACGACGATAATTTTGTTAAATGTAAAACATATGCCTCCTTATAAATACAGTTTATACGCTGAATTGATTTATTTTAAAACAATATACGTTTAATTAAACGTAAGAGCACTTTTGAAATTTCAGTTTTCAAGTATACCTTTATTCCCAATAGACAAATTTTCCTAATTTTCAGAAATTATTTTTCTTATTCATTAAAATGGTATATACAAGAATTATCAACACAAATATTGGATTTCAGGTATACCCCGACTACTAATAGCCCGAATTCAAAGATTTTCAAGAACTATTTTGTTCATTTTATTTACATAGCATATGCGAAGTTTTGTTGCGAAAAAGCAAATGGTGCCACTAGAGTAAAATTTAAATTTTGGAGTTAAGATAAACTCCCACTTCTAATAATTTCATTTCCCTGATTTCAATAACTATTTTTCTTATTTTATTTAAATGGCATTTACGGAGTTTCTTTGCGAAAAAAATATATTAAAGCCACTATAGCGACTTTTAAATTTTGGGGTGCATGTAAATTCCCCCCATCTAATAGTCAGATTTAATTGGTACTATTTTATGTTATTTAAATGGTATATGCGGAGTTTCGCAAGGAAATAAATTTCACTGATTTCCAGAAATTATATTTCTTACTTTATTTTAATGGATATATTGAGTTTTCTTTAAAAAAAAAAAAAAAAAGATTTAAAATTGCGGCAGTTAGAGCGCCTTTTAAATTTCGGTTAAACCCCCCAATCGTTTTTCGGGTAACCCTCCACTCCCAGTAATCTGATACTTGTCAAAAATTAATTTTCTTAAAAAATGATGCATGTCGAGTTTTGTTGTGAAAAAATTATTTGTGCTGCATGAGCGATTTTTAAATTTTGGGTTTCAAGTAACCCGCTCTCCCTTTTCTAATGGCGCGATTTCACTGTTTTTCTTATTCTGTTTAAATAGCATATACGAAGTTTTTGCAAAAAAAAAAAAAATATATATATATATATATATATATATATAAATATATATATATATATTAATGCCAACAGAGCGAATTTTAAATTTTGGGCTGAAGGCAAACCCCCCTCTTAATAGTCGGAGTTTATAGATTTTCAGAAACTATTTTTCGTATTTTATTTAAATTACATATATCAAGTTTTCTTTAAAAAAATTCAATTACAGCCGCTAGAGCTATTTTTTAATTTGGCTTTAACCCCAAAAATTGTTCCGGTATATCCCCACTCGTAGTGGCCCGTTTGCCATACTTTTCGAAAACTTCTTTCATCAGTTATTTAAAGAATTTTACTGAATTTCACTGAGATAAAGCAAAAATTGCGTTTTTTTTTTTTTTGTTTTTTTTGTTTTTTTTTAAATTTTCGGCGTAGGTTAACCCCCTCCACCAATGGTAAAAATTTGCTGGTTACAGGAGTAATAATTTGTTAACGTTAACTGATGGTTAAATGCCGAGTGTATAGATATATACAGTAAATAACCATTAGTTAACAATCTGTATGTAAATATACATACAGAAAATGTGGCATATCTTTATAATTTTTTTTTTGTCCTTTTTGGTGCCTAGTAGGTACGATCGATGCAAATTGAGATAGATTAGTAAAAAATATTTCCACTGGTACAACCACCATAGCTTATGTATTCCTTCAGAATTCGCTAAAAAATTAATAATTAGCTAAAAAATAAATAAAAATTTCGCTGTACGGCTGCAATAGCTTCCTTCATTCCTTCGGAATTTGCTTAAATGCTGCATATCCTATTCGTAAATCAAGTACTAAAGTAATCACTTTCAAACAACAAATCCCTCCACCAGGCCAACTTCGGGGTGAAGGTAGAGGGCCTCAGTGTTTGCTTTATTTCAACGAAAATCTGTCGATTTCTTTAGAATAAATAAATAAAAGTTATTTCCAAAAATCAGAGAAATCGAGCAATTAGGAGTGGGCATTTATCTGAAACCCAAACTTTAAAAATCGTTCTACCGGCACTAATATTTGTTTCTTCAAAACAAAATTCGGTATATGCTATTTAAATAAAATAAGAACAATAGTTTCTGAAAATTAGGGAAATTGGGCCATTAGGGTTAAGGGTATACTTGAAAAACGAACTTTGAAAAGGGCTCATTTTCTCTATATCGTTTGAAAATAAAAGGACAAATTAATTCAGCATATAAATTGTATTTATAACGATGCATATGTTTTATATTTAACAACAGCATCGTTGTGAAGATAGTAAATGTGAAATATTAATCTAATATGTGTTTCAGAATTATATTTGTATGTAAGAGAGCTCTGTAATAAACTTCAGAAAACGTTTCGTGAAATTTTTTTACTACGATAAAATTTAAATTAAGTTTCAAAGCCAATAAAAATTTGTGAAACTTTCGATGTTTTTTGTTAAATGCGTATATTTGTTTAGTATATTACAATTTTAAATAGTAGTAATTTTTGTTTTATTGAACACATGAACATCTTAAATACACAATGTAACTCGAAATTTTCTGTTATTTCTCTATTTAAATTAATGTAAAGATGATATCAAGGGTTCAATTCATAAACATGGTTACATTTAAAAATGTTTAAAAATACCCACACAGTAGCTTTGTCTATCAGTGGTCATATATTTCATTTAATTAATAAATGTTTGTGGTTTAATTTCATTAATAATAATAATAATAATAATAATAATAATAATAATAATAATAATCTGGTTTCTCTTTTGTAATACTTATAGATTGCAACAATTCTAATTTTGTTCCCCTAATACTACATAGTAGTACCAAAACTTAATTCATTTCATTAATTAATAGTTAATTTGGATTTTATATTTTTTTTTAAAGTTACTGTACTAGGTGCGGAATTCGTTAGTTTACCCAGTTCCTGCGTGACGAACTTTTTTTTTTATGCTACAGATTCCATTCTTCAACCTGGGACTTTGTTTGGACATGTTTAAATTACATAAGGATCTTTTGAGTTAATAATTAGTTTACCTATCATGTTACTTGTGCAACAAACCTTTTAGTTACCGCTTAGTAACATGATGTGGAAATTTGCTGTTCGAATGCAGGGTTCACTGCCGATGGTAAATGTGGATAGTATGTTTTGTTTGTTCTGGGTAACTCTCGATAAACATAAAGATAAACTGAATTATAACTAAAATTTCTTCAAACATGAAAATTGCAGATTATATTTTGGTGAGCAAAGTTGGAAGCATAACATAGGAACATAAAGAGCAGAATTGTTTTTAAAATCATCTATGTTGATTTGAAGTAACTAACGTTCGTGAAACGTTTTTACAAATGGTGTAAAATTTCACTGTCATTACACACATATGAAAACACTTATTTTATTTGACTGAAATAGACTAGTATACAAAATTCCAAAAAAAAAAAAAAAAATGTCCAAAAAGGTCAGTATAAGCCTAAAGAAAAAATTACTATTTCATGTAAACAGGCACCACTGAACGCACCGACTTCCTCTAACAAAATAAACTTGCATATTGTTGAATGTTTAATTCAGCATAAAAGATAATTTTTGCTGACAACACAGCATCCATGATGAACACTCAAAGTATAATATAAAGGCAGCTGCCAAGGAAAATAATTATACATGTAAATTGCATTATAAGTGTATTAGGAACACCGTTATTTTCCTTGTAAATAAAAAGTATATTGATCAGTATCGTTATTCTTTTATAATATTGTTGTACTATGTGGCTGACAGTAGTCTCTCCCCTAGCCAATAATGACGATGAAACAGGAAGGAAAATTCCTGAAACATATATGTTGCATTCCGCCTATATATTTTAACCCTTACTCTCTTGTCCCTGGATGCAAGTTCATGTTGAGGTTTCCGTAAATACTTCCATTGAAAGGAACGCATGTTTTTAAACAAACATATCACAGAAACTGTTGTTTTGACGCTTATAAATGCCCAGTTATCTTTGTGTAATATGATTATGCAAAAAAGCGCTTATGCTGCATGGCTGAAATTACCATAGACTCCAGGATGCCCCGGGAAATACACAAATCAAAACTAAAAATGTAAAATAGGATAAGATTATCCCCTAAATTTCAAAATTGCTTCGCCAATACAAACAGGTACAAGTAGTTACAATTTAATAATATCAACAAATAAATAAAAAAATTAAGGCTTTAAAGGTAAGCACTTGGGTATAAATTATTCGAAATATTGTAGTCTAAGAAATTACCATTTTGAATTATTTATAATTTTCGTTTGGCATTATGTATATTATAAAATAAATTTCTTGACATGAAATTGAGAGGATAAAGCTATAAATAACATAATTGGATTTTACTTACGCAAAAGGAAAAATAAAAGGAAAATAGTCGGAAGAAACAAGACATTTTAAGATGAACCATTAAAGATAACTTGCAGGATAATTCTGCTATATAAAATGGGAAACAATTAAATATTAACAAATGCAATGATATGCACACATAAAGTACCATATTAAAGATAAAAACAAAAGAACATTATCTACATATAGCAACATAGCATTCTATAGGCCAGTCACAAATTCAGCTGGAAAAAGCATATGAAGAAAACGTTTCAGTTTATCTACATATTGCAAAGTTTACGAAGGTGGAATGTTGACCCCCTTACCCTCTCTTTTGAGGGTCAAAGTGGACTTGCATTCCAAGCACTTGTCGCTTGACGTGATGATGGGGGTGCCCGGGCCCTCAAAGTTCGCACTTAAGCATAAAGGGTTAATAATATTGAGAACTAAGGGGTTTTATAATTTGTTCACGAAACCGGCCCCCGAAATAACTGGAGAGCTGATGTCGATCCCTTTTTCTTCTAGCTATGAGGAGGCATCATAGGCGAGGAACAATGATGATATATTGGGAAAGGGCTTCTTCCCCTCTTAGGGTTGCCGGCTCCCCTGCCAATGCTCTCCAGATATGGAGGATACCGGGAAAATTAAATAATCGGGAAAAACCAAAACTATCTTAGGGTTATATTTATATCTATTATAAACGACCCGTTCATTTGCTCGAAAACTGTATCCGGCCTAGTAATTGCTAAGATACCCGCTTAGCGCTAGTGTACTTCCCTCCTCGATACAACTGTGACATATTTCTTTAAGCTAGCTTTGTTTATTGTTTATTTTGCATACTGTGCGAAATTTTGTGTTTAAAAGTGTTTGCAATGGTTTATTGTTATATTCCGTTGCATTCAAGAAAACAAGGCAAGGTGAAAAATGTATCATTTCACGTTATTTCCTTGTGACAATGAATTGTGAGAAAACTGGCTCAAAGAGATTTCCCGCCAAGGTGAGCATTGCAGCTTCAAACCAATTCTGTATTTATAGCATGCCTTAGGTTTTACAAGAAAGCTGGAACTTGTAATTAAGTATATTATATTTTAATTTAGGAAATTCCAGTGGACTTGGCAACCGTTAGACTTTAGTGTAGTTTGTAGGGAACATTTTACGAAAACGACTATAGAGAACACTATAAAAGGATATTGAAAATAGGTAGCATTCCCTAAATATCCCAAATACAAATAAGAAATATCTGGTCGATCAAGCAGAGCACAAAAAGGAAATGTAACAACTAAACTTGAGATAGTTACACAAAGAAACAAAAATAATTTAGTCGATGCAGCAAGCTACGGCAATAAAACAAATAAATAAATAAATGACGCCGAGGTTTAAAAAAATTACTGAAAATGACCCCGCAGATAAAATAAAATTTCATCAGCTGCTCTTGCATATAAAACCCGACACATCCTGTCCTTGAAACTGAGCAGTCACACACTAAAGTAAAGATTTTGAGATCAAAAGTAACGGAATTGAGCCGAAATTATACCATAATTAATGAAAAACTTAAAAGTTGTAATATAGCAGCATTAGAACTGTAATAGAACAAAGACATCAAAGCGACAACTGCAAGCTCTGGAGCAAATGAAACATTAGCGTTAGTTATTGCATATTATGACACAATAAATCATCATCAGCTTACGATTTCGTTTGAAATGCACGTTGCTGACTCTTGCAAGCAGGTCAACTTTGAAACGGTACACTGAAGCTTGCACTACAGAAAATATCACGAGTCTGAACCTACATCTACATTATACATGTAATTGTAGTTAACACGTGGTTTCTTTGTACTGTTAAAAATGATTTATGCTGTACCAATTCTTGGTATTTGCATTGAAATACGTTGCGTTTCCTGATGTGCAAGAAGGGTTGAACCGTAGCGCTCCAAACCGCAATTAATGGAACTGTGTGCGGACAATCATATCCATTATTGTCGCAACAAATGATCAGGAGCTGGAGAGATGGCTAGTCAGTGGAATGTGTTGATAAAATCCAATTGTTCACTTTGTTAACTCAAAGAGATGGATTAAGTATTTGAATACATGATACACATGCAATGCGTAATGTTTTACTTGGCAGATAAAGCCCTCTCTCCCCGATACATTGCTAGCCATCTCTCCGGCTCCATACTATAGGTCTAGCTTAGGAAAGGATAGAAAAATATACCATGATATGCACAGGAATGCCAGTGGAAAAACTAATAGTATTTGATATAGCGATATTTATAAACAATAGGACCAAAAATAAAATCAATTCATATAAATAGTACAGTTTTAAAATGTAATTTGATACAGAAATGCTACTGTTCACTTCAGAACAGCGCTTCTCAAACTGCGGTTTGGCAATCATAGTTCTCGAAGTCAGCCCCTATGGTCCCCTAGAATGTGCACATTGAACACGCAGAAACGTCAAAGGATCACACTGTGCAGTCGAGAACCACAGAGAAACGCACTTCCGTTGTAAAGCTTTTCTTTCGTGACTGTGTGCTGAAAATTGTTTTATGCAGTCTGGGAATTTTGTGCATCATGCATGTAGCTCTTTCTCTCCCAGGACTGACATTTAATGATTTATGACAGTACATAATCCACTATTATTAAATGGGATTAATTATTTCTTACATGTAAGCAGTTAGGATGTTTAATTACACTTGGGAACACGATGTTCTCCTCCGGGACAGTAATGACTATTTATTGTCAATTTAGATACGTAGAGACGGAATATGTTCTGTAGATTAGCCTATAATTTTATTCATATTCCATTCCTCATTATGACATAAGTATCACCTTACATTTTGCAGACGGGATACTAAATAAATCATTATATGCAAGTAGGCTTGATAATATTTGTACTTGATGTAACGCGGGTGGCCGAGGTCGTTAAGTCTCGGACTCGTGAGCGGGAGGTCTGGGTTCGAATACCGCCAGGACCGTCCTTCCTGACTGAGGTTTTTTCCAGGTTTTCCTCAGTCCTCATAAATGGCAAATGCCGGGGAGGTACCCTAAACTTAGGCCTGGAACGATTCCTTGCATAAAATCCTTTCCCAATACATCATTTCATCTCATGTATCATCAGTGTCCATCGCCTGTGGTGCCTCTGTAGCAAAAACGGGCGTTAAACAACACTCATTCATTCATTCATTGTATTTGGTGAGTTCCCTAGTGTCAGCACAACTGCATTACCCAAGTCTCTTGGGAGAGCCGGAGTGGAAGTTGTAAATATTAAGAGATAAACGCACTCTTCTTGTAAATGTGTTCTGAGTGAAATGTACATTCGCCTAGTGCTGTTGAAGCAAGATAGTGGTGTGTTATTGTTGCTCTGTGGTAGACAGTGAGAGAGGTCGGTGTCGTAATATTCCAGATAATTTTTGTTATATTTGCGGGAAGTTCATACTAAAGGAAAAATATCTTTAAAATTACAAAAACAGCTTACTTTCACTACTTTGGTTACAAAATTGATGATGAATATTAGAGGTGTGCCCCAGAACATTTTTGCATTACTTGTACAAGTAATTTGAGAAAGTGATTACATTAGAAGTTAAAAGCTGTAATTCGCCGTACCTATTAGTGGGAACAACACAGTCACGTGAATGACTGTATGGCAAAAGTATCAGCTTTGACTATGAAAACAAAATCCACTGTTATTTATCCAAATGTGCCATCAGCATTTAGACCTGTCTCTTCCTCATAGCGAAACTTTACCAGTTCCCCCCAGTGAAACTGACAGTAACAAAAGTGATAGCCTTCAGTTCAACCTACGAACCCTCCATCACTAGAAACGTGATACTATTGTTCGGGTTTACAGATTTTGGGTTAGAGGTTGCACCAGTGGAATGTATTTACTGAAGGTATTAGATACAGAAGAATTTGCAAAATGTTTCAAACTTAAAGATTATATATGTTTTTGTAATGATATCATTGGTCTAATGTCTGAACTAGGAATTCAAAATAATCCAAACAAGTGGCGATTGTTTATCAACCTCCCAAAGTTCAGTTTTGCAGCATAATAGGAGCTCAGTCCCTTTCCTCGACAATTTCCAAATAGCTCAAATATATGAGAAGTACTTAGTGCAGCTCCCGAGTTGAGACAGAATGCTTAGAAATAGAATTAAAGATGAGCTTAAGCTCGTGATAAAAGAAAGAAAAATGGTTTCCAATGAAATTACAGGCATTAAACATAAAGCAATTGCTCTCCAAATGAAGAAGAAAACTGAAATAGGTAGGCGTGTCTCATCTCCTGCATACAACTGATTGAAGTAACTCAAAAGAAGATAAATAAAATAACCCAACAAGAAGAATTAAGGAGATATTGAAGCATATAAGATGGAAAATGGAGAAAATAATTTAAAGTACAATACCCTCGCACTATCAATAGCTATGTATGTATTTAAAAAGGATATAGAGAGATAAATATAATCGAATAATACCTGACATAAATGCTATCAATAAACAATTCATAAAGCAGATCCCTATAGAGTTGATATAAATATTTTTAAAAAAATTTAAATCAATGCTGATAGTAAAACACGTTCAAGATTAATGGGGAATAGCAAGTGGTATTTACTCTCGTAATCAAAGGAGACAGGGGGCAAACTATACAGAATTTGCTTTACTCAACGAAGCATGTAAAATGTAAGACAAAATATTGCGAAAACTGTCATCTTAGAAGAACAGTCAGGACTCAGAAAAATACATTTATATTAAATATAAAGAGCTTAATACTGTACTTTTTATATATTATCAAAAGGCATTTGGCAATGTTAAAATTGGAAGACATTGGGAAATTATGGAATGTGTAGGATCCTAAACCAAAGATTGGAGGTACAAGAAGTGAAAACCCTAAAATAAGCTGCAAGGTAAAATATACAGAGATAACAAAACTATTAGGAGTACGACAGAGCTGCACTTTGTAGCCTACCTTATTTAAATGAAGTTATCAAAAACCTGAAATTGCAATTACTGGTCTTCATTTATCCAGATATTTAAAAAAACGAACATTTTAAGAAATCTTGTTTGCTGATTATCTTATCCAATGATGACTGCTAAGAGAATTAATCCAAATGAAAGTAATTTTACAATAAATAATCAGAAAATGAGGGTGATAGTTTGCATGCACGTCCTATAATATCTAAAGTTGTGATGGAATCACTGTGTTTTAATTTTTGAAATACCATCTATCCCATTGAACTAGGCATTAGTCATTAAAATCCGGATTTATAGCAAAATGGCGTTTTACTGACCATCAGAAAAGCTTTAAGAGTACAGAAATTATATTCATAAAATTCATTAAATATCCCACATTATAGGGAGGTTTCGTTTTTTTTTTTTTTTTCTTTTCTTTTCTTTTCTTATCTTATACGTTACTGCCTATTTCTGTCTTTTAAGTGATTATTATTTTATTTTTACAAATTTTCCTCTATAGTGCTAATTTAGTGTTTCACTGGCGGGAATAAGAAATAGTTAAAAATATTCTAAAAAGAAAAGCTGAATGACCAATTATGTATCCATCTCTCCTAAGGTCGATCTTTGTGGTCTATTGGTAAACACACTTGTTTCGTACCGCTCAAGTCGCGGGTTCAAAACCGACCAGGGTAGATGGATTTTTTTAGAAGAAAAATCCTAAGCATGGCTTCCTTCAGAAAGGACGTAAAGGTTTTGTCCCATATCATCCTAGTGCATTTACGACACGAAAAAGAACCTCAAGCCTGAAAGAAGAGGCCTCTGAGCAAAATGTATCGGCAGCTTCACGCCCTGAATTGAAGGGGACACTGTTGCCCAGAGATTTTAATATAAACAAAACAAATACATTAATTAATTCCTGCTAAGTAATAGCAGTCATTATCAACATTCATCTGTGATCTGCTATTGACTTGTAAAAATGATATCTGCAGCTACACGAGGAAAATAATAAAAACCATCGTAAAGTTTCACTGAGAGTGTTTAACGACCGTTTAGCTACTGAGATATCACACGGTGACATGACATGAAATGAGAAACTAAAAAAGTACTTTTTAAGGAAGGATGCATTCCAGACTTAAATTAGGGTATCTCCCCGTCATTTGCCTTTGCATGAGAGCTGAGAAAAACCTGGAAAAAGGAAAAAACCTCAGTCAGGGAGTTCTGGCTGGAATCGAACACCAAACTTGCCGCTCGGCCACCCGTGGCGGTGTTATGTCGACTTAAAACATTACTGCCTTGACATTCTTTGTTAGACTTTGTTCCTCTTCCTCAACATACGTCATCTCCTGATCAATATATGGCAATTACTTTTCACATCATACAGGAAAGCCAGCTCTGTTATTGTGTTAGTCAGAATTCCAGTACTGTGACTGTACCTTCTAATATCATACTTGCGAGACAGATGACGCAAGGCCAACATATTTTTGTTATCGCGGGGTAAAGTGTTGGAAAGGCATTCTTGTAACACACCAAGGCGTAAAGTTCAGAAAGATGGTGCAGTAAATAAGCAATTGAGAATATATTAAGAAATGAGGCTTATTTTTAAATTATAACGAAACACATAAGTTATGTAAAACAAATAATCGTAAAACTGCCTGAAATAGGATGTGAACATTACATTGAAATTATTACATAATAATTGTTAATTAGAAACATGCTAATTCAGACAAATCAATGATGACATCATAAGCAGTGGCGTACCAGCAAGTACCGTCCGTATATTAAAGTAGCCATTATTTATTGCCTAGTTCTAAAGATTACACACAATGTCTTTCAGATTGATGACAGGATTTACGACTGTATACAGAAAACATAGGCACATGCATAACAGCTTTAATTAAAAGTGAATAACAAACGTTTTGAATTCTGGTAATTAATTTACCATATTAACTGTACTCCTTTACTTGTTTGTATCACACAAAAATCTATCAAGACCCTCTGGACTGTCTTTGATCAGTAACTTCATTTCTTCACTATTATTGATGTTCTCACCGCCTTCTTTATTTCACTTTCATCATGTCACGACATAATATCTGGCACTCGTTTGTGGCATTTTATATCTACGCTTTTTTATTTTTATTTGGTAAGCAATGCGTAATCCAATTAAGAGAGTGAGAGAATTTAACTAGAGTGAAAAACTGTGCACTACAAGATTTGCATAAACTATCAGAAAGATGTATATTACCTTGCCCAGAACAAAGTATGTATGTTAAGATACTTTCGATTTTAGAAACATAAGTTTCTGATGTATTTCATTGAAAGACTATTGCATAGGCGTCATACAGCGCGGTCAATATTTCCAGAAACAAAATTCTGGTTTCGTTCTAATTTCCTGTTCAAAGCTTCTCTCCTATTAAACAATTTAGAGAAAATAGCAGTACCACCTTAAAGCATGCACTAATTTCTAAGTGCAATTCATACATACACATGTCGTAATATATTTTTTTCGCTAGTCCCGTGCACAGTCTGCGGTCTTTGGACCGCTTTATTTGCAGTCTTATATTTCAGCAACTCATACGGCAGGCTAATTTAACCTTGTCTGGTGGCGATGACTCAGAATTGCATTTATTAATTTTAGATAGAAGTTGTGCATTACAAAAAGTATTAAATAATTATCTAGTTTTTAACAAATATACTCGCCGTCTCCGTAAACTCTCATGTACTTCAATGGTGTGTGTTTGGTTGCACATTTCAGCAATAAATTTGCGTTATGTACGTTTTTTCCTGAAATATTTTCCTTACCGAATGAGCTGAAAAGTCCGATATTCAGTCAACGCTTTGCTATTGATGCTTTCCCCCCTACCGGTATAGCTAATCAAACGCAATTACCTTCAGCTTGTAGTGATTCTGAACTGCTGAAATTACTATCGGGCAAAGTATTTATGAAATGACGGCCAGTGTAACAAACAAAACCATTTTCAAATATTTATAACCAGCTCTCAGCACTCAGGTATTGTCCGGTTGCTTCTCTTTGTGTGTGTGTGTGTGTGTGTGTGTGTGTGTTGTGTTTTTGACGCCTGTTTTTAATACTGAGGCACCACAGGCGATGGACATTGACGATACGTGAGATATTGGGAAAGGGTTTTATTTATTTTTTTTTTTTTTAAGGAAGGAAACGTTCCAGGTCTAAGTTTAGGACACCTCCCAGGCATGTGTCATTTATGAGCACTGGAAGAAGGAAAAAAAAAAAAAGAGGAAGAAGTAAAAACAGCCAGGAAGGACGGCCCTGGTCGATTCGAACCCCAGACCTCCCTCTCACGAGTCCGCGCCTTAACGACCTTGGCCACCCGTGGCGGTATGTCGGTTGTTAACCAACTGCTACTTTTTCCACTAATACAGCGTAATGTGGGTTGCATATCCGAAAAATGAAAATAAAATGAATAATACTTAACGTATATAGAGGTTGTGAAATAGCTGTTCATAACAAGTACACACAGAAGGCACAACAAATACAATCAAATATTTGAAATACTTTACCATTATTAATCTTCAAAATGTAAAAGAAAAAGGTTATCAGCTACCGAGAATAACATTTTTGGCAGAAAATAGTGTTACATTTTTATATTTATCATTTTAATAGCGTTTAATGTCCGTTTTTATTACTGAGCCAACACAGGCGGTGGACACTGGTGATACGTGAGGTGAAATTAATATTGGGAAGATTTTTTTTTTAAAGAAAGTATTCCGAGCCTAAGTTTAAGGCAAGTCCCTGGCATTGGCCATTTATGACTGAGGAAAACCTGAAGAGGGAAAAAAAAGTTGGGAGAGGATGGTCCTGGCTGGAATCGAACCTCAGAACTCCCGCTACGAGTCCGTGCCTTAACTCTCTGTTAATCTCTAGCTAGTGTCACAATAATGTAGCTGCCCGCAGTAATTTAGTAATGATTTATGGTTGTTACTAATGTTATTTAAATAGTTAATTACTTGGTCCCTTTTTTCTTGCAATAACGCGTGCGAATCCAGGAACGAAGCTTCTTTACTAATGTAGAAATTGAAACTACAGAAGGGACTCAAGTCAAAGCCGATTGCAAAGGAACTTCCAAATTGACATGCTAAGCGCTGAAAACGAATGCTGTTACTACCATTTTGCACAAAAATAAAATATGTTTATTGCTTTTTTGTGAAAACAATTTCAGCACGTCACCTAACAAACATGCAGTTGTCTAGATCTGGTCCTGTGTTTGTTCAGGCTGATTCGGGTCCTAGAACAAGGCAACCCTTTTGTTTAAGACTCATGAAAAATTTACAAAACCGCGTCCAGTCTGTCGAAAATATATCATCCAAAGAAGCCCCTTGCTAAAGACAATTACTTATAGCTAGATCTGCCATGATGAAGAGAGCAAATTCATCCAAGTAATTAAATTAAAGAGATAATGTCTAAGACGAAAGAAAGGCACACAATTTGTCATGTCACAATGTTTTAAATGAACCTGAATATATAACAATGTGATGAAAGAAATAATCTCCAGTAAATAACATCCAGTGTTTCACAGAACTTTCTGAATGTCAGTTAAATGCGTGAACAATGACATCTTTGGGGTCATTGAAGTACTTGACACAACTGCAGAAATTTCAGTTTGTAAATTAAGAGTGTGTTGATTCGATGTGAGGAGCTGCCTTGGCCAAGCCGCTTTCAATGGACTGGCGAATATGTCGCCCAAATCGCCTGGATGAGGAGGAGATTTGCGATTATGGTCGAGCAAGGTTCAGAGACATTTGCCGTTCCGAGTATTGGCTATGATCTCCATCTCATTCTAATTCCAAAAATGACCAATCGGAAATGCAGAATATTGGTAAAATTAACAGAACTTATTGTACCAATGATGTTCGTAAGACATAACAATCTGTTAGTTCTTCATTGCTACAAAGATCTATCTCCTCAATGAAATCGCCCATGGAAATAGCACAGTGCGAAATCGTGGAGGAATCTTCCTCCACCTACGATTTTACCTAAAAAAAAACCACCCCAACAAAATGTTAGAATTCTTTCATTATAAAACTATAAGGAAAATGCACAATACATATATTACTGAAAATAATGTATTATTCTGTATTTCTATGAAAACAACTGCAATAATTCTTATAGAAATAATAGAATGGTGATCAGATCTTCAGCAATGTGGCAACACTGCTCCTATTCACGGTACAACCGCAGTCAGCAATGAAATCTCGCATTATTAACTGCATTGTTGTAAATCAGCAAAGTTATCGTACTTTTAGTAAGAAAGTTTCTCTACCACCATTTTTAATCATTTCACACTTTGGCCAACAGTAATTAATAGGAGGTAGGAACACTGAAAACTGAATATAGTTTTTGTGATAAATTTACAATTTAAAAAGACTAGAGATATAAAATCGTGATTTGATATTGTAGAAGAAAAATATATTTCTTTTGAAATATTTGATTTAGTTCAGAGTGGTGTTGTATTGCGCTATGAAATATTTATTGGAACGTGTCAAAGAAGTTTACACCCTAAATGATTTCTCATGACAAATGTGTTCCAGCAATAAACTACTCATACTTTTTATTTAAAGCATATAATCAGGAGTTGCCTATGGGTAGCAATAGTAAATGACTAAATTTGTGATTGTAGGCCCACTGAAATTTACAACCCGGTCAATATTTTTTCATCTTCCGGGCTACTGACTGTATAAATTATGGTTGTTCATACTTTTAATATATTTACATATCTGTGTGATTTTCCCGAAATGTAAATTAATATAATGGACAAACAGAATGTAATTGTGTTTTCTGAAATAGTTATTTACTTTAAATATTTACGAATGTGTCGATGTTTATTTTTAATGGCTAAAGTTCTTTACAACCTGGGGTCTAAGATCGGGTCAAATGTGACGCATTTATAAATATATGTTTATTCCGTATGTAAACTCGTGTTACAATACAGTTGGATAATTTCTGCTTCTCTTCAACACCTCCACGTTTTACTTAGTTCGCCGATCTGTTAATTGCTAAGGTATAACTGTTTGTGTTGTGCAAGCAACAGAAAAAGTTCCAAAATAAAATAAAGTGGTGACATACCTCGTGTCGCTTGTGACGATACTACCAGCCTTGTAAAACCTCCACGAACGTCTGACCGAAGCCCTCTCTATGCCTGGAATGAGCGCGGCTATCGTCCGGTGAGGGACGGAAGGTCGGGCAGGGTAGCAGGCGGGCAAGGGGCGAAGGTTACATAAACCAATCTTAAAGATGCGTACGTGAGTTACTGGTGCCACTGTCGTCGCCTGATTCATTTGTGACTGTTCCCGCTACTTTATCTTATGCGACTTGTTTCAATTTTACGATTGGCAAATTTCCAAATAAAGCAACGCTCTACTGGTATTACTGCAAAAGCTCGTGGGCAGCACCACAAACCTGCGGGCAAAGGGTTTCCCATGCAGTTCAAATAATTCTTACAGCATTGCCAATTTAAAGACTCCACGGTATTTTACGGAATAGATACTTGTTTATAATAGTATTTTTGCCGATTTGAAGATCCCAATTATTATTATTATTATTATTATTATTATTATTATTATTATTATTATTATTATTATTATTATTATTATTATTATTATTATTATTATTACCCTCTTTATTCTTCCTTTTTGCATGCATTCCTTTTTTTTTTCCCCGTTAAGTACAAATAAATTCGTGGTTAGCTATTCCTTTTTATTTTTTTTCCTCATGATACTATTTTACTTTTAGTTCAAGTTTTTTAAACCTAAACGTTTTCCACCTTCATTATTTACCTGATGTTCCTAATTTTATTGTAGTTTTGCTGTAACATTGAACATTTAAAATCTTGTTTTCGTACTATTGCGATTCGTTTGGCATTTAGAATATCAATCTTACTTTCCAATAAACTGACTTATTTTCCATATTATACATTTCAGCTCCTTGTGGCATATACAAGATACTTTCAATGTTTAATTAAACGCTTAACTTGCCCACGCATATTTTTCTTAGAAATTGCATTTTGTGATTTCATACAGGTAGTAGATAAATTCTTGCTATATGAAAATTATAATTATAATTAAAGTAAACAATAAAATGTATTAAACCTTTTTAATTTGTTTTCCACTTTTTCCCCCTACCGTTAATTGTTTCCTTGGTGTGTTCTATTATAATTTGTGTTATCTAGGATGTTCATTTAACATACAATGATGAACTTTTTTTCAAAATACCATAATAAGCACAATAGGCGGCAATATCTCAAGATTGATGAACGGGTTAAGTTCCACAAAGTGTTGTATGTTCAAGTGGGTATTAGGTAAAGGCGCGTTCGTTGACGTTTGCTTTACTTACGGAACGGCACAAACGCAACCTCCTGTCGCACTATTTGAGGTGGTGCATCATGTTTTGTTGTGACTGCTAGCACACAGTACCAAAAAGTAAGAATTGCATGACGGGCTTACGTTCAGCTATTTTTTTTTAATTGCACGAGTTAAATAAAGAAGTGAAACATGTTAAGAAGGAATATTGCAAATAGAAACATTGGCAGTTTAAATGTTTGCTTTGTAGAGGAGGATCGGGGAAGCAGTTTTGTTTACACAAGTTACCGCTGTACCTTTTTAAATTACAATAAAGTTTTCAGCCTTCTTTTGGGGGTATCTGTTACACTATTCACTTTGTAACGGATGCTGCAACGCAATATCTGAAATAAATAAAGTTTGCATTTAAATAATGTCACCCATTCATGGAGTTATTTCAATGATACACAACTTGCATATTTAAGTAACGGCAATGAAGGAAGCTAAGAAGAAATATCATGACAGTTAAAAGTCTTGCTTTGCGGCAGAATTCGGCGTATATCAAGGAAACATTTATAACACAGGAAGTATACTGAGGGTGCCAAAAAATGTGTAAACACTTTCACAGTAGATATCTGTTTAATATATTTCAAATTTGGACCGAAAAACAACAGTAATGTGTAGTGTGATGTTCTGTAAACAGATGTGACTCACATTACGTTATAATAGCGTTGCTACAACAAAATGGAGCCAAGATTATCGTTTGAACAGAGGAAAGCAATTCTGAAGTGGTATTGGAAAACCGAGAATGTTGTTGAAGTTCAAAGGCAATAAGACGAAGAGGTTCCCACGCTTTCTCCGGATCTAACTCCGTTGGACATCTTTCTATGGGGAACTCTTAAGGATGTTGTATACCGTAGAAAACCCTGGCAGTACTTCGGGAAGAAATTGAAACGGCATCTGCTGCAATCGCTGAGGACACTTTCGCAAACGTTGCTCAATCAGAAGTTCAACGTACTCAGAGGTGTATCGACGCCGATGATGGGCATTTTGAGCAACTGTTGTAACTGTAAAAGTCTAAGATGATTAGTGCTCATCATTTTCTGTTTGTGTGAATTCAGTTTTGTTATGTTAACAGATCTTTCTTTGCTTGAAGTGTGTATACATTTTAACACCCTTACCAAATAAAAAAAGAAAATTTCATTAACCTGTGCTATTTGTTATGTTGTTAATTGAACATAAAGTTACATTTCACTGTCTGTAACTCCCTTTTATTTACAGCTGTTGACATTTGCGCTTCTTGTATAATTATCTCTAAACAAAAGTTCGTACTCTGACTATTCAAAACGTTGTACGTCTCTGGACTCTACATTGCCAATGTCACCCATGTTAAATTTGGCAAAAGGTACAAAACATTTAGAGCATGCTTCAGTAATAATATCATCATTTGGCCAATCACTGGTTAGTTTTTCTTTTTTAACAATAACTGGTTATTAGCCAGTGATTTCAATATATTTCTCATTCTAAATTTCTTTTTTCTCAGATTCAATTTACAGCGCACTTTGTTATGACAAACACAACTTACAGGTTTAATGTCAGTATTCAAAATAGGTATAAAATCAAACACATTCACTATCCATTTTTGGGCGCTAATGACCATAGCAGTTTTGCGCCATTAAATAATTACCATCATCTATCCAGTTTAAAATTCCGTTTTTCCTGAAATCGATGAACAAAACTTTCATAACCTTTATTTGATGAGCTTCCAGAAATTCTCTCATATTGTTGCGATTTAACTCCCTCCTCCTCCTCCTCCTCCTCCTCCTCCTCCTCCTCCTCCTCCTTCTTCTTCTTCTTCTTCTTCTTCTTCTTCTTCTCCATCTTGTTCTCCTTTTATTGTGTTACAGACCAAATTCAGGCCTTAACCTGCTTTATCGCCCTCTTCCAGTTATGTGTGCACAGGGCCGCCCTTCTCCAAGCGGTAATTCCTATAATAATTGTCGGTGCTGGAGGTCTAGTGGTAACCAAACTTGCCTCCTAGACCCAAGATCGCGGGTTCATTCCCGGCCAGAGTAGGTGGTTTTTATCGAGCGTAAAGATACTAACGTTCTTTAAGCAAGTATGGCTTCCTTCGGAAGGGAAGTAAAGCCGTGGGCCCCGTGTCGTACATTTACGGCACGAAAAAGAACCTCAAGCCTGAAAGAAGAGGACTCTGAGCAAAATTTGTCGGCCGTTTCACGCCCTGAGTTGAATGGGACGCTGATGACCTGAGCTGTTAAAGAGCGTCCATAAATAAACCAAGTGAAGAACAACCAATATCTTAATACTCTGTGTAACTGCGTCAACTATCTTTCTTTTAGTCTCCTTATTGGTCCTTCAGCGTACATTCAGTGTCCTCTTCAACATTCTTTGATCACCCATCCTATGCACTGCCCTACCCACTCCAGTCTTCTTCGTAAACTAATGTGTCATGTCCTTCACTAACTCCAAAGCCACCTTACTTTCTTTCAAGTGTTCCTAAAGCCGTTTCCACTTTTGTGTTCATGCATAACAAAGTATTTATATATTGTGTACCTCTATACTGTGCATTTCATTATCCGTATTAAGCAAAGTATGCATGGTTTACGTGACGTATTTCTTTCCATTCTGAATTTGTGCCAGTCAGAACTATTTCAAGATACATGTTTAATCTCCTCTTTAGATTTAAATAATGAACTTGTTTGTTTGTTAATTCCTTGTCTGCATATCCGTTTTGTTTTCCTTTAATATTCTTGCTCCACTTACCACCACTTCTAATATTTGAAAATGTCTTCTATCGTTGGATATGACTTACCATAACATCAGCATACCCACCACCTGGTATGATAAGATATTACTAGTGTCAATTTCTGTTTGTCGAATCAGGTTGAACAGCATCTTCTTGCCTCCGAGAGGAATAGCTCAGGACTTGCTTACGTTAGATTACCTGGTCCCTGCTGAATGTGTATGTTTACTTTCGCTCGTTGCAAGACTTGGGCTAGCTCTCAGCGTCAGTCATGAAATTTACTCACTAGAAAACTGACCTGGTGTGACATCAGCGCTTCCGACAACTCGGACATCTTAACACAGTAGAACATGAAAGATGCATATGTGGAAAGTTTGGGACCGGCCTAATATAGACTTTCACGGCAGGCGTTGGTTCAGTACTTGATTGTAGGGCCTGTAGGCCGTGGTACAGTCGATGAAGTTGCACATCTTCAGCTCCTGGCTGGTATAACTAGAGAAACATAGTTGCCTTTGTATCCCTTACTCCCGATGGTTCGCTGAGCTTCCTCTGAAATTCTCCTCCAACTCAACCAACTTAATCTTGTCGCTTGAAGGCGAATTGTATTCAGATAGGCACAGAGCTTGTCAGTACACAACTGTACCGCGCTCACACCTCTACACATTGAGTTAGCTTGCGATGTAGCACGGGCAACTTTTGTCACAGTTGTCATTTTTGTACCCTATACAGGCTCCATGAGATTGCGCTTAAGCATTTCCCTCTTACGGCTGAATGAAATTCATCAACAGGGAAGTAATAAAGATTTTGGAACTAAATGGTTAACTTTGCTTCCAACTCTCTTAGCTTAAAAGTACTAATAATAGCTCCAAATTAATGGAGAAGATCGCCGAAATCTGACTATAAACTTTTCACGCGTCTTCCTCTTTCTGAAAAGGTGTCTTTCTATCCCGAAACCCCCTTTCTTGCTTAAGTCCATAGGTAGGAGGGTAGGGTAAGTCCATATGTTTCTGGCCTAACCATTTTCTAGGTATGATAAAGGCAAAAACTATAATTCACTTTTCAATATAGTTACCCTTTATTGCAATACACATCTCACTTCTTAGAATCAACGTTTCACCCCCCAAATAGTGAGAAGCCTTGTCTGCAAAATGGGCATTAACATTATCCATCACTTCCTCTTCACACTTAAATCTCCTTCCTTCGAAGGTTCTTCTTGAGTTTTGAGTTTTGAGAAGAGGAAATAGTAACTGGGAGCTAGATCTGGGCTGTAGGGTGGATGGTCGATCCCCTTGAAGTCATATTTCTTCACAACTTCCTTTGAAACAAGAGCTGTGTGCATGTCGTGAAGAAGCCGCACACCACCACTTCGCTTTCCTCGCCTTTTTTCTTTGATGGAAGCACGCAGTCTGTGCAGTAGGCCAGCATAGTATTCCCCATTAACTGTGGTGTTCCTCTCCTTGAAGTCAATGAAGAGTATTCCTTCACAGTCCCAAAAGATTGTGGCCGCGATCTTCTTGGTTGACTGAGTGACCTTGGCCTTTAGAGGCGGTGCTTCGCAGGTTTACGCCTGCCACTCCAATGATTCTCTTTTGGATAAGGGATCATAGTAGAGGACCATAGTTTCATCTCCTGTAACAATGGTTTGCAGAACTTCTCTCATTGCCTCGGCAGAGCTCCAAAAATGCCTGACAACAGATGACTCGTTGCTGCTTTTGGACTGAGGAAAGAAGTCTAGGCACCCATCTTGCACTAACCTTATTCATGTTTAAGTGTTCGTGAATTATTCGAAGGACTGTTGTTTTAGAAAGACCCAACCTTGCTGCTATTTCTGTAACTTTAAGCCGCCGGTCTTGCATAATTTCTCCTTCCACAAGAGCGATATTTTCAGAAGTGAGCACCTCCAAGGGCCGACCTGCACGCTGTTCGTCTTCAATGCTCTCTCGGCTCATTCGAAAAAGTTTGGCCCATTCTTTTACGGTAGAATATGAGGGGGATGCTTCTCCATATACCATCCATTCTGTTTAATTCATTTGGAGTAAGTGCTTCTTTTGTGAAGAACTTAATAACAGTTCGAAATTCCATTTTGAACATGTCACAATCTTCTACACTTCGCTTTCTTTATGCAACTATATCTGAACAACTGAACACAACTGAAATTATTTACTTAACAGATAAGGCATGACTCCAGATAAGGATTTCGTGAAGGCGATAATCCTTATCGGCGAGGCCGGAAACTTATGGACCTACCCTTGTACATGAATGAAACATTAATTTTGCACAAATGTTTATCCTCCATTTACTGGACACTGAATTCTATATTAATGGCTTTTCTGTTTCTCGCCAGACGAAAGGAAGGAATCCTGCATGGTACTGTTCCAAGCTTTAGTTAATAACTGCAAGGAAATAAGTTTGAGTTTTTAAGCCGAAAGTAATGGCAATGGATTTTAAAATGACCCATCCATCATGCTGTCAGGTGAGAGCGAAGTGAAGAAATGAAATTCTCAGCTGTAGATTTCACCTAATACAAGTCTGGTCGAAGCAGTTTTCAAAATATCAGCTTAGGCACATTTTATAAATATGCAAGGTAGACGGCAATCTCATACATTTGACGAAACACAATTATCTTGTGCACTACATCTCAGAGAAGGCGTCCTCCAAGTGGGCTGAACCCAAACCACCAACGCACGTGAGGAAGTCAACTCTCAGTAGTAATTATAACGTTTTCCATGCCTTGAACACAAGAGTATTCTTATTATGCAACCGCCTGCTGCGAAAACAAGGTTAAGAGCAGAAGTTGTAATTCAACCAGTTATAGTGGATATAGTGCCTGTGAAAAGAAAAGCTCACATCTAAATGTACATCAAATTCAAATAACAATTAAATATGAACGACACAGTTAGAAGGAAACGGTGCTGGAACACAATGCGTCCTAGAGAAAAACATTCTTATGCCGTTTTCTTATGTTAATTAAACGCCTATATAGAGAAGGCAACTGTTTCAGTATATCGGTTCTAAAGCTAAACGTGACAAATGAATCATTGTGGAGTCCCATAAAATGCTTGAAAATTTGATTACCTATAAAGAAGGACAGGCTTTAAGAATAATTTGTTTATTATAATAGCCGTATTGGTACACAGAGAACTCTGACAGATAGAGAGAGGCAGACAGAGAGAACAAATCGCTATCAAGAGATTAAGTGATAGCCGGCTATGAAAGAACGACAGTTTGTACATAAGATTTGTAATATGTTGAGGTTAAATATAAAATTGTTTTAAAATGTAAGTCAGTTGCTCTAATGATTTACTTATACCAAGTAGCTTTTGTGTAATCAAATTATTTCAAAAATAGAACCATATGTATACAAATATTTTAAGTGAACATTTTTATAAAATAATCTTTTTGACTTCGTAAAAAATTTAATTCAGATTATGAAAAAAAAAAACAGGAAATAAATTATAAAAAAACTTTTCACATTTAAAATTATTGAAAAGAAAATTCTTACCCTTGTGTTATCGTTAGATGAAAAAAAAAGTCATTAGAATATGTATATACAAAGAAAAGTACGATAAAGGTGTTTCTTTTCTGCGTTAGGTGCGAGACAAACGCATATACGAGGGTAGTTTCATAAGTTTCCGGCCTCGTCGATAAGGATTATCGCCTTCACAAAACCCTTATCTTGTGTCATACCTTATGTGTTAAGTAAATAATTGAGCTGCAACTTACGCTCCGCTGTGTTCAGTTGTTCAGATATAGTTACACAAAGAAGGCTACGTGTAGAAGATTGTGACATGTTCAGAATGGAGTATCGAGCTGTTATTAAGTTCTTCACAAAAGAAGCACTTGCTCCAAATGAAATTAAACAGCGATTGGACGGTTTATGTGGGGAAGCATCCCCCTGCTTTCTGCCGTAAAAGAATATGCAAAACTTTTTCGAATGGGTCGAGAAAATATTGAAAACGCAGAGCATGCTGGTCGGGCTTGGAGGTGCTCACTCGAAATCACCGCTCTTGTAGAAGGAGAAACTATGGAAGACCGGCGACTCAAAGTTACAGAAATAGTACCAAGGTTGGGCATTTCTAAAACAACAGTTCTTCATGGATAAGGTTAGTGCAAGATCCGTGCCTCAGTCCAGAAGCAGCAACGAGTCATTTATTGACACGCATTTTTGGAGCTGTACCGTGGCAAAGAGAGAGAGAGAGAGAACGTGAGTAATCGGAAGCTTTCACGGCCGGAGTCAGATGTTTCTTCCGGGCTTAGGGTCCGTGGTCAGTTGGAGCACAGGAGATGAAACAATGAGATTATCTTAAATTAAATTCCCACCCAAAACTGTAATTAAGTACTTAATTGCAAGATATAAACACTTCGTACATAACTGACATGCCTTTTGATGATGATGGTGGGAGAATATGTCGCAATTTTTTGTAGAAAAGTCTTTTATCTGTGTTCACAATCATGGTTCAATGTGACGATGTTACTGGTGACAAAGTTCCTGCTTAATGTGAGATGTTTCTTCTACAGGATACAAGAATTATTTGACTTGCTATCACATTTATTTTCTTCCTTTAAGTTATGTGATTTGTCCTACAAGATTTATTTGTAGAGTTGTTTTCCTAAACTTTTAGTCGTCTTTAACAAGCAAGTCACTCTGACCTTTGCCCCCATGCCTAGATGTGTGCTATGTTTGGAACGCTATCGCTCCACATCTGTACTTTATTATTGTCTAGATGTAAGTAACCACAACAAATGTTTATGACCACCTCCGTGGTCTAGTGGTACCGTTTTCGACAACCAATCCGGAGATTCTGGTTCGAATTCCGGTCAGGTCAGCTGTGTGGGTACGGTTATTTTCGGAGCGTTTCCTTACCTGAGAAGGCGAATGTCAGAGGGCTAATACGCCCAGGACTCCGATCTCATTTGCGTCATCATTCATAAGCTATTTTTGCGTTATTACATTGTGGCATGAAAGTTCGAAAGCGACGCGATCTCCCCCCCTCCCTGCTGCATAGAGAGTAAAACACGTGAAGAGAATCTACACGTGATCATCTTAATGACTACCTCGCTAATATTGGCCATCTTTGACACAAATGACTGGATCACCCCTGAAGTACGCATCTCTTTTACAATCGGCTGTTTTTGAGATAAACTTCACACAAAATGCAGAATTAAGTGCTGTTATAAAAACTTGACAGAGAACAGATATATAGCAGTGAGCATCAAACAAACAGAGAGTCCCCTAAGCAAATTTATGTTATCACGAATTACATGTCCATGTAAATAATAGAAACAGTTCAAATCATTTGTGTACCATGGGGAGCAATGAGACAGCAGTGGAAAGAAAGAGAAATAGCTCAAAAATGGGAACAAATTTAGAACGAAAAAGTTAAGAGCAAAAATAAAGTGGATGCGGAACGCTCAACCAGATCTCCTTGCCAGGTTCGATTGAGCTTGTTTTCGATAAGGACGAAATACCGGAGTTGTTATTTTTTTCATTTACGTTCCTTCAATTTGTAATGATGGATGGCAGATCTCAGTGTGTGGTTATTTCAGAAGCTGTATCTGTCGTGGGAGTACCTTGCGTCACCATCATCAACAGCAACAACAACTAGGCTGGTCAGGACGCGTGAACGGGACAGCTGACCAGCACCGTTCTCCGTGAGTAGTCCTCAGTTCTCATTAGTGGCACCCACAGAAGGAACCTCAAGTAAGTCCCATAGCACTTACTTCCCCTCTTTCCAAAAATTCCTTTCCCAATTTATAATTTCATCTGATAATAAATGCCTACCATTTGAGTTGTCTAAGTATTGAAAACACGACTAAAATAAGTATCAAGGGCTACGAGTCACATGAAGTATAATTATGGGATACACTTTGTGAGTGCAATTTTATCATCATTAAACATTTCCGCCGCTTATTAAGTAACAGACAAACACATTAAAATCCACCCATATCCGAGATCTTCCTTGCATTGAGCATAACCACTAGGGCCTGCTGCTGCCAATAGTGCAGAAGATTACGTGTTAACGTCTTATTTGTGACAGAGTTACAAATAAATACTTGCAAGTAATCCGTAAATTTTGCGTAATAGCTTCACTAGAAAAAAAAACAATGAAATGTTAATGGAAGGCTAGAGAGAGACCAGGCGAGGAGGAAACAGCAAGTGGTGAAGCTGAAACAACATTCCGGCTGAGCTGCTACTACACTTTGTTTTAACAGGACAAATGTGCTTGTGATGCAGGGTTTCAAGCATAGTGGTAGTGATCATATTACGTCATCATGACTCTGATTTTTGTTGAAAAAAATTACTACGTTTTCTTCATGTGAGCGCTAACATCTAATAACACGCCCTGTTTTAAAACATTATTAAATTCAGCGAGAGAGAGAAAAAAAAGTAAAAAATATTAATGAGTGCTTACAACACACAGAAAAAAATAAAAGAAAAGACAGTGACTTAAAAGGGTGGGGAAGCAAACAAACAAAACCATTTAACTAATTACACCTTCGTGTTGATGGGAGATTGACTGCATGTAGTGTTTTGATCTGGGAGTACACTATTATATGTGTTGGTGGTTGCCATTAGGTGATAGACTATTTTAGTTGCACTTATTTTCAATGGGAATCACATTAATTCTGTTTTGTTTGCTATGTGATAAGGTATACAATGATTGTAAAATATCAGCTGATTTACAAAGTTTGTCAACTATGGATACCCATTTTGTTTTATTAGTGGTGATATTTTTATCAAATGATACTACAATTTGTATGTCATTGTGTGTTACTGATTTCTCTGTTTATATACTGCAGATGTTCAATAAGTGTAAAGTACAATTTTTGCAGAGGGGGTAAAGTGGTTCCCGTGTATGCTCAAATTTTCAGCAAATTATTTGGCAATTGTGTAACTCCCATCACGACTATAGCCCAAGGTATAAATTGATTGATTTATATTTATGGACGCTCTTCAACATCTCAGGTCATCAGCATCCCATTTAACTCAGGGCGTGAAACGGCTGACTAATTTTGCTCAGAGGTTTCTCTTTCAGGCTTGAGGTTCTTTTTCGTGCCGTAAATGTACGACACGGGACCCACGGCTTTACTTCCCTTCCGAAGGAAGCCATACTCAGGATTTTTACGCCCGAAAAAATCCATCGGTCCTGGCCGGGTTCGAACCCGCCACCTTGGGTTTAGGAGGCAAAGGTATAAAAGATGGAAAAGGTGTTGCAGATAGACGAGGAGGTGACCATAAAGCTTTTAGAGTTGTGGTTAAAAACAATCTGTTGAGGGTTAAGGGTTTCTGAAAGCTATTACTCTAGAAATAAAACCAAGAGAATTTTACCTGCCTTCAGATCTAAGCATTAATAAATTATTAAAAATCTACATAGTTCCGCAGAGATAATGTGAAAGTGAAAAATATATTTTCACTATTTTTTTTTTCAAATAAATTTTACCGTGATTTCGGCAGTACAGCCACAAATGCCTGCTGTTTTTGTCTCAGGATGCGTTTTAAAGTCCAACAGCCTTCAGATGAAACAGACAAAAATATGACCATATCGGAGCTAGCAGCACGCAGAATGCAAGCTAAAACTTTTCATAAACTAATGAAGGAGAAACCAGAAAGGAGCAAAACTTTTGTTTTTGATCTGCAACAAGTAGGAGAAGCTTCAATGTGACAGACGTAAATGCATTTTACTTATGCTGAGAGAGGGACTGAAGCTGTTACAGAGTTTTTCTTAGTAGATCAACTGGTTCAGTAAGGTTGCGCCGGACAAAACAACATGTTCTACATGCTTTGTCTCTCACGTTGCTCAAGCATTCATCACCGCATATAACAAATTTGGTTATAGTTTATTCAGTTCGTGGGTACTCATTTTTGCCCCCAGAGAGGGTTTTGGGCGAGTTGAAAAAACAATGATAAAATTCCAGAAATTCTGAGTCATATGTGCAACTGTAGAGAGGTAAAGGTTTTGGAAGTTGGATGGTTAATTTTTGATTTGATTTATTTACGGACGCTCTTTAACATCCCAGGTCATCAGCGTCCCATTCAATTCAGGACGTGAAACGGGCGATAAATTTTGCTTAGAGGTCTCTTCTTTCAGGCTTGAGGTTCTTTATCGTGTCGTAAAGGTAGGACATGGGACCCATGGTTTTACTTCCCTCACGAAGGAAGCCATACTTTGGATCTTTACGCCCAAAAAAAATCCATCGAACCCATATCTTAGGTTTAGGAGGCAAGTATGGTTACCACTACACCACCAGGACCGACTGGATAATTAAGGATTATAAGTAACTTACAGAGACTTTGAAAAAATTTGATGGTGTTAGTGATATAAAAAGAATTTACTTAAGAAAAACTGCTTCAGGAGAAAATTATGGTGTTGCAATAAAGATAGAAAATACTTACCGTTGTGACATCCCAAAAGAAATTTATATTGGTGGTTAAAAGGGACAAAAGCTCAACACAGATGCTACAGAAGACAAGATAAACCATAGGGAAGAAGCAGGCTGTGAGGAAGCTATTGACAGTAAGGTTCAGGGAAAGTTGGAACGATATTAATGCATGCTTTATTTATTTATTCAGTTATTGAATCACTGTGGAGGAAACAGAGGAAAGTGTATTGTCTGCAAGAAAAATGTGCTCTAATATGTTTATGTGCAACTTGTTAGAACTGGACATTTTATAAGTTAAGGACTCACTCACAATAATGTTAGCGTAAATCATGCAATTTACAGCTTGCGACAATTAAACACTTCATTCTGGATTTATGTATGCGACTTAGAACATATTGAGATGTGTTGTCATTCATTTAAATTTCACTCCCGTGTAAAAAGAGAGAAGAACGTGCATTTTGTTTCAAACATATATAGTCAGATAAAATTGCTTCAAAACCGAAAATGTCCACGTGAAATATTGTTACAGCATTTACACTTCAAACGAGTTTTTTATACATTGGAGCGTGTGGTAAGCCCAGCTACTCACGTAGTTTTGCTGGAAGTATGAAGCAAATCACAGTTTGCAGTAGGAAGCACTCTCTCTCTGTCTTCTTACAATGTTGTTAACATCTGCTTGTTTTTCCTTGGCCTCCAGGCTCTGTCACGTGCCATGTACAATAGTCTCATTGTTGGCACTTCCATTATTGAAATTGAAGCATTATACAAAGACTCTGCTAAATCAGACGAAAATTTTAGAGGAAACATTTCCACCTATGGACTATGAACACCTGAAAACCACTCCTGTTGAATACAAGGAAGGCGCATGGAAACCCTTGTCTCGTGTTATCCTGTACTACAAGTGTTATGAGTTCGAAATCGTATCTTAAATCCACGCCTTCCGTCAATATACACAGTGGTTTCCAAACTTTTTAATAGTTCGCTCTCTGCGTTGTTCATTGTAATTAACACAAAATCTGTGTTTTTTAATTCCGGGTAGGAGTCACTGACCGTGTCTTGTGGTTTATAAAACAACACACAGGGGCTGTCACTCGAGTTCACTTCATGTACCTATACCTCAACACTAGTCCCATCACTTCGATGCCTGCTGAATAAGGAACACAAGTTATAGCATCATTCAATATTATCTGGTTAATAGATGAATTCTTTGAATTTAGCATTTGACACAGAAACTCAAATTTTATCCAGTGTGACTTCAAAAGGAATTTTGTTTGCAATATCTGCAGCTATACTGTCCCTTTCTTTTTTGGACAATCCCAAGTGACTTAAGTCATGTTGATGACCAGCATGAGTTGAGATAAATGTCACTAGGCATTTTCCATCTTCAGTTTGTCTCACTTGTATCTTTGCAGGATTTTATTGCTTCCTTGCAATTTTAAGTGTCTGACACCTTTACTTTCAGAAACAAAATTGCCTGAGCGATGACACGCATAATAATGACTTACAGTATTGCGAAGCAGTTTGAGAGCCGTGATTTTTTATAAATGTTGACCCCGTTGTCAGCTCAATTTCCTGTTTCCAATTTTTAAAATCAGCAAATGATGAGAAATGTAAATTTCACTTTTATTTCACATAATGGTTGATTTCTCACATACCAGCTTACAAGTGAGTAGAATTTCAGGCTCGCAGCGAGAGGGCCCCAACCTTCGTATGCTAGTAAATTAAAGCTGGGAGAGCTCGGCGAATTAGGTAATCAATAAGTCAAATGATACCACTTTTCCATCCCGTAACCGAAGCTGCTATGCCTCTTTTCTTTCTGATCTAAAACCAAATCCAATTAATGAAACATTTATAGTTAAGATTGAATCACCTAAACCTAAACCTTCTGTATGTTAGGATTACTGTTATAGGACTCCCCATTGCATTAAATGTACACCAGAAAAAAAAATCTCCTTCCTATCTGTGCAACACACAGCAAACTACACAAGTTGTCCTGTGCACTCCAATCTCATAATTCCACCCAAACTAACATAAGAAACTTCGGCCGACAACAACTTCTTGTTACTTCTGTTCCTAATCACGAAATAAATGCAAATTACACTCGCACCTATTCCTCATAAGCAGACATTACTAAGAATGCTTTGACACTACTAACAGTATAATATAAAAGCTGATTGATAAATGTCTCTAATTATTCCATTGCAACAAGTGATTACTTCCCTTCTTAGAAATGAGCTGTGTCAGAAATAATCCGTTAAAAGTTTGCACTCGGAATTATAGAAGGGTGACTAATAAGTGCTTGGAATTAAAATTATTTTTAGAATCATTTGCTCGTTGCCGAGACAAGATTGGCACTTTACATTCGTGGTTATCGAATGTGTCGAGTTGACTTTCCTGACTAACAAGAAAAGATGGATCTGCCATAATTATCAAAAACAACAAAGATCATGACGAACTTGAAAATGAACTTCAATTTGAAGAATTATGATAACTATGAACAAACAGAATTATTTTACTCAGCACCAGAAAACAACATATGTCCAACAAACTCTGAAACATAGCTTATTAGATGGGTAATAGATTTCTTCTAGGGGAGGATTTTAACTGCAAACACTCCAAATGGGACTCTAACTTAGTCAGTCCGCGAGGGAAATTGCCCTTAGGTGCTGCAACTCAACTGTCATTTCGATAGAACAAAGTTAATATTATGAACTGCAGATGTTTTAGATTTCTTCATAGGCAAAAACTTGACAAATGTACTGCTCCATCCGTCCTTACTTCTCAGATCATTCCACTGTAATAACCACAATATGTTCTGAACGCAAATGAGCAATTATAATCATCCAACCTTAATAAAACGACCCTTCGATTGGTATTGTTATAGGTCAACATGGGGTGAAACCGCAAACTTAAACATTTCCTTAAAAACTCCACAATATATTGAGGTGGCAATAAGCAGAGTGGCAAGATGCTTTCACTACGCCGCTAGATAAACAATTACATTACAGTAATAAACATGCAATGACTCGTAAAGTGAAACAGCTCCTTGAGATGAAATAAAATTATCGTAACAAAGTAGATATCCTCCCCATAAAACACTTTATAAGCAAACCACTTCCCTTAAGGAAGAGAGAATTCTTGCTACTAGAAATCAACTGCTTTCACTTAATTGCAAAGATGGGTCTTTAGAGCAAACAGCTAAAGTTCTAACAAAATATAAAGATAGAATACATCCTCTGAGATTTGATAACTGCTGGCATAGCACTTGAGAAGAAAATGTGAAAACGTTTAGAAGAACAATTCAAACCGAATCCAACTAGAAATCCTGAATTTGAACAAGAAATGTCAGAGAAAGTTACAGCGCCGCTTCAGTTAACGAATTTCGCTACATACTTTACCCCTGCTCAAGTATTCAATGCAATAAAGAAATACCCAGGCAACAAATCTCCGGGTCATGATTTAATTGTTGAACAACTGCTTATAACAATTTCTCCGGTAAACTTGTGTTTTAACACAGATATTTAATGTCATTCTTCGTCTAGGTCATTTTCCAACTAGGTGGAAATGAGTGTATATTGTAATGATTCACAAACCAAACAAAGCTAAAAACAATCCTCATAGTTATCGACCAATCAGCCTTCTCCCTTTGTTTTCAAAGATATTGTATCCTCAAATCTTGAAGAAGGCAACGAATTCCATAATACCGATCATTACATTCTTGTCCTCAGTGTCATATTAGATACATTTGAACAAAATCTGCTTGTCCTGGGCTGTTTCTGGATACTGCGAAGACATTTGATAAGATTTGGGACACTAAACTGCTGTATAAATTAAAACTACTACTTATTTAGAATTATACAGTTATTTCTCTCTAACAGAACTTTCTCGTTTGGTTATGAAAATACTCAGTCTCCAATCTGTGCCATACAAGTTCCTCAAGGAAGCATATGGACGCCGTATCTTTATCTGATGCATACACATGATGATAATCTGACAGTAGCACATCAGCTGACAACCTTCAGACATATGTCAATCTGTTGGGCATATGGTGCAAATAATGGAAAAATATAATGAAGTCTAAAGTAGTTCAGTTCACTTATAAAACAAATCAAAGTGTTTATCTCGAAGAAGAACAAACACCCACAGTGCAATCCACTCGGCTGAATAACAAACTCAACTGGAGATAAATAGTTTAATAATAAGACTACCACACAAAATTACTCAACTAAAATATGTGCTTCATCACCTTTACCGGTTTATATTTAAGGATTAATCCACTTCTCAATGATAAGACGGCTTCCAATTTACAACTGAAAAGGATCCAAACCTTCCAGAACCGGGTCCTGCGCCTGAAGAAACTCAACATAAAGATTTGCACATTCAAACACTTCCTCCACTTCTGCTACAGTCGACTTCATTGCATCTTTTTAAACAACCCCAATGAACTTCTGAGCAACATTCCAGCCCACCTACCACCACCACCGCGAAGACATTTTTAATTATATTTAACGCCAGTTTTTACTACTGAGGCACCACAGGCGATGGACATTGATGGGTCCAGGCCTAAGTTTAGGGGACCTCCCCGGCATTTGCCATTTATGAGGACTGAGAAAACCTGGAAAAAACCTCAGTCAGGGAGGACGGTCCTGACGGGATTCGAACCCCAGACTTCCCGCTGAAGAGTTCGCGCCTTAGTGACATCGGCCAACCGTGGTGATTTTGAGGAATAAACGCATTCCAAGGAACATAAGGGGGGGGTTTTAGGTTCTTTGCGACTACAGTATGAGTTGAACTGGTATAGGAACACCACCACCTAGCTCGTCAAGTTTTAACTTTTTTGAAATAAGTTCCTTTCCACCTTCTTCCTCTTCGTACATTGTCTTCTCATCATGCTTTCCTGTGTCTTCCAATCGGCATCTCTGGTAGTTTGCGTCTAGTACTCGTTTATCAACCACCATTATAAATGTTTACTTACTACTAAATTGTAGCTTGACCAGATTTACTACTCTATCCTGATCATTTACCGCAATGTTCTAATACACCCCGTTAACTTTTTTCAGTTAATGTTATTCCGTTAATTTTTACACATACAAATGTATTTTCTCCTAACTTTACATTAAATGTGTAGCTCTTAGGCACAGTGGATGCAAACCGCCATATTGTAGGCTCCCTTACCGCACTCATCCAGCTTTTCACCGAGAAAAGAACGCTTTGCTCGGCAACCACTTCTTCGTGCTACAGTCGGACTGGAGTCACGTAAGACAAGTACAGCTGGAGGTGAGGGTTTGTCGCAGGATTCTGTTTAGGACCAGGCGCATCTTGAACATCTACACCTGCATCGAAGAAGCTGACTGGCTTACGAGCTCACAGACTCGAGCTGATCGTCGTATTTTGCAGGAGTTCAGCATCAACTTGGCCTACTCCCTCCGACTGCGATAATGAGGGTCTAACGCCACGCCTTCTTTTTCAAGGAATATTTTCACAAATTCGTTTTTCTTCTAGGGCGTTTCTCAATCGGCTGGCCTCTTTCTTTAAAAACTGGTTTGCGTACTCCAGAAAGAGCCCCCTTTTCCAAAGATGAGCTCGTACCGCATTATCTCGTACTTCCATATTTCGTATATTTGCAAATTGCGATAAACTTCGTACAAGGCGACCTTTATCTCGTGCCACTTACGTACCGTCTTCTCCACCTTCCTACATGGGGGAGACGTCAGTTTTCCCTTGATACAAATTATGTTTAAGCAAAATCTGCACTGCACTATGTCGCAACCATACTTTGCAATGAGTTTGTCTACAAGCTCGCTTTCTGTTTCTAAATAAATTCAAGGCATGTACATCACCATCAGCTTTACCTCTGCACCCGTCAATTGCTCTTGTTAAGCACAAATTGTCCTCATTCCTTGTTTCTATTTATTTCAACATTCGTCATAATACTCAAAATACGCCCCCCCACTTCAGTAATATTGAGTGGTTCTCCAATCAAAACTTCCCAATTGCTTTGCATAATTTTTTTCAAGAGAGTTCAATATTGCCTCAGGGTTAACTTGACCAAGCCTGCGAACGCTCATGTTGAAAGGTCCGGAGGGATTGTTGAAATAACTTATTGATAAACCTACATAGCGGGTTCATTGTTCAATAAGTTTTTGTTTAAATAATTTAAACATCCCTGAAATATTTGGGAAACCCGCATTTCTGGATTTGCATTTTCGGGCATATCTATGGATATCGGCAGTAAAATTTATTCATGTTGTTCCACGGTAATGTTAAATAATGACTCAGAACTTACCGATAATTGCGCAAAGTCGCTGTCGTCATATTCTGGTGACACGATAATGTCGTTGAGACATCAGAAGAAAGTCAGCAAAGTTCTCGTCGGGTGGAAGTCATCGATAAAGTACCTACTTCGATAAGTCCTCATTTTGATTCATTTTTGTTGTGTGCTCATTACACCTTCATATCTGCAAATTAAACACCATGTATTATTTTGTGGCATATGCATATATACGTAAATGATTTACTTTACAATCCTGTATTAAAGCAACAGAAAACTATGAGGAAATGACCAAGAAAATAAAATAAATACTATCTAAGATAGAATTTCATAAACCATAAAACAGACGCAAAGATAGTTTAGACAGAGGATTAGTCAAAGCCGAACACAGACCTAATGAGGAACAAACACAAACTAACGATGCTACTACATCAATGACGTTATGATGCCCAAGAAAGGCTGATACAGAACCAACTAAGGAAGTTAGCGAGAGAGGAGAGAGCAAAAAGCAATAACTTGAAGGTGGCATATAAGAAAATCAGTGGGTAAACTGCAACATGCTGCCGCAAATACCAAAACCATAATGACCCCCAAAACAACAAATAACTCGCTCAGAACCATGAATAAGAACTCCAAACAAACAACAAGCCGAAAACAGGAAGTTATAATACCAATATTAAATGTACAGACACTCAGAACAGAGGAAAAAGAAGAACTAGAAAATGCACTGCAATTTATCAATCGACATCTTAGGTCTAGGTGAACCGAGATAATGCTAGGGAAAGCCAAAGTTGAACAAACAAAGACCTATTTTATTATAAAGGAGAAATAGCTGGCCAGAAGGCAGTGGGTTTCATAATCAGATAAGACTTAAATACAGGCTACAAGAAGTAGTGGGAATTTCAGAAAGATACGGGAGATAAATTGTTTGTCCTTCCTAAATAAAAAAACCACTTAACGTACACCGCATTAATTACGCGAAACGTCCAAAATTTAACATATAGTGAAAGAGAAGTTTTCCACGATGTTGTACTTAATCCTTTTTAAAGCAAAACCTAAATGTGGTTTCTTGTATTTATACTGACAAAGTTGGAATTTTCCTGTTAACAGCAATGTTTATTGAATTGTTTGTTTATTGAATTGTAACTGTTCAACAACGACAATATTTCTAAAGTTGGTTTCGTTGCAAGTAAAGGCATAAAATTACACAAGTATTGAACATTAAACACAAGTTAAGGTTTCACATGCACAAAACATTCCAATATAACAAGAAATGCTGAGTTCCCTCTTTATGAAAAAGTTGTAATGTGTATAATATAAAATATGATGCACTTGTCAATCTGTGGGTTTCACAGAGTTTAAAGCAGTTAGATCTTTGTGGTATACTTTAAATGAATTCGAAATCAACTGGGACACAGATTACTCTTTTCCTATTCAAGAAACGCCTCACGGACGTAAAAGAAGAAAGAGCGATGACCCACCAAGAGGAAGAAAGAAGCGTACTGAACATACTCACCAGCTAAAAATGACTCTGATACATCTACAGACAGAGGGTGCCAGAAATACGTATGTACACACTTCAAGAAAAGAAAAAAAAAACTGTGTTAACATACACAACAGAAAATGATGAGCACTAATCATCTTACACTTTTACAGTTACAACAGTTGCTCAAAATGTTCACTATCGGCGTCGATACACTTCTGAGTACGTTGAACTACTGATTGAGCAACATTTGCGAAAGTGTCCTCAGCGATTGCAGCACATGCCGTTTCAATTTCTTCCCGAAGTGCTGTCAGTGTAGCTGGTTTTCTACGGTATACAACATTCTTAAGAGTTCCCCATAGGTAGAAGTCAAACGGCAGTTAGATCAAGAGAACGGAGTGGAAACTCAATCGGACCGCTTCGTGAGTGCTCTGCGGTGAATGCTCAAAACGTTTAAAATCATGGGCGAGGACGCGGGGCTTGTTGCTATGCGAGATCTCCCAGATCTCCCTTGTGAATATCGCATACGGTACCGTGAGTCTCAAATTTGTCTCGAATGTGTGCAATTGTTACTCACGTTGACGGTTCTGTTCTGTACACACATCTCCATTGCCTTGAACTTCAACAGCATTCTCGGTTTTCCAATATCACTTCAAAATTGCTTTCCACTGTTCATACGATAATCATGGTTCCATTTTGTTGTAGCAACGCTAGCATAACGTAATGTGAGTCACATCTGTTTACAGAACATCATTCGATAATCTTGACTTCATTTGTTCATTGCTGAATTACGATAATCTTCACATGCTAAGTATGGCTTTCTTCGGAAGGGAAATAAAGTCGTGGGTCCCGTGTCGTACATTTACGGCACGAAAAAGAACCTCAAGCCTGAAAGAGAGGCCTCTGAGCAAAATTTGTCGGTCGTTTCACGCCCTGAGTTGTCTGGGACGCTGATGACCTGAGATGTTAAAGAGCGTCCATAAATAAATCAATCAAAAAAAAAAAAATAACTTGACTTCATAGACTCAAAATCTAAAACAAAATAACAATTTGATAATGCCAAAAACAAAGTATCTAATATTTTAAGCTATTTCATAGCAAGGCAAATGGAGATTAAAGTTTGTGCTGTCCATTTAGAAAATTAACCGGAGTATATAGTTAGCACATGCGTTATAAGAGAAAAGCGAGGAGAACAATAAATAAATAAAGGGATGAGGAGTAGTTAAGAGATACTTTTAAACAATACTGCCGGGAGAGCCATTACTGATGAAGTAAATAGTTAGCACATACGTTATAAGAGAAAAGCGAGGAGAACAATAAATAAATAAAGGAATGAGGAGCAGTTAAGAGATACTTTTAAACAACACTGCCGGGAGAGGCATTACTGATGAAGTAAATGCCCATGATCTTATCTTAGTTCTGTGCAGAAACGCTCCCTCCCCAAATACATTTTTTCCCAATAAATGTTTTAATTTATCCTTTGACAATCCTTTCACGTGTGCCAAACTCTTACGGGAGATCAAGGTTACCAAAGACCTCTAGATTGCATTACAGCAGATTATACTGTTCACAAGTTTAGGTCTAAGAAATTTCAGGAAATTCTGAAACTTAAAGAACTAAACACTGTGTGTGTGTGGATGTGCATCGCCACGGGTGGCCGAGGTCGTTAAGGCGCGGACTCGTGAGCGGGAGCTCTGGGATTCGAATCCCATCAGGACCGTCCTCCCTGACTGAGATTTTTTCCAGGTTTTCCTCAGCCCTCAAGACTGGCAAATGCCGGGGATGTACCCTAAACTTAGGCCTGGTACGTTTCCTTCCTTTAAAAATAAATCCTTTCCCATTTTATCATTTCATTTCATATATCACCAGTGTTCACCGCCTGTGGTGCCACAGTAGTAAAAGCGGGCGTTAAACACCATTCAAAAAAAAACTGTGTGTATGTATGTTTTTGATTACCAGCAGAACCAACCACCCAACTATTTGTTGGGAAATATTTTACTCAGGACAGATCTGGTTATGTAATTGTACAATAATGGAGGTAAGTGAAACTGAACCAAATGCTTGCTATTACACATGGCTCGGAACACATGAGGTCAGACATGTAACACATTTGAAGAAGAAGCAAACGCATGGTTCTTAGAATGCATTGACAATATTGTCAAACTCAAATTGTCATTTAAGATTAGTGAAGCAATATAACGGATGTTCTTTTCAACATCAGAAGGTTCAACAACAAAAGCGTTGAAGGGAAAACTTCGTTTTATGAATCCCAAATCTTGGTTGAAGTGTTGTTAAAAAAATCCGCCAGCTTTATCTCCCTTGCTAAGACCAGCACATAAAGTCCGTGTTAAGAAAAATGAAGACATAAAGAAATTACTCTAGTTTTGGACGAAGCAAAAAGCTTCAAGATTGCAGTAACAATGAAGCTGATAACTTGAAGTTTGTAACAAATCACAGTCTATCGTTTCAATGTTGTAGTTCTTCAGTTTTTTGATTTCAGGACTTTTACCTTGTAGTACATAATTTCCAAATTTTGTAAAAATTGTATCTATAACTATTTAATAAACCAATTTCCTAATAGTTTTACTTTTTGTAAAAACGGTCCTTAAATGGGATGGTGTTTGGCCTCGAAGCTCTCAAATAGAGTCTCGCCCCGCTATCGGCGGAAACAATTCTCAAAACATTGCAGTTTAGTGTTAACGAAGCAATCAGGCAGGTAGCACGTTCAGTAAAACTGCGAACTTTTAGCCCAAGTAGTTTTCATCATAGAGAGAAGAATAATAGTTTTACCTATTGGTCGTAGCTGGAGCAGCGTCTAGGAAGCTTTATAAAATATATTGTCTGACAATGAGAAGAAGGCAAGCGACAGGAATGTGCTATGTAAACATTTTCTACCCTCCTCACCATGGTCACGCACGTTACTGCTGATAAAAATAAACATTGCTGTCAGATACTCGCCCATGCTAGAAATTCAGCGGGTAAGCCCCATTTGAGTCTGAGAAGTCCGCATTCATGTGGCAGCACACACACTCGTATGTGTGCAGATAAACAGTTCAATCCTCCCCGGCACTTCAGCCCCCATTTGTCTTCTGATTGCCAGACTGTACTAAGTGAGCTTTGGAACCGTTTCAAAATGAGTTGGAGTTTACTAATTACTTCCGGGCTGCACATTAATATGATAAGCTGTGGTCGAAAACGAAACATAAACCACACCTCTAGCGCTTACCGTCCACAAATTCGAAACCATAAACAATCAGGGGATACGATTAACAAGAAATGAAGCTGAAAATGCGGGAAACAGTAAGTGGCCTCTTTTTGTTACAGAAAGGATATATTTTGGCAATGGCGCTGAGTAAAGCAAAAATTTTGTGAAAATAGCGTTCCGAAAAGAGAGGTACTACTCAGTTTCGGTTACCTTTAGCTTGTGTGATCTCAGTTTAAGTGAGGAATTAACAGAAACATACTTTTAAATTGAAAGACGTAGAAAAACTTATTCACGAAGAAATACTGGGAATCTCATGCTGAAAAACTACAAGACGATTTTATGAAAGAAATAGGACGCGACATGTTAGAATCTACAATTATACATTTACAAGATGACGAAACGAATTTGAGAGCGAAGAACAGCTCCTAGCAGCAGTGATATAACATGTAGTTCATTGTGTTTATACATAACATGAGGGCAAATGTTAATAACCTCGCCTCATTCCGAAACAATAAATAACACTCTGCCAGGAGCTACCGGGTACTTTCCTACATCAAACATTAACTAGCAGCAATTAATATTTCATGTTTCTCACATTATTCTAATTCAACAATTTACCCTATCTCTCTTAGCACTAAACAGTACGTACAAAGATTGCAGAAATGGATAACGTTGTATTCGTTCCTCACGTGTAGTCATATCAGCGTTAGCGTTAACAATTAGCTGGATAACTATAATCTCGCTTCAAGGCTATCAACGCTTGTGCCGTACTATAACGGCATTGCATTACGGTAGTTAAGATCAACAATGTGTTAGTTGCGGTAGAGCGTGTTAACAGTGAGGTTGGCGCCATTTGAGAAGCTTTGTGGATATAATACTGAAACACCTAATTAATGGAAAATTTAAAAGCGTTTTCCCACTTCTTGCTATAAAACTGTGATTTTTTTCTCCAAGCTGAAATAAGGTTATTAATAAGGTATCCATTATTTAAGTATCAACAAATAAAATCCTGTTAGTGAAAGTGATGAGTGTATATAACTTATCGTCATTAACAATCCGAAATAGTGTAAAATTCCTCTATACTCTTACAGCGCTTAACCAATCTACAGTTTATGCATAGGTATGTTAGCACACCTGTTTTACACCCAATTGCAGACTTCTGACTACATCGAGATTATATACTGAAAATAATTAATTAGCATTCAGCATTACAGAAAATCTTTATAGTCTCTTCTCCTTGCTGGAAATCAGATATGATATTACAAGATTTAACACTAGCACACTTCTGTTTACTTGGTTACACAATTCAACAGCAGCGCGAGAGGTTACGACATTGTGAGATATTGTCTTTGCAAATATTTACCTTATCAGTCTGGAATTCTCTCTTTGCATCGTTGTGGTATCTGCTTGTTTTACGGGCCTGGCCTCCTAACCATTGCAAACATTTGCACAGGAATTTAGAGTGACCGCTTATAAACATTATACTAGTCATAAACGTGGACCATTCTATTCGGAAAGAACATTTCCGCTGAAAGAATATATTAGACAAAACATAGAACCTTAATTTTTCAAATACCTAGTTCCTAAGCACTTGTAAAAAAAACACAAAACTTCGGTTACTTGCCTTCTAAATTTCAGTACATTTTACGATCAACACTCCAATTATGAGTTTATTTTTGAGAGGTGCTAAAAATGCAAGGCTTAAATAGATTATTTTGTACTCGTATTTTAACATTGGCATTCAATTTCGGTGCATATGAAATGTTTGTCCGAGGTAGTTAAGATGCGAACATATGAGCAGGAAGTCTGGGGCTCGATTCCCACCAGGACCATACTCCCTGTTCTTAAGGTTTTCCTCAGTTCTCATAGATAGCAAATGTCGGGGAAGTACCCTAAACTTAAGCCTGCAATGCTCCCTTCCTTTATAAAAAAAATGTCGTGCATGCATCATCAGTATCCGCCGCCCAGTAGTAAAAATAAATACTATTAAAAAAGGTTTACTCCATGATGTTGGGGAAAATACTGCTCTAACTTACAGAATATCTATGTACACGATTGAAACTCATTATTTTGTTTAAGATAGGCAATAGAAGTATGATGCTGGAAATTTCCCTGCAGCCTCGAAAGATAATGTAGTTAACAAGCTAAGAAAGTTTTGCTAAGACTAGCACAAAATATAAATACTCGTATAACGCCCACTTCGCAAGTTAACTGTGCAGCATTAGGCGTACAGAACAAGTCAGGTATTGATGTGATTAATATCAATAACATGTTTTATTAGCAATTTAGTTTGTTATGAAAATTGTACAAACATAACCCTATGTATTATAGATCAACTTCTAAAATAATATCCATATATTACTTAAGAGCATTACTCTATCATAATATTAATGAAAACATGTCAAAATATGAACTTCAAATATACGTTTTTTAAACTTGCTTAGTTTTAACGTTATCTAAAGAGTTCCTTTAAAGAATATTTAGGTGTGTCATTAAGTTTTATGTTTCAGTCTCATTTTTCAGTTCCCTATGACTAATAATTTATTCTGAAGCATCATGATTTTGATATTTCCTCTGAGGAAAAGCTAGCAAAGAGTTGAAACAGTCTTTATGACCCACCCTCACGGAAATAAAATTATAATGTATATTTATGTATGTATATACATTATATGTATATAATGTATGTTTATGTAAGTCCAGTCATCTTATTTTGGCATTGTAATTAGTAATATAAATATTATGTATATACGTGTGTCATAAACTTTAACTTCGATGTAAGAATTGTACAAATCAAAAAGTCTGGTTTTCTGTTGCAGTAGCTTGGAAAGTTAGCATAGCCTTTGCAAGGTTGATAAACTGAAGACTCTTAAACCGGCTGTCGTACTGATAGACCTTTAAACCATTCAGTGCTGACAAAATGTTTTAAAATTTTCAAAAATAGGGAATGGCAGGTTAGTAGGAGAACTTGAACCAGGCAACGGAGAATGCGTGTTTAAGCTTAGCGCGCATCGTTAAAACCAATGATCTTTGATTTGAGTTTAATGTATAAAGGAGAGCTGCTCGGCTGGGGCACTCAGTTGTAAATTTTACACGCGGCGAGATACCCGCAGTTCGCAGAATCAGTTCTGACGCAGATAAGTTCTCATTTGACATGCGCAGTCATCAGTTTCAAAAGCCGCAGCACTCATCTGTAAGTTTCACAGGCGGCAACTAAGTTAATATTCAACGTAACCAAGTCTATCTATCAGACGCAAAACACCAGAGGACGCGAAAGAATTGCGTCGCATCGCGTGCTTATTTACACTATAGAAATCTCTCTCTTGATTCCGTCGAGTCGAGTCAACAAAATAGCAAAATTCCCCTGAGATTTTGTTGTCACTGAGGAGACCAACTTCAGACCAACCACTTCAAAATTTGGCATCACAACGTAAGTCACAACGTGAGTCGACGTCAACAACAAATCGCTTCAAGATCGATGCCCAACCCGGGGCACATAGCCGTAGCCTACTAAACAGCTTCATAATTATGCTAGGTATAATTGTTGCAGGCCACTTCAAAATTTGGCGAACAACGTGACTGCCGTACCAAACCGCTTCAGAGTGAGTTCAGAGGATACAGAAGACACATCACCAAAGGGATATGTGATGTAATCGGACATGAGTGTTTGCAATAGCGCATAGAAGGGGATGATCCCTTGGCATTACGAATAGAAAGCGTACACCAAACGAAGACTGGCGATTAAACATAAAAATCTGCGGTGTACCAATAGTGCTAATAAATACATCCTGCAACATGATCTTCATTTTTAACAGTTTCAGTTTTGACTAACACTGATGTAAGGCAAGTAATATCCGTTCTTTGTGCGTGGGAATAATGTGACTGAAGATAAAAATCGTCTTCGATGTCCAGGTTAAACTGTAGCATTGCGTTTTCCTCGTTAATTGTTTTTTTCCCTCCCTCTTTTGTTTAGAGGTGCTTCGCTCTTCTTATTAACCCTATCATAAGGCCTTGAGTGGTCAGATTCTGACGTAATATGAGTCTGTTTGGAGAACTATTCCTAAACGTTTACCTAGAAGTTTTAAAGAGCTATCAATTGATTTAAAGACTCCTATAAACGTTGTTTCAAGTGACAGATTTTATTTTTAGTTCATAATATAAAAATCTGGTTTGGATACGGCACCAAAAAGGGGGTATAAAAAGATAAAACTTTTCAATTTAACTGTAAGCAATAACTAAAAAGTTGTGGGTTGAATGTTGAATTTTAAAATAAAAGAATGTTTTGCAAAACCATCTCAACAGAACACTTTACAGTATTCTAGTAGATTTTTATTTGGTATATTAATGTCCTCACAGCAACATAACAGAAGTCTCTAACACTGCAATACTCGTCTCATTTTATTCAAATTGAAAATACTCAGCTATCTTTAGTCGTTAAAATGAATTTCGTTGCCAAGGCAAACAGGAAGAAAATAACTTCTGGAAAAGCATGAAAACTAAAGTGAATGAAATTATTTTTGTAACATTTTATCGTTAGTTCCTAACTTACGCTATGTTTAAAAAAGTGTCATGTTTTCTTTGCCAAATTTTGGTGAGGAGATCTCTTATTGCAGTAATAGTTTCCACATATCCTGTCTGCATTTTCTTCTTCTAGTAGATTTTAACAGTGCGTTGTTTAAACTAATACTAAGAATATATTATAAACTGAAAGATTACTTAAATTTGGTACCGGATATTGAAATTAAAGAATATTCATGTCAAAATTTTGTTTTCAATATAAGCAAAATTACACTCTCAATGTCTGACACTTTTATATTTCGTTAATTTTTCCAAGTAATTCCAAATATTAACTTTCCTCACTTCAATTGAGGACATGAGAACAACTGGGAAAAATAATAATCATATTGTTTAACATTACTTATTTCCAATAATTTGCCTCACAATAAATTATAAGTACCTACCTTTTCCAAATTTACCACAAATGTATCTTTTGGTTATAACAGTAAGTTTGAAGGCAGAAAAAGATGTTTACACATTTCATATTTCATCTTGGGTACATACCTAAGAGCAACAGTACAGTCAAAGTCAGTTTTGTTTCCTGTCACTGTGTACAAACAGAAAACTTTGCCTTGCCTAAGTTCTCACTTCAGTCATTCAACATAAACATTATCATCGTATCTATTATTTACTCAAAGATCTCCCATCTGTTTATAATTAATTGAGATTGAGTTTGCACGCAATTTTCTTTTATTTCACTACGAATGTTGCACATGTCGTTCATGGGATAATTACTGCTAATTAAGATGGTTTGTGGAACGTATGGTGAAAAAATTAACAAGAAAATTTCACGAATTTTAAACCATAATCACGATTAAGGAATGTTTTAAAAAATAACCCCCCTAAAAACCGGATCTGGATAACTCAAGTGAATGAACTACTCCAATGGAAGAGATTGTTGTTCAAGTTTTCTTCCCAGGTTTCGAAATGATGTGATGGTTGACTCAGAAGTGAACACTAAAATGCTCTTGTTTGTAACATTCCTTGATTCTTTTGAATGACTTCACGGAAGAAGTTCATATCGTTATTTCTGACTTCTGGCTTCTGATATTTGCTTAGCAGGCAGAAATGGCACAGGCCCCATGAAAAGAATCTTGTGTATAGATTGCGGCATATTTTTCTAATTTCAGTAGTTAAGGTATACTCATTATAGACTGGTTAATTTATGCTGCACCCAGAAAAACGAATGACCAAAGCATCTTATGAACACTTGTCATAGAAATAGTAAGCGACGGATTTGGGAAAAATCGCCTTACAATATTTTCGTCGTTAGTAATTCCATATTCAGGCTGATCAAAGTTCAGTCTCATTCTAGCTTTTATTTCTTTTAGATATGATTTCGTATATATTGCTTATTTTATTTTTATTTTTAAGTCCGCGCTTCCCATTTTTAACACAAATAGACATGTAAAGAACACATTCCAGGAATTTTATCCAAGCCAAAAAAAATGGAAAAATAAGTACAAAGAAGGATGTCATTAACCTGGAGAGCATTAAGTTTATATTGTTAGATCAAACACTAAATAAGAAAATCAGATTATAGACGCTCGAAACCTGTACATATCCTGCATTACTATATGGGTGCCAGACATGATCACTAACAGAAAAACAAAAGAACAAAATTCAAATATGCCAAAGAAAAATGCAACGCAAGATCCTGGGAATAACTTTGAAGGACAAAATACCGATAGTATTAATAAATCAGTTACCTCAGACAACAGACATCGCACAAATAGTTGACAGAGCAAATGGCAATGGGGCGGTCACGTCGCAAGAATGCAGGACAATAGATGGACCTGCAAGATCTCCATGTGGGACCCCCGGATAGGAAAAAGAACACAAGGCAGACCCAGAAGAGGATGAGCAGACCTCTTCAAGAAACATGTAGGTGAAGAGTAGCAAGAGGAAGAGAAAAATGGAAATCTCTCGAGAAGCAACTAGTGCAGTGAGAAATGGAGTAAACAAAGAACAAATCAGTCAGTGTCTTAAATAGCATACGAACAACTAGCGTGGAATAGCTCACCACGTTAGGAAAAAGCGAGCTTTCCCTACTTGTTAGGAAACCTTTGTCCCTAAGGAACATCATAGACTATCTTTATCTTATAATGTTTAAATGGATGGCCCATTTTAGTACCTTCTAAATTCTTCATTAACTTGGATGTAAATGTACAAATGTTACATTATTGCGTTGAGGGAATATCTGTAACCACGCCACAGGTTTTCCGTTTATTGTTGTAACAAATAGTTGTTGTTTTACTTTAATTGTAACATCATCATATATATAGTAACGATGTTTAGAGAGGATATCTATTCTTCAATGTAGTATTTCTCTTTTACGCAAAGCTCGGATATGCAGTGCATTCTGATGGGTCTGCAATATTGAGGTGATGACGAATTTTGCCACATAATCACCTTAACTGAGTTGGCATTAAGCTGCCGCTGTAAGTGGAATCATTAAACCTTTGCTTATATTTCTATTGCCCACTGCTGCTATCCAATTACTAACATAAACCGTCTGTGTCTAGGGCTCCCATCTGAAGTTTTGCGAATTTGTTGCTGTGTAGTCCAGTTTCACTTCGCTACAGGTTACATTGAACTTTGTGGATAATACTGTTCCGATAGGACGGATACAAGTTTTATTTTACAATTTTCACTACATTCATCAACATTTGTGAAAACGCAAATAGTTATGATCTTTAGTCCGATTCATGCATACTTGCTGCATTGTTAGAACTCAGCTGTGAAGAGAAACTGACCCTTCCTTCCTTCTTTGATGCTGTTCCCGCCTGTCAACGAGTTTCAGAGACAAGCTGTTTGAGCTTCGATGTTTTTAAATGTCATCAAAGCATGAGACAATGTATTTAGAGTTGTATTTTCTGAAATGTACTTCTGCATTTTTAAAAATAATCAGAAATATTTAATGTCGTTCTTAAAGATATGAAAAAATTTAGGTATGTATAGGAAGACATTTAACAAACACTTCGCACCCTGCTTCTTGTGTTATTCATCGCGACGCAGATTGGTGTACAAGTTTCAAATGCGCTGGGAAATTGCTATATGCAAATATGGGGAGGTATTTATTTATTATGTGTGCATCAACGGAAGTGATGGAAAATATGTAAGCGACCCTCCGTGCCGTTATGGTCTAATAATTTGTGAAATTTCAAAAAAAGATTTAGGTAATCCCAAATAGAATAATTGCTTTTAACAGAATTTATATTCTTCTCTAGAAAGCATACGCTACTTAACAGTAAAATGATGTGATGTAACAATAACATCGAAAGTTTAAAGCTCATTACTTGGGGACTAATTAAAACTGTAAGTTGTTACATTTCAAACATATTATGATATTAGTATTTAGATATAAATTAGTATTAAGAATCGTGTAAAATTTTCATTCCGGTATCTGAACATACAAAAGTTCAACTTCAGCAACACACTAAAAGTGCGATGCATGGAGTGGAAATGGAAAAGAAAGGCGATATCTATTCAGACATTCTCAACACCTGCTTATATTCCTCTTCCATTGCCGACTAGCTGCGTGACGCTCTGGTATCGACAGTTACACCACGTATAAAGTTAGAAGATTTAAAATGGGTACCAACAAAACTGGGGCAATGTTAAGAAAAACTTGTGTCTAGAAGTTACTGAAGTTAATAGTATAATGGAAGTTAAGGCACTTCCAACTGACATAAAGCTATGAAAGATAGCCCTCCTGTCATATTTATAGTAAATTTTGGCACAATCCTTTGCCAGAGAATGATAGTAAGTTACTGTATAGTGCAATACATCGTCAAGATTGTAACATTTAACTGAATTGTTTCCATTTGGATTCATTAATATTTAGTGACGTAGGTTTAATACATTTTCTTTATATTCTCTTATATGTTATTTTATATTTATTATCTGTTCTTATAATATTGAAGTATGGTTTGTGTCACGTACATTCAGTAATGAGATGTGTGGCCCCGAGGGAATTTACAAAAAAGGGCGTCTCTGACACGTGCACAAGATGGAACAAAGTCAGCCAGGTAGAATAATACAATCTACCGAAGCGAAGTCAGCACACTGTTATCAAGTATTATGGAATGGCGTTCTACGGACTTTTGCAGTTCGTTAAGAGAAAACTTGTCTACTCATCAAAAGTACCCTTTAAGTGTTGTTATATGAATACTAATGCAAATTATGGCAGCAACGTACTTGAGTATAAATAGTTAACATGCATCCTTATCTTCGAAATGTTTCATGTGGCCTTGACCATTGCCTAGCGTTGCCAAGCTCGAAAGTGTTGCCAATTGTTTAGAATAAACTTAGCTTAATGTAGCTAATATGTTGTCACCAAATATAATGGGATCAGGGAACAAATGCCAATATTAATAGTGGTTTAAGGCATATGTTTAAAATTTATGTCGCACAATATGTAATGGCAAATCTGAGTTGGAAAATGGCGTTGATATTGACACTTTCAGTGTTCTCTCATCCTTAATATTAGGTATCAGCATATAGCATTTAGCAACACTGCAACAGGATGACAATGCTAACATCTGTCTCTGTAACGATATTCATATCTTATGGCGAGTTGTCGATGTGTTCAGTTGATAGTGTGATGGTTTCAGCTAGTGTTCCACTTTAGCCATAGATTGTGTAGTATTATTTATGATAATATTTCAAAGTATTATTGGAAATCACCTGTTATGTCTGCGAAGAGTATCATTTGCTTCAAGGAGCTGTTCAGTTACTCCAACTATAAAAAATGCATATATATTTATAGTTTTTTGTTTTAAGTAGAGGAACCAGAAAAAAAAAAATGGGCAGCACAATGTGGCGCTGTATACTTTTCGAATGCTCTTGATTTGAAAGTAAACTATGACTGATTAATGCTCCCTATTTATAACGGATTATGTACGAAGAAAATACCGAGGGTGCCAAAAAATGTACACACACTTTCACAGTATATTTCAAAGTTAGGCAGGAAAACAACGGTAGTGTGTAGTATGATGTTCTGTAAACAGATGTGACTTACATACATTATGATAGCGTTGCTTTGTTAAGTGACAGGTAAATCAACAATGAACAAATGAAGCCAAAACTATCGTATGATATTCGGTAAACAGATGTGACTCACACACTTTACATTATGCTAGCGTTGCTACAACAAAATAGAGCCAAGATTATCGTTTGTACAGCGAAAAGCCATTTTAAAGCAGTATTGGAAAACCAAGAATGTTGTTAAAGTTCAAAGGCAATGAAGACGTGTGTACAAAACAGAACCGCCAACGCGAGTAACAATTGCAAGCATTCGAGACAAATTTGAGACTCATTATGCGATGTTCACAAGGGCAGATCTGGGAGACCTCGCACAGCAACAAGCCCTCTCGGCTAGGTTTTGGAGCGTTTTGAGCACTCGCCGCAGAAATCTACAAAGGAATGTGACCGTGAGACTGGGAGTAGCAGAATCAACGTACGTCCCATTATTAAAACAGCAAAGTTGAAAAATTGAAAGTTTTTATCCCAAGACTTTTACATGTATTAAATGAAGATGACCCTGATCGGAGAATGCAGTACTGTGATACTTTCGCAAACGTTGCTCAATCAACAGTTCAACGTACTCAGAAATGTATCGATGCCGATGGTGGGCATTTTGAGCAACTGTTGTAACTGTAAACTTCTAAGATGATTAGTGCTCATCATTTTCTGTTTGTGTGAATTCAGTTTGTTATGATAACACAGTTTTTTCTTTGCTTGAAGTGTGTATACATTTTTGGCACCCCCTGTAGAAACATTCGTTATCCTATTAAACCATCTACAACCATCCTGGAATTCCAGAAAATACTTCTGCAGTTTTGACTCAAGACTGAAATATTTGCTTTTAAATGTAAGTTTTCTGGATACCGCAAACACCAACGTTGCATGCTTTCAAAACGAACCATGAAAGTATTAAATATTTTGTTACAGATTTGGCCTCTTTTATGGTAAATAAATAAATAAATAAGGTTGGCAAGATGATTTGCTTTCAGCAATCTGATAAAAGCACTTTCTATTGTGTACACATACTATTTCATATTTACGCAAGAATAAAGTTGAGAAGTCTTCCCCCAAATACTTGTTGTGTAGATGGGTAAATTACTCTGGAGTAGCCAAATATTTAAACATGCTTGATGATATTTTCAACAGCTGCCCTTCAATTTGCCACATGGACAAAAAAGATGTGCCCCCTTACAAATAAAATACATATCAATAAAAATAGTGATTTCATTGTTTTTCCAAAAGGTGAAATTAAACCGTTTACTGCTTAAACGCTTTTGCACCTATTTCAGGCATAGACTCGTGTGAGCTCATATTATGAAGTTATGTTCAGGAAACTCAAAGAGACTGCGCAAGGGATCACACGCTACCCTACACGTGCTTACTACCCTTTCTGTGGCTTCTTCACAACCATTCAGTAACTACTGCCCTGATTTCGTCATTCTTACAAACACCACGGGACTGCGTTGTTGCATCATACTTATTACAACACCCTACACAAAGTGGGGCTTCCTGAAAAGTTCGTTGTACATTCTCCACACTGTATACTGATAAAGGTAAGGGTGTTCCCAGCTGACTAAGTAAGCAAAGGTCACCAAAATATCCGAAACAGAAAGTAAAAATATGCATTAGACGCAAGCAGGTTGTATTATAAGCCTTATCAAACAGTACGTTCAAAAAAAATATTTATACTTTTTTATCATTAATTAGAAAATTTACTGTGGCAGTAAATAAGTTTTTAATAGTGTTTAACGTCCGTTTTTACTACTGAGGTACCACAAGCGGTGACACTGATACCTATGTCAGATAATATTGGGAAAGGATTTTTTAAGGAAGAAAACGTTCCAGGCCTAAGTTTAGAGTACCTCCCCGACATTTGCAATTTAGAGGACTGAGGAAAACAACCTCAGGCAGGGAGAACGGTCCTGGTGGGATTCGAACCCATACCTCCCGATCACGAGTCCGCACCCTAACGACCTCGACCACCCGTGGCTGTATAGTACATAAGTAGAACATGCGAAAATTATATTTTCCTTTTATTTGGAGCTACACGTTTTAGCATGAAAGAGCGTCTTTTCAATCTATTGGCGCAACCAACTACTTGTTGCTCTTCTCTGGAAAGAAGTGAACATGTATACCTTGCGATATATGTATACTAATGCTCTCGCAATAATAATAATAATAATCACACTTTTCGCACCAATGTTATGGCTATTTAAAATGTTAAAATCTCTCAATTCTGAATGGAATATTTTGAAATATTACATACATGTTAAAAATGTGTAGATATTAATAAGTGCTCAATAAATTATTACCGTTGTTGTGTAAATAAAACGTTTGCTTTAAACTTATTAATATTAGTAACATTTAAGTTGCTATGTGTGGTTGATTTTTTTTGATTTGGTTTATTTACGGACGCTCTTTAACATCTCCAGTCATGCGTCCCATTCAATTCAGGACGTGAAACGGCTGACAAATTTTGCTCAGAGGCCTCTTCTTTCAGGCTTGAGGTTCTTTATCATGCCGTAAATTTACACGGGACCTACGGCTTTACTTCCCTTCCGAAGGAAGCCATGTTTAGGATTTTACGCCCGAAAAAATCCATCGATCCTGACCCGGTTTGAACCCGCGATCGTGGGTTTAGAAGGCAAGTATGGTTACCACTACACCACCAGGACCGACACTTTGTGTGGTGAAATACTAGTTATTTTATAAGGAAATTGTAATCAAAATATACATATTAATATAAATTGCGTAATGCCAAACATTTTCAATATATATTAGGATTATTTCAGAAATTATGTTCTTTACATCTTTCGGACTGCATTTTCATTATTTTAATATTAAAACATCTATCTAAATACACTTTGTATAAAAAAGGAAAGCTTAGGCGAGCTATTTGCTATAATTAGTAAAAATTAGGAAGCATTCGGTGAAAATCCATATTACATGAGGTTCTTTGTAAAAACGTGAAAGATATTTCAAAAAAAGGAAAGAAATAGATAAACAAAAAAGAAAAAGAAAATACAGATAGAAAATTAAATCTAAAGACAACGACGCCCTGCGCATAAATTCAAGTTTTCTTGCTCCAATTTAAGAAATGGGCCATAATATTTTTGTCATAACGTTTGTGGTAGAAAATCTAAGTTTCGTAAAAGTCATAAATTATTAATTTCATTAGCATATAAATAAATCCTTACACTCTACATTACAGCAATGACACGAAAATATTGTTCAAATTTTCGAGAATGCTTTACATCCATCAATACTCAGTTATTAAGTAAACTTTTCATAACTAAAGCAACGCTTTAATATATAAAATATTTAACCACTAGAGAACAAGGTAGGACATTTTCCTTATGAATTTTATTTATTTTACAAGTAGAAAATTTTATAACATAATTCTATGGCTGATTTAATTAAATACCATTTTAATTATTGCTTCTTTATCCACTAGATATTTTAGCTCATATGAAACAATTTCTATATTACTTTCCATACTTGATTCTGGTAATTTTTTTCAAAAATATTCATACAATTTGTTAATTATGTTTCTGTAAACCATAAATTATAATAATATTATAAACAACTTCATAGCATCAATTAAATATACCAAAACTCTGACTGCATTTAAACTTAAAAAATATTAGCGTAAAAAGTAGGATTCTATAATTTATTTTTGACTGTGTTATATTATAAATAGATGTTGCAAAAAAACTATATGCTACAAGTGCATGAAATGTGTCTTGGTTGATTTGTACCATTTATCATTTTACGATTTTAGGTGAAATTTAAAAGCACTACCAATACATTTAAAATGTGTTTAATGTTTATTAAAATGCCTATGCTGGTTGATATTCCCAATCTGAATACCATGTATTTTGAATAATACGTTAACTTTAACAGATTTTTGTCAACTTTAAACTCTGTAGATATAGTGCATTTTGGGCTTACAAAATAAACGCAAATAGTTTTGTCATATTAGGTTTGTTTCTCTAAAAATTACTCAATGCACAGAGTATGCAAAACACAAAATCCGGGGCCCTCACGACTGAAAAAAGCGTTATCTGTTTTATTAAGCGGTAATAATTGTCCCCTGTTTTAGTCTTCGGCGTATCTGAAGGTACCGGGCTCGATTTCTGGTTTCTATTCGGAGAGTTTCTGAGATAGGGAGGTCTGATGAGGGATCATTGGGAAGATGTAAAGCCGCTTGGAAATGCGGCATTGATCGTATGCAATACTACTATCTATTAAGAAGTTATGTGTACGAAGGAAGCGGAACGAACATTGAGATGTTGTAATTATCTAAGGTGAAGTAAAACATGATAAGAAACATATTTCATTTATTAAACAAGAGCAAAAGTATCATTTTAGATTCAGGCCGGGGCTTTAACTAGAAAGAGAGAAACAGGATTCGGTCTGTATAGCTGTCTTTAAGGAAAAATCTGACATATATGAAGAAACCTTCAAACAATAAGTGATGTTCTTTACAACATGCCACACTCAGGTGATAATGATGAAAACCCTATCGATCTGCCATGTGACAGCGTTTGATAAACTATCCTTGAGGAAATTTTGATACAATACATATCCTTTGTCAGTATCTACTTTTGTAAGATTAACTTCTTATGTTTCTATAAAATCAAAGTGTCAAACCAGACTTGATGCGGAGATTGACTTGCACTAGAAGACCGGACGTGAAAGAACTTTGCATTTCTCTAATAATTGAAGTCAGCAAATAACACTTTTTATTACATTAATTACATATATATATCTTTCAATCTCTACTACTCTTCTTGTGAAAAGTCAGGCACGTATTCTGCTAGCTAGAAAGAGCGCCTCGTACATGTGAGCTTAACACGAGCGGCCTCGGCCTTCGGTGGAAAGGTCTCCATGGTCTCAAGCGTGAGAATAACAAGCTCACTAGATCTAGAGATATGCGCTGCTCATTTTCCCTTTAGTTTGCTGTATATAAATATTGGCGTGTACAAGAAAGTGTTTTAAGGCCCATGTTACTTCCAATTTATGTAAATTACTTATAAGAAACAAGTAAAAACAAAGTTTCGCAGTAGTGGTAACGGTTGGAAAGATGCGAGGGTCGTCTCAAAAGTAAGGTACACTATTTTTTAAAATATAACAAAATGCTCAAATATTTCAAAAAGGGTACATTTTGAAAGCTACATTTCTACATAATCTGCATACATTTTGATACCGTGATAACAGATCTAATCCCGTGTCAAACCAAACTTCTTGTTTTAAGTCATTCTCATTTACGAAGCGGCTCCCCACAAGATATTGCTTAGCTGCGGAAAACGGTGCAAGGTCAGGAGAGTAAGGTGGATGACCGAAGCCTCAGTAGTGAAAACGGGCGTTAAACACTAAAGAAAAGAAAGTGGGGCGAACGTTATCGTGCAACAAAAAACTTGCTCAACTTTCCCCTCCTTTTGTTTTGAACCGCCGTTCTCGCCACCTCATAATAGCAAGCAGCACGGGGCCGGGAACGATCAACAACACTCCCTTGGAAACCCAGAAGACCTTGCCAGCCTTTCGCCTACATCGGCTCATCCTTTCCACACCATTCTGTCTTTCGCATTCGGGCGTCCATGTCTCGTGCGATGTCAACCCTCTGCTCTTTGTGTTGTTCTGACACACACTTTTGATAGACGCATATCCTGTGAAGTGTTGCATTATTGGGAGGAAGTTGAAGCAGAATTGTAAGGCGCCGACCGGTGTCAATGACTTTTCGGAGCGCGGGAAGTGGAGGGTCGGCCGCTTCGTGACGTCTTTGTCGTACACGCGATGAATTTCAGTCGCACTCTGTGCTCCAGTGAACAATGCGAAGATACGTGCACATCTGTTAAATATTTACGGCATATATGCGAGAGAGTATCTGCCTACTAATATTATTTAGTTATTCACTGTGGAATCGTTGTATGGAGCGGCATTTAATGCACTATTCTTTTTACAGAGTGCGTATTCAAATCTGTTTGTACTTTTCAACATAAGGGGGGGGGGGCAACCTCGGTCGTTGCTCTACAGATGCTCCAGGTGCAGAACCCGCTGCACTTCTGACGTTACAGAAGCAGCCGGGCCGGACTAATTGCAGTCCCTCCCTCCGGATGAGTTGGCAGTGGTCCCGTTATTCACGCGGCAGTGTTTCCCAAGAGAGTGCCCATGGCGTGTACCTTGCGGGCAGATGGAATTTTTGGGCGTAAAAATCCTAAGTATGGCTTCCTTCGGAAGGGAAGTAAAGCCGTGGGTCCCGTGTCGTACATTTACGGCACGAAAAAGAACCTCAAGCCTGAAAGAAGAGGCCTCTGAGCAAATTTCTCGGCCGTTTCACGCCCTGATTTGAATGGGACGCTGATGACCTGAGATGTTAAAAAGCATCCGTAAACAAACAAATAAAAAAAAAAATATATTACCGGAATCACTGTTGTGATGGGGAGGGTGGCTACCTTAATGCTGGGGTTACTCACCTCTTAAATTAAGTAGGTCTATGCTAGACGTGACCTATCTCGTAGCGCGTTTGGGCGATGTAATTGTCTACAGTCAGTCTAGGTAGGTTCTAAAAGTAAAAAACCACTGGGCTGCACAGACCTCTGTGTATATTCCCGTGGTACGGGGAGAGATCCCCGCCGTACAAGTACTTTCCAGCATAGCATTACATTGCTAACTTACAAATTGTCAACTAGGCGACTCACAAACTGTTGTAACTGTCTCTTCTGGGCTGCAGACGCAACAAAAAGTTCTTATTCTTTTAGATCATGTTTCATTTGACTTGTTACAGATGTATGGAAACCCTTTCCCGCAAAGTTTCTCGATATTTGCTATCGACTATACCCTTGCTCCTTAGATCAATGTGTCTAGAGAATAGAAACAGAGATCACTTTTCGTCCTTTGTTGGTTTATACGCTCTCGTAGCGATTCGGTTTACCATGCAACGGTTCTTCAGTTGAAATTGCAGCATTTGCGTCTCAATAAAAGATTGACTCTCTCTCTTTCTTTATGAAATAAAGCACACCCTCAAAACAATTTTCAGTCAGAAATATTTGCTGCAGCACACAATAGCTTGAACAAATAAGAAAGAAAAGGTAAAGAAAAATACATTTTATTAAAATAAAGACAACTCGCTCTTTTGAATTTTTTTAATTGCACAATGCATATTAGATTTTAATTTAAAGTTGGGGAGCAAAATGATGAAATTAACAATACAAATTTTAAAAATATAGTTTGCATTTTATTTGCTACTATTATTTTTTTCAGCTCGCAGTCATTATTGAAAAAGTAATACAGAATTATGAACAAATGTGCCTATAAATAAAAATTTAGTAAATGAAAAGGAAATCTGTAAATTAAAGAAGGCTTTCTGAGTTGCTGTTACTACCTTTGAAAATTATCAGGTTTATCATAACCTTCCTAATTTTAACTTTTTATTCATTCACATCCATTGGTAAAGCCATTAATTTTTAGAGGTAGGTCTGCTCATACGAGAGTTCAGTTCAGGTTTTTGAACTGAAATATTCAGAAGAAGTAAATGTAATTATATAGGCCTGCATTTCCTACAATTTCGTGATAATGCAAAATGAACGGAGTTTTTAAGAGAAGCCGTTATCATAGTTATTTTACAGAAGTGAACTTCATCATAAAACCTGATATTACAAGCTGCTTTCAGAAACCGGACTGAATCTCGTATTTAATTATGCTCATAATCGCAGCTAAAATGTTTAAAGGCTTCAAACAGCTGCACAACTTACCATAATAATTTGCATACCGGTATATGTCAGATAGAACAACTTATCAGGTGTAGCAAATACATAAAATGGACATGTTCTTGTACGAATAACAATTGGATAGTTATTTTAATGTTTGGGACCACTACCTTTTATCAAATAATGTCATACATAGATATTTTATTTTATATCATGATGTAAACGGCAGAAGTCAGCAAAGCCCAGGACTGATGCAAGTGCATAGCATCCTGTTTACAGCTTTTTGTTGCACGCTGTCATAGACAATGATCTCATTGTGGTATGCGCATTCTTTGCATTGTTGTGGCGTGTTCGTTTATTGTTAAAGAGAATGACGGATGCTCAACAGAAATTTCCAGAAGTAAGTTTTGTGTTTTGATCTGATTGGTGGTTGCGAGTTCCCCCATCTATGTAGGGTGAGGGTTTCATCTGTGCAGTCTTTCGGCCGGCCCAGATATGTTAAAATTGCTAGCACCCCACTCTCTTTGATAACATGCAAGAATATATTTAATAATTGATATAGTGAAACGCAAGAATCTCAAAATTTCCTTTCAACAAGCGAGTAGGTAGCTTCTCTCATGTAGATGTTAACTACCCTTTAGTTTAAAACACACTTGATATGGGCAATATTTCTTTTAAGTATTATGCTCCTATATGAACGTTATTTGCTTATATATTTCAGTTTAGTAATTTTTAATGCAAACTATGATCGTCAAACAAATTTAGGTACAGAAGATAAGAGATAAATAATAACTTTTACAGAATATTTTATCCTGATACATAAATCGAGCACATATTGAAACGCTGTACACTCAAATAATTTGCATATCAAAGATTATACGACTATTGCTGAATGTTCCATTCTGTTATTATTTAAAGTATATAACACAAGTACTAAAGTAGAAGATTGTGTTTTTAACAAGATAAGCACCAGAATCATGAAAGTTAATTGAGTTTGATCAGGTGAAGGCCAAAGATTTATTTTAAGATAAGGGGAACTTAATAGCTAAAGTAGGGCATAAAACAATAACGGTAGTGAAGCAAATAATGAGGCTATTAAATCTTTACTGCAAAGAAGTGACGCTTAAGTATTTCTGTATTATCAGAGTTCACAAAATGAATAAGATCCAGTTGTTGCTATGTGCGAGAATGTATGCAAATATACAAACAGTGATTTAAATATTGTATAAATATTTACAAACTGTATGTATGAGCATAAATAATAAGAAATGGAGGAAACAAATGAAATCTGAAAAATTGCAAAGAATGAACTTTTTCGCACATCAAACTATGCAGGCAAGATATTTCAAACAGATAATTGATTGCTACACTTAAATAAATATAAACAAAAATACAGAAATCAACATAAAGCAAATTTAATTGCAGATAGACTAAAAGAAATTACAGAAAGATTCAATTGTTAGTAGACAGTCACGGTACAAAGTTTATGGGAAAGTATTAAATCAAAACTTGAGGAAGCTGAAAGTTCAAAATTAAATTAATCCTGGAGGAACAATGCATAACTGTTGAGAACCAAATGTCAAATTTAAAATCAGATTATGTGCCCATACTAATTGCAGGTATGAATGAGATTACAAATGAAAAATCATTTAAAGAGGAAACAGATAAAATATTTATAAACTATTGCTATTAACCCGTAAGTTATCCTTTTTTAATTAATTTCATGTGTTATAACTATGAAAACGGCCGAATCTTGAACCTAAAATTTAAGAAGTGAATAAATATGTACATGAAGCAATGATGGCTTAAATGATACACAGGGCAGAAATGTATAAATAAATGTCTGCCTTAGAGTAACTATAACGCTACCAATGTAAGATACTGGACTATGTAAACTGTGTACGAGGGAAGGTCCATAAATTCCCGGCCTCGCCGATAAGGGTTATCGCCTTCACAAACTTTTTATCTGGTGTCATACCTTATCTGTTCAGTAAATAATTGCAGTTGTATCTTCCGTTCCGCTGTGTTCAGTTGTTCAGATATAGTTGCATAAAGAAGATTACATGTTAAAATGCAGTTTCGAGCTGTTATTAAGTTCTTCACAAAAGAAGGACTTACTCCAAATGAAATTACAGCGATTGGACGGTGTATATGGGGAAGCACCCCCCTTCATGTTCTACCGTAAAAGAATGGGCCAAACCTTTTCGAATGGGTTGAGAAAGCATTGAAGACGAAGAACATGCACGTCAGCCCTTGGAGGTGCTCATTCCTGAAAACATCGCTCTTGTGGAAGCAGAAATTATGGAAGACGGCGGCTCAAAGTTACAGAAATAGTAGCAAAGTAGGGCTTTCTAAAACAACAGTCCTTCGAATTATTCATGAACATTTAAAATGAATAAGATTAGTGCAAGAAGGGTGTCGACTTCTTTCCTCAGTCCAAAAGTGGCAACGAGTCATCTGTTGTCAGATATTTTTGGAGCTCTGCCATGGAAACGAGTGAAAAGTTCTGCAAACCATTGTTACAGGAGATGAAACTGTGGTTCTCTACTATGATGCGTTGTCCAAAAGAGAATCAATGGAGTGACGTAAACCTGGCGAAGCACCACCTCAAAAGCCAAGGCCACTCAGTCAACCAAGATGATCATGGTCACAATCTTTTGGGACTGTGAAAGAATATTCTTCATTGACTTCAAGGAGAGGAACACCACAGTAAATGTGGAGTACTATGCTGACCTACTGCACAGACTACGTGCTTCTATCAAAGAGAAAAGGCAAGGAAAGCTGAGTGGTGGTGTGCACCTTCACGACAACGCGCTTGTGTACACAGCTCTTGTTGCAAAGGAAGCTGTAAAGAAATGTGGCTTCAAGGAGATCAATCATCCATCCTACAGCCCAGATTTATCTCTCAGTGACTATTTCCTCTTCTCATGAGTCAAGAAGGACCTTCGAGGAAGGAAATTTAAGTGTTTCGAAGAAGTGAGGGATGCTGTTTATGCCCATTTTGCAGACAAGAGTTCTGACTATTTTTGGAGGGGAGGGGGGTTGAATAGTTAATTCAAAGACATGAGATGTGTATTGCAATAAAGAGTAACTATATTGAAAAGTGAAATATAGTTTTGTCTTTACCATACCTTGAAAATGGTTAAGCCGGAAACTTGTGGACCTACCCTGACTGGTGATGAAACAATATATATATAATTTGCCGCAGTCAATTTATAATTCTTTTAACAAGGCTATAAACCCATTGCAAGGTGTTTTTATTGCAAAAAGAAGTGTACACCTGACAGCAGCCTCCAACCTTTCAATCTAGGAACCCAGTGTCAGGTTCATCACGCCACGTATGTCCATCGACTCAATTTGGTTTATGCCATGAAGCATAAAGGTTTTCGTGTTCACAGCATGCTTCTCCTCTTTGTATACAGATGGCGTCTTACGGCGCTGGGTGCGCAATAAGCACATTTCAGTAACAGAATGGAATTTTCAAACCCGAGCTTTAAAAACTGTTAAAGAACGGAATTACTGCAATGTTTGGGAAAGTCCTCGACTTATCAGCCCAAGTTATTCTTTCTATGTAAAGAATTAGTATTAATACCCACTTTCCGCCATTTGCAGTTAGATTTAATTCTAAATCGCGTTTACGCCGTTTTCTAAATACATTCGAACTTCATCCTGTATTTCAGACACAAATGCTGTAAAACATGGAATATGTTCACTGCACTTAGTGTAACTGATTCCAGCACACACATTTATGACTTTGCTTGAAAATGAAAATTACATGTGAACAGCACACCTAGGACTGATTCTTTGAGAATCTTGCAGGGGGGGGGGGGTTTATGAAGTTCTTAAAGCCATAACAGAGAAAACAGATGAAATATTATTTTGAATTAATACATTTTTAAAGTTAATTAAAGAACTTAAGGTTCAATACATTTTGGGCAACGAGTAAAAAGTTGGGTATACTGCTACAGTCTAAATGCCAGTCTTAATGAAGATGCGTAATATTAGATAAATAACAACAATCCTACGAAAATATCTTAATTTAAGTTTTAGGAATTAATTTATTTATATTGCTTGTTTAACAAGTAACAGGGATAGCTACTTCGCTCTCTCTCTCTCTCTCTCTCTCTCTCTCTATATATATATATATATATATATATATATATATATATATAATCTTTTCTGTTTGAGTACCAAATGACAGTAGCCGAAATAACTTTTTTTATTATTATATGGTGCTCTTGTCCAGAAAATAAAAACAAATATTGTGTACAATAAGGTTATTTAAGTTATAAGCCGGTAGAGCGCGACGGCATACTGGAAGAAGCGCTCGGGTGGCCCATAATTCAAATACATCAACTGAAGATAATGAAAACAAGATACTGCTCATTTCGATAACAATTTTGCTTTCTTTGGCATCATCGTCTACGTTAATTAGCGGTCCATCAACCCATTTAGATTACTTCATTCAGTGTCTTGCCTATTGACGTTACTAACATGGCAAATATTTCCTCTGTTTCTAAGTACTTCGCCAGAACTTCCGCTGTTCGGTTGATGATAGTCCCATTCCTGTGGTGAAATCTCTGGATAGGTGTAACAACAGTTTCTTCAGTATACTGAGGGTGCCAGAAAAACGTATACAGTAGATATCTATTTAATATATTTCAAAGTTGGACCGAGAAACAACAATAATGTGTAGCATGATGTTCTGTAAACACACGTGACTCACATACATTATGATAGCATTGCTACAACAAAATGGAGCCGAGATTATCGTTTGAACAGCGGAAAGAAATTTTGAAGTGGTGTTGGAAAGCCGAGAATGTTGTAGAGGTGCAACGGCAATGAAGACGTGTGTACAGAACAGAACCGCCAAAGCGAGTAACAATGGCACGCATTGTAGACAACTTTGAGATTCATGGTACTGCATGCGATGTTCACGATGGGCAGATCTGGGAGACCTCGCACAGCAACAAGCTTCGCGTACTGGATCCAAGGCACTGAATAGGACGAAGAGGTTCTATTGAGTTTTCACCGCGTTCTCCGGGTCTAACTCAGTTGCACTTCTACCTATGTGGAATTCTTAAGGATGTTGTATACCGTAGAAAACCAGTTACACTGGCAGCACTTCGGGAAGAAATTGAAACGGCATGTGCTGCAATCGCTGAGGACACTTTCGCAAATGTTTCTCAATCAGTAGTTCAACGTACTCAGAAGTGTATCGACGTCGATGGTCGGCATTTTGAGCAACTGTTGTAACTGTAAAAGTCTAAGATGATTAGTGCTCATCATTTTCTGTTTGTGTGAATTCAGTTTTGTTATGTTAACAGTTTTTTCTTTGCTTTAAGAGTGTGGCATCCTATGTTTATGCTACAGTTGTTCTACTGGAAGATATCTTCCTTTGAGTATATTGTCCAAACACTGTACCCCTCAGAACTTGGAATTCATATGATGAGGTGAGTGTCACACTCCGCTCTACCAGAATGCCACGTTTATGCTGCCACTCATAGCTGCGATAATGGTACATCATACTCATCTTATAAAATATCTTTTTAAGGAATTCCGAACTACTCAGTCTTTGCTGAAAACCTACTCTAGTTCTCATGTTCGTTTGTTAGAATGTTTTCCTACTAGGTTCGACGATTTTCCCGCTTCATGGAGGCGTCTTCTTATGGGGACGCACGTCTATGTATTAATTAATAATTCCTAGAGCCGAAGATAAACGAATTAACTAACCCCCAAGGTAGCTTATCCATTCCGACTGCCGTCTGTCTTACACGTCCAGACTTAAGAAACGTTTTCAAACCATCCCCTTCTTCCTGGAAACGCCGAATCTAAAACGCCACATATTTGGCTTTCCAGGGGCATTGGCAATCTCTGGCGACCAGCTTTCCACTTCCCCCATTCATATCAGTTGCATAATCTCATTGTAAAAATTCATTAATAAAAAGAGTCCTAAGGAAGTCTCTCATGGCGTGACTGGCTACTCCCAGCTTTATTGTTTATGTGCATGCAAGGATAAGATTCGGAAACAATTAGTGAATAATTAAAGTGCATTTGTAAGTACTTCTACTGCAATGAGGACAAACGGCAGAGGTATTACGTCACTCAGCTAATGTTGAGGCGCACATAAGCGCGCTGAGGCAGGGAGGGAAGACAGTCCTTGTTAAACAAGCAGAAATCCCTGTATTGCCGAGAGATAAATAAGCTTTGTCCTCGACCGTAAAAAAGTTTAACATACCGTACAAATAATAAGGAAAGACTTCTGGGCTGTTAAGCCAGACTACCATCATTGTTACATCTCTCTAGCAGACATCTTCAGTTTTCTCAGTAAATTTAGCGCTGATCGAAGATCGTTTAGCATTTTGCTACATGTAATATTCCCTAAGGAGAAGGTGTTTGCAGGATATCGACCTGCACAGTCCTTAAGGTATATCGTCCATGTGGGGATGGAGGTGCAAGGTTGATAATTATCTGAACGGTCTTTAGTATACTTTCATGTTGAAGTATGTGATGATGTGGAACATTTGGATGCTGCAATCATATCACCGTGACCATTCGATAGCTTCGCTAACAGTGACGACATGGAGGTGGTGTCATGAGTGCCTAATAACTTCTAGTCGAAGTGCAAATAGGTGCGAGCGTACCATTTCAGGTTTGGCGACGGAATGCACTCAAATGCCTGGGTTGATATTAAAACTTCCAACCGTTATATATGATCTTATCCCATGCGCAGACGAAAATAGATGGAGGCTGATGATTTATGAGATATAAAGTTTTTTTTTTCATTCTTTCATTATATTGTATTATTATCGAGGAATAAGTTTATTGTACGAGGGTAGGTCAATAGGTTTCCGGCCAAACCATTCTATTTATGATAAAGATAAAAACTAATTTTCACTTTTCAATATAGTTACCCTTTATTGCAATACATTTGTCACATCTTTGAATTAACATTTCGTTCACCTACCCAAAATAGTCAGAAGTCTTGTCTCCAAAATGGACATAAACAGCATCCATCACTTCTTCGACACACTTAAATTTCCTTACTCAAAGGTCCTTCTTGAGTACTGAGTAGATGAAATAGTCACTGAGAGCTAGATCTAGGGTGTAGGGCGGATGATTGATCTCCTTGAAGCCACATTTCTTCACAGCTTACTTTACAACAAGAGCTGTATGCACAGACGCGTTGTCGTGAAGAAGGCGCACACCACCACTCAGCTTTCCTCGCCTTTTCTCTTTAATGGAAGCACGTAGTCTGTGCAGTAGGCCAGCATAGTACTCCCCATTTACTGTGGTGTTCCTCTCCTTGAAGTCAATGAAGAATATTACTTCACAGTCCCAAAAGATTGTGGTCATGATCTTCTTGGTTGACTGAGTGACCTTGGCCTTTAGAGGCGGTGCTTCGCCAGGATTACCCCTGCCACTCCATTGATTCTCTTTTGGACAAGGGTTCACAGTAGAGGATCATAGCATCATCTCCTGTAACAATGGTTTACAGAACTTCTCTCTCGTTGCCACAACAGAGCTCCAAGAATGCCTGACAATAGACGACTCGTTGCTGCTTTTGGACTGAGGAAAGAAGTCTAGACCCTCATCTTACACTAACCTTATTCATGTTTAAATATTCGTGAATAATTCTAAGGACTGTTGTTTTAGAAAAGCCCGAATTTGCTGCTATTTGTGAAACTTTGAGCCGCCGGTCTTCCGTAATTTCTCCTTCCACAAGAGCGATGTCTTCAGGAGTGAGCACCTTCAAGGGCCGACCCGCACGTTCTTATTCTTCAATGCTTTCCCAACCCATTCGAAAAAGTTTGGCACATTCTCTTACGGTAGAATATGAGAGGGATGATTCTCCATATACACCGTCCAATCACTGTTTAATTTCATTTGGAGTAAGTCCTTCTTTAGTGAAGAATTTAATAACATTTCGATACCTTATTTTGAACATGTCACAAGCTTCTACACATAGCCTTCTTTATGCAACTGTATCTTAACAACTGAACACAGCGGAGCGGAAGTTACAGCTGCAGCTATTTACTTAACAGATAAGGTATGGCAGCAGATAAGGGGTTTGTGAAGGCAATAATCCTTATCGGCGAGGCCGGAAGCTTATGGATCTACCCTCGTAAGTTTCAAATTTAGGATAGAACATCTGAATTTTGAAAATATATTTAGAAGTAATTAATTTACCTCACGTACATTTAACATCAGAACAATGCTGTAACTCAAGCGTATAACAAATAACCTCAATAACTGAATGAATAAGGATATTGAAAGCCTTATCTCACTTAATAATAACATTTTACAGTGCGATTTGGGGTTTATAGCCGCATAACATAAATTTAAAGTAAACAAGAGTGTACGTTACTGGAAATTAATATTTAACTTTAAATAAAAGTGCACTAATCTGCTATTTCTTAATATAAACTTGCGTTCTTTTTTTCTACTTAGTATGACATATAAAAAGATTTACCTTGATAAACAAAGCGCCGAGACCGGGTGCAGTTGCTTAAATTTGTTTTTGCAATCCAAAAAAAAAAAAAAAAAAAAAGAATAGCGTTTTTAAATGTTTTATGGAGAACAAGTGTTCGGAAAAACTGTAACTATGGCATGCTAAAATATTAAGAATAAAATCTGAAAATATTACGCATTTAGGCACACAAATTTACAATTTTAAGAATTAAACCTCTAATCGATTCAGTTTCTTACTAAAATTGTTTCTCACAATGTTCTGAAAACTATGGTCGCATTTCGTACTTAAGTTTATACTTTTAAAATTGTGAAGAAAAGTGTGATTTTAATGTGTGTGTGTGTGTGTGTTTGTTTGTTTTGGACCAAAAGGGATAAATTTTGCCAAATACTAATTAAAAAAACATGCACAGTGTGTTCAGATATACGGTAGGGAGTGTGTAATGGAAAGTAAGGGCCGGTAAAGTTCGGAAGCAACTCGTTGTTATGCTGCCTACAATTAGAGATGCTGGAAGTCACAGAGGTCACTAATTCTCACCACGAAGATTGCCGTAATTACATAATAAATAGATTCACTGCAGTGTTTAAATTATCACAACGTGCACTGAACACCAATGTCTAGAAGCGTATGTTCCACTGGCAAGAGTAGCGCACATGTAAGTTCTTAAAGTCGATGTGATATATTCTGCGCAAATTATTGTAAACTGTGTGCTATATTCACGATTTTAGGCATGTTCTTAAAAGCATAGCTTAGTATCTTTAATTGTTGTATTTTTACAATTTTAGAGAGAGGGCTGTTCAATAAAGAACGATTATAAATTTGTTAGCTTAATGTACACTGTCACTTTTCTGACATAGGACGTTTTGCTGGTTACACATTTCGCAGGCAGTTCTACTCAACAGCAATATGACATCCTATATTTACGCATTAATATATTTTTCTAAATTTACAGAACCCCACAACTTTGTGAGAGGAATAAGATATGTAAATAAAACTGCCATGTCCCATATTCTGAGTAATGTCAAACAGCAGCCCTCCAATAGGTGGACCAGTAACGTTTCCAATGCCTTGGCGCAGCAGAATAAGTTCAGGTAGAGCGCTCTAGCTGTACAAGAATTACTGGTGTAAAAGACAAGTTTGAAGCAATAAATAAGCGACTGAAATACTGAGCAACCAGTAATTATATGTAAACAAGTTTAAGACGCCACAAAGAATTTGGATTATGTTACATCACATCATGGTTGATCTCCAGCACAATCTTTTTATGTTTCAAACACATTGCATTCATTCCCAGCTCCTTGTGTTCCTCTCTGATGACTGATGAACTTCCTGGTTAGATCTCCCTCAGTTCGTATTTAAAAATTCATTGCAAGTTGTTTGTTTCTTATTATGAAAACGTTTTCCCAAATAGTTAATTCTTTGCGGTTTCTTACTGTTTTTAACAATTTTGCTTTGGTATCTATTTCATGTTTTCTTGACCAAAAATGTGCGGCTACTGCAGAATTTTCTGTTTATTTGTGCTGATGTTTCTGAAATGTTCTTTTGTTCTTATGTCTAAATTACATTTTGCCTGATTGATATAAACTTATTTACATCCTTGCTTGATTTCTAAACAAGTGTTTTTGATTTAAAATTTAAGAATGTCACTATACGTGTTTTGTAGGGAAAATCCTAGTACTTTTTTATGTAATGTTTACGTTACGTAAAAGGTGACGTCAAAGGTATGTTGTAACTTTCCCTCATCAGTAAATGAGTGATTTTCCAGCGCTAACAAAGTTAAAATATAAGAATGAGAAGAACTTTTAGAAAAGTAGTATAGTATAGCCGTTTATATATGCTTCGCGCGATAAGTTGCGACTGTCCAGCGCTTATAGGTTATGATAGTTCAAAGTAAATAAAACCAAGGTATAATTATTTTGGTACAAGTTGAAATTTGATGATATAAAAGTTGTTTGAGGTTATGAACTCTTTCGCGAAATATTTTGCGATTTTCCAGCGCTTATAAGTTATTTTACATGAAAGTGAACAATAGATTAAGATAATGTTGCGTTACATGATAGTATTTTCATTGTATGCAGCGGTTTCGCAAACCAAGGTGCGATTTCTTTTACCACTAAATTGAATAATACCAGATGAACTTTATGATGATATCTATTGGCTTAGTTTCGATTTTGTGTTGTTCACAGATTGCGACGAATGTATGTGTAAGGTATTAATGTTTTGTTTTTCCTGTGAGGTGCCGCAGTGGGGAGACTATTGTTGAAGAAGAATTGCTCGACCTCTTCGAAGAGAGGATGTGACCGTGCTGATATTTCACAAGGTGCACGTCTGCTTTGTGAAAAAGTGATTGCTCATAACGCAGTTCGTGTTTGTTATAGCTTCCCAATGGTTACTATGGCTTATATCAGCATGGCCACGTTTATGATTCCACAGCCATTACACTGTAATGGTTGAAATAAATTTCACAACGGTTGTATAACAATTTAAGCAATTTAATATTATGACTTTTACTCAGCGCATATCAATTTTCAGTTTTTGTGAGAGTTTGTCTTGATTCACTGCACTGTTGATTTTCTGACTTATTGTCTTATTTAATATATTATAATCTGATACTAGATATTCAGATGTAAGGTAATTTCTTTTTAAGTTGGTAACTGTGTTTTTGATAAGGAGCTCTTCAGGGTATCCCTCAAGATGCTTGAGATAGTGATGTGTATGCACTTTGTGTTTCAGTTCCTACGGAACAGGCAAATTAAGTGATGATTTTTATTTACCCATTGGGAAACTCTACCGGATGGCTGTCGTGTACCTCCAGGGTATTATGGCAATGTGACTGACTAACAGTCGATGCCACGTTGCAGTTGAGAGGTAGGTACATGTATGGCATGATATGAAAATTGATTTTGGGGGTTGTCATGTAAATTTTTTAGCGTGTATCTTCACATCTATTGTATAATCCTGCATATTGAGTTTCATTAATTTTTACTAACAAGTATAACGGCACTTTTCTTTATTATTGTTTTCCTCAACAGTAGGTTTTGTGTCAATCAACGATGCATAGAAAGAAAAGAGCAGAAATAAATAAAGATAAAGAGAAATATACACATATGATACCTGCTACTAATGAAAAAGATAAATATGATGACATATACAAATTGAACATTTATAATTATTAGCTGACTGCAGTGTGTTGGATTTGCATATAGTAGTGCATGTAGGATATTTTTTGTTTTGGTAGATTTTTTTTTTTTGGAGTAGTGTTTAACGCCCGTTTTTACTACTGAGGCACCACAGGCGGTGGACACTGATGATACATGAGATGAAATGATATATTGGGAAAGGATATTTTTTTTTTTAAGGAAGGAAGCGTTCCAGGCCTAGGTTTAGGTACCTCCCCGGCATTTGCCAGTTATGAAGACTGAGGAAAACCTGGAAAAAACCCCAGTCAGGGAGGACGGTCCTGGCGGGATTCGAACCGCAGACCTCCCGCTCACGAGTCCGTGCCTTAACGACCTCGGCCACCCGTGGCGGTGTTTTGGTAGATGCATGCGCATGCAACAATAATATGTGATGTATTTTGTGTGCTTGTGTACTGTTCTGTTTGTGTTTTTGTAGGCCCCCCCCCCTTCTGTGATGATACAAATAACATAAAAGAAATCGAATTTTGGTGTGATCACATTACATTCGCAATTAGGATGCAAACTTTTGTTTTGTTCTCTCTCAATAATGTTATATTTCTATTGTATAATTAATTTAAAACTTGTGTTTTTTTTTTAATTTTTTTTCTACTGCAAGTAGGCTATAGTATTTTGTGTAATTCTATTACAAGAGACTTATTTTGTGATGTACATTTTCCAGCTACCAGTCCACTCTGTACACGAGAACAAAGCAAAGACGTACCCTCCTGTATCAGCTCGCACGTTGATCGTGGCATACTCGCCATCTTTGGTTGGACAACCCAGCTCATGGTTGTCATAACACAGCAACATCAGCACAGTTGCCACTGGTGGCTGGGTAACAGAACTAATCTTCAGCGAGAACAGACAATTTGTCATTAAACAAGTAACGACTGTATGCTAGGTGTAAGATTATTGAAATACTACTATAGCATTTTACACAAGGTATTTACAAAAATAAAACAAACATTGCGATACAGGGGGTATACTAATAAGCAATTACAGTTCTCAAACAGCTTTCTAGTTTCATGTGCTAATGACAATTTTAGAGTGGTGTTTACAATGTTCCTGTTCCCTTAGTTTTATATAAAGATTGCTTTTAAGTATTAGCTTGAAGTATCCAAATATCTCATTTTTTCAATCTGTTCACTTTTATTAATTAGATTTTCTTAATTTTGCCGGGGTCGGTGAATAGGCTAATCCGGGGCGGAAGTAGGAACATGAAGCAATAATACGTCGACAATGCATAGACAGCATTGTCGACGTATTATCGCAGATTAGAGAGGATGTTTCGGTTAAGAAGCTAATTTTAGAGGAAAAAGTGTCAGAAAGTCAATAGAAGATACACAAAATATATGTGAGAAGCGTGGCTTCAGTCCAGTCGGTCTAGAGCGACGTGCCCAGCATTGGTCTTCGGTTCGTAAGGTGAACAAAGAGAGTAAGGCGATGTAAAGCCGTCAGGTATTTTAATAAATAAATTGTTAACTGATGAGTACTGAGCATGTGAGTTTTCATTTCTAATCTATTAGTGGTCATTGTGTAAAGATCGTTTTATTTGTTTTCAATGTCTGTGACTTAGTTTTACTTATAGGAAGAATTTTTGTCGCGAAATAGGATCCTCCCCTAGGAGTGTAGGTTTTTGAGTTAAGTTTTACCGTTGAGGAGGTCTGGGTCACGACAATACTCAGCTCCACCTACAGAAAAATAGAGGTGACATATGCTGCTGTGAAACTCTGCTTTCAGCTGAGAGTTCTTCCCTATAGCACAGTTCAAAGATGGTTTAAAATATTTTAAGAAGAGAGGCAATCAATTTCAAAGTAAAGTGGTCCTGACGCTTCAGTTTGTGTTCTAACAGAGGAAGCACCACTGCTGTCATTGTGAGAGAATAACATTAAGAACACTTTCAACAATTCTCAAATATCACTGGGTGCCACCCATACGTTGGTAACTGAAAAGTGTTCCCAAAACTGCCAATTCCCGAAGAAAAGGACGTTCGTGTGCTAAAAGGATGCTACAAGAAGTTGCGGAGTTTCTTTCAAAGGTTATAACTGCTGATTAAACTTGGCTACGTCATTTCCATCCTGGGAGCAAACAGCAACTCTTGTGTGTGGAAATCTACATCATCACCAATAATAAAAATGTAATTAAAAAATCTAAATAATAAAATCACAAGTGGTTGCTTCTGCTGGGAAAGTTATAGTCATCTCATTTTTCGATATTCAAGGAATGTGTCATGCCTGCCACACAACTGTAACTGTACTATACTGCAGAGATGTCCTGTAAACTTTGCAAGGCCATATCGTACGCAAAAGACCACAATTCCGTTGTACAACCAGCTAGATGCTGCATCACGATAATGCACATCGCAAAAGTTGTTGCTAAACACCTCACAAAAATATGTGTGTGTGTCTTTCATCCTCCCTATAGTCAAATGTAGTTTCGTGTGACCAAATTGATGAAACACCTTCGTGGGATGTGCAGAAGCAGTGGTGAAGGCTGCGGAGGTGATTCTGAAAGGCTACCAAAAATGATTTCCAGCATGTCATTGAAGACTGGCAAAAACGCTCGAACAGATGCATTGCATTAAACAGGAACTAATTTGAGAAATATGAGTGAAGGTCAAAAACAAGTACGGTCATTCTTTGTTGAACAACCCTCAAAACTTAAAACATTTAAGGTGTTATCTGTTTAACATTATCTTTAAAAATACATGCTCAATTATTTCAGAAAATATTTAAGTAAATTACTGAAACCTTTGTTTGTCACATTATCAGTTATATTTATTCTTTGGTAAAGTATATGCCATTCAGCTCTATCATAATACGATTTGTTTGGCAATTTTTGAACATTGTTCATTTACACATTCTTTGAAGAAATACATAACTCTTCAGGAAATTAACAAAACATATTAAGTAAAAGCAGAAATGTCTTACCTAGTAAAATACATGATACCTGTTATTTGTAAAATGCTTATGCAATGCTAATTCTCTACTCTAAACCGATACAACTGAAGACTTTTATTAACCGTTTTTATATCTTAACATCGTTGAAAAAAGATATAGTTGCTAATTTTTCCACCAGCGTCGCAGCCAAAATTGTATTACCGAAACTATTTTCTTAGAAATTATTACACTCTTATCTTCTTATTTTGTTTTCGTTTTGCTATGCACCATGACATTTAAAACAAATCTTATTTACCGTAATATAAAATCTACGTTCAATCGGCAACACAGTCAGGAAAAGAAACGAATTACTCAGTGTTTCAGAAGCAAAGAAAAATGTTCTACTGCCCTCTGTCCTTTTTGTCAGAGGTGCATGTGTGTTATAGTGTTCTCCTTTATCATTTGTGATAGTGAGATAGTGACTAAGTAAGAATAATTATATATACTATATAGGAAGATAACTGAATAAATTTAATTTTTTATATGAACAGTAGAGTAATAATACGAGGTAGTATCCACAATATTCGGGACTAGTGCTGCCATTTCGATATTAGTTGCAGTACAGTTTTGTACCGCTAGGTGGCAATACTAGCATATCAGATGAGTGAGTGTTTAAAGTTCATGCAGCTAGATATATGTGTCGAGATTCTATAGTACTTTTCATGATACTCTGTGCGTAGTGTGTGGCGATTTTACGATGGATCCCAGATTATAACAGAGAGTGTGCATCCAATTCTGTGCAAATCTCGGAAAAAATGCTACGGAGACCCTCGCAATGATTCAACAAGTATTTGCGGGACAAAGCATGAGCCGTACACGTGCGTTTGAGTGGCATGCTCCGTTCGGGGCCGGCCGTACAACTATTGAAGACGATGCTCACACCGGTAGGTCCGTCAGCTGCACAACGCCTGGCATTGTTGCCAAAGTTCAACATCTCGTTCATGAGGATCGATGTCGAACCATTGAAGATCTTGCTCATGAAGTGGGAATTTTAACTGATGAATTGAGCATGCATCATGTCGCCGCAAAATTTGTGTCAAGGATCCCGACTGCTGATCAGAAGGCATAGCGTGTTCGAGTTTACACGGAGCTTCGTCAGGTCGTATCCGATGACCCAACCTTCTTGTCCAGGGTCATCACTGGCGGCGAGAGCTGCATGTAAGTTTATGACCCTGAGACAAAACAACAATCCTCCCAGTGGAAGAGCCCGAACTCATCAAGACCAAAAAGAGCGAGACAAGCGAAGAGCAAAGTCAAGAGCATGCTCCTCGTTTTCTTTGATACCAAGAGGATTGTGCACAAAGAATTCGTCCCATCAAATCAAATAGTGAATTCCACGTACTACTGTGACGTTTTGCGACGACTCAGTGAAAATGTGCGGAGACGACGGCCCGAACTTTGGCGACAGGGAACTGGCTGTTGCATCACGATAATGCGCCCTGTCATAATTCCTTGTTCATCAGGAGTTTTTTTTTTTGACGAAAAACAACATTATGGTTGTCCCCCACCCACCGCACTCGCCTGATTTGGCACCCTGCGACTTCGCTCTATTCTCCAAACTGAAAATCAAGTTGAAAGGACGTCGGTTCAACACAATTGAGAGGATGCAAGAAGAAACGCTGTCTGTGCTAAACACCCTCAAAGAACATGACTTCCAAAATGCACTTGGAAAATGGCAGAATAGCTGGGACCGGTGTATACGTGTGGAAGGGAACTACTTCGAGGGTGACGGCGGTCATTGGTCTCAAAGTAAGTTTTTGACCAGATGGCAGCACCAGTCCCGAATATTCTGGATACCACCTCGTAGACCCGCTGTAGTACCACCGTCTCGAAGAGGTAGCTGCTTGATAAATCTGCCATCTTTAAGTGTGGGCTGACAACTTCCTAGAAACTTAAGCGGTGTATTATCGCGGCTTTCTGATCCGCCAAAGCCGTAAGAACTATGCCGTCAGGGATATAGTCTCGTAACCCTGGACAAGGGTTATCTTTGCAACCATAGACGTGAAGTTATCACCCATACTTATAGCTAGTCCTGGACTCCACATAGTGTTCTCACTTTATCGGGAGGTTTCTTCATTGCAGCCACTAACTCTAACCCCTACCTCTGACACCATGAACCCTAACTTGAGCCAGGCTTATGCTGATATCTTGCTAGCAGCCACTAACTCTAACCCCTAACTCTGAGACCATGAACCCTAACTTGAGCCAGGCTTATGCTGATATGTTGCTAGCAGTCACTAACTCTGAGGCCATGAACTTGAGCCAGGCTTATGCTGATATCTTGCTAGCAGCCACTAACTCTAACCCCTAACTCTGAGACCATGAACCCTAACTTGAGCCAGGCTTATGTTGACATCTTGCTAGCAGCCACTAACTCTAACCCCTAACTCTGTGACCATGAACCCTAACTTGAGCCAGGCTTATGTTGACATCTTGCTAGCAGCCACTAACTCTAACCCCTAACTCTGTGACCATGAACCCTAACTTGAGCCAGGCTTATGTTGACATCTTGCTAGCAGCCACTAACTGTAACCCCTAACTCTGAGACCATGAACCCTAACTTGAGCCAGGCTTATGCTGATATCTTGCTAGCAGCCACTAACTCTAACCCCTAACTCTGTGACCATGAACCCTAACTTGAGCCAGGCTTATGTTGACATCTTGCTAGCAGCCACTAACTCTAACCCCTAACTCTGTGACCATGAACCCTAACTTGAGCCAGGCTTATGCTGATATGTTGCTAGCAGCCACTAACTCTGAGGCCATGAACTTGAGCCAGGCTTATGCTGATATGTTGCTAGCAGCCACTAACTCTGAGACCATGAACCCTAACTTGAGCCAGGCTTATGCTGACATCTTGCTAGCAGCCACTAACTCTAACCCCTAACTCTGTGACCATGAACCCTAACTTGAGCCAGCTTATGCTGATATGTTGCTAGCAGCCACTAACTCTGAGACCATGAACCCTAACTTGAGCCAGGCTTATGCTGATACCTTGTTAGTGAAGGAATTGTTCCATCTCTAGATCTTACTCCTAGCTACTGATATCTTGCTAGCAGCCACTAACTCTAACCCCTAACTCTGTGACCATGAACCCTAACTTGAGCCAGGCTTATGTTGACATCTTGCTAGCAGCCACTAACTCTAACCCCTAACTCTGTGACCATGAACCCTAACTTGAGCCAGGCTTATGCTGATATGTTGCTAGCAGCCACTAACTCTGAGGCCATGAACTTGAGCCAGGCTTATGCTGATATGTTGCTAGCAGCCACTAACTCTGAGACCATGAACCCTAACTTGAGCCAGGCTTATGCTGACATCTTGCTAGCAGCCACTAACTCTAACCCCTAACTCTGTGACCATGAACCCTAACTTGAGCCAGCTTATGCTGATATGTTGCTAGCAGCCACTAACTCTGAGACCATGAACCCTAACTTGAGCCAGGCTTATGCTGATACCTTGTTAGTGAAGGAATTGTTCCATCTCTAGATCTTACTCCTAGACCGCTGCTCAAAATGGGAATATTTAAGGCACTCTAGAATGGTACTTGTCCACCATTCTGACATTTAGCCAGAAACCCCGTCTCTCGTATGTTCATTGGTTGAATTTATACCTTGACTTAGCAGGGCACACCATTGAGCAGTTGTAAAGGGGACTACGGGATTCACTAAAGTGCTTAGTGATACTTGCATAACAATTCCTTGGAACCAGCATTCTAATAGAATGGAAGATTGCGCTGATTCTAAAATGAATTCCTACTTGTAAAAGGAATGCAAAGCGTTGAGACATTTTGCCAGTCATCTGTCCTAGTTAAATGGAATTATGCTACTGCAACGGTGTAAACATATTGATTATTAAAAAGATTATGATAATGGATTTATGGAACCTTCCAAAACACTAAAGTAGGAATGTATGAAAAATTAATTATTTGGAAAAAAATTAAATACATTAATTTTTAAATAATTACATTAGTTTACAAAGATTTCCGCTTTTTCATAAATATTAGTTAGAAAATGTGCTTCTACTCTTGACAGGTTTAATTGCTGTAGTATTACTCTTATGGCTTTGGGAATCTGGCTAATTTCCAAAAGTATAGTTGTATTATAAAATATCTGGATACTGCCGAGACTGGAAGTTAAAAATGAAAATGGTAATCAGGAAGTAATTTTCAAAATAAAAGGTTTTGGTGCTTATTTACTCTTAAATAAATACAATGCATACCAAGAACTAAACAGTAACGTATAAGAGAAATTGCAGCTGTTCAATAAAACAGAAAGTTTCAGCGGTATAGTGGCTGTTAAGTACGATCCATTACATATAAAATCTATTTAACGTTTCATTATTAGTCAAATAATTTAGGAGATCGAAGTAGGCGTAACTTGTCCGGTTTAAATTTTAAAGGAGAAACAAAATGTGTAGCTTTATAATACTCAGTTAATTCTTAATAGTTAAATATAGAACACTTTAAACAAGAGAACGTATACCATTTTGACATTTCTAAAGATATTTTAAATTACTTAATATATTGTAAAAAAGAAATATAGTTAGACTTTTTTCTATAACACTGCGTTTTTAGAGATAAAACGATTCTTAAATCTTTACTCTTACTATAATTTGAAAACAATGTTTTAATATATCGATTATAACCCGAAACCTATCAAAAAGTTGAATATCGAATTATAAATGTTACGTTTTAATTTAGAGGCTCTACATTTATGGAAAAAGCACGACGATACTCAGTGCAGTAACAATAACTTATCTTGTATACCTACTTCTGACAGCGCCATCTCTTCGGTACGATATTGGTATAGAAAGTGTTCTTAAAACAGAGTACGTGAATTTATGTTTATTTTAATGAAATAAAACGTGTCTGGATGAATTTCATTTGCAATTTTAAAATTAAACCCTGTCTTTTATATTTGAGAGAATCCAATAAATCCCCAAAGTTAAAGTTACGCATGAACTAAATAATTAATCAATTTTAACAACTATGGTATCAATAATTTAATTGTGAAAGACTTAGTTCGGTCCGACACGTTTCCTTGCTGGTTTCATTCTCATCGTTGTGTTAAGTCAGTATATCGCCCCCAATGGAATCGCAGATATTTTTTGAAGTTCTGAATGTGTTTTTTGGTTTCAGCAATTTTTTCACAACAGTATAAAATATCCTAATATTTTTACTACAATGTATCGGTAAGTATGTCAGTGTAGCTGAAAATCCCACTCAAAGTAAACAGCAACAATGACGTGTCAACATTGGTCAAAAATTGAGGAATCCTTGCTCTGCAGCAACTATTTAATTACACCAGTCAGAACGTTCTTCTGTAGTATCTTGAGAGAACCTAATAAATGATCTCTGTGCTCCTTAGAGAGAAGTGAAATCCATCTGGTTGCACAAGTCCTGGCATCTTCTTGGATGTATAAGCCTGGTCGTTTGGAGGACTTGTAGAAAAAAAAAATCCAAACCAATTAACGTTTGCATATTCTCCAATCCCTTACACACGTAAGAGAATGGGACAAGATTAAGTTTAATGTGTGGCTAAATAATGCACAAATTTGATTTTGACTCTCATCCATGTTTGAAGTTGCAGAGGTTTCTAGATGCACGCTGAGAGTAGCACCATACTTTACAAGATAACTGAGTCCACCTTGAGACGATATTTACTAGTCTCAAACCCTCCAATTATTTATATCATTGTAATGTGTGTTTACTGGACCAAAAGAAAAACCTGTACTCCATCGTTCCTTGTATTTGTAATGGGAAACTTGATGCGCCGATAGATTCTAAAAGAGGGTCTAAGGCAAAGATTCATTATTGTATACAGCTTGGAGAGTTGCGCTTTGTTATGTTAGCGAAGCGGAAAAGTCATAAACTTTTATTATGTGCGATAGAGCGGTTGGCTGTCCCAAGGACAGAGCAACTGTATTTGAGGAGAAAACAAGCTAATAAATAAGTAATTTCTTATTCAATCAAAAATGCCGAAAAATCAGAGGAAGACGCGATAGAGAGTAGAAAGTCAAGATTATTCTTGAACCAAGACTTTTAAGATGAAGAGCCGCGTATCTTTACAGGCCGACCGTAATGGTTGCATAATATAAGCCCAGGGAGGAAGACAGTCGGAACTGTTCTTACGAGCAATACAGAGAGTGAGATAGTTCAAGGAAAACAGTACAATTATAGACAGTCTGACAATGAGGAAGGCAATTGATCAGACCGATATTATTGCGTTTAGTATCGCCAGTGCTGTGATAATTCAGAAGGTAACACAAAAAGTTCATGAGACTCTCACTAATGGCGACTCAGATATTTCCCGAAAACACAAAAGAGAATAAATCGTGTCTCCCGACGATATCGTCAGTGTTATTAATCTCCGGCAAGGTTCCCGATTCTTCTCCCTCTGGTCAAAACGACCACAAGACCCAGCACACTACAGCTGAAGCAACCACGACGACTACAACAACACAGCTACTTGAAGCAACCTAGGAGACGGAGGAGAGGACAACGTTATCATCTTTATGTATTTCATATAGCATTCCCATTCTTATCATCCACGTGGGGCTATTAATGAATGACTTCCCCATCCCATATTAAAAAAACCACCCCAATCTGTTTTTACTCACGACCACAGAATGGCAATTTATGTGTGGGTAATATAAAATATTTCTTTAAAAGTTTCCTGTTCTTTCGCACCATCCCAATGTACTGCGTAATCCTGACGCGGAGATGTGAATTGGAAATCTTTTGGGGTGGGTGCAAATGACTTTACTAAAAACATGGGCCTGGGACTTTTTGTTTATTAATGGTATTATGGATTTTGCTCACATTGTCATAGCCACTGCTGGACTAAAATGTTTATTTGTAAGTAAATATCAGACACGGCCAGTTTAATTTTGTAATTTATGCAAATCATAGTGGGTTTTTTTTTTTTTTTTTTTTTTTTTTGCAATATATTTCTATCCATTGTTTTTGTGCGGTACAGAAAGTTGGTATCTCAGGGCAAACTCGATCACTTTGTATCAGTTTTATTGCTTCTTGCACAGCGTGAAGTCGAAATGAATCTTTCAATAATTGTTCTACAAAATATAAGGAATCATCAATAATTAAATTTAGTTCTCTACACCCAAATGCTATTTGCTACATTATAACAAGCTTCCTCTTAAAACTAAACCTGTTTTCAAATCTTTATAAATTGCGGATTAGAATACTTATCTCTAAATTAATATGCGAAACGGCCAACACCATGTGTAAAGAGATGCAAAAATCCAAGCGCTAAACAAAACACTTATCTTTGTTGACAGTTTTCTGTGCTGCTCAGTTCACGCATGCGCAGTCAAGTTGAAAATTGACCATTTTGGCAAGCTGCGATCTGAAATCTGCCTAACATTGCAGTAGTGTAATTTACTTATTATGTAAGTGATGATAAATAAGAAATGTAGCCGTACTTTATTTGAAAAGTAGACTTTTAAGCTGAATAGAAAAAGGAAGCCGATTACTTTATATGAATTGCGAGCCTAAGGTACCTGACATCCAGAATCATGGGTTATACCTATCTTCAACAGTGGTCAGACCCGGGCACGCTTTATACGCACGAGGCGGCAAGAAATGTCGATAGTCCGACTTTCGGATTCATGCTCACTGCAGCATTGTCGAATGTTTGCAAGTGATTTAGGGCCTAATAGTTCGTGATGATTATGAGTGTTTTTAAGTTCAAGGAATAATATGATACATTAACAATAACGCTACTAACAACTGTGATAAAAGCTTAATAAACGTAATATTAAAGATATTTGATCATAATTAGCTTTTATGTTCCTTAGCAAAATATATTACTTTTATTTAAATGATTTTAATACTAATTTTTCATTTTAGCTGCGTCTGGATTATTGATCCATAAATTATTCATTCTATTTTGAACAAATTGATCAATTTAGGTTACTGCTTGTGCTGATTTTACTCTGAAAACACTTTAAGGTGCTCATCAAAGCAACTTTAACGCCTCGAGTAGCCAAGATCGTTAAGGCACGGACTCGTGAGCAGGTACTCTGGGGTTCAATTCCCGCCAGGACCGTCCTCCCTGACTGTTTTCCCTCAGTTGTCATTGTAAGGGCAATTTAATGTGAAAATATACAGAAGTAATAAATAATTATCTGTATAACTTACTCATAAATATATGTTTTGTTTGAGGTTTGCTCCCTTATTTCTTTTTCCATAAAGATTCCTATGATAATGATAGATTAAAATAAGAAATAGTCTTAGCATCGCAACCACATGATAGTTAAAAGTTTAGGAAATGTAGCAAGTCAGTTCTACCTGTGATTGTGACAATATGTAGGTTTAATATTTAATCTGGTTGACTCCCCATTGTTTTATTAATATATATGTGTAATATCTAAATGACTAAATCTGAGTTTACAAATAATTGCTACATATTTATGAAATTTATAACTTTATTAATTTGGACATGTCCAATATCATTATTGTGATCTAAGAATAAAAATGAAATAATTTAAACTTCCAAACATTATATTTGTAAATGAGGAAAATTGAAATGAAAGCTTTTCAATGGCTGTACATTCTTAAAGCACCATGACCTGGGACAGCCTTGTGAGAAAGGTCAAACAATACAATGATTAGCCACACAACATTCCTTGCTGAATCAACATTTTGTATTCACATTCTAAACCACAGATGGCGTTGGGAAACATTTTTCTATCTTACCACATAATTTTTTTCTTTTAGTAGTTTGCAGGTTAGTGTGTAATGATCATCATTAGCTTTGAGTGTGCCATATTTCCACTTTGTTCTAGAAATTCTTGTATTATTGTTAATATAAATATTCTACTTTTTGGGCTACTCTGGTAAGTAAAACAGATTAAAATTGTTTAAAACCCTACCAGTAATGATTAAAATTGCTTCTGTTGATACTTTGAGGTTAGTCTGTGAGTTACAAGAGTAGGTGCATTAAGTAAATTACAAATGATATAGAAGTTAAACAAATAAGAGTATTGAGTTTAAAAATATTTTAATTCAACATAATTTCCCATACATTCAGGCACAATTTCCCATTATTTTCTCTGAAATCCAGTAGCATAAATTTCTTTGAGCTGCTGTCACGGAACCAGGCAGTGACTTCCCTTTCTAAACCTTCATCATAAAATATTCACTCAAAAGATGTTTAAGAAAGCTGAACAAATGAAAGTTGCTTGGAGCAAGGCTTAGAGAGGATGCTTGAGGACATCCCACTTAAAATTTCATGGCATTTTATTTGTCATATTGGCAGTATGAGGATGCGAGTTGTCATGCAAGAGCAACATGCCTTTAGTGAGGAGTCCTGGTTGCTTCCGTTGAATGGCCTTATGAAGTTTCCTGAGGATGCTGCAGTAAAGTCAGCATTTATGTTCTGTCCTTGAGGCTGGAATGTGGTGAACAGTATGACTTTGTAATCCCAGAAGACTCTGAGCATCACTTTCCCAGCAGTTGGTGTCACTTTAAATTCTTTTTTACGGGCTCCACTGGATTTGCGCATGCTTTGTTTGGCTGGTAATGGTGAACCTAAAATTTATCACCTGTGAAAATTCCTTCATTATGGTAGTGATTGAGATGCTGTAATGCTGACATTTTGCATTGTGGGGTCAACATATGTGGCTCCCATCATGCACAGACTTTGTGAAAAACTAGCCTGCCATGTGAACAACCAACAATGCAGCTACAGTGTCTATAGTTACTCTTGTGTCTACTTGGAGTGTCTTCAACTCATTGCAAATTTGCCTTGGTGGCAATCTCTGTTGGCCAGCCGAAGCACGGTGTTCACTATTCAGAGAACTGCACCCAGTTGTAAACAGCTTGATGTTTTTTTTTTTTTTTATTGATTTATTTATGGACGCTTTTTAACATCTCAGGTCATCAGCGTCCCATTCAACTCAGGGCGTGAAACGGCTGACAAATTTTGCTCAGAGGCCTCTCTTTCAGGCTTGAGGTTCTTTTTCGTGCCGTAAATGTACGACACGGGACCCACGGCTTTACTTCCCTTCCGAAGGAAGCCATACTTAGGATTTTTACGCCCGAAAAAATCCATCGGTCCTGGCCGGGTTCGAACCCGCGATTTGGGTATAGGAGGCAAGTATGGTAATCACTACACCACCAGGACCGACACAGCTTGATGTGACTGGTACTTCTCACCATATATGGGAATTGTTTCTTTATGAATATTCTTTGATTCCATAATTTTTGTTGACAAAAAATGCACAACAGAGCACTGATTGAAGGCTGTACATTTACCCAGAAATGCCATTATCTTGTAACTGTGTTTTGCTATCATACACATTGATTGCCTTAACTAGAGATGCTAATTGGAACTTGTACAGTGAAGCCAATCACATAATGCTGATCATTGTATGACTGAGTCATACTAAACACTCCCCTTACTTGTCTATAAATGTAGTAAGTGGAGCAATAAGTAACGCATTTGTTACATTATTGATGTGCTACTGCTGACTTTTCCGTTTGTTTCAACTTAATGTTCCTAAAATGTTCCATGTTCCAAATGTTTCAAAACTAAAAGAAATTTGATAACCCGCAAGAAGGAACATTTTAGGAACATTAAGTTGAAACAAACCGAAAAGTCAGCAGTAGCACATCATTATTGGAGCCATAACCATGAAATGAACCCAGAAATAAAACTTTTGAAAGAATTAAACAATCCTTATGACTTGTCAGCATGGGAGAATATTTTCATCTTAAAATACCGAAAAACAGCAATGAATTTTGACCTTTCGCCAGAGGACTACCTCTCCAGATTCATTTCACAACCACTAGAGGCCACCACACAAAAATTCAATAATCTGCAGAGGACCAACCAGAACAGTGGGTCAACACCTGACGATGGGAACGACTGTTCTTGAAACATGTCCTGATTTTAAAAACATGTAAGTGAAGTGTATAAAAATTACCCACAGTGTATCAATCAATATAGGAGCAATAAGTGTTTATTTCCACTAAGCCATACTATGATTTCAATTATTGATTGTCTTGTGTCAAATGTCATAATTAACCAATGCTGCCATCTAGTGGTAATAGCCTCAGGTACCTCATTCAATCATGTAGAATTCCACATCAATTTGTTACTTAATGACTTACCCTTGTATTTGTTGTAGCAGAGTGTGGTAAAGAGATATATTCTGATTGTAACACAAATTCTATTATTAGCCTCAGCCATTTACTGTTCTCTCCAATTATCAAAACTTTATTTCAATTTTGTTTTTGACAGGTAGCTTAAACCATTAAATATTTTGTCAACCAAAGGTAGTTCATGATGCAGAAGTATCAGAAAGAATCATTAATCATGTTAAAGATTATGGTACTTTTTTGTGTTCTGCTGCAAAATTATATGGTGTTAGAAGAACAATATTGCAGTTTCGTATAAACAACTCAATCACAGAGTAACAGCCTTTTATTATGCTGAATTTCTTGAAAATATTGGACAGGAAAGAACAGAAAAATTAAAAAGATTATAAAGAAGTTGTTGCTTTGAAAAAAAAGGGGGGGGGGAACAATTCTATGTGCTATTGTCTGTGGGAAAAGTATCAGAGATCAGAAAAAGAAGACAAGAGGGAAAACAGATTAATGACAGCAACAACTCACTAGCATCAAAATCCCAAATAATTTCTGATAATTCATCATGCAACACTGGGGAGGGTAAGCAGTATTGAGGTGTGATTACAGAGTTGTTAAACATCTCTATATGGGGTAGTTTCTAATGTGGCTCAAAACCCTAAAAAGAAATGGAAAGTGAAGATTTTGCTATTACTTTGGAAAAATATAAAATAATATTTGAAAAAAAAGAAAGCTAGAAAATATAAATTTAAAGGAAAAAAAAAGAGATAAAGAGGAAACATGAAGAGTAAAGGAGTGTAGCAATCAGAATATGCATACAAGTACTTTAACAAATCTTTCTACTTCAAAATGTAATGAAATGAATATTCCCAAATCCAAGGTAAAGAGAACATTTTTCCATTTGTATTCTGTCTGCAACAACAAAGGACTAATGTGAATTATAATTAATCTGTTGTCTAACACACTCTTATTTTTCGAAAGTTTTTAAATGAAATGAACAAAGGACTAATTAAATCAAATGAGAGAGTCAAACGTTGTGCCTGCTGAAAATGTATCACTAAAGATGTTTTTAAAAAATCCCATTAAATCTATATTCCAGAAAACAATGAAGATACTTTCCTAGCCATAAGTATTATAAAGATAATTCTATGATTTTTATTGTGAAACATCAAGTTCAGTAAATTCTTCTGATCAAGAACTTTATACAGATGCAAAACAGGATTTCAGCATGTGAAATGCAATATAGAAAGAGACAGAAAATTTTGTTTTGGATTTTTATAGTAGTCTAGCATCTTTCTGTGTTTAACTTGCACTAAAGTGGTTGTGTATTAAGAACAATAACTAAAAGTAATGGAAGCTAATTTGAAAAGAACAATTCATATAAATAGATCTAATTATTTTAAATATATTTTCATAGCCAATAACTAACACATATTGGCTAATCGCAGTATCAAAGTACACTTTCTACATTGACTGTTTATTTATCCTAGATTGTAAGAAATAAGGTAAAACAACAATGTTGGAAAATAAAAGAAACTCTTAAGAACACATCTGTAACCATAAGAGTAAATTATTTTTAATTTTAAATGAGTTAATGAAGTTAGAAATGAAAAAAATTCTTAAGTGACCAATTAAACTATACTGTTTACCCTATTCTTTTTTGCTTGTAAATAATGCACATGATTTGTCCTTAATTGAAAAAGCTCAGCTGCCACTTATACTTCTGTCAGAGCTTAGTTTACTAAAAGATGAAGATCAAACCCATCAGTTTGATTGCTGCAGCAGCCTCTAAATGAAATATGAAGGAAGGGTTACAAACAGATGCATAGAAAGATGTGTGCTACCCTACCATCTAATTGCTTGCAGAGTACTCACTCCTTTATGCCTTGTCTCATCCTGGCTGTGTTCACAATAGTGCTTCAACTTATATACCACAAATAAGGAAGATGTGATAATGAGGTAACAGAACAAAACTAGATCTCCTGCAATTACCTGGATTCATCACAATTTATTTTCCTCCTCCTTCAGCACTGCATTTTATTCTACTGCAGGCTCTTGAAAATTACAGGAATCACAATGGAAAAATTCCATGTCAATGTGACTGGCACTAAACTAGCCACTGCCTAATGGAAAAAGCAAAAAGGGAGAAATGCATTAAAATTCATTAGCAAGAGCTGCACAATTTGAGTGCATAAACCTGGGTAAAACTTTTACTTAAACACTTTGTCATAGTTCTAAGAAAAAACTGGGAATGAATGCTTAATAGCAAAGCAGTTTTAACTTAACTTAACTATAAAATAGGATTGCACAAATTTTCATTTAAGACTTTCCTTCTCCACTCTGTCCTAGCATAGTGATCAACAAAATTCTTGTCATCACATTTTTCCTAGCTGAAGTGGTGAACTGAAGCCGAAACAGAGATAACACAAGGATAACAAAAAAATACAAGCTTGTATTTTTCACCAAGTCTTTTGCAAAAGGATTTCATCTTTGGTTGCATTTTGGACTTTGTCCTTTGCATTCTTTGATTGTCTTAAAGCATTGCTAGGTGGCATACAAAATGGGATAGATTTCAAACTCAATTTGTGAGTTTCCAGTTTCAAACTGTTTGGTTCTTTCAGTCGTGGAACAGTACTTTTATCAAAATTGTAAAGACAATAGGCATAACCCAAAATCTGCAGCTGATAATTTTGCAAGCGTAAAGTCAAAAGACCAAGCAAATAGCATCTGTGGAGGTGTATCAAATAACTACAAAATTGGATTCCACAAATTTCCATTTGAGATTTTCCTTCTCCACTCTGTCCTAGGATAGTGATCAATGAAATTCTTGCCATCACATTTTTCCTAGCTGAAGAAGTGAAATGAAACTGAAACAGAGATAATATAAAGATAATAAAAAGAAGACAAATTTGTATTCTTCACCAAGTCTTTTGGAAAAGGATTTAATCTTTGATTGCATTTTGGACTTTGTTATTTGCATTCCTTGATGGTCCTAAAGCATGACTAGGAGACATGCAAAATGGGATAGATTTCAAATTCAGTTTGTGAGTCTCCAGTTTCAAACTGTTTGGTTCTTATCAGCATGATGAAGTTGTGTGAAGTTTTAACTTACATATGATCTCTGTCAGGTCTGACACAAGTTACATGGAACATGAGGTTTTCATCCATAATTTTCTTGTCATTCTCGAGCATATACCAGAAAGTTAAAGAGCAATAAATAATTAATATTCATTTGTATCATTAATTAATTTAACTTACAGTTGCAGTCTGCATAATAAATAAGATTTACATACTGATTTTCACAGGCTGATTAATTTATTTGTCATTTTTTATCACAATTTTGTGCTGTTTTCTGTTAAACCAAAGCATGATAAAACACTAAGGACAAACACAGCCACCATTATGAATAGTAGTTATAATTTATAAAATTAATATGCAAGTTCTCCTGTACATAATTATTAACAATAAGCTTTTCGCTAATGTGTGTCTTTTTCACCCAGCTGAAGTTTAAACTATGGAGACCATTTGTCATTGATCAATGTAGGCAGTATGGTAGGTTGCATTTTCCACATATGATCCAAACAGATGAACCAGGTCACATGTGTCCACTAGCTGCCCTCAGCAAATACATCTCATAGAATTAACTGGATCAGTTTGAGCTAGAAATAACATAGAGAAAAAAGCAAAATTATAAAATCAGCACAGGGACCTACAGAAAATCTACATTTATAAATAAGAGACAGATTAATGAACTTTGACACTTCTGGGGATGAAAACATAGACTTTAAACTCATCTCATCTCCACCAGAGCAGAATGTGCATCCCCAAAGCATCATCATGAGTTATCCCACAGTCAACAGTTAGCTGAGAATGTGGAACAATGGTCTGTGAAATGTGTTCCACATATAAACAAGTGGAACCAGTAAGAGTGCATAGTTCGACTCAATCATACAATAACTTTATAACATATTTTGTATTTAACTGTTTGCCTAATATAAGTAAACAAAGCATAGTTACAGTTAGCTGGGGGCATTTTCAGTATAACCTCATATCAGGCCTTTGGAATAGCAACACATAAGAATACGTCCAAATACTCCTTTTTATTTAATTGCTTCAGTATATTCTGTAAGCCCTCCTCTATCACATATATAAACAGATATGTTCATATATCTTCATGAAGGTTGAAATTTCCATCTGAAAGCACATAATATTCAATCATATACTGCATAGCAAATTCTTGCAGTTTTATTGAGAATATCAACAACGTGTTCATGCAAAAAATCACCCATCCATTTATCACTGATCTAGCCCTGTTACATGCTAAGAGCATTGTTTTGTTTTAAACATACACACAGCATGAAGAACTGTTATGAAAGAACATTTTCCAAGTGCAACAATAAATGTTGTCCTTACACCTTTATGTTCTTTATTTTATTTTTAAGCATGGTGTTTTAGTTCATTCTTTCAAGCAATAAAACTGCATGCATTTTCAGGTAAGCACCAATTTTGTCACTATGCTGTTTTGATTTTATAAACATTTTAAATTTACAATTTTTATTAACTTAACATACTATGAATGGCGAATTATGCTGTGAGCAGCTTTGATGTTCAAGGAAGCAGCATTTACAAAAAAACCTAGTGAACACAACATATTGCAAATAAAAAGAAATATGCTAGTGAATGTACATAAGTGTGAAAGCAAGACAACATGGGGATTCATGTTGATGTGGTTGCTTTAATCAATTGAGCAGAAATAAAAAAATTTAATTTTTTTGCAAATTTTGGGAATAGAGAATTATGGGCATGTCTTAATAAACTGATCAAAATGTAAGGACATGTATGAAAACAGACCTCCTTGCAGACTGTATGAACTAAACAATGAGAAGGTGTAATAGCTGCTGCCACTGCAATAAACTACAGCAGATGCTTTCCACAGGCCAATACTACAAAAGAAAATAATGAACATGTAAAATTGTAAACTTAAAAGAAGTTAGGAACAGTAAAGTTCGTTAAAAATACTAATAAATCAGTATTAGGTGATACTAAACTTCATTAACTGATTAATTCATCAGAATATGTTTCAAGAGCGTTCGCTCTCATCTTCAGCTGGGGACCGACTGATGCTGACAAGTGACGAAGTGACCTCTGTGGTTCCAATAAGTAACAGAACAGGATGTCCTTGGTGGGATGTCAAAATTTATAACACAATGTTTATTTTTTAAAATGTAAATCTTCTCCCATATTGCTAATTCTTGGTATCTTTCAATAGTCTTTGGCAATGTCATAATCGTAAGTCCAAAAATGGTATGCAACTGCTGATTTATCCACTTGTTTATATCTTACGTTTCTGAAGTGTTCTTTAGTCCTTGTCTCCAAATTTCTTATTGTTTTGCCTACATAAATCTGTTCATAATCCAAACAATCTATCTGATATACTCCTACATTTTTGCTGCTGGGTGGAATAATATCTTTATGGTGCTGTTCTGAAGATTTCCAATGCTATATTCATTTTATGCTGCCAAAACGTCACATTTTTTAAAAGTCTTAAGGCCTGAGAGTTCCAGTTTTGTTTTCATTCCATTTCAACCACTGCTTTTCCATCCATTTTTATATAACCTATGTAATTAAAAAAACGAATTTTACTGCATATTCTGACATATTTAAATGAAAAGCAGCTCATATTCGGCTGTTCTAAAAATTGGAAAATGAAAGGTTTGCAAAGATAACTGTTTTACTGGGGCACATACATCATAGTTGCACCATGAACAGAAATGTTGCTTAAGCTTAACCACATTTTCTTTCTCCAACTTACTCTTAAGTGTATTAATTATGTAATTGTTATTCTAGAGGCCCTCATGTACTTCCACAGCTGCCTACTGATTTTTTTTTTGAATAGTGTTTAGTGCCCATTTTTACTACTGCAGCACCACAGGTAGTGGCATGAGATGAAATGATATATTGGGAAAGGATTTTTTTTTGTTAAAGAAGGAAATGTTCCAGGCCTAAGTACGGTACCTCCCCGGCATTTGCCATTTATTAGGACTGAGGAATACCTGGAAAAAATCTCAGTCAGGGAGGACAGTCCTGGCGGGATATGAACCCCAGACCTCCTGCTCATGAGTTTGCACCTTAATGATATTGGCTACCCATGGCGGCCTGCCTATTGATGTAAACACATTCTGCACATAAAAATTCATGCAATTTCTGAATATTTCAAATTACCTTTGATCATTATACAATGCTCTGAAACCTTAGCCTTCAAGTGCAGCAATCAACCTGTAAAAATAAAGATATGTCATGTCTGTTTCTAGCTAGAACAACTTCACTGTAATGCTATTATTATTTCATAGATGTTTTCTAGTAATATTTGAAGTTTTGTGATATCTTAGATTAACTCATCTTTTTCTTTTCTTTCCTCAAGACATGTTGGCTAGTAATTTGCTTTGTAACATCATATAAACATGTACTGAAGCATTATGAATAGTCAATAACAACTAAATGGATGCAGTCAAGAAAGGTAAAATGATGTCCAAGAGTTTGGAATTTGACTAGGTATGTTAATGTGATATATAACTTTTAGTGAATATTATTTAGAAAATTTTATAACATAAATAAATTTTCATTTAATTTAAATTCTGGAAATTTTCAGTGAAATACTGCAACCCTTTATAAGGAAATTACTCAGATTTCACTAATTTTGTTCCACTTACTTGGACATGCTTCGGAGACTGTTGCCTGCACCATCAGCAAGGTTCAACTGTTAGTTCCCCAGCATGGTACTAGGATGTTGCTCTGTAGATTTTATGAATTTAGTGATGAGGTTTTAACTAAATTTTTCTTAATTAAGATCACTGTATAACTGAGTCGAATTATACACTCTTATTGCTCCACTTATTTATAATATGTAGTACTAGTTTAATGAACCCTTTGTTTCCATCCTCAGCTACCAGTTGACTGCTGTGGATGTATTCTGCTCTGGTGGAGGTGTGATGAACTTAAAGTGTGCTTTTATTCCCAGAAATTCATTAAACTGTCTCTGTATTTGTAAATATAGATTTTCTTCCATGTTGCCAATTCTGTAGGACCTGGTACTGATTTTAATAATTTTGCTTTATTCACTATGTCACGGTTTTCTGCCTAGAAATGAGATGCTACTGCTTGTATTTTATGTTCCTAAAATATCCTTTTAACTGTGTGCCTATGTTTCACTTTGTTTTTCCAATATTATAGAATTTTTCAGATTCTGCACAACTTATTTTGTAAATGTCTGCATTTTTCTCCTGTGGAATACTATCATTAATATTATCTATCAGGATACCAACATACACTATAAATGAAACAAGAAAACTATATCATACAATCCAGATCAGAAACACAGAAATAGTTTTACAATGGATCCTGAGCCATGTGGGATTGAAGGGGAATGAGACTGCTGCTATTTTAGCAATAAAAGGAGCCACCATAAAATTAAAACCACCTATTGAACTAGAACTTCCTTTAAATTGAAACTTATAAAAACATTAATGTCTGAACAAGAACAAGAAAGAAAATATCAAACTAAAACTTAAAGGAAAACCATCTGAAGATCTAAATACTTTTAAACATATTGAACTCAAGAAAAATTGGAGTTGTTCCATTCCACTTAATTCTTAGGCATGATTGCCTGTCAGAACATCCCTTCAGGATGAAATTAATTAAGGACAGCCACTGCTCACATGTAAGGATCTTAATAAAAGAACATCCACTGAAATGCAGCCCACTAGTTAGCAACAAACAAATGAAAAATAATTACTCACTCATTCACAGTCACTTACACCGCCAATTTACATTGATCTGTTAGTCGTTCATGGTTGACAATGTGAGCAAGGTCTCAAGAAACATGTCTCAGTTTTTTAAAAAAAATTTTAAGAGTGGAATGTCAAGAGTGTTTTAACGTGTTGACATGATTTTAAGTAATTTTACTTTTAATCTACCTAAGAAATGAAAAATACTTTGGAAGCTCTTTATTGGAAAGCTAGGGAAAAAAATGATAAATATCAGCACCCCGAATAGCCACTAGCAATCAACCAACCAATCACATTTTGTATCAGGAGATTTTTAACATTAAATCTGTTTACAGGTGCCAACCTGATACTAAAATCATTTAAAACTTTTTGAAATTTTTTGTAGCCCATAGCTAATTTTTTAAAAATTAGCTTATCTTTCTTTCTGAAAGTGTTGTGATTTCTTTAATAAAGTTTTGCCTCTTCTTTTTCTGTACTTTTTTGTGTACTAGTTTTTTTATAAAACCATTTTTAATTGCTGTTCTTTCTATTTGTTCATATTCATTACAAGTATTCTTCTTTGCTAATTTCTAGGTTAACTACCCTGTGTGTTAAGCTGTTGATCACTGCATGTTTGTGTGTTGTGAGGTTAAAACTGTCAGCTTTGATGTGATTGTCTGCGTGTGTATTCTTTCTGCATATTCCAAATTCCAGGTTTTCTTGACCTTTCATTATTTTAATGTCCAAGAATCGTAACATGTTATCTGTTTCTCATTGATGATGCCATAAAAATTCTGAATATACAAGATAAAAACATATCATTTACATACGAAACAGAAACTAGTACTACCTATTATAAACTAGTGGAGCAATAAGAATGTCTAGTTCGACTCAATCTCACAAGCTCTTAATTATATGATTAGCTTCACAGTACAAGTTCCAATTAACATTTTTAGTTATTAAATTTTCCTTATTTTTGTTTATAAATATATTTTTCCATACAGTTAATTCTTGGTTTTTGAAGAGCTTTTAAGAGCTTTGGTTAATTTTGGAATTTTTTTGTTTTGCTTTTTTTGTGTGTGCACTAGAAATGGTATGCTATCATTGATTTATCTAATTTCACATGTGTTCCTTAAACAGAAGGGCAATGTTTCTTTTTGTTTTGCCTACATATTTCATATTGCAGTCTTTATAACTGATTTTGTAAATGCCTGATTGTTTTCCTGGCAGAAGTTTATCTATTAGTGTTTGTCTTTAGGAGGTTTTTTAAAATGTATTTGTTTACTGCAGCCAAAATAATGTTTCCACCTTTAACAATCATCTGGAATTTTTGAGTGCCCATGGATGGAATATGAATTTCTTGCATATATGTAGCCTTTTATGGTGGTAATGTCTTTTATTTGTTTCTTGAATATTTCTATTTTCTTGTCTTTTTTTGTTTTTTTTTTTTAGTAGTGTTTAATGCCCATTTTTTCTACTGAGGCACTACAGATGGTGAACACTGATGATACATGAGATGAAATGATAAATTAGGAAAGGTTATTTTTTAAGGAAGGAAGCGTTCCAGGCCTAAATTTAGGGTACCTCCCCGGCATTTGCCAATTATGAGGACAGAGGAAAACCTGGAAAAATCCCCAGTCAGAGAGGATGGCCCTGGTGGGATTCCAACCTCAGACCTCCTGCTCATGAGTCTGCACCTTAAAGACCTTGGCCACCCATGGCAGTGTATTTTCTTGTTGACAGATATATCGTGTAGCCATTTTTTCTGCTATATCTATTATTTAATATTACTCAGATTTGTATTCTGTCTATTTATCTGTAGGTTTGTTAACCTGAACGTTGTTTTTTTTTTTTTTTTAATGCCCTTTAACATCACAGGTCATTCAATTCAGGGTGTGAAACGGCCGACAAATTTTGCTCAGAGGCCTCTTCTTTCAGGTTTGAGGTTATTTTTCATGCCGTAAATGTAAGACATGGAACCCACGGCTTTACTTCCCTTCAGAAGGAAGCCATACTTAGGATATTACGCCCGAAAAAATCCATCGATCCTAGCCGGGTTCGAACCCGCGATCTCGGGTTTAGGAGGCCACTACACCACCAGGACCGACAACCTGAACGTGAAACTATTGATTATTGCAACTTTATGTTGTTTTGGATTGTGGCTTTGTTTTTTAGTATGGATATCTTTCCTGAATGTGCCAAATTCTAGTAAATTGACATTTTTTATAATGTTTATATCCAAGAATGGAAGAACCTTGTAATTTTCTATTTCCAGTGTGAATTCGATGGCCCTGTCTTGAGGGTGAGTAGTTTTATTGCATTCTCTTTTCATTTTTCATTACTATTGCAAAGAATCATCTACCTGATGGTTCCAACATTTATATGTATATATGTGACAAAGCATCACCAATTGTTTCTATGGAACTCTTGTACCTATCTGCCCAGAATGGTGAGAGTGGATTTCCTATTGCTAGATATAAAAATTATAAAAAATGGCAATATACTGGAATTTGGCATATTCAGAAAAGATACCCATACAGATAATTACATTAAAAACAACAGTCAAAACCCAAAACAACAAAAACTTGCAATAATCAACAGCCTCAAATTAACAAATGGACTTATAAGCAAGACAGAATATACATATGAATACAAAAATCATTTATACAGCACAAAAAATATTGCTACATTATAGATTTGGGCTACAACAAGAAAATAGAAAAATTCAAAAAACAAATAAAAGACATCACTACACTAAAAGACTACATGGACCACATATATACAGATCAATCTATGAGCAAACCAGAATATTTTTAAAAATGCAAACATTATTTTGCCTGCTATAAATAAATGCAGTTTAAAATAGTTCCTGAAAATTAACACATAAAACAAAATCATGCTAGGAAAGTATTTATGAAATCAGTTGTAAAGACTGCAATATGAAATATAGAGGCAAAACAAAAAGAAACATTACTCCATGGTTTATGGTTTAAGGAACACATTAGAAATATAAAATATAAACACTCAGAGCAATTAACAATAGCATACTACTTCTGGCAAAAAAGAAACACAAATTTCAAAATGAACCAAAACTGTTAAAAGCTCCTCAAAAATCCATAGAATTAATTGCAAGGGAAAAAATAATCATACACAAAAACAAGGAACATTGGTTAATTTTGATCTTCCAAACAACAGTAACTTGTCACTGAATTAGTAAAATCTACTGGGAAGCTGACAGTTGAACAGGCTGCTGATTATAATGGCAACAGCCTTCGAAACATGTCCAATGAAATACAACAAAATTAATAAACTTTGAGTGATTTCCTTTATTGCAGTATTAAATTTTCATTTATTTCTTGAATAGACTGGTAATCTTCTAGAAGACCTAGATCATTTCTTGTTGATAAAGAATAAGCAAGGAGAAAATAGGAAAAATAGGAGTAGGAGAAGTAGAATGTCATCTTAGCACCCATCAAAATACCCGTTATGCAGTTCTCATTAGATCCCTAAGTCAGTAATCAGTTATTGCTCACCCAACAATCTGATCACACTAAATATAAATTATAAATAGATGCTCTGTGTGGTGACAATAATAATGTAATTTTAGAGATGCTGCAAAGACAAAACAAGACATACAGAAAGCTAAACAGCTTTTTTGGAAAGAGAGCTACTATGCATAGAATGTAGTGATTGTTTCCAATTGATGTGAAGAGAGTGGTTGTAAAGTCTGCTCATTCTTTTTTGTCCATACAGTACAAGCAGAAGAACCAGAGGAATTTTGCAAATTTGTGTAAGTTGAATGAATATAAACAAATTCTGGGATACATCAAAACAAACTGACTGGCTCTCGTAGCTGCAGTTGAAGTTAAGTTTATAATGAGTGAATTTCAAAGAAATCTTGTACATAACAAGACAAAAGACTTAACAGAAAAGTTTTAATTTCTTCAAGCAAAGGGACATTGTTCCCAATATTAATGGAAGGAGGAAGAAAGAAAAGAGTGTGATAAACTGCAGTAACATTTTATGAAAATTGTCTTGAATACTTAGACATAAGTTGTAAACAAAAGGACATATAGAATACATTGAGGTATGTTCCTTTGTGGTGATATCAAGAGTGCTGAGTTGGTTGCTAAACAAAGTTACAAAATTGATAGTGATACAGAATTGTTTGACCAATTTTCCTAACAAACAAAATATGTGACTTCAGAACAAATAGATTTGTGGAACAGGTCAGAAGATTCTGCAGGCATATGTGGGATAGAAATGTTTGTTCCCTTCAATCATTTCAGACATCACTATTTTTCATCAATTGTTCAATTCATCATTTACCTTTTAGATACAAATTAATCTGTATAAAGACTATTTCCCCAAATAAAAAAATTTGGATATTACAAAAAAACCAATTAAATTTTTAAACACTAAAAGCTATTCTGATGATAAAGAGTACTTTCCAATTATCTAGTAATGAGTTTTTAAATTTTTGGAAGTGTTTCCCATTTAAGAAAAGTTTGTCCAATACAGGATCAAAAGTATCGTTTTGCCCTCCGATAAATGAAGTCATATATTTATGACTATCTTTTGCCTTTGAACAAAAACATTGGTGGTTAAAAAATACTGGGATATTTATATTACTATTGTTTTCTATTTCTGCTTCTCTAGTTTCTTGTTAGTTTAGCTACATTGTTCCAATTGTAATCTCTATATTTCAAACTGCTTAAGTTCTTCTATGGCAAGAAGACAAGTTCTATATATTCAATATGCAATATTATTAAAACTGTTGTCCACTAAAGCATTTTTCAGAGAGTCTCACTCAAAGGAAAAGGAGTTATTTACAAAAAGGCTGAAAAGGGAATAAAATAGTAATATGATTACACTGACAGAATGTTACAGTTGTTAAACAAAAAATAATATGCCCATGTCAAATTTGACCCATTGAAAGAATGCACAAAAACAATGAATGAAGCTATACAGACTTGCACTATAATACCAGACATAGAAAAACGTAGTTTAAAACAAAACAATCCTAATATAGCCAGAATATATCGGTTACCTAAAATCCATAAACCGGGGAAGGGCATGAGACCCATCATTAATAATATAAATACCCCTACATACTTTCTAGCAAAATGGCTTACAGACAGATTTACAGCTCTACCAAGGTTTCAAAGTAGAAGCATAAAAAACTCGTTCCAGTTAATAGAAAAAAATAAAAGATTTTAAAGTTCTACCCTTTGCTATTTTAGTGTCTTTCCACATAGTATCTTTGTTCCCGAGTATTCCAACAGACAAGCTTTTATCATTTTTGAACGATTGGTTAAAGGAGATAGGAATTAATGAAATTAACAGGAAAGAATATATCCACCATACTAACATCTGTATTAACCAATCCTATTTTAATTTTGCAGGAGAATTCTATTTACAGAAAACAGGACTGGCAATGAGAAATCCTTTGTCCCCCTTTCTGGCAGATTTATTTATGAGTATATTTGAAACTCACATAATTTCTCCACCTTCCCACATTATTTTAAATGCTGGTACAGATACATTGATGACATTTTTAGTATAGTGAAAAAAGAATTTGTTGAAGATGCTTTGAAGTTTTTAAATATACAAGATAGGAATATATCCTTCACACTGGAAACAGAAACAAAGGGAATATTAATAATAATCATGGAAATTTAGAATTTGGAATCAATAGAAAGATAACTATATAAAATCAAATGGGTTCAACCCCATAGCTCACAAGCACTCAATTTTCAACAGCTTAATATATAGACTGGTGAATTTACCAATCAGTAAAGAGGAGTACAAAAAAGAATTTAAGAAGATACAGAAGATTGCCCTTATAAATAGTTTTAACAAAAATTTAGTAAACAAACAACTTAATAGATTCCTAAAGAAGAAATTGATCAAGAGTACCACCACACTATTAACTGAAAGAGAGACCGGTTTTTAAAAAATTCACCTACCATCCAGTAGCTATGAATAAATTCCAAAAAAATTTTTAAAGATATTAACATTAAATTGGCACCTGTTAACAGATACACTCTGATAAATGCTTTAGTGGACAGCAGTTTTAATAACATTCCACAGGAGAAAAAATCAGGCATCTACAAAATAACATGTAAAGAATGTGATAAGATATATGTTGGAAAAACTAAAAGGGACATGGGAACATGGTTAAAGGAACATCTGAGGAACATTAAGTACAAACAGGTTGATAGATCAGCAATGGCACACCATTTTTGGAAAGATAATCATGACATAAAAAGAGAAATTAAGTTACTTAAAGAAGCACACGGACGCACAGAATTGGATACATGGGAGAAGATTTACATTCATAAACATAGGGATCATCTTATGAATTTCAACATTATAGGAGAATGTAATACCAATTTCCAGTTTATAAAGAAAAAACACCACCAGGACGGAGCCACAAGTCCTCATAGATGTTAGTTTCTCGTACCAGTCGTCAAGTTGGTTGAAGATGGAGAGGATGTCTCTTTGAAACTGGTTCCAGTATTTAAAAGTAAGTAAAGCATAAGAGTGTGTTAGACGACAAATTAACTATAATTTACAGTGAAAAATCTGTCAGTTTAATGTACAATAACATTTTTATTCAAAATTAAAATTTACTTGGAGGACTTGGAACATAAAATGATCATTATATTCCCAAATTACAAAATAAACTTTAAGTGACAATAGACATTGCAAATTAAAGTTGATATATAAAAATTAACATTTCACCATTCATGCTTTATGACATCTTTGTAATAACATTTTTATAGATGGTATTATCATAAACACTACTGCCATCTTAAATAGATGGCCAACAACTGATGCAAGGACTGGTTTGCTTTAAACTGATGAGAATTGTCAAATAATTATTATACTCTGATAAATGTATTTGGAAATAAAAATTATATTATGGAAAATGTTTGGATTTATATATAAATCCAAATGTACATAATCATATTAAAATCTTTTTGCAGCAACTATTAATATTTTTTTAGTTAAAAAGTGCAGTATGCTGCAGGATTTTTAAATACATTTTAAGAAAGATGCCATAATTCCTTATTAGTTGGGGAAATATTAATGGAAAAACAAAACTCTAACTATCTGTTTACTCACAGGGTCATCTTCCAGTTAGAAGGGCAGTAAGAGCTGCTTTCTCTTTCTCTTTTTTGCGAACAGTATCAATGTTTCGTGACTTCCATGTGCTTTTTCGCAATTTGATTGGACGACTTCCCACATAACGACCTGCAACATGTTCATAATTCTTACAGTAAAATGCAATCATTAAACCAACAAAGCAAAAAACTGCTTATAAATAATATGATTTAGGATTTAATAAACTCTATATTAAATCTATAGCAGTTACCTAAAACAAAGTTTTGTAGGCCTAATAAAACATATTTTTTTCATAAATTTCAATTCAGTTACATTTAAACGTAATGATATAGTTTTCTACACTAGCTCATTTCAGCATTAAATGTGACACATTCATATGGAAAACTTAATATTTTAGAAATTTTTGCAAGTTATATAATATATGACATTTTTCTGACACATGCATTATTTACATAACATGTGTACTTATAATTTTTTAAAAAATAATTATTTACTGTCAAGTACTTTCTGTTAACATTTTTAATTATTGTTACATGTTTTTAAACTGTAATTTCATTTTTTTTTTCTTATGAGGCTGTTGACAATGGAGTGGTAATATATCCTAAACTTAGGTATTCATTTTTTATACTGAACTCCATTTACTTACATAAAATAAGACGCGTTTCAGGAGAATCTCTCCCATCTTCAGTTGCTTACTGAACCCCATTACTCGAAACGATGGCTAGACACCCAGAAGTTCCTGTGGTGACCTCTGTTGGTTGAAGTAGGAAATTGCTGAGTTCATCCATAGGAGGAAACTAGAAGTTCATTAGGTTTTCTCTATTTTTTAATATGAAAATTTTTTCCCAGGTGGATAACTCCAATGGGTTGTGAAGATGTTTCAGCAGTTTAATTTCTGGTTTTATTTCATGGTTTTTGGTCCAAAAGTGAGCTGCTACTACTGATTTATCCACCTGCTTAAACTGAATATTCCTAAAATATTCTTTCCTCTGAATTTCCAAATTTCTCTTTGTTTTGCCTATGTAGCTGTACTCACAATCTGCGGGTTTTATTTCATAAATTCCTGATTTCTGTTCTGTTGGTATAGAGTCTTTTACTATGCAACCTAATAAATTCTTGATATTATATTTGTTCTTTGTGGCTAACTTTGTCCCATGTTCTTTGAAAATTTTCTTGAACTTGTTGTGGTAAATTGGATGGTAGGTGAAACTTGAATTTGTATTCTTCTTTTGTGTTTTTCAGTGTGGAAACTTCCCTTTTCTCTTTTTGTCTTTTAGATTTATTGATAATTTTTATCACTATGTTGAAACCATTGATTACAGTCATCTTTATTATTTGTTTGTATTCTATTTAGTACTCGCTTCTGTGAGTGGAATATTCATCAATCTGTGTGCCAAACTGTGAAACACTGCATATTTATGTGGAATGGGGTTATAACTCTCATTTTTTATGTAATTTTCTGTGTATGTTTCTTTTCAGTAAATTCCAAAATTCAAATGATTTCCATTTTTTTATAATTTTTAAATCTAGAAATGGTAGCCACTCATTTCTCTCTTCTTCTATGGTACATTGTATATATTTATGTTGCAAATTAAGAAGTTTCAGGACATGTATTGTGTTTCTTCGGTAATGTCATCTACATACCTATACCATGACTTGAAAATTAAAGGGAAAGCTTTTGTGATATGTATTTCAAATGAACTCATGAATAACTCTGCTAGAAAAGGTGACAAAGGGTTTCCCATAGTAAGGCCTGAAACTTGTTGGTAATATTTTTTGTTGAACCTGAAGTAATTTTGTTGAATGCAAATATTAGTAAGTTTCAATAAGTCTTCTATTCCTTCTGTTTTTAAATTTACTGATGTTAACCATTTCTTTAGCATAAGCATAAGCCTCTCTGTAGGTATGCTCGAGAATAAGGCTTTTACATCAAATGATACCATTATATCTCCAGATGTAATTCTGCTATTTTTTAAGTTTTTTGACTAGATCAACTGAATTTTTAATGCTCAAACTTTGGAATCTCTTAAAAGTATTAAAAACTTTGATCAATTTTTTTGCTACCTGGTTTGTGGTAGCAACAGAACAGAAATCAGGAATTTACAAAATAAAATGCACAGATTGTGAGCACAGCTACATAGGCAAAACAAAGAAAAATTTGGAAATTCGGAGGAAAGAACATTTTGGGAATATTCAGTTTAAGCAGGTGGATAAATCAGCAGTAGCAGCTCACTTTTGGACCAAAAATTATGAAATAAAACCGGAAATTAAACTGCTGAAACATCTTCACAACCCATTGGAGTTATCCATTTGGGAAAAAATTTTCATATTAAAAAATAGACAAAACCTAATGAATTTTGAGTTTTCTCCTATGGATGAATTTGGCAATCTCGTACTTCAACTAACAGAGGTCATCACAGGAATATCCGGGTGTCTAGCCATCGTTTCGAGTAACGGTACTTCAGTGAGCAATTGAAGATGGGAGAGATTCTCCCAAAATACGTCTTATTTTATGAAAGTAAATGGAGTTCAGTGTAAAAAATGAATACCTAAGTTTAGGATATATTACCACTCCAATGTCACAGCTTTGTAAGCGCGCGCACACGCACGCACGCACGCATGCACACACACACACAAAAGGTTTAAAAACATGTAACAATAATTAAAAATGTTTTAATTGATGAATACCTAAGTTTAGGATGTAATTTAATTATTGTACTTTCAAGTTTAGAATAACTGAGTCGACTTTGTAACACTTACATCACTAATAGTTTTTAAACTAAAATCACTGTTACAAACGTCCACCATATTTAACTAATTGTACTTTCATCTTATATTCCCTGATTTCAGTTACTCTTAGAGGCTGACCATTTTTTCTTTTAAAGAATAGTGATAAGTTAAAGATCAATTTAGTAGGGAGATTAGTTCTTTATGGCCAACACTGAATTGAGATGTGTTTATTCCAATGCAAAATTTTTCAAAATTGAGTTATACATCATAACCACGTCATTTTGACTTTCCATGTCATCCTGTGTAGAATTTTAGCAAAAGTCAACAAATATCCTGTATAGAAGCAACCCAATTCATGGGGTTTTAGCAAAAACCAATATATGCAATCTGAGAGTTAAAGCAAAAATCTACAAATGCAATAAATTCTTCTTTACTTTCATTTCATATTGAGCAGTTTTTCTTATGAAGTAAGATTGGCTTAAATTGGATTACACTACATTACATTTCACTGTAAAAATCTCTATTTAAATACCAGAACTGTTTCTACACCTCTGTTTGCCATAAGCAATAATAAGCTTTCAGTTTTAACTGAAAATTGTCATGCATCTTATGACATTGATAAGTTGGAGTGTCTTTCAATAAGAGAATGTTTTTCGGTCTTAGGTTGCAAAATTTTGTAAATATTTTTAGTGATGGTTAGCACTTTAGAAAATTTCATATGTTTCACATAAAACATTGTAAAAATTAATATTTTCTTAACACTTCCACCTTCACATAAACACAAACATTTTGTTTTTGATATCTCTTGCTGTGTATGCATCATTTTGAAGGAAAAAATTCTCCACAAGCTCTTCGGCATCAATTGAAATTTAATTCCTACATTCAGAATCAATTTTCTTATTCATTTTTTGCTCAAGTTTTAAGCCAACATTTTTCTCAAATCCTGACATTACAGCAAACCTTATTTATTGAGATAATGGAAAACTCCTTAATGATTTGCAAACTGCTTTACCAACAGCCTGAGTTTTATTAAATTTATTTAAGGGCACTCTTTAATATCTTTGGTTATTAATGTCCCATTTGATTCAGGGCATGAAACAGCTGATAAATTTTGCTTGAAGGCTTCCCATTTCAGACTTTTACATGTCATAAATCAACAACTTTGCTTTACTTTACTTCCCTTTCAAAAGAAGCCATACTTAGGATATTACGATAACCTAAAAATCCATTGGCCTTGGCCAGATTTGAACTGCTGATCTTGGGTCTACAAGGAAAGTAAGGTTACCAACTAGACTACCAGGACTGGCAGCCTGAGGTGTTCTTTGAAGTTTTCTTTTTTTCCTACATTCACATCGTCTTGCAGCAACAGCTTCCTGTATGTTTTTTTTTTTTTCCCCCCTTTTCTTTCCAGACGACATCTGTGAAACTGGTAACTTCCATGCATTGATTTTCGTTTATTTGGAAGTTTGGATATGGCATTTTGCATTTATTCATGATATCTTTAAAAGTTAAAAATTTGTTAGGCTTGGAATTTAGATTAGTTCAATATTTTGTTACACTTTTGACAGTTATATTTTTTACTTTTATTTTTTTAAAATAAATTATTTATGTTTCTCTGTTTTAACAATTAACCTTATATGTATGATATACAGAAAAATTTATAAAATAGTTTTATAATATTCTTACAGATGTACTTATTTCTGTTAGTCTATATAGTATTCAGTTAGTGATGATCCAAGGTCAAATTGTTTTTACTGCCTCTTAAGAGGATGACAGAGGACTGTAAAAATTGTATGGAACTGAAATGTAAATTAAAGAGAGAAAGTAACTAGCAGTTTTATATCATGTTTTAGATAAAAATATTTTTTTTTAATGAAGCAAGAGGTTTGAAAATGTAGACTCTTAGCTAAGTGTTCATTAAAAATTAACTAAACTAATAGATTTAATCTTTTACCTATGTAGGACCACTTTTCATGGAATTAGCTTACTGATTTTTGTATGGTACAAAACACCTTACATTAATGCCTGCGTTAATATCTTCACATCAGAAAAAATTAACATTCAAAAGAGATTAAAAAATTAAAAAGTAAATTGGAACTTGCACAGTGAAACTAATCATATTAATTAATATCATTGTATGATTCATTTGAACTAACACTCTTAAAGCTTCACTTACTTCTCATAAATGTATGGAACCGGTTTTCAGAACATTTATGAGAAGTAAGTGAAGCTTTAAGAGTGTGTAGTTCAACTGAATCATACAATGATATCAATTAATTCCAAAGATAGTTTATCCCAACACACAGGGCTGTTTGTGATCTTTGAGGACAAATTTCAACTGTGTCTTATCTTAAGAAAGGCTGGAGAGCTATGTCTCCTTCACTGTTATGTTAAACTCTAGCTCTACACCTAAATTCCACTGAGGAGGCTTTAACATAATTTTATATAATACAGGCATGTACATTTTATCTGCCCCTCCTTACAGGCCATTTATAATACAAAGATATCTTAAGATAATTGTGTGATTGAGTGGAACTAACACTCTTTTGCTCCACTTACTTGTTTAAATATCTAGGACCGTTTCACGAACACTTTGTTTGCATCGTCAGCACATTGTCAACTAGAGGATAAACCATTATGCTGTTGGGATATATAATTTGCTCTGGTGGAGGTATGATAACTTAAAGTTTATGTTTTCATCACTGGAAGAATTAAAGTTTATCAAAATGCCTTTGTACTTGAAATGTAGATTTTCTCCCATGTTGCTAATTCTGTAGGTCCTTGCACTAATTTTAATAATTTTGTTTTATTCAATATGTTGCGGTTTTCTGTATAGAAATGAGATGCCACTGCTAACTTCTCCAACTACTTGTATTTTATGTTCCTGAAATGTTCTTTTAACTGTGTGCTTATGTTTCTCTTTGGTTTTTTAATGTAGATTTTTTCACATTTTGCATAACTTGTTGTGAAAAAAATCTACATTTGAAAAACAAAGAGAAACTTAGGCACACAGTTAAATAGCTTCAAACAGTTATGAATAGCTTCTGCCCATAGCATAGCTCCACATTCTAAGAATGGAATAAATCATCTTATAGGCTTTATGCCCATTGCAGACTAATTGTTTTTGTCAAGCTGTTTATAATAGCAATTGATTTCTCTGCTGTATGCTTCATACGTGAACTAAAATTGAATTGGCTATATACATACTCCTAGTTATATGAATCCTTCAGTTTTATTTAGCTTTCTATAGTTTAAGTGGATATTTGCTTCCTTACACTCGTTTATTTTCTCTGATATAAAGAATACCTTCGATTTTTGGTAACTGAACTGTATTTTCTTATCAGTACCCATTGCCCTTATCTACTTTAAGTTAGCATTAGCATAGTTCCCAGCCTCTGTTTTATATGCTCCTCTGGTTATCAGGCTCAGTCTTGTTCTGTTAAGAGGATTTCATGCTTAGAAGAAAGTTGTACAGAATATTTCAAAGTCCTGGGCCTCAATAGTACTCTTGTGGGCATCCCTTATGGGCTTCTTTTCCAATTCTATAATTTTGAATTGAAAATGTTGCCATTCTGTGATTGAAATAATTACCTATGTTGTATAAATTCTTCCGGCATTGCAAATCTCTTTAATTCTTCAAGATGCCAGGCCTCCATGCTGCATCTCTTACATCCACACTATGATTATTCCCTATTTCAGTATAAGGGTCCCTTCTACAATTGGTTTTAAGTTATCAAGTGTTCCTACTGTGGCTGAATGCATACTGATTATTTATCATTTAGCCAGTCAGAAAAAATGTGAAAGAGGATCATATCATTCATCACTCTTTACAACAGTTACCTCCCAATATTTATCAGATGTATCAGTAGGTATTTTGACAAGTCAATACTGTCCTCCTTTCCAAGTTAAAACAATCAGTACTATGGTTGAGTGTTTCGTTTTTATGGAAAGTGTCTTTTCCTTAGGCTAATAATGTGCAATTCCTTGGAGAAGTGAGGATAGTTCCAAAAGGTCTAATTAGGACACCACTGACCAATCCATGTTCTCCAGGAGCTTTGTTAGGATTACATTTTTTTATTAATTTATCTGTATGTGTGTGCTTAGGTCTTCTCTTCTGTTTGCTACATAATTTTAATTGTATAATGTGTATGAAACTAGACATTTTTAAATTTTATCATGATGGAAGCATCAATATCTTATAATTTTTTAAGTATTTACAATGACTATTGTATGGCAAACAACATGCTCCTTGGTGCCTGATTTTGCAATTTGAAACCTGTTGGATATTAGGTTAATTAATTCAAATCATTAATCCATATTTCTGTTAAGAATAAAATAAACTGTAATAAACAATTAATAACACATTTGTTGAAACACACTCTTTATATGATATATTTTACACTGCTTAACAGTTTTGGTGATCACCTAAAATATACAATTTAATTTAAATGATATTGAGTGTTAGAGCCAACTTGTAACACTTTCTTGCAATATTGTGTTAAGAAGTGAAATTGCATTGCCTATCAGATGCTGCACTTGAAATATTAAGCATTAGTAAGCTCCACTTTTATTAATGGCTAACCAATAATTTTTAAACAATTGAATAATTCTTCTTTCTTCCATTAAAAATAATAATACCAACATTTATATCTATGATGTTCTTTAAACTAAGTTATTTGTACAGAATTATACTACTGCAGAAAATAAATGGATACTTTAGTGCATATAGTAATGATATGCAAATAATGACATGATTATGAAATTGCCTGAAGTATTAAACATAAAAGGAATAAAGTATATACAATCACATGACATTTTTCATATCCTTTCATGTATCATTAGTTTAACATTTCTAACTTTTGTTTAAATTAGCACTGTTAATAATAATTACACATTCTGCACAGCACCAAATATGTATTTATCTCAGGTTAAATATCACAGCTACAAGATGTAATTTTTAATTACATTATTAGCCATAAACAATTCCATGTAATTAAAAGTGAAACATATATACATACCATTCATTTCTTTCATTGCTTTAATAAAATCCTGAGGATCTTTGAAACTCACAAAGCCAAAGCCCTTCGTTTTGTTTGATCGTTTATCACGAACAACTTTTGCTTTCAGAAAGGACTGATATTTGCTGAATGCTCTAGTCAAAATTTCATCTGTCACATCATTCCCCAAGTCACCACAAAATATTCTGAAATCATCTGGAATAAAAGAAGTCATATATAGCTAGATAATATGTTGTCAAGACACAACTAAATATTAATTTGTTATTATATAGCATTCTGGTACAAGGATGTAATGATCAATTACCACTTTCACTGGTACTTGATTATTATTCAATAAAAAGATACATTTTATTCATATGTGATATATTATTAAAATTATATTTATCATAAACATTACCTATTGACTACCTGCCTAATGAATTTAATATTTTATCTTTATAAGTTTCTTTTTAATATTTTCATAGATGACATCAACAAAACATTAGCTGACTTCCCAAAGGCAAATGTGGAATTGTTTTCAGATTGTACTGCCATATGAATTAGCCAAAAAAAGTAAGCAGAATAAATAACACTACAAAAAAACTAGAAAATGAAATGTGGAAAATTATCAATAGCATGGAAATATGGGCATCCACCAACAATATGGAAATAAACACTAAAAAGATGGTTTTCCAGCTTTTCAGTCTTCAACACACTACAGATGACTTACAGCTTAAAATCAATAATGAACTACTACAAGAGAAAGAACAGACTAATTATCTTGGTATAACACTTGAGAAAAAACTTTCCTTCTCTGAACAGATCAATGTAACTAAGAGAGTGAATAAGAAGAACAGCATATTAAGAATACTAGCTGGAGTCAAATGGGGAGGATCCATAGGTCTCCTAAATGACACATACAAAAGATACATAAACCCCAATTTGCTCTAATGGAAGTGAGATAATGTCCACAATAAACAACCAACTTAAAACTAAATTGGGTACAATACAATCTAGGTCCATTAAGAATAATAACAGGAGCCATTAAAACAACAACTGCTATAATGCAGAGCATAACTAACAACCTGCCAATTAAAATAGAGCTAGATATTAAAATGGCTATACTGGGACAGAATTAAATTTTTTTAAAAATTGTAAATCTTTAAAAAAGTTTTGATATGGAACTAACACAGTGAAACTCATGTGAATTGAATCTATCGTCTTAACATTCTTCATGCTTCACTAACCTTAAAAATATATGGAACCGGTTTCAAAGATATGTTATCTCCATCTTCGGCCGTGGACGACTGGTGTGAAAGGTTGTTGTTGTATAGTATCAGAAGCCATGTTCGGCTCTGGTGAAACTTTTATGAACTTAAAATTTATATTTTCTTCTTTTGGAATGTCAAAATTCATCAAATGACCCTTATGTTTGTAGATGTAAATCTTTTCCCAAATATCCAATTCTACTGGTCCCTGTACAGTTCTCAATAATTCAACTTTTTTCTTTATATCATGATTTTCCGTCCAAAATTGATATGCCACCGCTGATTTTTCTATTTGTTTGTATTTTAAATTCCTCACAAGTTCTTTAAGACGTATCCCCACATTCCTCTTGGTTTTTCCTATGTAGATCTTATCACATTCAGCATATGAAATCTTGTAAATTCCTGCTTTTTTCTCCTTTGGGGTATTATCTGTAGTATTGTCTTTCAAAACGTTGTTTAGACTAAATCTATTAGTGGGAGCCAATTTTGGTACAGATATGTTGATAATGTTTTTGCCATAGTTAATGAAAAGTTAATTGAAGATGCACTAAAGATTTTGAATATTCAAGTATTCAAGAGATAAAGATATAAAATTCACACATGAAATAGAAACAGACAATATGCTGCCTTTTTTGGATATTAAAATTATAAAAAGTAAAGAAAACCTTAAATTTGGCATATATAGAAAGGACACACATGCAGATAATTATATCAAAGAAAATGGTTTTAATCCTATGGCTCATAAACATGCAATTTTTAATAGTCTGACAAGCAGAATGATCAATTTGCCAATCAGTAAAGAGGAATATAACATGGAATATAAAAAAATTAAAGAAATAGCAATTTTAAATGGTTTTAATGAAGACTTAATACGTAGTAAGATTAAAAAATTCCAGAAGAAGAAAAGAATTGAAAATTGCACTACATTATCAACAGTTAAAGAAAAAATGTCCTTTAAAAAATTCACATATAACCCAACAGTGGTGTATAAATTTCAAAAAATATTTAAAGATGTTAATATAAAATTGGCTCCCACTAATAGATTTAGTCTAAACAACGTTTTGAAAGACAATAGTATAGATAATACCCCAAAGGAGAAAAAAGCAGGAATTTACAAGATTTCATGTGCTGAATGTGATAAGATCTACATAGGAAAAACCAACAGGAATGTGGGGATATGTCTTAAAGAACATATGAGGAATTTAAAATACAAACAAATAGAAAAATCAGCGGTGGCATATCACTTTTTGACGGAAAATCATGATATAAAGAAAAAAGTTGAATTACTGAGAGATGTACAGGGACCGGTAGAACTGGATATTTGGGAAAAGATCTACAAACATAAGGATCATTTGATGAATTTTGACATTCCAAAAGAAGAAAATATAAATTTTAAGTTCCTAAAAGTTTCACCAGAGTCAAACATGGCTTCTGATACTACACAACAACAACCTTTCACACCAGTCGTCCACGTCGAAGATGGAGATAACATATCTTTGAAACCGGTTCTGTATATTTTTAAGGCTAGTGAAGCATGAAGAGTGTTAAGACGACAGATTCAATTTACTGGGACAGAAATTAAGCAATAATTAACGCAGGAATAAATGGTTTCATATTCCTGATAGCACACAACGATTAAAAACACTACAGACTTTAAAAAATTACACACCTAAAGAAGATTTAGACAAATTTTTAAAAATAAGCACTAAAGCTGTCATTATACCAACTGATCCTTTACAATATATAGATATCAGCATAAACTATATCTGGATACAACGGTCTCTAAGAACGACCCACCTGAGGTATTAAGATTGATAGCACTAAACTATTATTCAACTAATACATACAGATGAACCTTTTAAAAATGGAGAAGCAGGCTTTGGAATATACTGTAAAGAATTATCACAATATATGGGACAGTATGCTAACAATTTTGATGGCAAAATAATGAACATTAGAGCAACTTTACAAAATCTACTGTATAAACCTAAAATAAATAAAAGGATGTTATCTTAAGTGACTCAAAGTATAATGAATTACAGTTACCCACCAACATATGCTATAAATGAAATAAGAAAACTATGCCATACAATCCAGATCAGACATACAGAAATAGTTTTACAATGGATCCTAAACCATATAGGATTAAAGGGAAATGAGAGCAGTCACCATAAAATTAAAACCATCTTTTGAACTAGAACTTTGTTCTAAATTTAAATTAATAAAAAGATTAATAACTGAACAACGTAATACACAACAAAAACTTAAAGGAAAACCATATGCAGATCTAATTACTTTCAAACATCTTTTACTGAAACCAAGAAAAATTTCAGCTGCCAATTTCGCTTAATTGTTCAGCTTGATTGCCTGTCAGAACATCTCTTCAGGATGAAATTAGTCATAGACAGTCACTGCCCATTGTGTAAGGGTAAAAATACTGCCTTATAAAAAGAACATCTACTGAAATGCAGCCAACTTGATAGCAACAAACAAATGAGAAATACTTTGGAAGCTCTTTATTGGAAAACTAGGGAAAACATGATAAATATCAGCCTTTCCAATAGCCACTAGCAAGCAACCATCTTTTTAAGGTTAAGTATGTTATTTGTTTAAACTACAGAGTAGTTGCAATAACTGTTCTTATTTTCAGTGAATATTTGATGTTTCAGTGGACATTATAAATGACAAGCAATTTACTGATCCTGAAAAGAATAAGTAGTTAGCACATAATTAAAACAAAAAACTGATGTATGATGTTAGTGAGCAACAAATGCCTGATCATACACTGGCTGCAGGTCCATCTTGTTCATTTGCTTAAACACACACAAATTAAAAACTTTAATAAAGTGGTTCATGAAATTATTTGAAGTTTGGTTTTTACATGCACAATGGTACATGATAAACTTAACTAAAACATGTGCTGTGTTCAGAAATATTGGGTAATGGTTGCATAAAGTCATCACATCTTAGCAAATTATCTAACAGCAAAATATCCTCAATATGAATTCAACAACTGAAACTTTTCAGTTCTTGTTTGGATTCCTTAAATCTGCCATATAGATATTCATGGAAGTTAGTGATAAATGCCTAAAAGCATCCTCTGATATGTCTTATTTGATAGCAAGGAGAGAAGAAAGAAAGAGAGAAATAGTTGGATGACAAAGTTAAACTCTTTAGGACAATAAAGAGCAGTGGGAAATTTCCCTTGTAGACAGATAGAAGTAAAATGAACCAGATGATGAATATGTTAGGTTCATTTCAACAATGGCTTACTAGAAAAACCATTTTACTTTTAGGTGCCAAGAGAAAGTTGTACAGATGAGGATATATTTTTTCTACAAAGCACTGTATACGATGAAGCAAAGGCAACTATTAATGGGACTGCTTTGCTTTAACTTCAGTGAAAAAGGAGCTGAAAAGCAAAGTAGCAGTGTAACACAAGATGCTCAATTTACTAACTGTAACAATTACACAAGCTTTAGCTGCAAAAATTAAATTAAAAATTAAAACCACTATGTGAAATTAAAATCCTTCAATAGCATCGATGTGAAAAGTGATCATTGAAGCTCATGGCAATGTTTCATGGGATAAAGTGTTGAAAATAGTTGTAAACTTAAGAATGACCTTACAATTTTTCTTTTAAACAGAACCTCTCTTTGGTGGAGGTTCACTGTGTCAATAAATCTCGACGTCATAATGCTGTGCTGCTTATTTGGTATCTTACAGAACACCAAACTTTTGAATTTCCTACTGCAGGTTCATGAAAACATGTAAAAAGACAGCTGTATTTAAAACAATTTGGTGGAGAAGCAATATTTGAAACAGCATGAAACAGTCATATTTTACCAAGAGTTCAGTGAATAAGATTACCCAACCATCCTTTCAATCAGCATTTTAATTTGGAACACTTAACTAACTTGAATAACTTTTCTGAAGAATTTTTTGGGGAAGAGTATTCAAGGAAAAGGGATGCGGTCTATGAATGCACCAACACAGCTGCTTTGAATTAAAATGAAGAAGAGTTAGCTGAAATTAGGAAAAGATGTTAATCTGCAGGTTGAATTTTAATTGAAATCTTGTATAACTAAAAAGAGAATACAATGAAGCATTTGCAATTATTGTTAATATGTCATGTCAGTTTGGGCCCACTTGCATATGTAAAAAAAGTATCCTCTATCATTATCAAAACATAACATAAAATTAAGTTAACTTTGGGACTACATCTGCAGATATCTGTTTTAGAAATGGAGCTATGGTTTGATAAAATAATGCAATCACATTATTCCCACTGACTTGAATTTATGAATAAGAAAGTAACTAATATTGATATAGAGTTGATTTGGTAACATTTATACTTCACTTAGTTTTTAAATGGGACATGTTTCAGGAACATCATCGGCAGAATACCAACTGGTAGATGCATACTATGTAGGCGAAAATTTATCAAATATATCCAAAGAGGGTGTCTTGCGTTTCAGATGCACTTTTTATTTTTTATTTTATCCGATGTCATTCGTTCCAAAGGTTTGCAAGGGTGTTTCAATAATTTTCTTTTTTATCAATTTCATGATTTTTTGATCAAAAGTGATTTCTCTATCTGTTTGTAATGGATATTTCTGAAATGTTCTTTGGTATGAATTTGCAATTTTTTTTTTTCATGCATACCTGATCACAGTCTTCGCAATTGATTTGGTACATACCTGACATCTTGTCAGAAGATATATGATCTTTACAGGAGGGTTGTAATAAAAGTTTAATACTGTGGACATTTTGAGCAGCCAATATTATTTTTTATTCATTTAAGAACTTAGGAAAAATTAGACATTTTTAAAAAATTCTGTTGGAAATCACACAGTGAAGCTTGTTAAATGTATATTATAACTAATTTACATTATTTTTTGTTTTTAAGTTTATTGAACATGCTTGGGTGGTACGTAAATATTTTTTAATTGCATATCTTTTTTTATATGTATATGATAGCAAACTTGTGTCCTTGATATCATTATTTCTTTTAAACTTTTTAATTGTTTTATCTACTAATGGCCAAGAAAGGAGTGTTTAAGGATTAATAAGGTTGTAAAGATCAGAAGAGGAAGATGATAGGCAAATATTTTTGTTAAAAAAGGGATGCTAAGGGGATATAAGTGTCAAGTGTAGGATAAAAAGAGATGAAAAAATTAAGGAAGCTGTGACAGCTAAAGATAGTAAATATATATGGTCAGTTGTTAAGGGTATCTCCAGAAAAATATAACACCAATGAAATGGAAATATACTTTAGAAATCTATTAGGGGGTGGAAAGTTTCAGAGTTATGAATTAAATTTAGAGAGTACTGTGAACAAATTGGAATTTTTAGATAAAGGGATTACTATGAATGAGATGGGGTATCAGATCAAAATTTTGAAAAGAGAAAGGCTTTAGGAACAGATGGAATTTCAGGAGAAATTTGAAAAACATTTGTGGAAATGGAAGGAGGTATGAGGCTGCTAACAGAGTTATTACATAGGGTTAAGGAGAGGAAGATAATATCTAAGAGCTGGAAAGTGAATATGATTGTACCACTAAATAAAGGGAAAGGTGATTAAATAACCCAAGCAACTAAAGAGGAATTATTATATGTTTTAGGTCAAATTATCTGGCATATTATCTGCAAGGTTGCATCGGTGAGCAGAAATAGAAATTATCAAAATTTCAAACAGGTTTCAGAAAGGAAAAGAACAATAGATAATATACTGATAATTCGTAATATAGGAGATAATATTTAGGATCTACAAGAGGTAGGGTATATATTTTCTTAGCAGATTTTGAGAAAACATTCAATACAATAAATAGGGATGCATTGGCATGCAAATTGAGGTGCAAGGGAGTCAACACTGAATTTATTCTAGGAATACAAAAATTATATGAAGGAATCAGGTTTTGTGTCAGATGTGAACTACAGATTTTATCGGGAAATATTTGGGTTTGAGACAAGGATGTAAACTGAGCCCAATATTATTTAATTTATTTTTAGTTGATAGGCGCTGCCCAATTATTGGAAAGCAGGAAGTACCAGGTTTGCTTTTCACTGACAACCTCAAAACAGGAGCATTAACTATGATAAGATTAAAACATGCCATTGATGAAAGCATTACATTTTGACGGAATGGGTCTAAGGATGAAAGTAAAAAATCAAAGATAATAGTATTTTAAATAAGATCAAAATTAAGGAAAGATGAGTGATGGTTTATAAATATAGACTCAATAGAAAGAGTAGAAGAATTTGATTATTTGGGGGTGAGATTTATGAGTTACAGAAGATAGGAGGTGCAAAATGTGCACAAGCCAAAGGTAAATTAGCTATGAAAGCTATCAGAATAAGTTTGTATAAAGTTCCCATATTGTCAATAAAATAGTTAGAAAGACTATGTGAGGGTGGTTAAATCAAACATGATGTATGAAGTAGAAATTTGGGAATGTCAAAGGGGTGGCCGACAATGGTTGATGTGCTACATAGAAGATTTATAGAGAAGTTTGGTGTTACCTTGAGATGTACTGAAAAGAGGGAGTTGGTTTGGGGAGGTGGGGAAACTATTAGAAGTTTTTTGTATCTGGAATTTTGGTTCCTTTTGGAATTTGTGTTTTTTTTTTTTTTTTTTTTTGGTGCCAAAAATGATCTTCCACTGCTGATTTTTCTGTGTGTTTATACTTTACATTTCTCATGTGTTCCTTAAAACGTATAGTAATATTTCTTTTTGTTTTGCCTATGTATTTCATGTCACAGTCTTTGCAACTGATTTCATAAATGCCTGATTGCTTTCCTGGTGGAATTTTGTCTTTTGTGTTGGTGTTTAAGTGGTTTTTTAAACGAAGTTTTTTTTTTTACTGGGGCCAAAATGATGTTTGCCTCTTTAAAATCTTCTGGAATTTTCGGTGTGCCCATGGGTGGAATGTGAATTTTTTACATACATGATTTCCTTTGTAGCCTTTTAGTGTGGTGATGTCCTTTATTTGTTTTTTCTTTCTGAATTCCTCTATTTTCTTGTTGACAAGATCTATTGTGTAGCCATTTTTCTGTGCTATATCTATGATTTTTTGGTAGTCCAATTGGTATTCTGTCTTGCTTATTGACAGGTTTGTTAATCTGAATGTGAGGCTGTTGATTATGGCTAATTTTTGTTGTTTTGGATTGTGGCTGTTATTTTTTATATAATTATCTGTGGGGGTATCTTTTCTGAATATGCCTAATTTCAGTGTATTGTCATTTTTTATAATTTTTATATCCAAGAAGGGAAGAACCTTGTTGTTTTCTAATTCCATTGTGAATTTAACAGTACTGTTTTGTAGATTAAGTAGTTTTATTGCATCCTCTTTCCATTTTTCATTTACTATTGCAAAGACATCATCCACATAACGGTACCAACATTTATATATATGTGGAAAAGCCTCAACTAATTTTATTAAAAAAAAACTGATGTACATATCCGCCAAGAATGATGAAAGTGGGTTTCCCATTGCTAGACCCTTCTTTTGTTTATACCTATTGTCTCTGAATGTGAAGTAGGTTTGATTTATGCAAATTCTGGTGAGGTTCAGATATTGTTCTATTACTTCTCCAGGTAGGTTTATTGAAATTAGCCATTTCTTTACAATATTTATTAGATTTTCTTTGGGGATGCTAGGAAACAGAGAGACCACATCATAAGAAATTAGTAAATCCCTCTTTTCTAGCTTTACATGTCTGATTTTATCTATTAATTCTGATGAGTTCTTTATACTTTAGCTTTTGTATTTTGGTAAGGTGTTGAATTTTTTTAAAAGGCAATTGGCTAAATTGTGTGTGGGTGAATTTTTTGTGCCTACAATAGGTCACATTTTATTACCAGTTTTATGTATTTTAGGTAGGCCATAAATTCTAGGTGTTGTAGGGTTGTCTGGTATAATATTCTTTTCTTCCTCACTCAGAATTGTTATATTTGTTAATAGTTTTCTTACTGCACTCATATATTTTTGTGTGGGGTCTGTTTTCATAATCTGTCTCATTCATTATTACTTTTTTGTTCCCTTTGTCAGCTCTGCTATAAATAACATCTTTTTCTTTCAAAGATCTGAGTACCCTATCATGTGGCCTTTTTTGATTATTTTCTTTTCTTATTAGTTGTTCTAGGACTTTTCCACATTGTGTTCTTGTGCTATTTTTTTCCTTCATCTGGTTTGTTAAAAATTGCTGTTTCTATGTCTGCTACATACTCTTCTATATTTCTAGAGTAATCTATGCAAGTATTTAACCCCATAACCTCAACTTAGGTATTCATTTTTTACACTAAACTCCATTCACTTACACATTCTCCCGAAACGTGTCTTACTTTTCATTTTTTACACTAAACTCCATTCACTTACACAAAAGTATGACGCGTTTCGGGAGAATGTGTAAGTGAATGGAGTTTAGTATAAAAAATGAATACCTAAGTTGAGGTTATATTGCCACTCCATTGTCAACAGCTTCGTAAGTACAATATTTAACCCTATGTTTAATAGCTGTAATTCATTTACTGAAAAGTATTTGTTTGATCTGTTTATGACATTTTCCATTGTGCTGTTTTGAATTTCTTTTTTTTCTAATTATAATTTTTCGTTGTTTCTGTCTAAGGTTATTTAGTTTTTTGTTTATGGTTTCCCATTTTTGTTTTACTTCCGCGTTTCTAATCTCAAAAATTTTTTCTTCCAGGTTTCTCCATAAGGTTGTGTCTAATTGAGGTGCTTATTTTAAATGAAGCTCATAAGTTCACATCCAAATCACTTATGACTTTATAATGGTTAATTTTTTCTATTTCCAATACTTTCTTTTCGGTGGCTATTTGAGTTTTGCTGTTGTTGGCTTTTATTGTCTTCCTAACGAAAGTGAGCGTTAACCTCTCTTTTATGCAAGTGTTTATGAAATTAATGTCTATGGATCTTAACTTTTTCCTTAGCCTATATTTTATGAACTTTTTTATATTTGGTTTAAGTTTTCCAAGCATGTTAGAATGAAAATCGATGAATGGTGACGGCATATTCTCTATCTTGCTGCTTCATTTTAGCCACATGGTTCTGCTTTCAATGGAATCTTTAATATTCTCCAAATAAACTGACATTTTTTACGTAGTTTTTTGCATGGGGGATTTTCACAGTGAAATATAGTATAATATGACAAATTTATTATTACGAAATCACTCAAATTTCACTAATTTTGTTCCACTTACTTGGACAGTTTCAAAGGCGTTTGTCTCCATCTTGGCCTGATCCCACTGGCCGCTTCCCAATGTGGTATTAAGATGTCGCTCTGTGGCTTTAACGAACTTATTGATGAGGTAACTGTTGTTACAACAGTTAACACTAAAAGGCTACAAAGGAGATTATATATATATATATATATATAAAAATTCACATTCTACCCATGGGCATACCAAAAATTCCAGAAGATTTTTAAAGAAGCAAACATAATTTGGCCCCAGTAAAAAAAAAATTAGTTTAAAAAACCACTTAAACACCACCACAAAAGACAAAATTCCACCAGGAAAGCAATCAGGCATTTATGAAATCGGTTGCAAAGACTATGACATGAAATACATAGGCAAAACAAAAAGAAATATTACCATACGTTTTAAGGAACACATGAGAAATGTAAAATGTAAACACACAGAAAAATCCGCAGTGGCAGACCATTTTTGGGAAATGAATTCCAAAAGGAACAAAACTATTAACAGCTCTTCAAAAACCCATAGAATTAACAGTACGGGAAAATATATTTATAATGGTTAACTTTGATCTCCCAAACAACATTTACCTCATAAATAAGTTCGTTAAAGCCACAGAGTGACATCTTAATATCACACTGGGAAGCGGCCAGTGGGACCAGGCTGAAGATGAAGGCAAATGCCTTTGAAACATGTCCAAGTAAGTAAAACTAAATTAGTGAAATTTCAATGATTTCTTAATAATAATTTGTCATACTATTAGAAGATATTTGAATGGCACATGTGTGAAAGTAACATCAGTTGATTTTGGAAAGATAAATGCAGAGGATAGAAGATATAGAGAAACAAGAGATTTGGTTAGCTTAGAGGATAAAAGTTCTTTAAACTTATATAAAATAGTTACAGAAATTGGAGCTGGTAGAAATATATAGATAAATGTGATCAATTCAAAAGAATAGGTCTAGCATGGATGTATTCAGGAGTATTATTTATAAAAGGATTAAGAAAAAATTTTAAAGTACGTATTACATGTGAGAAAGTGGATAGTACATTTCAATGTCTAATAGAACGTGAAATGGTAAAAAGATAATATCTGGGATGAAAAACAGGACAAACTACAAGAAGATAGTGGCAATTAAAATGTTATCAGATAGAAAAAGTAAACAGAATTCTTAGGAAAGGTAAGAGATAAGTGGGGGGTTGAGGGCACGTACAGTTGTGAAAATGATAATTTATTTTAGCAGTTCTGTATGGGACAACGCTAGTTTTGATATTACTAAATTCTTGGATATTTTGTTTCTTTATGTAAATTTAATCTGTTACCCATTTAAACCCCACACTGGGTGTTCCCAGATACCCAATAACAGATCTAGGTATTTAAATCGGCCAGCAATTTCAATTTCTGAACAAACTTTTATAATTTATTTACTTTTTATCACATTTTAATGAAACAAAAACTGAATTAAATGACATTAAATGTAGTATGTGCTAAATACAACAATACTGTATTTATATAGAAAATGCAATAAAAAATAAAACATTTTAATTTTTAAGTGTATTTTAGGTGTCTCTGATTACAATTTAAGGAGCTAAAGGAGTCTCTCTCTCTCTCTCTCTCTCTCTCTCTCTCATCATTCTTTCTATGCTAAGAGAGTAGGTTTTTATATACACACTGTGTATGGCTTTAGATGAGGTTGAAACTAAATATTATTGCATTGGCATGACACAATAAGCTTAGCTTGCTATGCTTAGGTCAGCTATATAATTTACAGCAGCTGAGATAGATAAGTGTGGAACTGGCACTAGAATCTGTTCTAGGTGCCAAAATGTTTGGGTTTGTTTATTTGAGAATATTTTCATTTCAGCTAAATACTAATAAGACAATATTCACTTGAGAGAAATGATAACGTTACAAATTTGTTAACTCCAATTTGAATCTTGGCTTCAACTTGTGGTGTAGCTTTAGCTTGTTTAGGAAGTATTTGTGCTTCTGAAATAACTTCAGAGGATATTGCAAAACTTTTGATGTGTGACAGTGATTTGGATATTGATGGGGAGTTTTCCGATTTTGAAGCTGGTTTTGAGGAAGTGGGAAGAAGTGAAGATGAAAGTGGCTTTGTTTATGTGGGTATTTGTGCAGAGAGAGGGTTATGGAATTCCGAAAACCATTGCAGCACAAAAAGATACATTTTCTGGACTACAACTTGTGGTATACAGACTCACACAACAGCCAACCAATTGATTTTGTTTGTCTGCAAATTTTTCACTGCAAATTTAATAACTCTTGCAGTTACTGAAATATAATGTATATGAATGTCAAGTGCACAAAGACCTGACCTCAAAAGGCAAATTAGGACTTAAAAAGTAGGATACAGAAGTGATCAGATGTAACACAGAATTGGTGGAATTATTACAGAGGGTTTTATTTGAAAACCTATATTAGATATGTACTGGTCTATGCTATTAACTTTGTTTTTGCAAAATGTATGTCAAACAAGTTTTCCCTCATATTGTGGTTTCTTCACATTTCTTTCATTTCATTAGCACAGAAAATATAAGTGATATTTTACACAAAATTAGGTTTATTTTTTATTACCTTATTATAAAATTCAAAGAAAAGTATATTCCTAGTGAAAAGGCCACTAATTGATGCTCTGGAAGCAATATATCAAAACAAAAAAGAACCAGATTTGGCATAAAGAGTTTTGATCTTTGTGAAAGTATGTCTACAATAGCTGTATTTACACTGGCAAAGGGACTAGACTAACAACACATGAGAAAAAGAACTTGGGGTTATATGGCTCCATGGAACTTGTGCTTGATCAGGTTAGACCTGTATATCTAGATAACTGGTACAGCTCCCCTCGGATATTTATTGTTTTATATAAAAGAATGGCAAATGCCATTAGAACAGTACATTCAAATCATATTGATTACCAAAGTATGTGAATGTACAGGCTTTAAGGGAGAGGAAATGGAGGAGTGTCAGCTTCCACCTTTAACCTACATTGCTTGGCATGATAGAAGGGTAGTTATGGCTCTATCTAATTACAGTTCCAAAATTTTTATGAATGATACAGGAAAGCTAGATGCTAAAATCAAAATGGCAACTTTAAGCCTGATATTATACATGAATTAAATAAGGAAATGGATGCTGTTGATTTAGTGGATCAAGTATTGCAGGCTCTTTATGAAAAACTATGTAAAATAGTATGACAAATATTTTTTCACAAGTTGGACATCATCATATGCAATTTCTTGGTAATTTGGAGAGCTCTAAAAAATAAGACATATCTGGATTTTCACATATCAATTGCTCGCAGCCTTAAAGCAAGCTACCAAATTCCAAGGCCTGCACACACAGGGAGTAGAAAGTGTAAAACACGTGCCACCCTCAGATTGATGGAAAAACCCTTCCCTAAAAGAACACTGTCAATTGGATAAACGTTGCATCTGTTTCAGAAGTGTGTGGTATGCCACAAAAGGGCTTGGTTACATACAAGGAAACCAACATGATTTGATAAGAATGTCCATTTTGGGGAAAAGGTTAATTCTAATGATCTTTGCTGAAATAAAAATCATTCATATACAGTATGCTGTAACAATTCCATTGCATATTTCAGGTTATGAGCAAAGATTTAGTTGCATGAATCTTATAAGAATTGAAACTGCCTCTCAGTAAAAAGAGTTAGCACTCTGTTAACAATAAATCTTGTTGTCAACTGGTTGACAATGTGAGGAATTCACCTCACGAAACATGTCCCAAAATTACTTTTATAAGTGTGTTTGTGAAACTTCAAGAGAGTTTTAATGTGATGATATGATTTTTAGTGGTTTTACTTTAAACCAAAATAAGATTATAGGTTTGTTTTTTAGAAATTATCATTATAAAGAAACATAAATTATAACATAAGAATACTCTATCAACAGTTTTAAAAACTCTATCAACAGTTCTGAATTGAAATTCTACTGCATTGCTACAGAACCACAAATGACACTTTCATAACAGAAACACACATCTGCACATTATTCATTAAATTATGTTATAATATCACTTCTGATAATGTGATTAATTTTGATATCTTGTGAAAATAAAAACTGCACCATTAACATTTACCAATTGAAGATCAAAAGCCACAGCACACCTTCTTTACATCATTAACTTATGTATAAATTAGTGATGAAAAGATAACAGCATTCTGATCTATTCTTATTTACATTGACTAAAATGAAATTTATTAAACTTGACTAAATGTTTATTTTTGTAACATGGTCAGCATACCTGGATTCTGGGTTCGATTTCCAGATATGGCATGGAGATTTTTTCTTGGCTAACAAGATTCTCATGGCCCCTTGTGTGGTTTGATTTAAGGGTTCAATGATGCAACATTATCATCTTCATGACCACTTCCATAGTCTGTGTGCTTGCAAATCAGAGATCCTGGGTTTGAATCCCATAATGTCAGTTGCCTGTGTAAGGTTTTATCTTATGTTTTTCCCCACCCTGAAAAACTGAAACCATAACTGTTGCAGGCCCCAGGTTCATTTACACACTATTTCATGAAATGACCTTAGTTGTGATGCAGGAATTTAAAAAAAGTTAATATATTTGCACCTTAAGGGTGGCCAGACTCAAAAGACAGTTAAAATACTGCCACTCCAGGAGAAAAATGCCCAAGTTCCATGGAAACAGGACCATATTGGAAAAAGCAAAGGAAGAAAAAAAAATCTTGTTAACCACTGAGCACAGAAAAAGATGCGCTGCTAAGACTATTTTACTTTAAATGTGGTTTCCTATTGTCTTCTAAAAGGACCTTATTTGGAAAACATCTCTGAATTTGTTTGAATTATACAAACAAATGAACAGATTCAGCTCTTTCCCTTATGACCCAAATAGATGTTCAGATTATTTATCAGCTGTTAGAGCCAATGCTTAAAAGTAGCATAAATGTTGCTTATAATGGTAAACTTATTTTTTTTCAGACTATATGATAAAGAGGTACTCATTTTACTTTAGAAGCATTCTCCCTATCACATAATAAAAACCATATGAATTTTACAAAACTTCACCACTCAGCTTGAACAATTGCAGCTATATAAAATGATTCTGCTTAAACAAGCACTTATCACAATATGATATAAAAAACAGAATCACAAATCTTTACCTTCTTCCCATTCCAACAAGGAGTTATCCTCCCAAATCTGCCCTCCAGCCATTCGAACAACTTTTTTTTTCTTCTTCTCCTTACGTAGATTAGGTGGAGGATTTACTTCTTCTCCTATGGTGGCAGGACCAACAGTTACCGTGTGCACAGTGCTGGCTTTCACTTTCTCAGCCATATCCCTAGCCTTTGACATCTCCATTGTGGGTGATCCATTGGCACCTTCAGAGATCTTTTCATTTGCTTTCTGCTTTTTGTTCTTGCGTTCAATCTCTTCTGGTGGCAGCTCAGGTTTTGATACATATAGTTTTGGTGTGGCACTGTTTAAAAACAATAAATTATCACACATCTATTATGGAGAAAGAGAGAGAAAACAAGTAAGGGACAGAATTAGAGGGAGAAACTGGCAGATATTAGCAATCTTTCTAGTTTATATGTTCAGGATGGTAAATGATGATTAAAAATATTAAATAAACATTTTTCTGCACAATCAAGAGACCAAAAGTACTTGTAGCTACCTCTATCTGAATGTAATTATTTTGGGTAAGTGTGTTTTAAACAGGATTTAAACTTTCACCTTCACCTCACCATAGCAGGATGGATGAACAGGCAGACTGATAGGTAGATGGAAGGGATGGATGCCATAACAATGACACAAATCATTGTTATACTTGTTGCAATACACAATGGCATCATATGGAAGATGACTTATGAATGCACAGTGTGCTTTGCCAAGTTAGGTGAGCATTTACTGTTGGAGTGAGGGTCTGTACCCAAAAACATATATATATAAATTATAATTAATCTGTTGTCTAACACACTCTCATACTTCACTTACTTTTTTAAAGTAGTCAAGCTGGTTGAAGATGGAGAGGATGTATCTTCAAAATCGGTCCCATCGCATTTAAAAAAGTAAGTGAAGCATAAGAGTGTGTTAGATGACAGATTAATTATAATTTACATTAACAAGCTTCACTGTGCGAGTTCCAAAAGAATTTTTTAAAAATATCTTATTTTTCAAAAGTTCTAAATTATCATCTCTCAAGTTTATTATAACTGATTATATAACATCATCCCCAGCTATTTCTTTATGGAAATCCCCCGAAGCTGCTCTGCATGCCTCATGTCACCCAGTCCTCTCATTTTACATTGTCTATTGCCTTGTGCATAAGTTTTTCTATGTCTGCTAGTTTGAAAGTTGTGCTTCAGTCTGGAGCCTCTCACTTAACTTTGGCCCAAACAGGGTTATGTTGACACTGGTAAGGAGGAAGTCTAATCACTTCAAGTCCCATTTCATTAGCTATCCTGTTCAATTCTTATTGTTAACCTTGGGTTTTAAATGGCATGACAGCTGTAGTAACTCAGAGATGATATTTGTCGAACTGTGTTTAGTATTGTTTTTTTCTAACCAATGTAGTATATCCTGTTTCTTGGTGCTGCTGTTTGAAATTTTTTTAAGAGTGGTATAGAACCCTCTTCTAAGGAGCACAATAATTTATTTGTAAATCAGTTTTTGATATGAACAAAATATTAATTTGCTCTCTGGTATGAAACTGCTATTTTCCAACCTTGCATAAGCTGACTTCCCTTCCCCTGAGGGAATACTACCTACCTCTAGAATCTTGCCAAATATATTTCCTAGAACGATTCTAGAATGGCTTTGATTGACCCATGTTTTGTCTAAATAAACTCGAGGTCGAGTGTTCCCTGCAGCTTTAAGCTGGTTCATTTTCCTGAGAAATTTAATGCAAGCAGCTACAATATGCACCCTTTCTATAAAGAACTTCCTACCAATGTTTGTTTTCCTACATTTGAATGCAATAGATTCATTATATTATAAATAGATCTCATCAAGACTTTATAATTCATTTTTTCTCTCATTTCCAGTGTAAATTTTTTTGCATTTGGATACTCTCCTTGATCATAATAACTCAAAATTGTCCTGCACAAAACATCTTTTAGGTCATCTAGCTCTGTAATTGCTTTTGCAAAGTTTGTGTTTTTCCTGGAGACTTAAATACTGTGCAACCCCTTGTTGAACAGCAGAAATAGCTTCAGAACATATTCTTGAAAGTGTATGCACACTGCCTACACCACAAGCCTGAACTGTCATTTCTTGTGTTTTAGTGAAATCCACAGCTGCTCTGTACTCAGGAAAAGAAAGTTTTTTTAAGAATTTATACACATTATTTCACTTTTCCACTCTGACTATGTAACATTTTGTGTTTATGAATTGAGTAACCACTTGGACCAGGAGCATCAAGCATTTTCCCGCACACTCACACAGAAATATGCAGTAACTGAATATATACTATAATAAATAGGCTTACAGGATAAACAATGTTAATACTGAGCACTAAAAACAAACTGAGTTTATCTCAGGACCTGTAGAACTGAAAACTGCCAGCCTATATCACCCACTGTTGAGTCTGTAACTAGACCTAAGATAAATGTTTTGAAAGGGAACAGTGTTTCCTAGTACAATAATTTACTGTTGATGCATAGAATGGTCATGAAAGAGGTTTCAGTTTATTTTTTTAATAGTGCTGACACACAGAAACTACAGGAATGCATTTCCTGATGATTCTATACATCACATAAATATGTGACTTGTACAGTCTTGGCCAGAACATTGTGCACCTTTAGGCTATACTATTGCATTTTTGTATTCTAAGTAACTAATTTGAGATAATTAATAAATTGAACCTTTTCACTTGAAGTAACATATGTATACCACATCCTAAGCTTAGGTATTCATTTTTTACACTAAACTCCACTTACTTACATAAAAGTAAGATGCATTTCAGGAGAATCTCTCCCATCTTCAGTTGCTCACTGGACCGCCGTTACTCGAAACGATGTTTACATCTAGTCTTCTAGCCATTGTTTTGAGTAACGGCAGTCCAGTGAGCAACTGAAGATGGGAGAGATTCTCCTGAAACGTGTCTTACTTTTATGTAAGTGGACTTTAAATGAATAAAAATGAATAAAAAATGAATACCTAAGTTTAGGATATATTACCACTCCATTGTCAATAGATTTGTAAGTGCATATTTAAGTGTATACCATATTTACTAAAGCAGAGGCTGAGAAGAAATATGACTGGCTACAGCCTACAGCATACCCCGTTTTCATATGCCTTCCTGTTTATTCACTACTTTAGTCACTATTTATTGCAATTTATCTGATCTATACCTGGACCAGTGAAACTTTGCACTTGACAGCTGCCTTTTTAGTTAGCAATGATACAGATTAACAAATGCTGAATGCTACCCATTACACCTTCTTAACTAATCACAAAATAGCATGATCAGTCATTATGTGAAAGCTGCTCTGTTGCCAGTTTTACTTGTTGTGTGTACAGCTGATTTCTATTATGTATTTGCAGTTGAGTTAATGTGAATAATTCAATAGGTTAGAAAATGTCTTAAAGAAATAATATGCACAGTGATTCATGGAATGTTATCTTATCTTAACACTGAGGTGCTATATGGATGCAAAATGTTCTTACAGAAGGCAGCTTATATTGCAATGGTTCAAAGCTTTTTCCTACTTAAGATCTCTTGCTGTTGTTCTTTATTATACATACATTACTATGAAGCAATTTAATTGCACTATAAATAACTATACAGAAATGTAATTCTCCATCACCTACACAAAACTGAAAACAGTACAATATCAGCCATCAAACAGTGGTGACTGAATGTCACAACTGTAGCACAGCCAACATTAGATGAACTGATGCTAAATGTCAAGTGCAATGTATTAGTATACAAACAGCTAAAAAGAGCTGGGCTCATGCATAATGAGAACATCCACCAAATCAAAAACAACATAAATATTCAATTTTATGGTTTCATAACAATTAAGAGTTGGATGAAAAAACCGCTTAACCCTGCACAATTTTGAGAAAAATGGATTTGAAAGCTTTGTTCACTACCTTTTCTGTACTTATAGCAATTTTAAATGGTGTAAAATCATTTAGCAATGATTTGCATACTTGATTTAATGTTGATTGATTCTAATATAAATATAACAAACAATATATTGTATAGTTTTTTGTATCTAGGATTTTCACAGTGAAATATAGTATAGTATGACAAATTATTATTATGAAATCACTCAAATTTCACTAATTTTGTTCCACTTACTTGGACATGTTTCAAAGGCGTTTGCCTCCATCTTCAGCTTGGTCCCACTGTCTTTGCAAATACGAAATATGGTAATATAAAGACTGTGACATGAAATACATAGGCAAAACAAAAGAAATATTACCAAATGCTTTAAGGGACACATGAGAAATGTAAAATATAACCACACAGAAAAATCAGCAGTGGCAGACCATTTTTGGCAAAAAAAAACACGAATTCCAAAAGGAACCAAAACTACTAAAAGCTCTTCAAAAACCCATAGAATTAACAGTATGGGAAAATATATTTATAAACAAAAACAAAGATTTTTTTGGTTAAATTTGATCTCCCAAACAACAGTTACCTAATTAATAAGTTCATTAAAGCCACAGAGCAACATCTTAATACCACCCTGGGAAGCGGCCAGTGGGACCAGGCTGAAAATGGAGGCAAATGCCTTTGAAACATGTTCAAGTAAGTGGAACAAAATTAGTGAAATTTGAGTGATTTCGTAATAATAATTTGTCATAATATAATGTATACCTTAGCTTTTGCCAGGTTTTCATTTCAGCCACTCTTTACTCTTTACAATGTGGAACATCATTCAGATTCATTCTTAACTTTTTTTTTAATGCCCATCCTAACTACTGAGGTTTTCTCTTACAATAATAACATATGCAATGCTCTTGATGAAAGATCCTCAGGACAGATGGACCTCTCACATTAGATCATGGGAAGCTGAAAGACTTTGGTAAACAACTATATTTCACTATTGAAATATTCTGTATAATTCTGTGCTCAACCTAAAATTCTCCCACTGAAATAGAAGTAATTGCTTATGCAGATGACTTACTTATCATGATTAAGGACAAGAGTACATTGAATGCGGAAAGTTATGCCAACCAGGACTTGATGAAAATTTAATCTTAGCCAAAAACTAAATTTAACAAATATAATATGATAAAATCTGAGATAAAAAAAATGCAGGCTATCTACAGTGGTGGAATATGACAAACATATGGCCACATTATAAAGCCTTCCTCCGCTCAATTAGAGATTGACTAAAGAAAAAAACTTCCCTTAAAACCAATTTTACTGCAGTTGTTTCAGGCTATGGGCAAACCAAAGGTTACTTACACAGTTTTCATATTACGGATGACCCAAAGGTACAAGCAATAATCCCAGACAAGCTGTAAATTATCTTATCTATGTATGTAAGGACACAGAATAGCAAAGATCCATTCTAATCAGAAATAGAGGAACAGTCACCAATCAGTGTTTAATAAATGAACACCTAGAAGCATTTTGTAAATTTATTCACTCACTTAACTTGTAGGAAAAAACAAATATAAAGATAATATAAATAGGTTAAACTAAATAAAACATAAAGTCACAGGCATATATTCCAACGATACATAGAAACTGTTGTATATGAATACTCTAAGAACAGCTGTATTGTACGTAGTTCTTATTCTGGATATAGACAGTAAATGTGAAATAATTCTAAGGATATGTTTATGCTAGGATGATTTGGTGATAAAACTCCAAAAATGACAAGTACAATTAATTGAATAAGTGTCAAATTAACTATGTTGGCATCAAAATTAATTATAATAGACAATGATGAATTAAATATGTAAATTATATATGTAATACATGCAATGGGGCATGCAGATGATATCCAATAAAAAAATAAATCAAATATATACATACACACAAGATAAAAAAATGATCCGAGTACCTGACAATTGCTGGGACTGGAGGCTGAGGTGTCACTACAGGAGCTGGTATCCTTTCTACTGGCATTGCTGGGGGACCAGGACCCATGAAGGGTGCACCAGGAACACTCATAGCAGTAGGTCCCATAAATCTGGGTGGTGGTGGCGGAGGACCTCCCATCATGGGTGGCCCAGGTGGACCCATTGCAGGAGGTCGCATTGCTGCACAGATATATTTAAACTAATTAGTTTTCACCCATTTTTGATGAATGAGAAGTAAGAATAACAAAACAAGGTGTGATGTAGAGTGTGATATGAGTAGGGAAGAAAGGGAAGTTAGGTGCGGGTTAGAAATGTTTCAACAACTGAAAATATATATATATATATATGTACTGTGTCCTCAATCTGCTATGCAATCAGAGTTTGACCTTCAGCAGATGTGAGATTCTGGGTAGGACTGGAGTTAAAGTTCTGCTGATGCAAGCAACAGAACTTGCTCTCATCATGGTTATCATGCCAAATGTTTAAACTGAATTTCTGCAGGAAATACACATTAGATTTACACTGTAATTTGTGTATGTTATGATCAAAAGATATTGCACAAGTATTGTAGGAGAGAATTTTGTAGTAAATTTCCCATTTCTCCATTGGGTAGTACAATTTTCAGATTGGTGAACAAAGCTCAAACCTAATGCATTTTCATTGACTAGAAAAATTCCAAAGCACTGGACTCTAAACTTGAAGAGATAGGCTAAAGTGAAGTAGGGCTATACAAAGTCACTCAGCTTCTGTACCAATAATAATGCAAGTGAGGTTCTGTATAAGTACTTCTTGGCCCTAATCTAACAATTTTCACTAATATCAGCCAATCTCTAAAGAGTATATGAACTCGCAAAACAATAAACACTGGAGTAATGTCAATTCTGGTTGAGTAACTCAACATTCACTTTATGATGTCATATTAGTGATTTTTACACCCGAAAGGGAAAGTAAAGCCATGGGTCCCATTTCATAGATTTACAGCATGATAAAGAACCTCAAGCCTGAAAGAAGAGACCTCTGAGCAAAATTTACTTGCCGTTTCATGCCCTGAATTGAATAGGATGCTGATGACCTGAGATGTTAAAGAGCGTCCATAAATAAAACAAATCAAATCAATTGCTTAGAAGTGATTGAAGTAGTACAGCCATCAAATAAAATGCCTGGGGCCAGCTTTGCAGCTCTTTCTGACTTTTATACATCTCTGAGGGGCATGAACCCTACTGACTACCACTGACAGCTGGAGACATACACATCTGCAAACAACTGGACTTGCTTCTAATACATGTATTTCAGTATTTAGATAAAGAGCATTAGCTATTACTTATTTTGCACTCTTTTACACTATCATCTTACTCTACAGTTACATACATGAAAGCAACTGCTGGAATTTTATGAACTATTCCTCACTTAAATTAATGAACTTATGTTAGGATTTCAATTGGCACAAATTGTCTGATTAGGGTTTTATTCTGGCATTGTTCTTCAGAGTAAAAAATTACTGAATGCTGGGTCACCTTAGGTGTCGACTATTTTTCACTTCATCTCAGTCATTAATATTCATTACCGCCATGGCACAATAAGCAGAGTCTTTGGTACGGGTTTGTATTAAAGTAGAACTGAAGAAGGCTTTGATTGTATTCTTGAAAAGCAAAAATTTGTTCATGTCCTCCAATTTTCTTACCATCAACATCATTTTACTTCATTTTAATCACATTCAAAAGGAAGAGCAAATAGGTTTGATGGCTGTAACAGGGCTAAACACGTTAGTATTTATTTTTGTGTCCATATGCTCTGAAATGCTTAATATAAGCTTAATATAAGCCTCATTATTACTGACTTTCATTTATAAGTGGCCCCTCTTACTATGTATAATAATAATAATAATAATAATAATAATAATAATAATAATAATAATAATAATAATAATTTATCCAGAACATAAATAACAAACTTATCAAAGAGGTTAAAAAGAGGCACAGAACAGAAAAATGCATACAGATCAAAATTACATAGTATTAAAGGAAGTTAAAACGGTAAAAATGAAAAAAAAAAGTAATGTATTGATATAAATTGTTGTTTAAGTTTTAAACAACATTGTACAGTTAAGTGACCAGATGTCCCATATTAGCTGGGACAGTCCCTTTTTTTGTATCTGTCCTGTCTTTTTTTTTTTTTTTTAAGATAAACCAGATGCCAAAATGTCCCTTTTTTGTGACAATGACTTACAGGCATAAAATGTTAGCAATAGTTCTTATAATGTACTGCTTAGTATTAGTTTTATGAAAAAATTAAAGATTACTGATAACTGACAAACCAAGCGCTGTTTATATTATTGGTATACACCTGCAACAATGTGGGGGCTTTGCTTGGGGAAGTACAGTAAACAATTGATGTAGCCAACAAATGAACTGCGCCATTTTGCGCTCTCTATGGTAAGATGATGTTGACTAACTAATCATAATTGCTCTGTTTTATATGAAGGCTACAATAATACTGAAAACTATAAATGCATGTCCACAATACTGAAAACTACAAATGCATATGCTTCAGTAGAAAACATATTCATTACAGTTGTGATCCTGGCAGAAGACAATATTGTGTTCTGAATTAGTGAAATACAAAAATACAATGTACTTCTGTAAACTGCAAATGTTAAAACACTTGAAAATAATATCTCACTGCAAAAAATAAAGTTTTTTTTTTTAAATAGTGATCTGCAGAAGGAATATCCATATATTAAAAAACAATTTATGACTCACATATTTGATATCATAAGTGTGCATCTAATTTCAGCATAAGCCATAGGGGTGATTGGAGGATTTATCACAACAGTGAAAAACATAAAAGAATGGTGCATGCAAGAACATCTCCTAGCATCATATTAACTAATTTTTTAAAACTGAAACTTAGGTGAAAAAGTTACGACATTAGCAGCTGGTGAAGGAGCATTTGCTTATCATAGTGTACAATACCACCAAGACCCATGGGGTGTATTTCTAAACTTATCCAATGTACTTTTGAACCAATATTTATGTGCAGTCATAGTAAAGCTGAGGTTATTGCACTACATGTCTTAATCCCATATGTCATTTCTAAACTAGAATCTGATTTACAGAAAGCTAATTTTATTTCAGTATGCATCAAACCATCAGAATGTAGAAATATTTTTGTTGCTTGTTGGTATGAGGGGATTGGATCTTGACTCTTTGCCAGGAGAAACTTCAGGAACCATTGATACATTTTTGAGTATTTGGAAAATACTACCTTAAAAAAACAATCCCTCTTTAAATGTAAATTGGAACTTGCACAGTGAAGCTAATCATATTAATTGATATCATTGTATGATTCAGTTGAACTAAAGAGCTTTAAGAGTGTGTAGTTCAACTGAATCATACAATGATATCAATCCCTCTTTATTTGCAGATAATATGAACTGTAATTTTGGAGCATATATAGAAAGGGCATCAATGACAACTTCACTAAACTGAAAGGAAAATATATGGCATAATTTACTTTGGCTTTGCATATATAATTCACAATACTTCTAAATGGCTGCTGATATAGATATGGAAGGCATTATTTCTAAAATACATTCTTATTTGTATGTATATACTGTAAGGTTTGAAAGTCTTACAGAATTTTGTGAATTTATGGATCAGAAGTATGCAAGTTTTAACGTATAACAAAATAAGGTTGCTTGCTTTACTCCCTGCAGTCAAATGTCTTGTGTCTATGTTTCTCTGAAATCATATTTTGGACCCCAACTTTAAAAACTAATGTAGTTTCCAAGGATGAAGACTGCATGATATCACCTGTCATCAGGTCAATTCTTGGTAAATTGGAAAAGTAGGATTTATCATCAGAGATTGCAAAATTTAAATAGCATGCCTATACATTTTATCAAACTGCAGCTGAATATTTAAATAAATGGATTGCACCTATAGATTTTGAGGTATTCCAGTAGAGGGATACACAAAAGCCTTAAAGATTTCATTCCCGAAGTCACTCCATCTATAATAGATGACACTGGTCTGTATGATGAGTATGTGTATATTATGTAATACTAAAATATTGGAAAAAAGGATGCTGGAAAGAACATCAGTTGGAACTAACACACCCACTGAATGAGTGTGTTCTTACATGAATGGCTTGTGGACAAGTGACAAGAACACTCTTTCAGTAAAAACTTTGAAAGTTATAATATAGTTAAGTTATTTATGCGGAAATCATTCAAATATCCTCATTATTAACTTACTGTATTACACTACATTTCACTGTGAAAATTCTCACTATTCAAAACTACTTTGAAACTGCTATGTTCATTAACAAGGTGAACTTTAACCACACTTGTGTAAACTTTTACAAAATGCTATATGATAAAAGGGATTTACTAAGGAATTCATCAGCAAAATATCAATGAATGCTGCACTAATATTTCTAAAAGATTGTTTGGCTGGAGTGAATTCAACACTACTACATCACGTAAATTACACATTATTTATTATAGTTTTCAAACCTAAGTATTTATGACAAAATAATTTTTAGTGTTCTCTTTTGCCCTTTTTTCATTGAGACAAATATTAAAATGCCCCATTAGCTTGATTTAAAAATATGTACACCTTATTATACAGACAACATTTAAATAAATTATTAGCTAAATGAACTATTGGCAAAGAGCAGCAAGAACATAAAAAATAAGAAAAATTAAAAATCAACAAATTAAAGAAATTAAGAATGCTGGAAAGAGTATTATTGCATTAATTGAAGAGAAAAAATTGAAATGGTTTGCAAACATTAAAGGTTGGGGAAAGAAAGAATTCCAAAGATGATATTGGAGTGGAATATTGAAGAAGAAAAGGACAACCATGAGAACAATAGATGAATGTTGTCAGAAGGAGTATGAACAGGAGAGAACTTATAGAAGAAGATACTGGATACACAAATTTGTGGAGTAAAATTATTTTGGGTTGAAGGAATGCTATGATATTGTGGAAATCTTTTAAAAAAATATGTAAATCTGGATATATGGAAGAGTTTATAATAACATGAAAAGCAATTCTTCTCATGCCATAATAATGTTATATTAATTAAAGGTAAAAAATATAGCTAAAGCTTTATAATGGGCATTTGTATTTCATATAATTAAATCATTAATTATGCTACTGTTGTTTACAGATGGTACAATAATGAATACAAAACTTATTAATGATGTAAAAAAAGTACTTTGTTCCATATAACTGGAAAACAAATGAAATAATATACTACATAGCACTTTTTATTATGCCCTTTATTTTACTGTATTTGTTTCATTGAGGAAAAACTATGTTTTCACCCTGTGCTGCATGTGCTGATTAAACTTGACATTGAAACAGGAAACAGGAAGAACAGTTTGTTTTTTGTTTTCTGCAGAAAATATATGACATCATCCTTGTTTATTGGTGTACATTACAAGCATAGGTGGAGTTTTAGATAAGCTACAAATATATAAGGACTGAGGTTGCTAAAATTTGTATCTTTATTATCATGTTGCACATCACTGAGGGCTCATTGTTAGTTTGTGAGAGTATGGCCACTCAGTTTCTGACATCGCTGATGCACTAGGCAAATCTGAAGAAATCATGAGACACGTAATACCTGATATGACAGAAGCCTAAGTCTGGTGCAGACAGCTTTTTGCAGTCAAATAAAGGAAATCTCATTTCTCCCAGTAAATATATTAGACCAAACCTAAACTTCCCAGTAGGCAAAGTATGGTCCAAAAGTATCTCTATGCTACTTGAGCATGGCCATAAGGGGTTGAATAAATGCTCAGTTGTGGGTGAAGTAGGGTAGTTGGCTCCAGGATGAACTTTGAGGAATATATTAAAATTCTAGAAGACTACATGCTCTCAAGGAATCACAGGAAATGCCTATCATTCATTCAGGATAATAACTTGCAGAGTGACTTCAGTATGGATGGAATAACTTCCTGGAGTGGACTACAAGATCCCCAGACCTAAATCACATACAGTACATCTGGGTTATCATGGTGTTAGATTTGAGTGAGCGGCAGGAAAGAGCAGCACAGCTCTTTTAGAAGTTTGAGAGAGCCTTCTAAGGCAATCCCAAATATGCAGCTCCTTAGTTTTGTCTCTTCGCAGAAGACTCCTGGACAATAATGACTGGTGAACCTCGTACTAACCACTTTTCAATTTCTGAATTTTCAAAGAAGCTTAAAGTCTTATTTTACAGTTTCATTTTCCTTCAATAAAATATAAAGATGTTTTTTCCATTCTACCATTTTCAACACCCAACACTGACCTCATAGACCACTGATTTAAACTGATTCCTTTTTCTCCAATTAGCTAAAATAGTGGGACTTTATTTTGATATAAATAAACATCTATCCACATCAGATTCCATTCAAACCTGAGATTGTTTCTGATTTACACAGACTAATTGAACTATAATAACATAGTCAGTAGAAAAAATATTTAAGAGTAGTAGCCATATACAGTGCAGTAAATAGCACATTTTTAGGAATACCTTACATGATTAAAAAGACCAATTAAGATATTTTGATTAATAACTTATTCCATCAAAATATATATACTTTAAATGATTGACAATAAATGCTGAGTATTCCTTTTCTGTGAGCTACAGTTATTACTTATAAATAACTTCTATTTTTTAATACTTAAAATGTTTTAATTAATTTCAATTCAACATATATAACAAAATAACAGCAGAATGCAAGCACTAGCAAACCCACTAAGGATGGTAACCTGAATGGATGTTAGCACTTTTTCTTAACCTTGATAAATTAAGTGCCTGGTGCCTACAGACTTCTATCTTGTTTACATATTTTGAGGTCTATGAAGTTAAATGCTTACACCAAAATAAACAAACACATTATGTAAAGTAGTAAAATAAATATTTTTAAAGGTTATCTCTGAAAGTAGCCCATTAAGGCATTCAAAAGTATATCATTTCAAACATTCAAGTATACAAAACATCTTTTATTTGTACTTACGATGTCTTAATGGTGGTCCTCGCTGGACTTGATGAGGTATAAGTAACGGTGGTGGGGGAGGTGGTGGAGGAGGAATTCCTGGAAAGTTTGGCACATTTGGCTGCATCATTGGAGGGAAGCCCATTGGTGGGCATGGGGCAAACTCTGTGACTGGAGGTACAGTCTGTTGCTCTTCCAATCTTCGCTGCACTTGAGTATATGTATTTGAGCCAATCACAGGTCTTGGAGCAACTGCAGGTGGTGGTGGTGGTGGAGGTAGAACAGGTAGAGCAATTTCAGCTTCAAACCTTAAAAGTTTAAAGCAAACATATTTTAAATATTTATATATAATATACAGGCTGAATTAGGAATCAAACACATATAAAATCTCTTCTGGTTAAAATATTCCCACTTCCATGGGGTAAGATCAGTCTGAAAGTGTTTCAAATATTTTAACTCAGACTGATCTTATCCCATTGGAATGGAGCCATAAAGAGTTTTTAAATACTTCAATTACAGGAAATTTCACAAGTTGTTTAGGGATGTTTCCTGAGTGTATTGATACAAGGAACCCATTGTCTCTGGTGGCTCATTACCAGATAATTTCATTGCTTTCATTCTGTTTAACTCAATTACCTTTGTATCTGTTTCCAAACAAAAGACAACCTTTCTCTATTGTTGTAGAGTGTAGCAGTTGTGTTTTCAGTGTGGTCTGCCACCAAGCTTGAACGCCAGCTCAGTTCAGTCTCAATTTTTGTTTCCTGCAGTACATTACTTTTTAGTACATTGTTAGTGATATGATATTGATAACTTTACTTATGCAAAATTAGCGAATATGCATCTCATCAATGGCTTCACTCGGTGCAATGTAAGAGCAGCACAATGATGCTATGCAGAGCTGTTCCTGCAGTAACAGCAAACACATCAAATCACATTTGCAGCTGTACAAAGGTGACTGCGAGAAACCAGGTTCTTCACTGTTAGTATGCAAGATAGTGAGAGGAATGTCGGAATGCCTGATCTTGAAGAGAATGTTTTAAATGCTGTGTGTGACAACCACAAGCAGTAGTTTTCTTATTGCATGAGAGGTGAATGTAAGCCAAGCATTTGTTTTGAAGATCTTATATGAGCATAATTGCCTTGTATCATCCACAGAGGGTCCAGGCATTGCAACCAGCAGACTTTCCACTTTGAATGCACTTTGCTAATTGGATTTCAGAGCAATGTATACACAACCAATATTTTCCTGCTATAAGACAATATTTACTAGAGAAGGCATGTTTACCAATCGGAATAGCCATATCTGGGAGTATGAAAATCCACATGCTGTAATGAATCCAATCTACTAACAGGCATTCTCTGTGAATGTATGGGCTGATATTGTTGTATTGTTAACAAGTCTGTGATTGAGCCTCATGTAATACCGAACAGACTGAATGGAGTAGTCTACAAAATGTTCCTTCAACATGTTCTCGCACATTTTCTGGAAGATGTACCACTGATAATTTGCAGAGGTGTGTGGTTTCAACTTGATAGGGCACCAGCACATTTTGCAGTGAAGGATAGAAAATATCTTGATGAACAGTTTGGGCACAGATGCATTGGTCTGTGGTGGTCCTGTTCCATGGCCAGTTTGATCACCAGTTCTGACACCCATGGAATTTTTCTTCTGGGTTACATGAAGAGCTTAGTATATGTGATGCCTGTTGAAATTAATATGGACCTGGTTGCAGGATTGTAGCAGCAGCTGACAATGTGCACCAATCTCCTGGGATGCTAAAGCATGTGAGACAGTCCATGAGACATTGCTGTAAAATTTGTTGTGATCATAGTGGTCCACATTCTTAACATTTACTTTAAACAGTGTAATTTGGGTTTTTATGGCATTTTTGGTATATTTAGTTATCTGTCATTAAAAATAAATAACTGCAATTGTCAGGAAGTGATGAGTAGCTGATAAATTGGTGGCAGACTGTAATGCAAACATCCTCTACAGCAGTCAAATGTTTTTTGTTCAAAAACAATCATACTCTGTAATCTTAAAAGAAGTTAGGAACAGTGAAGTTGTTACATATACAAATGAGTCAGTATTAGATGACACTAAAACTTCACTAACTGGTTAATTCTTCAGAACATGTTTCAAGAGCATTCGCTCTCATTTTAAGAATATATGGGGTCGGTCCTGGTGGTGTAGTGGTTCAAACGCGGGTTCAAACACGGCCAGAATCGATGGATTTTTTCGGGCATAAAAATCGTAAGTATGGCTTCCTTCGGAAGGGAAGTAAAGCTGTGGGTCCCGTGTCGTACATTTACGGCAGGATAAAGAACCTCAAGCCTGAAAGAAGAGGCCTCTGAGCAAAATTTGTAGGCCATTTCACACTCTGATTTGAATGGGACGCTGATGCCCTGAGATGTTATAAGCATCCTTAAATAAACAAATCAAAAAAAATATATATATGGGAAAAGATTTATATTTTAAAAAATAAACATAGAGTTATGAATTTTGACATTCCACCAATGGACTTCCTGTTTCGTTATCTAATGGAACCACCAGAGGTCAGTACGTCACCTGCTAGGGTTAGTCGGTCCCCAGCTGAGGATGAGAGCAAATGCTATTGAAACATGTTCTGAAGAATTAACCAATTAATGAAGTTTTAGTGTCACGTAATACTGACTCATTTGTATAATCATACTCTGTTTAAGCAGATAGAAAGGCGGTTAAGTTATTAACAAAAACAATGAAACTTTCCAGTAATGAGCCACCGAAGACGGTGGGTTCTTTATATCAAAATACTCAGAAAAGATCTCTGAACAACATGTGAAAATTTAACTAAATATGTTAATTGGAAAATTTGTCAGCAGAGGTTGGATTTACATGTAGTGGAACATTTAAAATCTGGAGGAAAAAATTGCTTACCTAATGTGCTGTTTTCCCTATGTGAAAGAATATACAGCTGTTCACTTAAAAGAATGCAATAAAAGAAATAAGTTACCAGAAATGTATATGTCAAGGAGAAATAAATATATTTATTAATTAAAATTGTCAATTGGAACATTACACAGCAAAGCTAATCATATATTAAGATCATTGTGTAAATAAGTCGAACTAATACTCTTTTGCTCCACTTATTTGTTTAAATATGTAGAACTGGTTTCACAAATCCTTCATTTGCATCGTCAGCCCCTAGTGCACTGAAGGATAAACTGTTATGCTGTGGAAATGTGTAATCTGCTCTGGTAGAGGTATGATGAACTTAAAGTTTATGTTTTTATCACCGAAAGTGTTGAAATTTATTAAACTGTCTTTATGCTTGTAAATGTAGATTTCTCCCATGTTGCTAATTCTGTAGATCCTTGCACTGGTTTTAATAATTTTGTTGTATCAATATGTCGTGGTTTTCTATACAGAAATGATATGCCACTGCTGATTTCTCTAACTGTTTGTATTTCATTATGTGCCTATGTTTCCCTTTGTTTTATCAATGTAGTTTTCTTCACATTCTGCACACTTTATTTTATACATACCCGCTTTTTTTCTCTTGTGGAATACTGTCGTTAACATTATCAATCAGGAGATTTTTATCATTAAATCTGTTTACAGGTGCTAACCTGATATTGAAATCTTTAAGAATATTCAGAAATTTTTTTGTAGCCCATGGATATGTGAATTCTTTACAAATTATTTAAAAATCTTTTATTATTGAAAGTGTTGTGGTTTCTCTAATAAGTTTTTGAATTTCTGTACTTTTTTGTGTACTAGTTCTTTGTTATAACCATTTTTAGCCACTGTTCTTTCTATTTGTTTGTATTTTTAAGGCATTCTTCTTTGCTAATTTTTAGGTTAACTAGCCAAGTTTTATGACATTTATAACCACATGTTTGTGTGATGTGGGGTTAAAAACGTCAGCTTTGATGTGATTGTCTGCATATTCCAAATCCCGGATTTTCTTGACTTTTCATTTTTTATGTCCTAGAAAGGTAAGATGTTATTTGTTTCAGTTTCGTATGTGAATGATAGTTTCTATCTTGTTCATTCAGAAGTTTTATCGCATCATTAATGAGTTTTTTGTTAACTATGGCAAATATATCATTGGCATATCTGTACCATATTTTAAATAAGCATAGGAAAGCTGAGTTAATGTGTGTTTCAAATCTGCTTATGAAGAGGGTAGCTAGAAATGGAGACAAGGGGCTGCCCATAGTAAGTCCTGATTGTTATTTATAAAATTTGCTCTTGAAAGTGAAGTAGGATTGGTTTATGCAAATTTCTGTGAGATTCATGCATTCTTTTATCTGTGCATTATTAATTCCACTTGTTCTTAGTCAATCTTGCAGATAAATTAGAGTTTATCTTTAATAAACCAAATTATGGATTCTTTTATGTGTGCATCATTAATTCGGCTTGTTCTTAGCCAATGTTGCAGACAAATTATAAGTTATATATTGCAACCTAACATTTGACAACTGGTCAGAAACTTGTATGACATTGTCAAGTGTTCATTCCAATATATAACTTACAATATGTCCAATGAATATGTCGGTCCTGGTGGTGTAGTGGTTACCATACTTGCCTCCTAAACCCAATATCGCAGGTTCAATTCTGGCCAAGACAGATGGATTTTTTTTGGCGTAACAATCCTAAGTATGGCTTCCTTTGGAAGGGAAGTAAAGCCATGGGTCTCGTGTTGTACATTTACGGCACAATAAAGAACCTCAAGCCTGAAAAATGAGGCCTGTGAGCAAAATTTGTCAGTCATTTCACGTCCTGAATAGGATGGGATGCTGATGACCTGAGATGTTAAAGAGCTTCCATAAATAAAGCAATAAAAAAAAATCCAATGAATATAAACATTTATTTATGAGAGATTTCTTCAACTGATACTTAAATGTTGATTTTTCTACAGGTTTAATCCATGCTGGTAATTTATTGTACAAAATGGTACCCATTATATTTATATCCTTACATACCATTTGTTTATTATAAGCATACCTATGATATGACAAAGCTTCAAAGATTCAGGACCTACGCTTTCTACAACATATTATAAAAATAAAGTTGAATCATTGGCTTTAACTTTCAACCATCAAACACTTTAATGAAACATATTTATTAATCCAATTAACATAGGTATTTCACATAAAACTTTCAATAAGGCAACTTTTGCATCCAAGTTTAGTAACAGCAAGTTTTGCAGACAAATGCCTGCAATAAGGAGAGTATTCAATCATAAAGAAGTTTACACAATTTAAAGAATTTTATTAAATTTATTCTTAAATTGTGATAAGAAAGTAAATCAAATACTTTCGAAACATTGTAAATAACATGAGTTGTACATGAACAAAACATAGTAGGTATTTTATACATACAATGCAATCAATGAAAATGCTCCTTTTCAATCTGATAAAATGTTATCTTCTAACTATACTGAAATTCTACTTCTCTGTAATAATGTGCCTAGCAAGTTACTCACAGCTTTCAGTTTCAGTTATATAATTACAACGGTGTTCGTTTTGTTAAAAAATGTTTTCCATTTATTTAAAATTGTATTGCAAATGTCTGAACAACAATTAGGCTCACCTCTCACTTGTACATTTTGCCCTAAGTCTGATTTTGTTCAAATTAGTCTCTTCGACAGGGAATGTTGAAAATACCGCAGCCCGGGAGGATAAATAACTCGTAACATTTCAAACAGAACTGGCATTTCATCACAGAGGTGTCTAACTATTCCATATTGATTAAAATGCAATTATAATCTTCTGGCTTGATGTTTCCTTCTATTCTACTAATACCTTCCCCAGTTCCCCAAAATACCCTATCTGATGGAATGAAAAAATTCCTTACAATGGAAAGGACGCATTCTATTCTTTCTATATAGTTTGATGTGCCTAACCAGAATGCCTATTACGACAAAATTAATTTTTAGTTTACGCCAGGCAAAATCAGAAAACAGAGATATAAGAACCTGACCTCTAGATTCAGAAATTGTTTATAAGATAATTACCAGTAGATAAAATCTAATACAATGTAAATGGTTACAGTGTTACCATTTGGGAAGGAGGGCTGAGGATGAACTGTTGACAAATGGTAAAGTTGTATTTTGGAAAAATAAAAAATATTCACTACGCAAAGAGTTACAAGATGTTTTCTCAGAACTGCTTATAATGGATAAGGGACTTTTGCATCTCGCCTCCTCATATAATTATGTTTAGTTTAGTTTAGTTCTCGGAGCATTCAGTGAGTTCGTGAAGCAGCCACAGAGACCTACGAACATTGAACTTGTCATATACAAATACCACAGTAGTTTTCAATATGTATTTACAAAAATTTGTTTACATCTACATAAATAATTACAATAAAAATAAAAAGAACACTTAGAACAACTCAACCAACACCAAAAACAGACAAATCAATCATACAACTTTTATTAATACATATTTACATATACATTGATATGTTATGCAGTATACTATTGTCACTCATATATTCCTTTACAGAATAATAGGCCTTTTTACATAGTATTTTCTAAGAGCAGATTTAAAGGAATTGTCATTGTTTATTAAGGTTTTTAGGCTAGATGTAAGAGTATTGTATACTAAAATGCACTCATAATAAACGCCTTTTTGATGGCATGAAAGTGCTGAAATTGGGCGATGTAGATTTGCTTTTTGTCTGGTATTCTTGTCATGTATATTTTGATTTTGAACAAATTTTTGTTTATTTCTTATATAAAAGTTCATGAGGGATAAAATATATTCGCAAGGAAGAGTTAAAATTTCAAATTTCCTAAAGAGGTTTCTGGATGAATGTCTATTGTGTGTACCAGCAATTATTCGTATGACTTTTTTCTGTAACAGGATGACATGTTCACTTTTAACTGAATTTCCCCAAAATATTAGACCGTACTTCATTATTGAGTTGAAATAAGCATAATAAACTAGTTTTAAAGTCTTAATTGACTCCAACATTACTAATGCATGCATTGCATAGCATGCACTGCTTAGTTTAGGTGTAATAAGATCAATGTGATCTTTCCAATTCAGATGGTTATCAATTATTAAACCAAGGAATTTAATATATTTGGTTTGTGAAAGTACACTGTTATAATATCCTATCTGTAATTGTGGATCTGGAGATCTGTGAGTAATGAATTTCATAACATTTGTTTTATCTAGATTTAGAGACAATTTGTTTGCTTTGAACCATACACACAATGAACTAAGAACCAGATTTAGTTTAATGCACAATCATTAAGGCTCTTTCCATTTATCAATATGCTTGTGTCATCTGCAAATAGAACAGCATTTCCTACATCTTGGATAGATAAGGAGAGGTCATTTATATATATTAGAAAAAGAAGAGGACCCAGAACAGATCCTTGAGGCACTCCATGGTTAATCATTCCCCACTCCGATGCATTGTTTTTATTTTTGAAGGGACAATTTATCACTACTTTTTGTTTCCTTTTGTCAAGGTAGGATATAAACCATTTTAAATATTGGTTTTTTATTCCATAGAAAGCTAATTTATCTATCAGAATTTCATGATTGACACAGTCAAAAGCCTTAGCTAAGTCACAAAATATTCCTCCTACATGTGCTCTTTCATTAAATGCAGTTAAAATTTCATTAGTGAGTTTATAGATTGCATTTTCTGTTGAAATTCCTTTTCTAAAGCCAAACTGATCACTAACTTGAATATTGTTACTTTCAAGGTAATGGTAAAGCCTATTGTACATTATTTTCTCAAACACCTTAGAAAATGTAGGTGAAATAGCTATAGGTCTATAATTAGAGACATTTATTTTTTCTCCCTTTTTGTACAGAGGCCTCACTATTGAGTATTTTAGCCTCTCAGGAAATACACCCAATGCTAAAGATTCATTACAGTGACTAAGGGGAGTACTAATTTCCTTTGCACAGGCCTTTATGACTTTGCTGTTGATCTCATATAGCCAGAAGAGTTTTTTGATTTTAGTTTCCTAATGATATTACCGATTTCTAGTGGGGTAGTGATACCTGGTTTGAATTCATTATTATGGGGGGGAGTTGATGATTGTAAAATTTTTAAAGCATCTCTTTTATCACCAGAATATAAATGTAAATGTTTTGTTACATTAAGAAAGTAATCATTAAACTCATTTGCTACGTCTGCAGGGTATTGTATCTCTTGATTGTTAATATTTAAGATTATTGCATCGTCTTGTTGCAGATTTTTGCCTGTTTCTTGTTTTATTATATTCCAAGTAGTTTTTATTTTGTTTTTTGACTGATTGATAAGTGTTTTGTAATGGAGGCCTTTCGCTGCTTTTATGGCTTTCCTCAGTATTTTACAATACTTTCTAAAATGTATTTTTAATTTAGGGTCTTTACTGAGCTTTTGCTCATTATACAATTGTCTTTTATCTTGACAAGATTTTTTAATTCCTTCGGTTAACCATTCCCTGCTCATATTATAACTTCTTTTTTTATTTTTAGTGGGAAATATGCTTCAAAATGCAATTTAAAAATATGAAAAAAATTGTTGAATTTACTATTAACATCATTTGCACTGTAAACACCATTCCATGATTCTTGTCGAAGAGTCTCCACCATTATATTGAGGTTAGCATCATTAATATCTCTATATTTTATGTATCTATAACATTCTTTGAGTTTTATTGTAGAATTTTTTTTCATTATTACTTGAGCATCATGGTCAGAGAGACCATTGATCAATGAAGACACAGAATATAATGACAGTTTGTCTAAATTTACAAATATATTATCTATTGCTGTGCTAGAGTTTTCATCAGTCCTGGTGGGAAAGTTAATTGTATGAACCATATTATATGCAGTTAGAAGGGAATTCAGTCGATTCATTCTTACACTTGGCATTAAGTAATCAATGTTTATGTCTCCAAATATAATTATTTCATGTTTAGGCTTGAATAAAAAATTTAAGGTATCTTCAAGCTTCATCAAGAAAGTTTCAAAGTTTCCTAATGGTGAGCGATAAATAGCAATTAAAATTATTTTTGTATTGTTGCTATCTAATTGGATTGTGCATAATTCAATGTCCTGTTCTGAATTAAATTTTGATACGTCTAATGTTTTATATGGTATATCCTGCCCGATATAAATGCAAACTCCCCCGTTATTTAGTTTTTTTCTTGAAGCTCCTGCTCCCAAACAATAACCATGTAATGACAATTGTGATAATTCCTGTTGTTTCAAATGATGTTCTGATAGGCAGATAATATGTGATTTTATATTGTCACAGTTAAGCTGTTTAATAATTCATCTGTTTTGCTTCTAAGTCCTCTAATATTTTGATGAAATATACAGAGATTTTTTATTGCTTGTTGAATACTCTTCAATTTTACTTTATTTTCTGTGCTATCATGATCATTGATATGATTGTCATTTGATTTAACATTAACTATTATTAAGTTTGACTTGATGAATTTCTGGCCTGGACCAGGTGTCTTTATACTAAAAAACGGGACCTTGAACTATTTATAACAACATTTATAACAATGTTAAAAGTAAGAGGGTCATTAACGTTTGCTGTTGACAGTTAAAGTACAAAATGACGAATGTCAGTTTGACGTCCTACATTCAAACACGTTATAATATAAAAAGACTAAGATAAAGGAAAATCGAAGAAAGCCAGTACTGCCTTTGAGGTTATAAGCTCAAATTTGATAGTAAAACACACTTGCCTGTTCATCTCATCCTCCATTAGTTTTAACTTTTCATCGTTTATCCCAGCCATTTTCTGTTTTTTGCACTTTTAAGTTAATTCTTAGATTAGATATAAAAATATTTCATGCCCCCAGTTATAAGTTTGTAACTTGATTCTTCACTACGTTTATGTCTTGTATTATGTGATTCTGTCATATACTAATACCAATATCATACTCTGCCATTCACATTTCCCTCCAAATTCAAAACAAAATATCTTCCCAAGTCCTAAAATTATAGGTAGGTACAGCTGTCTTAACATTGCATGAATGTACAATATGGAGTAGACGCATGTCAAGAAGTTGGATTTTTCACATACTTATTTGCAATACATACTATTAAAGATATGGATAATTTTGTTTCATGATGAGTATGTGGAAATTTGAGTGGATTATTAAAAAGAACATTTTCCCACAATTAACCTCCGGTGAGAGCCCAGCGCCATTTATAAAAGCTCTACAATTATAAATTGGTACCCAGGATCTCATAGCCAATTTACGCAAAATGGTACAATCCCCCTCCTCAGGGGTGTTCAGTTGTCCTGTAGCAAGTTGCGTACTCAATGCCTTAGACAACCCTAATAAGATGACATAGTAATGTTAACCATTGGTCCTCAAACAGCAATGACTTCTACCAAGTCTAAATACTAAATAATGCCCGCACTAGCGCCTCTGCAGCCTTTACACAAACTACAACTGGTACTCGCATAGAGCCCCTGACAAAATTATTTGCAAACTATTTACTAACCAGTAACCAGAGGATGTTTACGCAAATGGAAGCACTTGGTGCCAGTAACGCTGATAGTATTGCTTGGCTTACAGTAATGGAATCATTTTATAACAGTTTGCTGTAAATGGAGAATACATTAAGGTCCCGTTTTTGAGTAACTGTTATAACTTAATCTCATTACTGTAAACAGCCTGTTAACATATTTCTTTTGCGAAGTGCAAAAGTGCAATATAAAATTATAACCAAAAAGTGCAAAATACAATTGAATACTGCAAATCTGCATTTTTAATACGTGTAATATATATATTGAAATAAGGTAAAGGAAACGGAAAATTAAAAGGAAAGGCTTCCTAATTAAATTATAACACCAGTACATGTCCTTTCAAAACAAAAATTTTATTTCAGCTTTTTTTAAAAGGTTTCATAAGTTGAACATCTAGCAAAACGCGAAAGTCCTTTGAGATGTTGAATGGAATGAATAAAATGATGGCGCAATTGCTTCCGGAGTCCGTGGCGCCTAAAGTTGCCTGGTATTCACCTTTTAAGGGCAAGGGGAAACTCCGGTGGAAAATCTTACCCATACAACTTAATTTAACAATATACTAAAATATTGTTAAATTACTGTACCACGTGAAACAGAGAATCATTAGCTATAATTGAAACTTGAGGTTACATGCAGGGTTACATTAGTACAAGTCATCCCTCTTTTCACGATTGGCAGCGGAGAAAACCGAACACCTCTACTGAAACTTCGCCTCCTTAGTGTTTGACACATGTTGGAGGTGCGAATTCTATCGTGTCGTGCGCTGTTCTATTTTTTTCGTCCTTGTTGTTGCATGGTATGGAGTTTATTATTATTATTATTATTATTATTATTATTATTATTATTATTATTATTATTATTATTATTATTATTATTATTATTGTTGTTGTTGTTGTTGTTGTTGTTGTTGTTGTTGTTGCTGTGCAGTATTATTTTTTGTTATGATGACTGCATCAAAACAGTTCGTATGCCAGGAATATGGGAGGGAAATTGAGTGCGGTAAAACGCTGAGAAGGCGTCTATAAAATACACCCTGAAAATTTGGTAGTTTTCCCGCCTCTTATGAAAAAAAAAAAACAGCTACCATACGCTTATCACTGGGAAATGTACAATAGAACTTCAATTATACATTCCACTTCAAACACCATTGGTGAGATTACCATAGTGAGGTACCAGCTAAAAGCAGGCAATGAGTGTAGCTTGTATAGTTGTGAAGTAACAACGGAACTTCTTTTATTTGAGCATTTAGAATAACAGTAAAATCGGAAGAACTGCATTTCTCACCCTTTGATTATTTTTAAAAAATGGAAGCAGGAAATTGAGGAGAAAACGACTCGATGTTTGCAAAAAAAAAAAAATAAAATAAAATAAAAAATCATAGTTCTTGCAATTCTTCTGAGAATATTGTAATCACACCGAATTCCCCCTGCATAACCTGATAAGACGGACATTAGCCCCATCTCAAATGAAGAAATATCTCACTTATACAGTCCGTAATATATGCAAAACTTACACTGTTAAAAGGGCATACCTTTTCTTGTTTAATTATAATTTCTTTTACGTGTTAAATTTCTCCATTACAGATTGTCCATGCTTTCATGTGATTAACTACTAACATGCTTCCTATAAAGTTACTTTTGGCGACTAAGATAGCTTGTCTCTGTGCGTGAAGCTCATACGACTGCTATATCCACTCCGCATAGATGCAATCACAACTCCCAAACTAACGCTAAGGAAGCGAGGTTTTGAAAAAGAGGAGTTCGTTTTTATCCACAGCCGATCGTGAAAAGAGGCGTGACTTGTACTAGTGTGATCCTGCATGTAACTTTAAGTTAATTGAATACTATTGATTAATGGTGTTTGAACTTTTTAATGTCTCTTCCTTATACGCTGCATGGGATTCACGATTCTTCAGCCTACAAAATTGCTAGACAGTAACTTTTGAAAAATTGGAAACAAATGCACGTGACAATGCTGTTTAATGCGTGCTACATTGACAACTCGAGAAAGAACAAAGTTGTTGTACTGCTTTTGAAAATGGCCTGCCACATAATGAATAATACATGGTATCAAATTTTTGACAAAAAAAAAAAAACCAGCAAATTCTACATAATGACAAAATTCCCTCAATGGATATATCAATTTTCCTCCCGCATCCCTTGCACCTAAAACGTCATCTTCATTGCCTTTAAGTGATGTCAGCGCAACTTTGTCCACTCCTCCAGTCTGGCGTCTGAAATCATTATCGGTATGAAGAAGGAGTAGTATAGTAAAAGTCATTAGCAGGTGAAGGGGAAAACCCAGTAATTGGAACATGTATGCGAGTGGAAATGCCAGACCCAATATAGGCACAAGTCGTTAGCAGGGTGGGGTGAAAGAGGAAATTTTCTAATGGTCATTAGCGACCACTCTAGGAAGCAATTAGAGGAGTGAAAAGGGAAAACCGATTATTACACAAACCCATACAATTTAAAGCTCTTTGAAACATCGTTCCAAATGCATGTGAGTGGAAATATTTGACCCGTAGTGAAAGAAAAATCCCGATGCGTTTCGCCAATATGCTTATGAAGAAGCCTCAAAAGGTAGCAAGGTTAGTGTTAAATACATATATAAAATATTCCGTAATATGTTTCTACGTGTGTCAATGGTGTCCAGACATCCTTTATGAAGAATTTTTAATGACGAGTTTCTCTTTGTTTACAAAAGTAAACCATGGTGTGAAACTATTTTTATTGCAACATAAAATCTTTTTGTGTATAACATAACTTTTTTGTAAAGTTAAAAGCATGAACCATTTATTCATTCAAGTATTTGTCTTTATTTATAATAGAAAATCACGAGTGAAATATTTTTAAATTGGAACCTAACATATTTTTTGCAAGGTGTAAATAGTTTTTGTCCCTAATACTAATTTTTACTTATAAAGAGACAATCGCGGAGTGGAAATATTTTTAAATTTCAACATAACTTTTTTTTGCACAACATAACTTCTTTTTGGAGAGTTAAAGAGGACTTTTGTTTCTAATAATATTTTTGTTTACAATAGTAAATCTTGGAGTGAAAATATTGCAATATAAAATTATTCATGTGCGCGCGCGCGTGTGTTCAGGTGCAAGCTCGGACCCGGCCAGGACAAATGGATTATTTCGGGCGTAAAAATAGTAAGTATGGCTTCCTTCGGAAGGGAAGTAAAGCCATGGGTCTCGTGTCGTACATTTACGGCATGTAAAAAGAACCTCAAGCCTGAAAGAGAGGCCTCTGAGCAAAATTTGTCGGCCGTTTCACGCTCTGAGTTGAATGGGACGTTAATGACCTGAGATGTTAAAGAGCGTCCGTAAATAAATCAAAACAAAAAAGGGGGGCAAGCATACTTTTAGGTGTAATGTGGTAGTTTTCAGTATTAGTTAGACACGTGAAAATGGTTAAGAGTGGATATTATTTTATTGGGTGAATATATACATATAAGTACATAAATTACACAAAATGATGTGACGTAAAATTATGAACGACATGTGTGGAGTTCTTAGAGAGAAAACTATGAACTACAGGTGTTCGGAGATTATGGGTAGAGGTTGACTTGTTGGTAAAAAAACTTGCGGTGAGTATAAGCATGTGGTGATTAAGAATAATGTGGGTTGGAATAAACAAATCTCAATATGAAAATTTCAATAATTAGCATTACACACATATATATTTGCCTTTGAAAGTATATTTCCCCCTGTGTGTATACTTAAGCCCCTGAATATTCACTCCGATTAATTTTTCTTTACATTATTTTATGTAATTATATGTAAATATTTTACCAATAAAATAGTGGTCCCTTCTTAGCCATTCTTATTCATAGGATTGCCTACCATATACAGTATAATTGCACCTGAAAGTATGTTTGGCCCCTAAATGTATACCACGGTAGATAACCAGCAACCATTTAGGCCTAAGAAGGGATATTTATACTAGGGTTGTGCGCTCGAGGCATATTTAGTACTCCTTTTATAAAACATTCATTCATCATAGCAGTAGATCTTAGATATTATTGATGTTAAACAATAATATTAATAATATAATTTATAACTGAATTTTTATCTGTGGAAACAGTTTATCTTCATCATAATATTAGCCATTGGAATGGTATAAGCTGTTCATGAAACTTATTTATTAACTTTTATCTAATACCAATGCTAATGTTTAGATTGTATATGGAGAATATTTCAGAAAAATATATGTCGCAAACTACTCATTTTATAAACATACTCCTTTTTTAAACATGCTCATTTATTCTACCTATGTCAGCAAGGGAACCATAAACAAAGGCCTGTATTTTAGTTTTATTTTGCTCCTTGGTGGGGGGCTGCTCGTCAGGAATCACAGTGCTGGGGGACACTGAAATAATGGTGTGAGCACATGAATACATGTTTGCATGTGTGAGGGATAGCGAGAGAGAGAGATTTCCTTCCGGAATAGTGTCGTTATGTTATTTTCAAGGTGCTCATACAATCAAAAATTAAAACTTTTGGGCCATTTTGCGTAGTATTAGGTTTGATTCCTAACTTTCTTTAATAACTGCAGTCAAAATCTTCAGTGGAATGCTGAATTATTACTCACATAATATTTGCGGGTTAAGTACATGCACTCCTTGACCTTTACAGATGAACAAGGATAGATTAAAGATAATTATTTATTCTTGAGTATTGGTCTACAAATGCTACTTAAGCGAAATTCATTATGTCGTTTATGCTGGGGTTCTATTCTATCTGCAGAGCTTCCGTTCTGACCAAGTTGAAACAAGGCAGAAATATTCACTAAGATCCAAGAATATTTCAACTTAGCTTCTCAACAGAGCAAATTTGAGTTTTCACAAACTTTAAATATTCTACAATGTTAAATATGGTTCTGTCAATCTTTATTGAGCACCATACAAGTGATAACCTTTATGCGGCGAAACAGTCGTTCATTTTCCTAGCCCAGACGTTTCCCATTTTCTTAATGGATAAATAAATGCCAGGATGCAGCAAATGCACCCGGAGTGTTTTATTACCATATCACTCTGGAGAAATTGATTCACTTCAAAGAGCTGTGCGCCAAATGCCGTTGAATACGAAGAGATAGCAAAAAGACGCCTTGAAATAATGTTGTATCTTCTACAGTAGTTTTACTCCATCTGTTGAATACAGTAATTCTTCCCTTGGCTGTTAAACCTGCTTTCCAACCATTTCTTAAAATATAGCATTATTGTTTCTTGTGTTCACATTGCTGACTTCTAGAGTGAACACTTGTGCGCCCAGTGTACTCTAGGGGCACTCGTTTCGCTCTGATAATCAGGGGTGCATTTACTTCTCGCGAGCTGGAGTATAACCTTGCTTCCTGTGACACTGCGTCCCGAGCCTGGACAGAATTCACGAACTTTGTGCAGATATCAAAGCGTTTCTGCTGCAGCTGATCAACCGTATCTGGAGTGACGGTTAGTTTCCATTGCCAAGGCATGTGGCTACCGCTACTCCAATCCCTAAAATGGGAAATTACGGCCATCTTTTTTCCAACTACTTCTCGATTTCCCTTACCAGCTGACTTTCCCTTCGGGGAATCGTCCACGTGGGTTGGCCCCGGTATGGCATAAGGCGCGACATTAATGGGATGTTAGTTCAACTGCAACAGTAGGGTAATGTTTGGATAGGCAGAGTTTGGAACGTGAATTGGTAAAACTGACTGATTCTATCAGTATGTGCTAGAGGCTGGGCCGAATGGCCCTCGAGTGTAAGTTACTTAGCATGGGGGGGGGGTTGATTTAAAGATGCCGGCCTAATGGAAAAAATACAGTGGCAGCGAAGGCCTTGTGTGTCACTTTCGATTCATTTCTGAGAAAGTACGAAACTGCTGCTGTATTGTCTGACCCTGAAAAAACTGTGATTTTTGTTGAACAAGCACTATTTTTCGTTCAACATGATCACGTCAGACTTTTCGTTTTTATTCAGGAATTTGTGAAAGATTGGTCTTTTAACGTGTGGAGCTTGTCACTCTTTTCTGCTACCAAAGGATATTTTAGCTTAATTTGACATCCTTCCGTTGATTTGCTGCCAGGATTTAAATTAGAAATATATACTGGAAGGAAACCCCCAGAGAATGTGGCCGGGGAAAGGTAACTTTCTAGTTCTGGGGAAAAATAGATTTGAAAGTATAGTCTGATTTATTCAATAAGCAGGAAATATAATTAACATGGAAAATTACGTTCACCCCTAAGAATGAAGATAATATAAAACGAAAACTATAATATAACTTTTAGAAGACACAATCTTTAAATTGATGACACATATAACGTGCAATGTTTTATATTAAACATTTAAAGCAATTAATATGGTTGAGACCCTTTGTTAAATCTCACATTGAAAACAATCAAAGACTTTAAAATGCTATTCTCAACTTACAATAACATAAAGATCTTGGTATGACCATACCAGTTCCTATTGTATAAGCAAAACCCAAAGAACTTGAAGCTAATGTCAATATAATTATATCACAATAAAATATTAACAAACACAATACCTGAGTCCCAGGTCGGGCTGGCGTAGAAGGCTTCGGTTCTATCTGTTTAGAACAAGAGCCAACACACAAAAATCTATTTATCCCTTAGAAGCGATTTCTATGTTAGAAACGAAAAGAGAAACAAACAGGCTAGGAGGATTATGTCACACTCTTCTAGAAATCTCTTTACCTATCAGTACTAATGGGAATGAAAAGCCAGTGAACAAAGCTTTCGACATGAACAAGACGGAGAGGGGAAGGCATTACGCACAGCGGAAACACGTGCAACAACGGTCCACTTACACGTGAGTTCTGTTTTACCTCTTGCTTTACTTAAGAGAATGTGGCATCTCACAGTTCGGTACTCAACGTCTCGTGATTTGCCGTCGATAATTATCTTATCTTGGAGTATGAGTGAGAGTCTCTCCTCTGCTTTCAGGCACACGGATACACTATTACCTATAGTATTTTCAAGTCGCCGTCTTATAACTTTAACCCCCTTTCGGGGACGGAAGTTGATGCGCAAAGTCGTCCGCTCTAAGGGACGCTGGTAAGTTCGTTCTAACCTAGCATTAGTCTCCACAGCTCTGCTCGTGGATAATCCGAGGGTAGTTCACTCAATACACATGAGTATCTGAAACACACTGTCACATCGAGTATCCAATCCACCCGGACAACTTCCCGGAGGAGGACGTCAGAAGTACCGCGTTTGCTCGGGGTCTGCAGAGATCACACCAGATCAGAATTCCCCGCCACATAAGGAACTTATCATTTAGAGTCTACCGCCCGGGGTTTCATTTGTCAACAATTTTGCTATTGTTCTTTCTTCTTGGAACGCCGCCTTCAATGTTAACTGAGCCGCTTGCAGTGTCAACTTATAGTTTCTGTTGAAAAGACTTTCGGACACCTTCTATGGCTTCACTCCATTCTACTCCAAAACCACTATCTTTTGCAGAAGAGGTAAAATACTTCGGCTTCGTGTTTGATAGGAAACGGCGTTAAGTCATTTTATATATCACGTTATTTAAAGCATGTGAGCGTTCTTTATGTGTTTTAAGCGCACATGCTGGGAGTTGAGCAAACGGTGCTATGGGACTCTGTTGCTGTTTGGTCCATTCGAAACTCAAATGCGAATGCATGATGTATTCTTCAAGGTAATCTTCAATCCTGTTTCTTCTGAATCAGTTATCGAGGTATCTGTCTTATCCAGGTGCTGTTGTTACGTCTGGTACAGACGTGTCTGAAATTGCTCCGTTTTTAGAAGGGAGATACTCGGGTCATTTGATTGTTCAACCTCAGTACTCCTGTTTTGTGCTATTTATAACGCTTCAGAGTGAAAGCAGGCTGATTGTAGAGCTTTGGATAAATATTTGGAGAGCATTTAGGGACTGTGAATGTTCACCTACATGCTATTTGCGCCTCGGAGACTCTTTTTCCCCTTTGCTGTGAACACGAAACTCAAAATCAATGTGAGCTGGCATTGTATTCAAGATCAGGGCTCTGTGTTGTCCGTCAGCATTTTGGCGAGATTGTCTATGTGTTGTTAACAATACTGACAGCTGGAAAAGCGGCACATACATACATACATACATACATACATACATACATACATACATACATACATACATACATACATACATACATACATACACACACAAACAGAACACATACATACATACACACACACACACAAACAGAACACATACATACATACATACATACATACATACATACATACATACATACATACATACATACATACATACATACATACATATATACATACATACATAGCACTCTACCGCTAGTCGGTCCTGGTGGTGTAGTGGTTACCATACTTGCCTCCTATTCCCAAAACGCGGGTTCGAACCCGGCCGACAAATTTTGCTCAGAGACCTCTTCTTTAAGGATTGAGGTTCTTTTTCGTGCCGCAAATCTATGACACGGGACCCACGGTTTTACTTCTCTTCCGAAGGAAGCTATACTTAGGATTTTAGCCGGAAAAAGTCATCTATCCTGACCTGGTTTGAACTCGCGATCTTGGGTTTAGGAGGCAAGTATGGTTACCACTATACCACCAGGACCGACATTCGGCAGGGGTATCCAGTAGTTTGAGCGATTAGTTCAGTTTAGATTTTAGTTTTAGCTCCTGGAGCATTCGGTGAGTTCGCGAAGCAATTACAGTAACCTTACAAACATAGAACTTGTAATTTTTAATTACCACAGTAGCACGAAATCTACATTTTAAAAGATATCATGCACATTTGCATAAATAGTTGCAATAAAATTGAAAAAGCGACATGTAGAACAACTCAACCAAAACAACAAAAATCAGAGAAGCAGAAACAGACAAATCGTTAAAATCACGCAAATTACATTTTCATTGATGTAACATTACCGCAGTGTTTTAACTACTTATTGTATATTATCACTTATATATTCCTTTACAGAATATTGTGCCTTTTTAGTTAGGTGTATTCTAAGAGCAGATTTAAAGAATTTATCACAGGTTATTAAGATTTTTAAACTAGATGGAAGAGAATTTTGAACTAAAATGCATTCATAACAAACTTCATTTTGATAGCAGAACAATGTTGATCCCGGTCTGTATAGATTTGCTTTTTGTCATGCATATTTTGATTTTGAACTCATTTTTCATTATTGGTTATGTAAAAGTCCATGAGATATAATATATAGTCACATGGCGTGTTAAAATTGTCTATTGCCTAAAGAGGTTTCTGCAAGAATGTCTGATATGTACACTAGGATTCTTCGTATGACTTTTTTCGTAAATAGGAAGACACACTCGCTTTTAACTGAGTTTCCACAATATATAACACCATATTTCATTATTGAATTGAATTAAGCACAATGAACTAGTTTTAAAGTCTTAATTAACTCTAGCGTTACTAATGCACGTATTGCATAGCATGCACTGCTAAGTTTAGGTATGGCAAGATCACGAATGATGAATTTAATAACACTTGTTTTATCTAATTAGATTAGTTTACGTTTAGGTATTTTACGAATAAGAAACTTTTATACTTGACGTTATAAGCAAGGCTGAAAGCACTAGTAACTCTTGCTGCTTACTCGTGCTGATGTTTCAGCTCTTACTGCTACACCCACCAACTTACCCTTTTTTTAAATATTTTTTTAATCACATGCAATTACATATTACACAATACAATTTCAATTTCAGTTTCAATTTACAGGTCGTCCATTCTGTTTAATATATTGTACATCCCACATTTTTAATATTACATTTATTAGAAGGCTATTGTGTATGTAATTGTTTTTGCATATTAAATCTTTAAACTCAAGTAAATATTGTCCAATATATCGCAACACTGCCATTCGTTGAACTACTGAGGACCAACAAAACACTTGAAATGTCAAATAATGGGGTTCAAAATATTCCTCACAAACATCCAGGATCTGGAGGATCTTAGCCTGCACCCTCCGCCATGCTGATGCAGCAGCGCCGCATTCTAAACGATGGAGTATTGTATCTTGAAGGCCGCAAGCATCACAGTTAGGAGATATCTTCATTCCAATACGATGTAGACGCTCATTTGTAGGGAATATATTATTCACCAGTTGGTACCAGACACTCCGTTGGTAAGTGTTGAGTGCAGGATGTGGAATGTTGGACCAGATTCGGCGCCAGTTGTATACTGGGTGTTGGAGAACTACTTTGGAAGCCGGCAATTGAAATAACCAGGCAGTATACAAGTCTCTGGTCTTCGGTGGTTGGCCATGTAGGTCGACAGGACAGTATGCGACTAACTGAAGTAGCTTCTTAACCTGGGGTACCGGAATCGGCAACCCTCGAAGATCTGGTGAATTCTGGATACGGTGTTCCGACAACCACTGGGTGAGAAACTGATGACTATAAGAATCGCCATAGTCTCCTAGGTGTGCCCAGTTTGTCTGGAGAAATAGACAATCAGCATTCGCCAGTGGATCGATGGCATTTAGACCTCCTTCAGAGGTTGGAAGTGTGAGTTCATTTCTAGGGACTCGTAATAAAAAGCCTTTCCAAATAAACCATCCTGTAGCTGATTTCAGCTTAGCGCCCAAGATGGATTGTAACGCCAGAACTTGGGTCACAAACCATACTTTGGACAGTGGAAATATATTAACAAAATGAACACGTTGTAAGAAATTAAGGGAACGAAATTGATGCTCTGGAGGAACTTTACGAACGCTGTTAATAACACATTTCCAATTATATTGAATCATCGCCGGTAGCGTGGATAAAAACGTAATTCCCAATATTTTAATGGCTGAAGCCATAGATACCCATGAAGGTGGAACTATAGAAGTAGAGCCAACGAGCATATATCTTGATTTATTCAAATTAAGGATCGCTCCAGAATCTCTTGAATATGAGGAGGAAGAAGAGAACTACGTGAGATCATCAAAGTGACATCGTCAGCAAATACTCTAATAAGAGAGTGACCATCAGAACCAAGGCACTTTTGTAATTTTCTTAGGAGAGGTTCAATTGATGTCACAAACAAGTGCATAGCCATCGGACAGCTCTGTCTGACAGACGCCCTCACAGTAAAGGAATGATTGAAATAGCCGTTCACTAAAATTTTGGAAGTCGCTGATTTTAATATATTGCGAATGAGGTAGCAGTATGTATCAGGGCTTCCTAAGTGCATCATAGTTTTAATTAAATAACTATGTTTCTCCCGGTCAAATGCATGGTCCAAGTCCAAGTAGATCAAAAGTTTCCCAAACTCGAAAATATGGGTGTCGCTAAAAGTGTCACGAAGAGCACATAGGGCATACAATATGTTACCTCCACGTCGAATGGACTGTTGTACCGGTGCAAGAATATCAGCAATCATTGGTCATAAGCGGTGTTTAATACAACGCATGAACATTTTATAATCAGTATTGAGCATTGTTAAAGGACGAAAGTCCTGTGCAATATTGGGATTGCTACATTTAGGTACAAGGACCAGTATACCATGGACAAATGCAGAGGGAATCAAGGTAGTACACAGTAGCTCATTGAAAATTGCAAGAAGTGCATCCTTCAGCAACAGCCAAAATGCAGAGTAAAATTCTGCAGGTAGTCCATCTACTCCAGATGGTTTATTTCGAGGACAGGCAACTAAAGTTGCTTGCAGTTCAGCCATTGTAAAAGGAGGAATATTATCACCGGGGCCAGAAGAGGTTTGAACCGTAATTTCCTCTGTATCAAAGAGTTCGTAGGTGTGATATTAGAATATAGATTCTGAAAATATTCAAACACAGCAGAACGGATATCCATTTGGCTACTTACAGAAACATGGGAGCAATTTTGAATGCTATGAATATATTTACGCTTGGCACGCCGTTGTTCACGGACATGATATATGGACGGAGATTCCTCCTGAGTGCCGCTCAAATCGGCCAGTTGAAGTTTAAGAATCCGAGCTTTAATTCTTTTTACTCAACACTACAATGTGTATCACCCACAGGGCGACTGTACAAATTTCGTAATACCGCATAAAGAAACTGTCGATAACGCTCTTTTCTGCGGTATTTATCACCAGACACATATTGAAGAAACCGTTTTATCTTTATTTTGATGACAATCCACCATTCCAGTTTAGTAGAGTAAAATCGTTGCTCATGAGCCTAACATCGCCACCGCTCGGCAAAGTGTTCCTGAACATCTTTGTCAGAAAGAATCTGCACATTAAGTTTCCAGTAATCATGACCGTATGCTGAAGAGGATGCAGGTAGCGTAATGGAGGTAAGAAATCCACAAGGATCAGAAAGCTCTGTCGGATATATATCCACAGTGCTAATACAAAGATCGCGATCAACATAAATGCGATCGAGTCGTGCCCCCGAGAGATTGCTTTGAAATGTGTAAGGCGGACGATCACGATTCATGACTTCCCATGTATCGCGTAACTGAAGTCGATGAACTAAATCTACTAATGTAGGACAAGGCAAGTAAACTCCTTGCAAGGAGCAAGGCAATCTTTAAGAGATAAAACAGTATTAAAATCGCCACCTAATAACACATGTGGAGAATTAGAAAACAAAGAAGCTACTTCTTCAGCAAAAAAATTCTGTTTTTCCTTCCGCATATGTGTGCCAGGAGGACCATATACATTGATAATATTGAGATTTCCTACGATAAGGCTGATTGGCAGTCATACGCACATCCGTATATTGCAAGTGATCTTTAAGCAATATGGCAGAACCACGGGTAACAAAATCAATATTAATTTCAGCATTATATATATATATATATATATATATATATATATATATATATATATATATATATATAAAAGCGAGCAATAAACTGAGAATTTATACCTCTTGAAGAAGAGCATTGTTGACATCCAGGAAATGAAACGTTTTTGCAAGAAGACGAAAATTTTCAGGAGTTAAAATATTAAGAATTATCAGTGTAAGAAATTTATGTGTGTGACATAAAGAAAGACAAGTGAATCCAATATAATTAAAAAGAAATAAACTGCTAGAGGAGAGTAATAAGCAAGTATTCTCCAAGTGGGAGCTCTAAGGTTGCATGAGACGTGTCCTCCGACATAGACCTAGTAGGACTTCCAGATAACGGCAGAGATTTCCCAGCTTTTGTCACTGTTAACATGACGTTTAGAAGACAAGCCACCCTGTAATCGCGGATCTCGGTGTGAAAATGCTGGTTTATTATTGAGTAAAGTCTGAGCAACCAAGTCGTTCAAAGTGTCGCCGTAGATTGGGATCTTTCGCGACTTTTTTGTTTCTTAGCATTTGGTCCTATGTTTATCTCCTTTTCATACGATGGAATAGTAGCTACCTTGTCAGAGTTACTAGTAGGTGGGGATAAGGGAGGTATGTCATGCCGTTGCGACAACAGCAAGGTCGGATTCATAGGTTCCAAGAGAGAGGCGGGCTGTTGAGAGGGTTCGGAGGGGCAGAGCGTCTGACGGGTGGTAAAGTTGAATACGGCTGGAAGTAGGAGTTTCTTGAGGAGTAATAATATTTTCCTGAGAGAATAGATCATTCATTAATGTTGGACAAGGTACTTTTGGGACCTTAAAGGTAAATTTCTTGTAAGGACAACGATCACGGTAATGAGTGGCTTCACCACACGTATTACACATCAAGCCTGAAAGAAGAGGCCTCTGAGCAAAATTTGTCGGCCTTTTCACGCCCTGAATTGAATGGGACGCTGATGACCTCAGATGTTAAAGAGCGTCCTTAAATAAACAATTCAAAAAAATCGTGCCCAGCAATCATCAAATTAGATGGAATAGGTTTTTTCAAATCAATTTGAATAGACCGAATTCCATTTTGCACGCGTTACGTATAGCCGAGAGACCAATGTTCATTTTTAATTTTAATTACATACCTGTAATCCTTGGCGTATTTTATCATTTGATGATTCCGGGGGTAAATTAAACACACGGACATGGGTGTATTCTGCACTGGCATCACTAGTCGTTACGAAAGTCAAAGATCAGTCTTCAGTTACAAAGGGAGTTGTGCCCTGATGTACATTTAGCAACTGTTCGAAAACCACTCTATTGTGTAACTTGATAAATACTGCATTTTATATACCAATTGATTGAAGTGTGTCCTCGGCTGTACGTAGGGTAGTATCCAACCAGAGATGTATAATGGCGTAGGCCGCGGCTTACTTTTATCGAAAATAGTTTTCAAAGTGTTTACTCGCGTGATCTTGTTCATAATTACCATTTGCTAGATAACTATGAAATTGCTTGCAAAGGAAATGTAAAGAAAAATTTCAACTAAGAAGAAATGGACAAAAACCGCATAGCACAAAACGAATCACAGTCAACTGTTACGTCTCCACTCCACGCCAGTCTGCAGCGGACTGTGCAACTTGACGTTACAAAGAGACAGAAATGCTGTATATTACTGCTCTTCTGTTGCTGCTGCTACTGCCGGAGCATTGAGGGAAAAAGGGAATGGGTTTCCTAGGGGAATGCCAGTTTCGACCGACAGCGGAAGACAGTTTCATGAGTAAATAAGATTGTTACCAATTCGCAAATATATCATACGTATTTTACAGCTTTCTTTTCAGAAATAAAGACGAACGTGATAAAGATATTATAGGCTAAAGCTAACCTCGGGCAAATCCTAGAAGTGGCGAACTGCTGTAATTCCAATTCGTAACTATTTAAGGAGTAAGAAGATAAGGTTTTTGAGGTTATAATGGTGATTTTAAGTGAGAGTGAACATGTGAGCAAGTTAACAGAATCTTTTCCAATTCGCAACTAATTCATATATACATACATACATACATTAACCTAAGGCTAACCTCGGGCAAATCTTAGAAGTGGAAACTGCTGTAATTCCAATTCGCAACTAATTCAGGAGTAAATCATTTGTTATTGTGGCAAATCTCCTAACTGGTGCCAAAAAATAAAAAATAAAATAAAATGAAACATAAATAAATAAAAATAAAAAATAACAATAAAAATAACTTGTTTTATTTGAATCCGCGTTGAAATTTCCATACGTTAATCGCATTGCCTTAACTATTTATGCTACTACGCCGTTGAATTGAAATGGCATTATCTAGCTAATACATTCTCGCTTTCTCCACTTTCGCTCGGAGCTGGCTTCCCCCTAGGAAACCCATTCCCTCTTTCCCTCAATGCTCCCGCAGTAGCAGCAACAGAAGAGCAGTAATATACAGCATTTCTGTCTCTTTGTAACGTCAAATGCACGCTCGCCCTCTTTTGCACCTTTGAACCTAAAGCAATATTACCAAGCTTAACTGTGCAAGTTACTTCCTTTCTTGTCGCTCGGGTCTTGCTAGCCGTTCGGGTGATATCAGCAAGAGTTGCAACAGCGCAGCTTGTATTTTGTAAGGAAAATAGCTTACTTCTGTTGGCTGCAGTGTTTGTTAAGTATTACGAAAACTAGTGGCTGCTATGCCTTACAATAATACAAGTAAAATAATTATACAACTATTACATATATTAAAACATTTACATTATTAAATAGCGTAAAGTCCATTGGGAAAAACGTTCAAACATGTACAAATGTAAAAGTCTTTCATTCCATCAGTAGGACAACATGCGCCCAGTGTGTCCTTTAGACTTTGAAAAACTTTTGATTCACGCCTCACATGTTCAAAGAAGTCATAACTTCCTTAGCGGTAAACACATTTATAAAGTAGTAAAAACTTATAAACTTTATATTTACACTCTTATACTCAACATGGATTAGGAAGACAAAGTAATCAAGAAAATAATCAATGCGGAATTATTAAAACGAAGGCCATATAAAATATTGAGGTATTTATTAAATATCCAACAACTAATCCGATATGTGCAACACAAGAACAAGCAACCATGATCGCTGTTAACATTATTCTACTATACACGAACAACATACCTTGTTTTAATAATCCAAAACAACGAAATTATATGAATAATAAAGAATAATTTACATTTAAATTTCGCACTATTAACTTATCAGTAATTTTATTAGGAATAATAATCAACACCTTATTAAAAATGAATTGCAGGAGAATTGTTACAGAGTTTGTGGTCGCAAGTATCCAGCCCTAAACTTAGAGGATCTTGCGCAATAAGATTAACACGTAATATGAAACACATTTAATACACTTTCCTTAATGTTAGGGCTACATATTTACCACAAATACAACACGTGCTATTCATGTACATCCTTTTAACACTCTAAAACTACATTATGCTTTGTTTTTTGCTCAAAGTGAATATTTTCCTTATTTGCCATAGATGTGTTATGAACTTTGCTTACTCTATACATATATAGGTAAGTAAATGTACTCTGTATGTCTCTTATTATTGTATTTTAAATTTATTAGATATTGGAATACTCCTTAGAAAGGAATGCTAAAGGAAATTATGCAATGGTTACCCTAAAGACAAAAAGAAACACTTGTTTTTTGATGTTTGAATATATTTTAAGTCCACTTTGTTATATTCTCAAACTTAGAAACAGTCATTAAGGAAATTATAAATTGATATGAAACTTAAATAAATAATAAGAAAAGTGATTTTATTATTCAACATATTCTCCTTCTATAGTGAGGCACAATGGGATACATAATTTTACAAGCTGCTGGAATCCAGGAGAACAATTTTTTGGCCTAGTGTTGGAACCATATAGTTCATCCCTTTATAGATGTTCACCCATAAGGTGCTGTTTTATTAGAGTTGAACAAATGGAAGTCTCATGAAGCAAGATCGGGTGTATATAAGGGATGCTTGAGGACTTCCGATTTAAATTATTAAGCATACTGGTTGTGTTATTGGTAGTTTGAGGATGTGTATTGCCATTCAACAAAAGCATGGTTTTGGTGAAGAGACCTGATCATTTCTTTTGAATAGTCTTAAGAAGTTTCATGAGGATGCTGCAGTAGCAATGATGGCTGTCTTCTTCTTCTTCTTCTTCTTCTTCTTCTTCTTCTTCTTCTTCTTCTTCTTCTTCTTCTTCTTCTTCTTCTTCTTCTCCTCCTCCTCCTCCTCCTCCTCCTCCTCCTCCTCTTCCTCTTCTTCTTCTTCTTCTTCTTCTTCTTCTTCTTCTTCTTCTTCTTCTTCTCCTCCTTCTCCTTCTCCTTCTCCTCCTCCTCCTCCTCCTCCTCCTCCTCCAGATGATGTATTATGTTACTGATGTAAGCTTTGTTTGGAGCTGGTTATGGTAAACCCAAGAGCAATGGCGATAGTGTCTATAGTTACTCATCTATCTGCGTTAATAAAGACTTCAAATTAAAGTAGCAAATTTGCCTGTCTGGCCATCTTTGTTGGCTAGCTTATGCAGTATTCAGCGTTGATATATGTCCACCCTTCAAGGAACTGCCTAACCAAACTGAAACAGGCGCTTCTTGCCTTATATGGGAAGCATTTCTTTATGAATATTCTTTGATGCTATAACTTTAGCCCACAAAAATTGCACAACAGAGTGCTGTTTAAGGGTTGTACATTTACTCAAAGATGTCACCATTTTGAAACTGCTTTTTGTTATTATAGATGTCTTGTTTCTAGTGTCACCAGTTACCACTGGTTTAATGCTGCTTTCTAGAAGCCATACCTTAGGTGCCTCATCAAATATATAATACCCCACATCAAATTATAACATACTTCATGACTTATCTCGTATTTTTGCATTGATCCAAACAGAAATACCCATTAAGTAAAAATTGTACTTACGAAGCTGTAGACAATGGAGTGGTAATATATGTTACATTAATGCTTTCAGTTGTTAACACTAACTCCACTTACTTATTTAAAACTTTGGACTAGTTTCGGCAGAGGTTCCTCCCATCAACGGCACTCAGTCAACAGCAGCCGATGATGGGAGGAACCTCTCCCGAAACTAGTCCAAAGTTTTAAATAAGTAAGTGGAGTTAGTGTTAACAACTGAAAGCATTAATGTAACATATAGAAATACCCATGCATTTCACTAATTTGAAAACCTTTTGATGACTAGAACTTTTTTAAAATGCGCATTTCCTATTATCAGCCCTACATTTTCCTATGGTCACCTCCACTTTATGCTTCTATTTAGACTTTCATTACAGATAATGTTATATTTTCTTTTTTTGCAGTATTATAGATTCACAAGTAAAAACTCTTAAGAAAATGAATATCAGTCTACACGTTAAAGAGGAACAAAAGGAGGATACTGATACATGTTCACCTCAATTGAAACAATCAGAAACTCATGGGGAAAATTCCTCTGAAGCTGCTCATGATCCTGGGTTAAAGGTAAGCAGCAAACACATAATTTTAAAAGTATAGTGTCATTCATAGAAAGTGTTCTTTGAATATTTCTAGCAATAAAAAAAATCTGTAGTTTTTTATGACAGTAAATCTTTGATATATCAATGTCTTGCTTATGTAAGTGGAAATTCTACCAGGAAAAATTGTTGTAAAATAAGTCCTAAATAAACCATTCTGCTTTCAGTTGCTTCCATCATTTTCGAGAATTACAGCTATCATTTCATTCTAACAATCACAATAATTATATAACATTATATTCAGTGATGTTGAAATAGTTTTGCACTTGTTTGATACCTGCCTTATATACTGTCCTCATTCCAAAGATTAATCACACCTGTATGCCATGTTTAAGAAACTATTGGCCTTCATTGTGCAGTAGAATCAGCTGCAACTGCTGCAATTTAATCATTTAGTGGTTTCATGGAAGCAACAGGTTAAATGCAGCGTGCGCTCTGTATGAACTTTTTGTTAAGATTTGTGTATTATGGTGTGTGTCATTACACCTAACATGAGATTTGCATTAAAACACTCCATATTTATTTACCACTGCAAATTAACAAGGAAATCACACAAATATTGCAGGAGAAAACTGTGTGATGCATTGTCTTGAGTATCTTCTCCTAAACTTGCAGTTATCTAAATTAGAGAAAACATTTGCAACCGCTGTTATTTCAATTGATGAGTATCCAAAAGCAGAAAAATTATATTAATAGAAGAAAACTTGATGGTACTCCTGGTGCTTGTAATTTTTTCTCTTCAGTATTTCCTAATTGCTGTTATTTTCTTAATTTTTCATGTACAAATTACCCTGATCATGCTAGGCATTTTACCCGTAAACATCCTAATATTTTTGAGGTTAGTGTTAACTTATTTAATAAATTCTATTAGAATTTAAGATTATGGTGTTTAAAGAAGGTAATAAATGACAAAATAGAAAAATATTTTATAGCCGATAGAGAAATACAAGTTGTAGATTTTATATGCTTAGAAATTGGAGAAAATATTGGCTTTAAAAAAGGGGAGATGTTTGTCAACATCTAATTATCTGAGTAATTAACTTTTGAAACATGCTGTAATGTTGTATATAAAACGGTCAAAGAAGCTTTCAGTCTCCTCATATCTCGGTAGTCTTCTGCTTGCTCATTTTCACTGCCACAAGGAGGGCATGGCAAGCATGGAAAAGGGGAGAGGTTTGCCATTGGTAGCTTACGAGAGCGCATTTTTCTCAAGAATGGGTCATTCTTGTATGCAGCAAAGTCTAGCTGCAAATAAGAGTGCGTATGTTGATTGAGAAAAATATTATCATGTTCGAAATCTTTTGTTACAGCATCTAAATTTCCTTCCTGTATGATCTTATTTACAATACAAGACTATTATATTTTGATCACCCGTATACTGGCATGGAAATTGTTTAATTGCATCTTTACTGAGAGGCTGCTCCTGAAATACGAGATTCTCTTAGCACTACCATATAGGCACTCTCATTCACGAGAATAAGAGGGAATAACCCTGCAACCTTTAGTTATATATGTAATCGAATTTAATAAAATCTAATAGAGTGGGTCATTTCATTTACTGGCTTCCAAAATATAATTTAAATAACCATGATCTTAGTTTTTTTATGTTTCTTCTTCATGTTTTTTTGAATCTGCGCTCTTTAGAGTACTTTTCAATTTTTATCATATAACTGATATTGATACCATTTAATTCATCAACATTTATTTACTTCTCTCTATTGACATTTTTTAAGCCTAACATAATCTTGTGTTTAATTTAACACATTTATTTTGCCTGACTTGCGCTTGTCACTATTGATACAGAAACTGTGACTCTTGTATCTCAACCGTTTCTTAAGTTAACTTTTTACCTCTGAATTTATACCATAATGCCTCTCTCATCATTATATCATAAGCTTTCTTAAAAAATCTAAAAATACTGTATATAGCTTGGCACATTTTAATAACAAACGTTTATCATTGCTTTAATAATTATAGCATTATTCATTGTTGTTCAACCCTTTCTAACTGCCACATTTGGCTGAGGTCGTTAAGGCGCAGACTTGTGAGCAGGAGGTTTGTGGTTCGAATCCCGCCACGACTGTCCTCCCTGACTGAGGTTTTTTTCCGGTTTTCCACAGTTCTCATAAATGGTAAATGCCAGGGAGGTATCCTAAACTTAAAAGCCTTTCCCAATACACCATTTCATCTCATGTATCATCAGTGTCCACTGCCTGTGGTGCCTCAGTAGTAAAAATGGGCATTAAACACTATTAAAAAAAAACTTTCTAAATCTTGATAGAAATGATAATAATCTTGTATTCTCTTCTGCTCAGCATTTTATTCTTTCTCCCAGAATTAGACAGCAATTTGATTTCTCTATAATGGCACAGATTTCCTTCACAGCCCATTTCTTTATATTCTTTTCATTTTTTTATTCCATAATTATTTACAGTTTCTGCATTTGGCTTTTTCTGCTTATATAAATACATAATTACAAATTTGTTATATATACATATAAATATCTTTTAAATAGCTTTTAACACTTTTTTAAATGTAGTGCTTGAAGTGTTTTTAAATGAGATTGGTAATGTATTATTAGATTAGTATTTTGATGTATGATTTTTGTAAATTTGTGGTATTGTAAATGTATTAGCCCAGCTATTCTGGGGAAATGCAAATGATAATTATGATTTCTAAAAAGCTGAATATTATTATAAACAAAAGACACATTACTAATATAATGATGGTGCCAAAAAATGTATACACATTTTCACAATAGATATCTATGTAATATATTTCAAAGTTGGACTAAAAACAATAGTAATGTGTAGTATGATGTTCTGTAAACAGAGGTAACTTATATACATTATGATAGCTTTGCTACATGACAGGAAATCAACAATCAATAAATGAAGCCAAAATGATTGTATAATGTTTGTAAACAGATGTGACTCACATTGCATTATGCTAACATTGCTACAACAAAATGGAGCTAAGATTATCGTTTGAACATTAGAAAGAAATTTTGAAATGGCATTGGAAAACCAAGAATGTTGTTGAATGGAGACATGTTTACAGAACAGAACCCCCAATGCCAGTATCAATAGCATGCATTTGAGAAAAATTAACACTCATGGTAGCATATGTGATGTTCATATTTGGGAGATATTGCATAGCAAGAAGCCCCCGCATTCTCGAATATGGTTTTGGAACTTTTTGAGCAATCACCGCAGAAATGTATAAAGCAATGTGCACGTGAGACTGGGATTAGCAGAACCAGCACACGTCACATTATTAAAACAGCGAAGTTGAAAATTTTCATTTCAAGACTTTTGCATGCATTAAATGAAGATGACCCTGATAGGAGAATGCAGTGGTTTCTGAACATGGTGCAAGAGGATGAGGCATTCGTAGGGAAAGTTGTTTGTTTCAATGAGGCACAATTTAAGTTGAACTGAACTGATGACCATTATAACTGTGTCTACTGGTGTGCAAACAAGCCTCATATTATTTTGGAAAAGGCTGTTAATTTACCTAGAATTAAAGTTTGATGTGGGTTGTCATCTAGGAGTCTAATTGGACCGGTTTTTTTTAGAAGGAACAGTAAATGGCGCAATGTACCTGAACATGATATGCCCATCCATCTTGCCCGTCATTCATACACTCTATGGAAAAGAGGAATTTTACTTCCAACAGGATAATGCACCACCTCATTACCACCAAGATGTACATATGTACCATGATGAAAATCTCCCAAGGCACTGGATAGGATGAAGAGGTCTGATTGAGTTTCCACCTCTTTCTCTGAATCTAACTCTGTTGGACTTCTACCTATGGGGACCTCTTAAGGATGTTGTATTCTGTAAAAAACCTGCTACACTGGCAGCATTTCGGGAAGAAATTGAAATGCCATGTGCTGCAATCGCTGAGGACACTTTCTCAAACGTTGCTCAATCAGTAGTTAAACGTACTCAAAAGTATATCGACGCTGCTGGTGGGCATTTTGAGCAATTGTTGTAGCTATTGTAATTGCAAAAGTCAAAGATGATTAGTGCTCGTTAATTTTGATTGTGTGAATTGGATTTTGTTATGTTAAAACAGTTTTTTTCTTTGCTTGAAGTGTGTATACATTTTTTAGGACCCTCGTATACATTGAAGGTAATATTAGAACATTCAGTTCTATAAAAATTTGTTTACTGGGAGCATGGGTTGGTAATTGGTACATTATTCTTAATATTTTCTTTTGCAATTTAAAGACCATAGATGATAAACTCGCAGCTCCCCATATGGGTATACCATAAGCTTATATAGAATGTACATAACCAAAATATACAATTTTCAAAATGTCTGTAGGTCCTTGTGGTAACCATACTTGCCTCCGAAACCCAAGATCACAAATTCATCCCCAGCTAGGATCGATGGAATTTTTCAGGCATAAAAATCCTAAGCATGCCTTCCATTCAAAGGGAAGTACAGCCATGGGTCTTGTGTCATACATTTATGGCACATAAAAGAACCGCAAGCCCTGAAAGAAGAGGCCTCTGAGCAAAATTTATTCGCTGTTTCACGCTCTGAATTGAATGGATGCTGATGACCTGAGATGTTAGAGCATCCATAGAATAAGCCAAATCAACAAAATCAAAATGTCTGTTGTGCACACCTACTTAATGTATGCATCGCATGGGATATTTGGCTTAATGTATTATGTAATGTAAAAATCTATTCAATCCAATGTATAAATAAATTGAATTAATACCACTTGCCAACTCTTGAGAACACCTTGTAATGTTTAATTCAATTAAAAAATTTGGTCAAAAATGTCTATCTTTATGCCACACTTGAAATAAATCTGCTGGCAATCAGTTCTTTGTTCTTTTTGAAACTACATTGGTTTTAAAACCTCTTCCTTTCGGAAGGGTCTGTCCAATTCTTCTATATAATTACATTGTGATTTGGAGTTCATTTATTAGAAACACCTTCCTCCATTTCAGTTAGCTGCTGGAAATACCTAATTCACTATGCAGGTTTGATAAAGACTACTTAAAACAATTTCTTTAAAACCCATTATCCTGCCTTGCCCCTCCAGAAATTATTTTAACTTCAACATTGTGAGCTGTATTTCTACACCATTTCTCCCTCTTCATCTTTAATATTTGTTTGAAAATCTCTTAAATCTACCGTTCTTCACCTTTCTTACTTTCCATTTTCTCTTTTCCCTAAAAGCAATGCTCCCCTTGCAAAATTTTGCATAGTCGTATACTTGTATGAAACTAATCATTTGGTCTTGTATCTATTTTCACATTTTTCTGGCCCATATTTCTGCATGCTATTTTAAAACAATTAATGTACTTTCTTTCTTAAGTGATATAAATAACTCGAATAATATCAAGGAACGAGTCTTCTATCAATTGTAAGTAAAATATACGATGGTAATTTAGCAGAAAGGTTGCATGCATAGGCACAAATGAAAGGTAGATTTTCAAACAGGCTTTAAAAAAGGAATAATAATAATAATATAATATAATAATAACTCATACTATAGTGAGTAAATATTTTATTGCAGATTTTCAGAAAGCATTTGATACAAAAATAGAGATGCATTGTATACAAATTAAGATGTAAGAGAGTTAGAATTGATTAAATAAAATATAGTGAACATTTGTAACAGTGATATCAAATATTAACATTTAAAAAAGTTGAGTCGAAATTGTAACATATACATCACTAAGATTTTAATAAAATGGGAGACTAGTTTCTGGAGACATCACTCCTATCGTCAGTTCCTGGTTGGCTGTTGGCCTCGCTCCTCATGGTGGAGGTTTAATGAACCTCTGTATTAGTACATCACTTGGCGGGATTTCAAAATTAAAAACTTTCTGCTTCTTCTTCCAAATGTAAATGTTTTCCCATACTGTAAGTTCAATTTTTCCTTAAATATTTTTAAGTAGTTGTTCTTTCCAAAAATGCCAGGCCACTGCCGATTTTTCTTTTTGTGGTTTATATTCCTAATGTGTTCTTTAGCTCTTGTTTTTATATTTCTTTTGGTCTTCCCGATATAAACTTTTTTACAATCATTGCAGTTCATCTGGCATATTCCTGATTTTTCTTCTTGTGGTAAGTTATCTTGTTTTTGTTTTGAGTTGAGGATATTTTTAATGGAATAATTATTTTTTGGAGCAAAAATAATGTTATATCTTTTAAAAATCTTTTGAAATTTATGAAAGGTTGATGGATGGATATTTTTGCAATAGTACCAGATAGACACTTGGATGTTGAACTAAAGTTACTCAACCTACAGGAAAAAACAGTTGAATTCACTATGGAGAGAGAATGCAATAAACAGTTACCTTTTTTGATATTAAGATAATTAAAAAAAGAAAATCACCTAATTTATGGCATATATAGGAAACCTACACACATGGATAATTACGTGAAATGTAATAGTTTTAATCTAGTTTTTCAAAAGCATGCAGTTTTAAATAGTGTTGCATGCAGACTGGTTAATGTTCCTATGAACAAGGAAGAATATGAATGTGAAATGAATAATATATTGAATATAGCTATAGAAAATGGCTTTAAACATGAGGTTGTACACAAAATAGCCAGAGCAAAGAATAATAAGAAAATTAGAGACACCACTACACTTACTCCTATCAAAGAAGAAAATAAAATATACAAAAAATTCATATACCACCCATCAACCTTTCATAAATTTCAAAAGATTTTTAAAAGCTATAACATTATTTTCGCTCCAAAAAATAATTATTCCATTAAAAATATCCTCAACTCGAAAACAAGATAACTTACCACAAGAAGAAAAATCAGGAATATGCCAGATGAACTGCAATGATTGTAAAAAAGTTTATATCGGGAAGACCAAAAGAAATATAAAAACAAGAGCTAAAGAACACATTAGGAATATAAACCACAAAAAGAAAAATAGGCAGTGGCCTGGCATTTTTTGGAAAGAACAACATAGCATTAATAAAAACCTGAACTACTTAAAAATATTAAAGGAAAAACTGAACTTACAGTATGGGAAAACATTTACATTTGGAAAAACAAGCAGAAAATTTTTAATTTTGAAATCCCGCCAAGTGATGTACTAATACAGAGGTTCATTAAACCTCCACCAGAGACGAATCAATCCACCACGAGGATGAGGCCGACAGTCGACCAGGAACTGACGATATGAGCAATGACTCCATTTCCTTTTTATTAAAATCTTAGTGATGTAAATGTTACAATTTTGACTCAACTTTTTAAATGTTGAGTTAGAACTGAATTTATTTTATGACTTTAAAAGTTATATGAAAGAAGCAGGTATATTGTATTAACTGCGAAGGTAACAGATCCACATTTGTGCTTGAGACAAGGTTGGAAAATGAGCCATATATTATTTAATTTATTTATAGATGATATTCTAGATAGGATTAAGTAAAAATAGAAATAGACTTTGCCTAATAATTGGAGAGAAGAAGTACCAGGATTGCTTTTTGTGGCTGATCTTGTAACAGGGGTAGTAAGTGTGATGGGATTACAACATGCCATTGAGGAAATTATTAGATATTGTGCAGAATGATGCCTGAGAATAAATAGAAATAAATCAAAGATAATAGTATTTAAAAAGGGAACAAAACTAATAAAAGATGAGATTTACATGTAACAGAATGTGGGAAGTCTGATCTACATGTGCACAAGTAAAAGGTAAGTTAGCTATCAAAGCTGTTAGTAAGTTTGTATAAAGTTCCCTCATTTTCAATGAAATGATTAAAAAGACTAATGAGGCTGTGATTGAGTTGAAGTTGATGTATGCACTGGAAATTTGGAGAGTGTCAAAGGATCGGACAAAGGTTCATGTAGTGCTGGAATATTTTATAGAGGTTCTGGAGTCACCAAAAAGTTCACCAAGAGGATTAAATATGGTAGAATTAGAAAGAGTACTGAGGAAATAGATAATAGAAGAAAGAATCTTAAATATTGGCATAGGTGTTTGAAATTAGAAAATAATGATGGAACTGATAATGACAAGAGTTGTTAAAGAGCATCCTTAATAATAACCATAGACTTTGCTGAAGAAATCTGATGAGGAGACAACTGTATACAGTGCGTTCCAATGACAGCTAAAGTCATCACATAAAGATGAAATTTGTCAAGAAAAAGCAATGCTGTATGGTGAAAGCAATTGGTAGCCATCTTGAATGGTTTCTAGGAAACCATATTAAGCTCTTAACTAAAAATCTGGACATTGTAGTAATTGTCAAGTTAGAGCTCAGAGTTCAAAGCAAATTTTCACCACTGATTCCGTTGATGTAAATCAGTCATTTAATTTATATAAATATATTTTGATATTGTATAAGAGAATCTCATCTTAAAACGTTTTGAAGTATCAAATGTAGTGTAGTAAACATTCTTTTAGTGTGTATAGTGTAAACAAAGTAATAGTAATACATTCCTATTGTAAACAAAGTAATAGCAGTACATTCCTTTATAATCTTCTTCTAACTCGTTTAAAATTCCCCTATTTTATAATAATTTCCACTCCTTCTCTTATTTGTTTTGACATTTCCATTTAAAAATCCAGGTTTTAATGTTGGAAATCCTAAGTACTACAAATATCATCAAAATGTATACATGTAAAAGTTAATGTAATGGTAACTGCAAAAATACACCAAAATGCTATATTGGCATTGAATAAAAATAGTTTTAAATTGTTATTCCTTTACAGGCAATTAAGATTTTTTTAACAAGTTTGGAGACTTGCATATAAGGAAACTCCTTCATAATCTAAGAAAATACACATTAAAAGTAATAAACTAAATTAATTTTAATGTATATCACATTTATTTTTACTAGCATTTTTATCTGTATAATTTATATTTTGTCCAAAACATGTCTTTTTTGCAGTTTGTGTGTGTATATATATATGGATTTTTTTTTTTTAAGATTTTCCGTGCACATAAGTATAAACTTAATAAATTAATATGAAGTTATCAAGGTTTGTGTCAGTGTTGAAAGAACAGAACCCACACTTTATGTCAGGCAAAATTTGGGTTTGAAGGAAGAATGTAAACTGATATTATTTAATCTTATTTTGATTTAAAGTAAAACACTAAAAATCATGTCGTCACATTAAAACTCTGTTTAAGTTTCACAAATACACTTATAAAAGTAATTTTGGTACATGTTTCTTGAGGTACATTCCTCACATTGTCAACCAAAACGACGACTGAGGAGCCAATTTCAGCAAAGTATGTATGTTACTATGATTGCTCTGGTGGTCTGTTAATGAACTTAAACAAAATGTTGTCTGCTTCCGGTATATCAAAATTCATAAGTTTGTATTCATATTTTTTTATGTAAATTTTTTCCCATATATTAAGTTCTTTCGGATGTTGAATTGTTTTTAGTAATGTTATGTCCTTCTCTATTTCATGATTCTCATTCCAAAAATGTGCAGCCACTGCTGATTTTTCTACTTGTTTGTGTCTAATATTTCTCCAGTGTTCCTTTAATCTTATCCCCAGATTTCTCTTTGTTTTTCCTATGTATATTTTGTCACAATCCTTGCAATTAATTCTATATATACCTGAATGTTCTTTCTTCTTTTTTTGTTTAATTTTATTTAGATTTAATAGTTTACCAACACTATATCTGTTTATTGGTGCTAGAGTAATGTTGTACTTTTTGAAATTTTTTTGGAATTTATGGTTAACATAAGGGTGATATGTGAATTTTTGATAAGTATTTTCTTTAAGTGAAGAACTGAGTGTGGTGATTAATTTAATTTCCTTTTTATTTTTAAATCTTTTTATTTTTTTATCTACCATTTGTTTGTTAAATCCATTTATTTCTGCTGTGTGTATTATATGTGCATATTCTTTCCTGTATTCTTCTTTACTGAGTGGTGTATTAACTAGCCTATATGTCATACTATTGAATGCTGCTTCCTTGTGGGGTCTGGGGTTGAAACCTTTTGCTTTTATGTAATTGTCGGTATGTGTGTCCTTTCTGTATATACCAAATTCTATATTTTTATTCCTTTTTATTATCCTTAGGTCCAGAAAAGGTAAAGGATTATTAACCTCAGTTTCCATAGTGAATTTTATGGTTTTTTCTTGCAAGTTCAACAGTTTCAATGAATCTTCTATGAATCTATCGTTTACAATGGCAAACACATCATCAACATATCTGTACCATGTTTTGAATATGTATGGGAAGGCTTTTGTTATATGTGTTTCAAAATAGCTCATGAACAGATCAGCCAAAAATGGAGATAGTGAACTACCCATCATTAAACCTGATTTTTGTTTATAAAACTTTCCTTCAAACGTGAAGTAAGTTTGGTTTAAACATAGTTCTGTGAGTTTTATATATTCTTTTGTGTGTGTTTCTGCAATGTTGATAGATAGTAGCCATTTTTTTAACAAATTCGGGGTTTTCTCTTTTGGAATGCTTGGAAACAATGCTTTTACATCAAAGGAAACCATGATATCATTTGAGTTTAGTTTATTACTTTGATTTTGTTTATAAGATCAAACAAGTTTTTTATTAACATTTAAGAGAAATTGAGTTTTTTATACTTAGACTTGGGAATTTGGGAAATGTATTAAATCGTGTAGTTAACCATTTGGCTAGGAGGTAACATGGGGTATTGATATTGTTAATTATTGGTCTCATGTCTTTTCCTGGCTTGTGTAATTTTGGTAATCCTATTATTTTAGCTATTGATGGATTAGGTATTTTGATTTTGTAAACATCTGAATTTTTCAGTAAGCTATTTCCTTTTAATATGTCTTCTATTGATTTCTTGCATTTGTGTAGGGGATTTTTTTCCACTTCAATGAACTCCTTATTGTTTAGTAACTCTAGCATTCTATGTTGGTAATCTTCTTTGTCTAGGATTACAATTTGGTTTCCCTTATCTGCTTTTGTATGTATGACTTCTTTTTTATTTAATGATTTTATGGTTTTTTGGTATGATTTGGGGATATGGCTATGACTTTTAATTTCCTGTAATATTCCTGATGACATTTTCCTAATGTAATTTTTATCTATAGTGTTTAATTTCTCAATAGTTAATTCAATATCTGTAATATATTCGTTAATGTTTGAGAAATTGACACATGTATTGATGCCGTTATTTAATAATTTTGTTTCATCCTTATTCAGTTTTTCTTTGGAAAGATTAACTATTTCAAGGTTAGGTTTCTCGTTGATATTTTTATTTTTACCTATTTGTTTTCCGTGTAAATTTTTATATTTATTTTTTTGGCGTGTAGTTTTTTGTTTTATTCTGCAACTTATGCTTTCCAATACGTTTCTCTCGATATTATTCCATGCAATGGTTCCTATTGACTTACTTAATTTCATATGTAATTCGTATAGCCTCACGTCTATATGTGCGATATCGGCGTAATGTTTGTGTCTTTCTAATTCCAATACTTTCTTTTCAGCTGCCTTTTGTATCTGACTATTATTGTTGTATTTTACTATTTTTCTGATAAATTTCGGGCAAACTTTTTCTTTCAAACATCTGTTTATGAATCTGATATCTGCTGTTTTGCATCTCCTTTTTTCTTTTGAGTTTTTGGTAACGTTTTATTTCATCTTTGTGATTGCATAATTGTATATTAAAGAGTACATGTTTTGGGAGTGATTGGTTGAGTTCTACTCTGTGTTCCATATTGTATCTAGTTCTTGAAGTCTTAAAGGTCGATGTTACGTAATTAAAAAAGTTAACCTTACCAGAGCTCACTTAGTACCACTGTAATACATGTAAAATAAAATTGCTTAAAACTGCACTGTTATGTACAACTCTTGTAATGTTTCATGTTTTAAATGTTTAAAAGTAGATTTTTTTCCGTTATTTTAATTAAATTTGTTTTTAGTCGTCTTGTTCCCAATGACTCGAATGCCGTTGTAATATGTTAACGGAATTTCGGAATCCACACAGTGAAACTTTTGTTAATCTTATTTTGATTTAAAGTAAAACACTAAAAATCATGTCGTCACATTAAATCTCTCTTTAAGTTTCACAAACACACTTATAAAGGTAATATGAATACAAACTTATGAATTTTGATATACCGGAAGCAGACAACATATTGTTTAAGTTCATTAACAGACCACCAGAGCAAGCATAGTAACATACATACTTTGCTGAAATTGACTCCTCAGTCGTCGTTTTGGTTGACAATGTGAGGAATGTACCTCATGAAACATGTACTAAAATTATACTTTTATAAATGTGTTTGTGAAACTTAAAGAGAGTTTTAATGCGACGACATGATTTTTAGTGTTTTACTTTAAATCAAAATAAGATTAACAAAAGTTTCACTGTGTGGATTCCGAAATTCCGTAAACATGATATTATTTAATTTGTTTATAGATGATAGTCTCACACAAGATAATGAAAAATAATAAGCACTGTCCAGTTACTGGAAGGAAGGAAATACTAGGATTGCATTTTGTTGATATTCTCATAACATGATCAGTCATACAAAATGTCATTAATGAAATTGCTTGATTTTAAGCATAATGGGTCTAACAGTAAAAAATAAAAGATAATAGTATTTAACAAAGGATCACAATTAAAGAAAGATGAGAGATGGTTTGCAAATGGAGACTCAGTAGAGGTAGTGAAAGAATTTGAATATTTGTGAGTGAGATTTTGATATAATGGAAGATGGGAGGAGGTGGAATCAAAATGTGTGCAGTTAAAGGTAAATTAACTATGAAAGCTGCCAGAATAAGTTGGTACAAAGTTTCCACATTGCAAATGAAATGCCCATGAGGCAGTGTTGGAGTTAAAGATGTGTATGGAGTAAATATTAGAGAGTGTCATTACCACAATTGAGGTGGTACATAGAATGTTTTGTAGAGTCATTCCGGGTTTAGCAAAAAATTTCCCAAGGTAGTTGAGTTTGATAGAACTAAGAAGAGTAGCAAGGAAAGACATAATAGGGGAGTGAATCTTGAAATATTGCACAAATGTTTAAATTAGATAGTAACAAAAGCTATATTAAAAGAATGTTTTAAAGTACCAAAGAGATGTGTTGGGAAGAGAGAGTTTGTTTGGGGGGATGGGAATCTGTTTGAAAAAATTGTAATAGAGATGTGTGGCAACTGGATAAAAAGTAATGTGAGAAGATTTTGGAAAGAAGTGGCGCAGAGGGTAGAAGATATAGAGAAGCATAAATTTGGGCTGGTTTTGAGGATAAAAGTTCTTTAGACTTATATAAATTTTAAAGAAATCCTATGGAGAATTGTGATCAGTTGCAGAAATAGATGTTGCATGGATGCCTAAGCAGTTATTATTTCTAAAATGGTGAAGGAAAAGTGTTAAGAAGGATGTGTTGTTTTTTGGGAAAGTGGATAGCATGCGAAATGATAAATAAATAAGTGGAGGGACAGTATCTGAGATAGAAATAGTACAAATTACAAAAAACAATAGTGGCAGTTAAAATATTGACATAAATAAGGGTAGAGAAAATAAACAAGATTGAGTAATTTTAGAAAAAGTAACGGTAGTACATGAGAAGTTTAAGGAAGAAACTTGAATGCACACACATTTGTAAAACTAGTGATCTAGATGAGAGGTTTAGGTGGTTAAGGTGTGGTAGAGCTTAGTTTTGGTATTGCTAAATTTTTGAATATTTTTCTCTTTGTTAAGCTCTATTTTGATGAATATGGGTACAAATAAGTAGCTTAGATATAAGGAAATTATTGGTTTATAGAGATGGTATGTGTAGCTAAACCCAAGTCTACAGAAAATTCCAGTGTATAATCACTTATAAGTCAAAGACCAAGGTCTAGATGTTAGCTAATTGATAAAAATAATGTTTATGTGGAAATATTGATTAGGTCATTCACACATATTAACGTAATGTTTGCAGCTTTATACTAAAACTCATTTGTCTTAGGAGGAGAAATGGTTTGTCCAAGATTTAGTGAAGAAGATCAAAGTTGAGGAATTAAATTTACCAGCCAGGGATACATGGTAAAGTAACTGTCTGTTTTTACTAATTAATTAAAAAAGAAGAAAGGTTTAGTATTGTAAGAAATAAACTTAATATTGTATTGAATGTATAAATTACCTTTAATGTTGTATTTTGTTTTTGGTTGGATTGAAGCCTGGTCCCCTGGATGTTTCAGTAGGTAGCTGCTGATGAACTGGGGACTGGGAGGCTGAGTCAATCAAATTGGAATAAATGTTGATTGGATTCAGTGCCTTCTGGAATTGCCGAAGGCACTGTTCCTAATTTTTATATTTAAAAGTAATGTTTTTTTCCTTTTATTTGTGTCTATTTTGTATTTAAAAATATATATATATGTATGTGATGCAGGAGAAATAAATACTACTACTACTAATTAATCTGCATGTCAACTAGCACAACCATTGAGCCTGTGACTAAGTTGTGAGACACAATACATTTTGAAGTAATGTAAAATAGGTGATCAGAATAAATTATTTCCATTGCAGAAAACCAGTCACTGCATTTGTTATACGAAGCCTGTTCAAAAAATTCCGGAACATTCGTAATTTCGCGCCAATGGGGTGTTGGAGCGACATGCGGTTGGCATCCCTGCACGCGCCTGTGTTTAATGTATCTGCCGGAAGTTTCATTATTGTATGTCTGTTAGTTATTGTTCATTGCTGTATTGGGTAGAACATTGTGTCGCAGAGTTTGCGAATTTCAAGATGGCAAGAGTTAGAGGAGCAACACGTCTGTATTAAATTTTGCGTGAAAGTAAAGAAAACCTTTACAGAGACGCACCAAATATACAGGAATACGGTGGTGTGCTTAAGCCGTACTCGGTGTTACGAATGGTTCACGCTGTTTAAAAATGGCCGGACGGAAGTTAAAGATGACCCTCGTTCAGGACGCCCTTCGACGTCTACCGATGACGCTCACGTCAGAAACATCAACGAAATTGTGTGTGCCAATTGAAGACTTACTGTCCGAGAGATTGCAGAAGAATGTAACATTTCAGTTGGATCACGTCATGAAATCCTGACACAGCATCTTGGAATGCATCGTGTTGCCACCAAGTTCGTCCCACGGCTCATGAGTTAAGACCAGAAAGACCTTCGCTTCGCAATCTGTGAAGAGCTTTTGGATCGCGCAAATGAGAATGAGATGCTCCTTAAGAGAATCATAACTGGTGATGAGACGTGGGTCTACGGTTATGATGTTGAGACCAAGGTTCAATCTTCACAATGGATCGGGAAAAGTTCTCCAAGACCAAACAAAGCTCTCCAGGTCAGGTCAAATGTGAAAGCCATGCTGATACTTATCTTTGACTTTGAAGGATTAGTTCATTATGAATTCGTGCCACAGGGACAAATTGTTAATCGATGGTACTATTGGGACGTGTTGCGACGCCTGCGAGAAAATGTGAGAAAGAAACGGCCTGAAATATGGCGAGACAATTCATGGCTCTTGCATCACGATAACGCACCCGCACATTCATCCCTGTTGGTGCGTGAATATTGCACAAAAAACGAAACTTGTTGGTAATATCTTTTGTTGAAGCTGAAGAAATTTTGTTGAATGCAAATATTAATAAGTTTCAATAAGTCTTCTATTTCTTCCGTTTTCAAATTTATTGATGTTAACCATTTCTTTAACACAAGCGTAAGTTTCTCTGTTGGTGTGTTTGGGAATAACACAAATATTAATGGGTTTAGCATAACAAATGTTAAATCAAAAAATAAAAAGATTCAAAGAAAAAAAGAAAATTAATTCACTACACTCAGTGCTTTAGTAAAGAAAAGTTTTATCAAAAATTCACCTACCACCCTTACCTTAATTATAAATTTAAAAAAATATTCAAATAATACAACATAACTTTGGCTCCCATAAATAGATATAGTGTAGGCAAACTAGTGAAGTTAAATAAAACAGAACCCAGACCAAAAGAAGAAAATTCATGCATATACAGAATTAATTGCAGAGATTGTGATAAGGTGTATATAGGAAAAACAAAAAGGAATTTAAGTATTAGACTAAAGGAAAATTGAAGAAATATAAAATACAAACCGATAGAAAAATAAGAAGTAGCAGCACACTTTTGGAAGGAAAACCACGAAATAGAAAAAGACATATTATTAATACAATTCAACACCCAAATAAACTCAATATATGGTAAAAAAATCTATATAAAAATATGAACACAGACTCATGAATTTTGACATGTCAGAAGCAGACAACATATTATAAGTTCATCAACAGACCACCAGAGCGAGCAGAGTCACACTTCCCACCTGATTAGATCCGTTAGTAGTTGAATGGTTTACAATGTGAACTAGTGCCTCACGAAACATGTCCCAGGTTACTTTTAAATAAGTTTTTAAAAAGTGGAATATCAAGAGAGTTTTGATGTGTGGACATGACTTTTAAGTAGATTTGCTTTTAGTCTAAACCAGACTTTATGAAATTATGTTGTTTCTTCTGTAGATTTTAAGTAGATTTGCTTTTAGTCTAAACCAGACTTTATGAAATTATGTTGTTTCTTCTGTAGATTTTAAGGTCCCAAAAGGACAAACATCCTTCCTCTTCAATTTGTGCAGTAAACTTAAATGTTTGTTCTTGCAGATTCAATAATTTTAGACATCCCGCCCCCTCTCTCTCTCATCCCCTATTGCAAATATGTTATCCACATAGCAAAACCATATTTTAAAAACAAATGAAAATGCCTTGTAATGTGTGCTTTTACTGTACTCAAGAATAAATTAGCCAGCAATGGAGCCAAGCCAGAGTTTTGTTGGTAAATTTTTCTGTTAAGCGTGAAGAAGTTTTGATCTAAGCACAATTTTGTAAGAATGGTGTAATTCTAAATTTCATATGTTCATACTTTTAAACCATTTTTGTAGTTTAAGGGGACGTCTTTGTTTTGGATGCCTAGTGAACAATAATGCAACATCAAAAGGGACAAGTGAATCATCTGGCAAAATCACCACATTGTTAATTTATTCCACCAGATGATAAGAACTGGGGATGCTTCTGCTTTCAGTTTGTTCCATAGTTCCAAATTTTTTACCAACAGTTAGCCACATTCTAGGTTGGGGCATTTATTTTATTAATTGTTGGGCACATGCTCTTGCCTAGTTTGTGTATTTTGGGAGGGCCATAAATTCCTAGGAAAAAATGTTTGTTATAAAATAAGTATTATCATAAGTGTTTTATTCCTGAAATCAACATTATTTATTTGTGCATGTTCTTACAATGCAGTATTTAATTCCCATTGTTTAATAAATATAAAGTCTCATCATAATGAAAATTATATATAATGCAATGTGAATCTTGAAAAAGCTGATGTTAACAATTAAAAATCAAGATTTCCCTGCTCGTGAAACAGGTTTGAAGACATGTACAACTTGTGATGAAAATATTAACTTCAGTATTCACAGTTATAAAATGCAATAATTTTAACAACAACTACAACCACAACCTGACACAATATGAATTATAAAAGCAAAATATTTTATTAACAATTGCACTTAACATTTGTATAGTAAATATAACATTTAATTTCTTGTCGGAACCAATACAGTGAAGCGACTATTATGTTCTTAATTACCTAGTGAGTCGATTTAATAATCTTATGCTCCACGAAAGCTACACCAAATCCTCCAGCCAACCAACAATGAAGCCGACAGTCAACTCGCAATTGAGGATGCAGGCAGGCAAAAGTGTGCAAAATTACTTTTGCATAATTCAACAGTAAGTGGAGCATAAGATTATTGAATCGACTGACTAGGTAATTAAGAACATTTGTATAGTAGTTTATAAACGTTTATTGATTGTGTGTCCACTCTTAGTGCATTGCTTCAATATTAATAATAAAAAATTGAATAAATAAAATTTGCAGGTAGTTTTGAGTAATGGAAATTTTCACATTGAAATATAGTATAATATAACAATTTATTAATGAGGAAATCACTCATATTTCACTAATTTTGTTCCACTTTCTTGGATATGTTTCAAAGAATGTTGCCTCCATCTTCAGCATGGTTCCACTGCCTGTCTCCCAGCATGGTATTAACATGTTGCTTAATTAATACCATGCTGGGAAGCAGACAGTGGAACCATGCTGAAGATGGAGCAACAGCCTTTGAAACATATCCAAGTGGAACAAAGTTAATAACATTTGATTGATTCCCTCATTAAAACTTTATAAAAGCATGAGGTATTTAAAGAATTGTCTGTGATAGTGAACTAGCATTCTAAAAAAAAAAAACATACATATAGTAGAGTAGCTAGTAAACAGGACCAAAATAATGATAATGAAATGAAACTAACATAATCTCTAAACCAGCCAACAGTCTTAGTATATATACCACCAAGTATTGGCTGAAGTAGCATGTGATCAGCATTGTTTTGCCTCTCGTCCCAAGCTTTTTTCTATGAGCAACCCATTCTTGGATTGCCATGGAGCCTTATTACTTGTTGACCTTGCTGACTATGGAGTGAGACGAAACTGATTGCATTGTAGATTAAATAGAAAATTGCTCAATCTTCAACACCAATTGCATTAGATAAAAATATTTTCACTCTGTCCTAAAAGCTACAACAATTTCTTATATTAATTCATTTTTATTTGTTCATAACCAACTAGCAATTCAGTGATCCCTCTTTTGGAAAAATTAGATTTTCATGAATTGGTTGGTTATTTCATTTTTAATGCAGTGACAGATGAAATTATAGCTGTTTCAGGCAAACTAGGAGTGAAAATGAAGTTATATTTCTTCATATAGGTAGCTGCTGAAGAACCAGGGACTAGGGGGCCGATCCAATCAAATTGAAGTAAATTTATTTGGAAATGGTGCCTTCTGGAATTACTGAAGGCACTGCTCCATATTTCTATATTTAAAATTAGAGGTTTTCTTTTTTTAGTTGTTTATTTTGTTATATAATTTATAATTCTCATACTTATATGAGAAATAAGTAAACAAATACAAATAAATATATCTTCTCCTTTCAATGAGCCTCAGCACTTGAACCGCCACGGGTGGCCGAGGTCGTTAAGTCTCGGACTCGTGAGCGGGAGGTCTGGGTTCGAATACCGCCAGGACCGTCCTTCCTGACTGGGTTTTTTTTCCAGATTTTCCTCAGTCCTCATAAATGGCAAATGCCGGAGAGGTACCCTAAACTTAGGCCTGGAACGATTCCTTCCTTAAAAATAAATCCTTTCCAATATATTATTTCATTTCATGTATCATCAGTGTTCACCGCCTGTGGTGCCTCTGTAGCAAAAACGGGCGTTAAACAACAATCATTCATTCATTCTGCACTTGATAGCTTCCTGTGATGTGATGTGCAAAGTGCCCCACAATCCAACTAATTGATTTAAGTGGAAGGTGAAAAAAAAAAAAAAAGTAAAGTGTTGAGGTGATTAAGTCCCATACTGCATTCTGCCAAATCTGTTTGGTGGCTGTAACCACAAAGCATTTTTGAACTAACAATTTCAGAATAGCAGCAATGTACAGCTCTGAATAAGTTGAACATTATTTAGTTCAAGGAGCAATTTACTCTTCATTTTTGACAAAATGGTTGTAAAATGCAAATGTTAAACGAAATGGTAGTCTGCCCTTCCTTTGCACACAGAAGTATATTTTTTGTCCATTAAAATATAGAAAATGCTTTGTCCAAAGAATGGTTGGCATTAAATACTAAAGGGCACTGATAATGCTTTTCTTAGTATGTGTGTAGAGTATATGAAAATTTCATTCTCTATGACATTGAGCTAAGAATTTTAAAATTCTTGAGTTGTATTCTACATTGATTAAAAGCACTGAATTTCGGACTGGGGTACATTAGAATAAGTGTTACAAACTTCATGGCCGAGCATCATTAGCAACATTTGAGAATAATTTGTATTTAATGTGAATAAATATTTTATTAGTCTGATGTAGTTTAGCATTTTTCATAATGAATCTAACTTCAATATTTTTACAACAAAGACATTACCTCCTTTTTGTCATCATTATGTTCTTCACATTTCAGGCCAAATGAGGAAGACCTGTCCAGATGTTTGGAAAACTCATCCAGAACTTCTTTTATTGAAGCTACACAGGATTGTAAAGGGAACACAAAGAAGCACACATTGTCTTGTACATTATATGGTAACACTTACGCCAGCAGTTCATTTATAAAAAGCAACATATCGATTAATGAATATCAGAAACATAAAATGATAAATGGTCTCTTACTAAACCAAAGGAAGGCATGTAAATGTGAAGTTTGTGGGAAGAGCTTTACTCAGACATCTAATTTAAGGAGACATCTTTTGATACATAACGGTGAGAAACCACATAAATGTGAAGTTTGTGGGAAGAACTTTACTCAGACATCTCATTTAAAAACTCATCTTTTGATACATAAGGATGAGAAACAACATAAATGTGAAGTTTGTGGGAAGAGCTTTACTTGGATATCTACTTTAAGGACTCATCTTTTGTTACATAAGAATGAGAAACCACATAAATGTGAAGTTTGTGGGAAGAGCTTTACTGCTACATATTATTTAAGGAGACATCTTTTGAGACATAAGGGTGAGAAACCATATAAATGTGAAGTTTGTGGGAAGAGCTTTACTGCTACATATTATTTAAGGAGACATCTTTTGATACATAAGGGTGAGAAACCACATAAATGTGAAGTTTGTGGGAAGAACTTTACTCAGACATCTAATTTAAGGGCTCATCTTTTGATACATAAGGGTGAGAAACCACATAAATGTGAAGTTTGTGGGAAGAACTTTACTCAGACATCTAATTTAAGGGCTCATCTTTTGATACATAAGGGTGAGAAACCACATAAATGTGAAGTTTGTGGGAAGAACTTTACTCAGACATCACATTTAAGGAGACATGTTTTGATACATAAGGGTGAGAAACCACATAAATGTGAAGTTTGTGGGAAGAACTTTACTCAGACATATCATTTAAAAACTCATCTTTTGATACATAAGGGTGAGAAACCTTATAAATGTGAAGTTTGTGGGAAGAGCTTTACTCGGACATCTACTTTAAGGAGACATCTTTTGATACATAAGAATGAGAAACCACATAAATGTGAAGTTTGTGGGAAGAGCTTTACTGCTACATATTATTTAAGGAGACATCTTTTGAGACATAAGGGTGAGAAACCATATAAATGTGAAGTTTGTGGGAAGAGCTTTACTCAGACATCTAATTTAAGGGCTCATCTTTTGATACATAAGGGTGAGAAACCACATAAATGTGAAGTTTGTGGGAAGAACTTTACTCAGACATCTAATTTAAGGGCTCATCTTTTGATACATAAGGGTGAGAAATCACATAAATGTGAAGTTTGTGGGAAGAACTTTACTCAGACATCACATTTAAGGAGACATGTTTTGATACATAAGGGTGAGAAACCACATAAATGTGAAGTTTGTGGGAAGAACTTTACTCAGACATATCATTTAAAAACTCATCTTTTGATACATAAGGGTGAGAAACCATATAAATGTGAAGTTTGTGGGAAGAGCTTTACTCGGACATCTACTTTAAGGAGACATCTTTTGATACATAAGGGTGAGAAACCACATAAATGTGAAGTTTGTGGGAAGAACTTTACTCAGACATATCATTTAAAAACTCATCTTTTGAGACATAAGGGTGAGAAACCATATAAATGTGAAGTTTGTGGGAAGAGCTTTACTTGGACATCTAATTTAAGGACTCATCTTTTGATACATAACGGTGAGAAACCACATAAATGTGAAGTTTGTGGGAAGAGCTTTACTGTGAAATGTCATTTAAAAACTCATCTTTTGATACATAAGGATGAGAAACCACATACATGTGAAGTTTGTGGGAAGAGCTTTACTGCGACATCTACTTTAAGGACTCATCTTTTGATGCATATGGATGAGAAACCACATAAATGTGAAGTTTGTGGGAAGAGCTTTACTCTGACATCTACTTTAAGGACTCATCTTTTGATGCATATGGATGAGAAACCACATAAATGTGAAGTTTGTGGGAAGAGCTTTACTTGGACATCTACTTTAAGGACTCATCTTTTGATGCATATGGATGAGAAACCACATAAATGTGAAGTTTGTGGGAAGAGCTTTACTGCGACATATTATTTAAGGGCTCATCTTTTGATACATAAGGGTGAGAAACCACATAAATGTGAAGTTTGTGGGAAGAACTTTACTCAGACATCACATTTAAGGAGACATGTTTTGATACATAAGGATGAGAAACCACATAAATGTGAAGTTTGTGGGAAGAGCTTTACTCTGACATATACTTTAAGGACTCATCTTTTGATACATAAGGATGAGAAACAACATAAATGTGAAGTTTGTGGGCAGAGCTTTACTGAGTCATCTACTTTAAGGAGACATCTTTTGATACATAAGGGTGAGAAACCACATAAATGTGAAGTGTTTAAGGACATAGCTTTTAAATCACATGTGTAAAGTTTTGAAAAAGGAGTTATGCAATGATGTACTCTTGAGGACATCTCTTCATCCATAATTCATGCATTCATACAAAAATGGAACTATGTGTTGAGAACAATGTCCATCCTCTCATAAGTAAACAGTTTATATTAAGGAGAACTGGAAGTGAAAATTTAGTAGGAATAAATTTTATTAGTAAAAACGTTTTTAGAATAATTAATGTGGAAAGTTTCGTGACTGTGTAAATTGTGGAAAATGTAGTGGTAAAGCAAGTATTAAGGTTAAAATTTCAAATAGATTGGAAAAATCTGATAAGTTATTATTAAATATCAACAAGACAAACTACATAAATTTCAATAAACATATTGTGTTTAATAATTCATATAATGAGGAAATTGAAAATATACATATAAATCCTTAATAGTAAGATATTGGAATAAACAGATTTTTATCTTGTGTAATAAATTTAGCCAAATATCTTATGCAATGCGCCTATCAACTAGGAGTGGTGTTAAAAATACTTTGGCTAGGTATATTCTATAGTAGCTTATGTTATGTCCTTCTGAGGAGCAGCAAATTCATTATCTGTGGTTTATAAATGGCAAAAAATAATATTGGGAATGATGCAGAATTATTGTATAAAACACTAATTAATAGAATTCTGTGTCAATTTACTTGCTAATGATTAATTTCAAATGGAAAAATGAATAGGGGCAAAATATAATGTTACAAGATAACATATTGATTTGTTTGTACAAAATTTATGTTATCTTTTCCAGTGTCATTTTTTGAAAATGTTTTGGCGTTTACAATATGCAGTTCCATATATCCTTGAATTTGAATTTATTTATTGCCAATGGTCTTGTTAGTTCAATTTTTCAGTGTTGTCAAAATAATTTCAAACTCTCATATATGCACAATAAGAGATTAAAGTTCAATTAAGTTGCAATACTTCTCTCAGTAATTCTAGACATTTCCTATGATCAACATGTACAATAATCGGTTTCTTTATGCTTCCAACCTGTAAGGGCATTTGTTAATTAAATAAGTTTTTTAAGAATTTATCAAAACATGTATTTTAATTTTTAATATAGGCTTGCAATTTGTTATAAAAAATAGATCTCGTGGATCTTTTTCTGTAGCTGTTTTGGTTATAATTACTCCATGATAGGTAACATGGACCTCTATTGTTATAAGAGTACTGGTCTTTATTAATGGACAATGACTTCCTTTTTATTAATTTTACCAGTTTATATACCTAAATAGCATGACTCTAAGGATGTTATTGTTCTAAATGCTAAATTTTCAGGATTCTCTGCTCTTTAAATGTATATGCTTCTAATGCATTGCTTAGATCCATTAGAATTGAATTGAATTTTTTCACACTGCAACCCTCCCCTCCACAAATTTCATTGTAATAACCCACCACCACAGGTGTCCAAGCCGTTAAGGTGCAGACCAGTAGGAGCTCTGAGGTTCAATTCCCACCAGTACCATCTTCCTTTACTGAGGATTATTATGGGTTTTCCTCAGTCCTCATAAATGGCAAATGCCCAGACAACATCCTAAAGTTAGTCCTGAAGCACATCCTTACTTTAAAAAAGAAAATCCTTTCCCAGGTTCCCCTCAGGGGCCCAATGTATTGGGTACGGGGCGTACCCCGAGGCACCCGAGCTGCTCCTTCAGGTCCGCGCTTAGCGCGTTTGACTCCTTTTTATTTCGCCTCTTTTATTGTTTTATTTGTCCTACTTCCCTGTTCTTTGTCTGATGGGTGCCCCCGTGTTTGACACGGTAAAAAGTGACTGGGTAACAGCGTAACTCCCAGCACTGGGTTATCATGTAGGACGGCAGCGTATCCCCTGGTAAAGGCCAGGCCCGGGGAAGGGCCATTGCATGAGCTGTAGACTTCCTGCAGGCGATTGGGTCCCTTCGTCAGTCCACAGGAAGGTGTGACCCTGAGGTTACTTTGTTCAGGCCAGAGCCAGTAACCTAAGCCGGGGTGGCGCCCAGGAAGCAGCCTGCCATCGGAGACAGTTGCAATGGTGGAGGATTATATCGCTATGGTGAACGAACATAATCTCACACAAGTTAAAAGAAAACGAGTGGATGTTAAAGAAGTAATCGAGAAGCCTTTTCCTCGTTACTTGGTGATTAGTCGAACGGAAGACGGACAATCTTTTACCCGGGTGAACCCGTTTATAATTCAGAAGGGCATTGACACCATAGCTGGACCTGTGAAAACCTGCACCCGACTTCGTAATGGATCACTTTTGGTTGAGACCACTGGAATGTCTCAGAGTAACTCGCTGCTCAAGACGACGATTTTCCACGGTTATCCCATCCGTGTTGAGCCACATCGCACATTAAATTCGTCGCGAGGAGTTATTTTTACTAACGTACTGGACGAAATGTCTGACCCGGATATCCAAAGTTGCTTGGAAGACCAAGGGGTCACGTCCGTGTATCGCGTGCAGGCGAGGAGAGAGGGTGAATTGCAGCCTACCCGAACACTTTTCCTCACTTTTAACAGGGTCGAATTGCCGCAGAGGATAAGAGCGGGCTACGAGGTCATTGAGGTGCGCCCGTACGTACCGACCCCGTTGCGTTGTTTTCAATGCCAGCGCTTTGGCCATACACGCGTCTCTTGTAAGAGTGCCAATTCTATCTGTGCTACCTGCGGCCAAGTGTCTCATGAAGGAGCATTTACATCCGCTCCCGTTTGCGTTAACTGCCGCGGAGATCATCCAGCCTCATCCCGCGAATGCCCTCGTTTTAAGGAGGAGCGCTGTATTCAGGAGATCCGGGTGAAGGAAAAGCTCTCCTTTACTGAGGCCCGGAAGCGTTTTCAATCTCGCCAACCCGTCATGCCTAAGACCGGCACATACAGCGCAGCAGCTTCATCATCGATCAAGAAGTGCGATAGCAGTACGCAGACTTGCGACCTTGTTTTTACCCGGGTCCCAAATGTGCCCAGTCCTCCAAAGCGCTCTACTGAGAAGCCCATAGTTTTTAATGCATCAGAAATTAAGTTTAAGACCAGTTACACAAAGACCGACTTTTTAAAAACATCCACTCCTGCTGAAAAGCAGAAGAGCCCTTCTCCTCCTCGGAGGTCCCGCTCCCATGAAGGGAGCATACCCGCTAGGCGGTTGCCATCACCGCCCCTCTCTACATCCAACCGGTTCCAGGTGCTGGAGTCGGTGGATGCTTCTCAGCAGGAGAGCCCTCCCTCTGAGGGGGTCATGGAGCAGGATGTGCCTGCTCCTGAAAAACCACCAAATCCCACGCGACTTAAGAAAGGACGTTTGATTCGTCCTGGGCCTAGTAAAAAGTAAGGTGGTATCTTTAACCTTTTTTAACTAATTTTAACAATGGCTATCCTTTCTTGGAATGTGCGTGGACTCCGCAGTCGAAGAACTGACTTGGAGTTAATTTTACGATCGACCGACTCTCCGCTTGTGTGTCTCCAAGAGACAAAACTTCGACCACAAGATTCTTCTATTATAAGCGGTTACTCTTCGGTGCAATTTGATCTCCTTCCCGAAGATGGCAATCCCGCTCACGGCGGAGTTTTAATTTTTATACGAAAGGACGTGTACAGTACTTCATTACAGCTCCAGACTCCTTTGCAAGCAGCTGCTGCTACCGTTAATTTCTCTGGCCTTGGTTTTTCAATCTGCAGTATTTACCTTCCTCCGTCTGTTACAGTCACTACAGCTGATCTAGATCATCTGTTTTCTCAGCTACCGCCCCCTGTAGGGGGATTTTAATGCGCACCATCCTCTATGGGGTTCCGCCACGGAGTGTGCGAGGGGTAGCATTATAGCTGACTTTCTGGATCGTCACCATCTAGTACTGCTCAATACTGGTCAACCTACATTTCTTTCAGACAGCACTCACAGTTTTTCACACTTGGACTTATCCATGTGTTCTACCTCACTTGCTGTACATTTCACCTGGAACGTCATCTCCGATTTATATTCCAGTGACCACTTTCCGTGTCAGATCCATGTACTCTCTTCAAACGCACATTCACAGCGCCCGCCAAAATGGCTCATTGAAAAGGCGAATTGGCCTCTCTATCGATCTTTGGCCGAATTTTCATGGTGTGAATTTCCATCTATCGACATCGCGATCGAGCACCTCCGTACGGTCATCATAACAGCCGCAGATAAGGCTATTCCCCGGTCGTCTTGTCACCCCAGGCGCTTACCGGTTCCCTGGTGGACCGATGAATGCCGGGATGCATTGCGTGCACGCCGAGGTGCTCAGAGTTTTTCGTCGCCACCCTACTTCTGCAAATATGATTTGCTACAAACAACTTCGCGCCAAATGCCGCCGAGTCATTAAGGATAGCAAAAAGGCTTCTTGGATTTCTTTTAACCGCACAACGCCTTCATCCGTAGTTTGGGAACGGCTACGGCGCGTTGCTGGCAAACCAAGGTTTACACCTATACCCGGTCTTAGGATTTTAAATCGAGTGCACACTACTCCGACTGACGTCGCCAATGTTTTAGGGCGAACCTTCGCTGATGTTTCGAGCTCCACCAATTACCCGGCTACTTTTCGCGCATTAAGGGAGCAGGTTGAGAGGAAAGGTTTCTCATTTGCCTCCGACCATCAAGAGAGCTACAACGTTCCTTTTACCGCCAGGGAACTGGAGCATGCCCTTTCCACCTCTCGACATTGCGCATCGGGGCCAGATGACATTCATGTTGCTATGTTGCAGCATTTATCAGCGGAAGGCAAAGCTTTTTTATTACGAACTTTAAATTTTATTTGGTGTCATGGCACATTTCCCAACGCTTGGCGATTGGCCACCGTCATTCCTATACCTAAGCCTGGAAAGGACCCCCATCTTCCTTCCAGTTACCGTCTGATTTCCCTCACCAGCTGCGTCTGCAAGGTGTTGGAACGCATGATTAACGGGCGGCTTATGTGGTGTTTAGAGTCGAGACATCTATTGACGAACGCTCAGTGTGGTTTTCGTCGTCACCGCTCCTCTGTCGACCATCTCGTATCTCTTTCGACCCACATAATGGACGGTTTTATTCGGAAGTGCCAAACGGTTGCTGTATTTTTTGATCTGGAGAAAGCGTATGATACTTGCTGGAGAGGCGGTATCCTCCGAACGCTTCAGGATTGGAACATACGTGGGCGTATGTCCTTTTTTATTCAGGAATTTATGAAAGACCGGGTTTTTAATGTTCGCGTGGGACCAGTTTTATCATCTAATTTTATTCAAGAGAACGGTGTACCTCAGGGCTCGGTACTTAGCTGCACACTGTTTGCCATTGCGATTAACTCTATCACCGAGTGTTTACCGCCAGGAATACAATCGTTATTTGTAGACGATTTTGCCATCTATCTTTCCTCTCGGAGAACCTGTCTCTTGGAACGCCGCCTTCAATGCTGTCTCGACCGCCTTCACGCTTGGAGTGTTTCTCACGGGTTCCGTTTCTCCGCAGAGAAGACCGTCTGCATGAACTTCTGGCGCCACAAGGAGTATCCTCCACCTTCGCTCCATCTTGGCCCAGACGCACTCTCTTTCGCAGACGAAGTTAGCTTCCTTGGCTTGGTGTTTGATAGGAAATTATGCTGGTCATCGCATATAGCGCAACTCAGAGGCAAGTGTGAACGTTCTCTTTGTATTTTACGTGTTTTAAGTGGCACATCTTGGGGAGCGGACCGGACTGTACTTTTACGTTTTTACCGCTCTCTTATCCGGTCCAAATTGGATTATGGCAGTGTTATTTATGGCTCTGCGCGGCCTTCTGTTCTGCGCCGCCTGAACCCGATTCACCACCGGGGTATCCGTGTTGCCATTGGGGCATTCCCCACCAGTCCTGTGTTGAGTTTATGTGCGGAATCTGGAGAACCTCCGTTGTTTTATCGTAGGGATGTTTTACTGGCTGCGTACGGTTGTCGCTGAGCTGCGCAACCTCGTCATCCCACGAATGGGCCGTTTTTTAATGTGTCTTTTGATCGTTTTTATGCTGCTCGGTCTTTTACTCCTAAGCCTGCTGGCTTTCGCTTTCGGGAGATTTTACGAACGTTGGACATTGAGTTACCTGCTTTTTTCTTAGCCGGGGAAACTTCTTCTCCCCCCTGGATTTTAGCAGAGGCCCCCGTTCATCTCGGACTTACGTCCTGTCCGAAATCTTCCACCGCAGCACATATTATTCGTTGTACTTTTAGCGAGATCAAATCCTCTTTTAAAGGCTGGAATTTTATCTATACCGACGGCTCTAAATGTGACACAGGTGTAGGATGTGCTTTTGTTTTAAATGGGGCAAGTTTTACGTATGGTCTTAACGTTGCAACATCTATTTTTATGGTGGAGCTTTATGCTATCTATCGGGCGGTTTTCTTTATTTCTGATCACGGGCTGGGGAACAGTGTTATATGTTCCGATTCTTTGAGTGCCATTTTAAGTTTTAGAAATCTGTACAACCTCCACCCCCTTGTACAGATGGTCCAGAATGTAGTTTTAACCCTTTTCGACGCTGGCGTCAGGGTAACACTGCTCTGGGTGCCTGGGCACTCGGACTGCCAGGTAATGAGGCCGCAGATGTTGCAGCAAAATTCGCTCTTTTAAACCCTGCTGAGGACGAGCAACGTTTTTATTTTGGCGATTTTAACCATTTATTACGTAGAAGCATTCTCTCGCGTTGGCGCGATGAGTGGGATTTAATACTCGCCAATAAGCTTCGGCAATGTAAATCATCCCCTTTTAACTGGTCGACCTCTTCTCACGCTGTTCGTCGTGAAGAAGTAATTTTAGCTCGCCTTAGAATTGGGCATTGCTGTTTTAGTCGCTCTCACCTTTTTAATGGTAACTCGCTCCAGCTTGCCCCCACTGTGACCACCCCTTTACAGTGCGTCACATTTTAATTGAATGCCATCATCTGGCAGCTTTTAGACGTAGCCTAGGTTTGCCCTCCTCTTTTGAGGCATTACTTGCAGATGATGTGGTTGCTGTTGAGCGATTGCTCCGTTTTATCCGTGTTTGTGGTTTTTGGAGCAAGGTGTGAGATGTTCTCTTTTTATCCATGACGACATTTTTAGACTCTCTTAAGACTGTTGTTATTTCAGCATTTGATGCATCGTTTTAGTCCCAGTCTTTAATTGAGTTGTTATATATTGCCCTTGTTATTGTTTTTGGGTTTTTATTGTTACCTTTCTAGACTTTTACAATACTGGTTTGTTTTCAGCTTTTGCTGATGAGTTTTACTACCAGTTTTTATTTGTTGCAGTGTTGTTAGATATAGGGTTTTATTGACCCTTTTTAGACCATTATAGGGCTGTTGTTTTTCGCTATTGCGGCTGTTTTGATACCAGTCCTTTATTTGTTGACCGTTACACCCACTTGTTATTTGTTATGGGTTTTTATTTTGTTGCACAACGTGCTACTGTTATTTACTTTAAGATATTATTTATGTCAACTATTTGTTTTTAGTTCTGGCGCAGTTTTTAGTGTATTTGGGCGCTGATGACCTTAGATGTTGTGCGCCCCTTAAACAATAATAATCATCATTTCCCAGGTTATCATTTTATGTCATGTATCATCAGTGGGCACTGTCTGTGGTGTCTCAGGAATTAAAACAAGCATTTAAGACTATTAAATTTTTTTTTTTTAAATTTTGGTTCTAAGTAATTTGATGAGTATTTTATTAAAGTTTTGCTTATTTATGGCAAATTTCATGAATATGTTTTTCATGTGATAGATTACATCAATGAGGATTCATAGAAAGTTGTAAAATTTGCTTATTATTAACATCTATATTATGAGAGAGGAATCCTGTTTTATCATTGTGCTGAAGTAAGAATTTATTTAGTTTAGTCCGTAGCTATATATATAATTTTTGTAGAAATTATACAATTTTCTTCAAGGTGACATATATTGTCTTCTAATGCTACAAGATTACTATTGCTGCATGTAAGTGGCATATCATCAGCATAATAGATTACTTTATATCTGGTAACCAGATTCACGATATATTTCACAGGTAAGCTGTTTCTTAGATAGGAAAATGGATTTGGTTTACTGTACCTATTAGGCTATAATATTCCAATTTGTCTAATAAACTGCCATGGGTGGCCAAGGTCGTTAAGATGTAGATGCTTGAGCAGGAGGTATGGGGTTCAAATCATGCCAGGACCATCCTCCTTGACGGGTTTTTTTTCAGGTTTTCCTCAGTCCTCATAAATGGCAAATGCCGGGGAGGTACCCTAAACTTATGCCTGGAACGATTCCTTCCTTAAAAAATAAGTCCTTTTTCAATATATCATTTCATCTTATGTATCATCAGTGTCCATCACCTGTGGTGCCTCTGTAGCAAAAATGGGCATTATAACACCATTCATTAATTGTCTAATAAAATTCATGAGTCACACTATCCACTGCTTTAGCTAGGTCTAGAAATAAACCTACTGTGTTTTTACTTTGGTTCATTTTATCTAAAAGTTCGTGAATAAATTCCCTTACTGCAGTTGAAGTGGAATGTCCTTTCCTAAATCCATGTAGCCAATATACTAAATTCTTATTACTGTTTAAAAATTATTTTTGTTTAAAAGTACTTTTTCATTCAGTTTTCAAATATTGAGGTAAATGTAATAGATTGGACTGATTTAGTTCAAATCCTGTTTTGAAGATTTTCATTTTTTTTTCTTTTCATTTATTGCAACCATATTATCATATTTACATGATTGTCAAAATGTTACATATAAACAAAATAAAAGATACAGTATTAACAATTTACATGATATATAGAAATGAAACATCAATAAAAACATAAATTGTCAATATCATTTACACTCACATATTTATATTGTGTACAATCTGCTTCCATGTTTATATGCATCACTAATTTTATCAGTGTACTGCATACTAATATTTTTGTACCAAATACATCTTCAATCTTTTTTTAAATTTTTTGAGGGAGATAATGTATTTTATTTCATTAGAAAGTTTATTGTAAATATGGATTCCATTGTATTTGAAACTGTGTCTATATATCTTTTTTTATTGTGACTGACATGCAGGTGTGAACTTTTCCTTATTATGGTCATGTATTTCACAGCTTTTATTGTTTTTATCTAAATTAGCTTTCTTCTGTACAATTATCTGATAAATATATCTACAGGGCAGTGGCATAATTTGTCATTTTTTGAACCATTCTTACAACTGACCATTTTCTTCAGATTCATCCTTTCCCCATAGTGTTATCCCATATGTTATGAACGACTGAAAATTTTGAAAAACATACTGACCTTTTTTTTTTTTTATATAAAAGCCTTATTTTCATATCTTTTAGGATATCTGGGAAACTACCTTCACTCAACGTTAAGTTTATTAAGTCCATTAATGGATAGGGCTAACTACACTTATTTTAAGGACATTTGTAAATATTTCATTATTATTATTATTTTAATATACCGCGCAAAAATCCATGTCATTCATAGGACCCTTATTTATTGAATGTCAATATGAACTTGTATAATTCCCTGTCATTTGTCTCGTGAATATAGATTGTGTTTGTTAATTCCTGAGTAATGTAAGTAGTTTGTGTGTTGAGAATAATATATTATTTTAAGGGATGGATTTTTTTGTTTTTTTATTGATTTATGGACGCCCTTTAACATCTCAGGTTATCAGCGTCCCATTCAATTCAGGGCGTGAAACGGCCGACAAATTTTGCTCAGAGGCCTCTTCTTTCACATTTGAGGTTCTTTTTCTTGCCATAAATGTACGGCACGGGACCCACGACTTTACTTCCCTTCTGAAGGAAGCCATATTTGGGCCATACTGCTGAAACATCTTCACAACTCGTTGGAATTATCCACTTGGGAAAAATTTTTCATATTAAAAAATAGAGAAGACTTAATGAACTTCGAGTTTCCTCCAATGGATGAACTCAGCAACTTCCTACTTCAACCAACATAGGCCCCCACAAGAACATCCGTTTGTCTAGCCATCGTTTCGAGTAACAGCAGTTCAGTGAGCAACTGAAGGTGGGAGAGATTCTCCCGAAACGCGTCTTACTTTTACGTAAGTAAGTGGAGTTTAGTGTAAAAAATGAATACCTAAGTTTAGGTTATATTACCACTCCATTGTCACAGCTTCGTAAATACAAGATCCATACTTGGCGTTTACGCCCGAAAATATCCATCGATCCTAACCGGGATTGAACCCACGATATTTGGTTTAGGAGGCAAGTATGGACAGACTTAAAAGGGGGAGGGAGTGGTGCTGAATATATTACAAACATCTGATTGATTACTTGCTTTTTGCCTATTCTGACTAAATGTAATATTTGTTGCTTCCCCTTTAAAGTATGGCTATTTATTAAATTCCACAGTTTTTATTTTTTTAGCAGAACTCTGAACTTGTTCTTTAAAAATATGTCTAATTTTTTAAGATAGTTGATCTATTTTTGTACCGATTATGTAACTTCTTATAATCAATGTTATATTTCAATAAAATTCATATCGCTAAATTTGTTGCATAGAAAATTAATGTTCACTTTTCAGTTTTTCTTTACTGCAGATTTTTTTATTTTAGGATGAGCTATTTAGGTAACGGATAAGTATTTTAAACAGTAACACTACATTTACACAGCCTTGTGTGTAGATCACGGGTAAGGTTTCCTGCATGTATCAATTACATTTGAGATCACAGAGCAAATTAATATAAATTATAAAGTGGCAGCTAGTAATGGTAAACGATTTAGCTGACATTGCAAAGACCTGGATAGGTCGTGTCCATTGCATTTTACACGAAGTTTTGTGTTTGAGAAAGCTCCATGGTTGCCGTATTTGTTAATATTGTACCAAAAACTCGTTCTAATGAACATTTCGTATGAGCGTTTAGGTTTGTTTAAACGCAATTCCAGTTGGTTTCTCCAACTTTTAATAACAGTAGACAAAACATGGTTTCATCACTACCCGCTTGACGAAGGAGCAGTTGAAATAGTGGGTGCCTACAAGTGAAAGTGAACCAAAGAAATTAAAAACCGTTACAACAGCTGGAAAAGTCATGTTCGCGGTTTTCTGGGGTTCTCATGGTGTGGAGTTCGTAGACGACCTCCAGAAGAACAGAACCCTAACCGGGGAGTATTACACTGCACTACTGGACAAACTAAAGGGTGCCATTCAATTTAAAGTTCACACATTGCTAAAACTATCATTCATCAGGATAGTGCGCCTTTACGCAAGTCTGGGATTGTTGCTGCAAAACTGCAGGACTTTCTCTTCCACGTGCTTCCATATTCGCCGGATTTTGAGCCAGCTATTACCTTTCGTTCCCAAACTTGAAGAAGTGGCTTGTGGAAGATGATTCACATCAAATTATGAGTCGGTCCTGGTGGTGTGCTGGTAACCATATTTGGCTCCTAAACCCAAGATTGCGGGTTCAAACCCGGCCAGGATCGATGTTTTTGGAGGGGGGGGGGCGTAAAAATCCTAAGGATGGCTTCCTTCGAAAGAGAAGTAAAGCCGTGGGTCCCGCGTCGTAGATTTGCAGCACTAGGGGCTCAGGCCTGAAAAAGGGACCTTTGAGCAAAATTTGGCGGTCGTTTCACCCCGTGAATTTAATGGGACACTGATGACCTGAGATGTTAAATAAAACACATCAACAAAAATCAAATGAGGTTAAAGCTGATACAGAGGCTAATTATTCATAGTTGGACATATTTTACTGAGGTATTAAGAAGTTGGACCAAAGATATTGCTTTACAAGGTTACTAGGTTAAAAATTGGGGAGGAAAATAATCATAAATCATATGTTTTCAGGCCGAAAACTTTTAGAACGCCGCTCGTATTATCAGTGTCCAACCGCCAGTGGTGCCTCAGTAGTAAAAAAACTATTAAGTCCGGTGTGAGCAGTAGCAGAATCTTGCTGAAAATCCTTCTTAATATTCCACAAACAAGCCTGTGCGAGTATTTGAATTTACAGTTTTAAAAAATACAAAAAATGTTATTCGCCTTGCTAATGCAGTATAGCACGCTGGAATTTTTAATCGTCCAAAGGAATTTTGTGTAATAATTGCGGTTTTTCTGTTGTGCGAACAAATTAAGTCGTCTCACTTCAAATTAGCAGTATTCTGCAAAACTACCCGAATTTGTCTTCAAACTGTTGTAATTCTTGTAACCAAACCATTTTCAATTTTAGAATTTTGTTAATATATAGGCTGACAGAGAATGCCATCGCGTCATTTTCAGTTAGACATTTTATTTGGAACCGGAACATTACATAATTTCTCCGCTAACGTTAACATACAGCTATACAGAATATTTTATATTATAATTTTATCTTGGGGGTGAGCCATTTTAATACATACAGTAATTAAGTCTCTGCACATTAGGAGCAGTTGTTCATGAGCTGAGCAAAACATCTAAGATTACAGATAGGTAACTCCGAGAATTTAGTCGATCGTCCATTTTTTTAACCGCGCATATAGTCGGCCGATTGCTGACTGGGATTCATATAAAGCAAATTCCAATCCTTTTATATTGTAAATATTACAAATATTGACAGTTTAACACACTGTTGTCATCTAGCAGGTCATAACTTTTAAGATATATTTTTTGTTCAATAAATGATGCAGCTTCAGTGACCACAGAAACGAGCTTGAATGTTTTTGTTCATATTCCAAACAAGTTGAAGATAAACTCGAACTGCATATATGTTGGAAAGTGCGCCATCGTTTTCTATGCAAACAATACAAAGAAAGTGCACTATGGGGAGACCCATAAATGGAAACCACTTTCTTATATTGTTCCGGGTAAAATGGCCCATATATAGTGTTTTTGCTTCTTTACGTAGTAAATAGAGTGGGTTTAAAAATCAACAAATGAAACTTTTATTAAAGCCAAAGAAAATTATGATAAAAGACAGGAATTTATTATGTGAAGATAAAACTGTTAATTAAAGTCTAGAAAGAAACTGGTCGAGAACGAAAGATAAAGTATGTAAAAAGGGGAGGGAAGGAAAGAGAGTGTCCGGAGGCGAATGCTAAGTGCAGGTAAGTGACTGTGGAACTCAAATAGTGTCCGTAATGATGTGAATGGGCTTTTAATAAGACAATATTTCAGCGTCGACTTGAATCGGCATTGTGTTGTTGCAGATCATCGCTTCCTGGAAACGTGGGTTGCGAATTTTGCCCCCATAAAAAGGCGTTCAGGAAAATTTTCCAAAATATATGAATATTGCGCGGCACGTTGCCGTGTGTCGGTATATACTCCAGAGAGCGCTGAAAAAACATGTGGATATCGCCTTGGCTATCATGTGCAGATACTTCAAGTATCCAAACACAGAAACCATGCAAGTATCGCGCGGCATGTTACCATAACAACCGTCTACAAATACTTCAGATGGAGAGTCGGTCCTGGTGGTAGGTCGCGTGTCAAACCGGCCAAGGTAAATAATTTATAGAGCGTAAAATTCCTTCTCAAACTTGAAAGCAGAGACCTATAAGCAACATTTATCGGTCGTTTCACTCCCTGAATTGAATGGGACGCTAATGACCAAAGTGTTAGTCAGAGTCCTTAAATACAACAAATAATCACATAAGACGGAAGAAAAGCGAATTTCGCATAATAGGCTACCACGGTAATCACATGACATTAAGGCCGATAATTTCGACAGGACCATCTTCCCAGAATTATAATATCTTTTTCCATGGTTTCCTCGTAACATCCATTTTTTAAAATTATGTTTAACGCCCTTTTTACTACTGAAACACCATAGGCGGTGAACACTGATGATACATGAGATGAAATGATATATTGGAAAAGGAATTTTTAAGGAAGGAAACGTTGCAGGCCCAAGTTTAGGATACCTCCCCCGCATTTGCCATTTATGAGGACTGAGGAAAACCTGGAGGGGGGAAAAAACAGTCAGGGTAAACGGTCCTGGTGAAAATCGAACCCCAGATATCCCGCTCACGAGTCCGCGCCTTAACGACGTCGGCCAACCGTGGTCGTAACTTCCAAATACTAGGAAGTTGTCCTAAACTTAAGATTGGAACCTCTTTTCCAAAATTCGTTTCCCAATTTATAATTTTATCTCAAGTATCATCCACCAGTGTCAGCCACTTGTAATAAAAACTGCTGTTTAAACAAAGACGTAGAAAAGCATGTCAACAACGGACGGGGACATTACCATTGTTACCATGCGTTGATACCTTAGAATTTTTCTCCTTTCTTTCTTTAAGACGCAGTTGCTGTTCTTGATATGTTGGCATACTTGCCTCAATCTTCTCGGAGAATTTTGGAGCATTCTTAAGCAGAGCTGGCGTGAAGAATGAACTACACTCAGAAAGATCAAACTTCGGATAAATAAACCGCTCCCTTTTACTTGACTGATGTCTTTTCGAATCAACTGTAGAAATGAATAGTAATTGAACATAATCTATTGCCACATCTTGCCCGCATTATGGCCACTCTTTTACTGAGCGCCACATTTTAGATGAATGTCCTGAGCTTCCCTGCTCTCGCGGATGTTCTGATATGCAATGCAGGTGTTGAGAGTTTTATTTGACAATGTAATCAAATTTTGTGTGGATCAGGGTTATGCCTTTTTAGCAGAAAAACCATATCCACCTTTTAGCATTTTTAATTCATTATGATCTTCTTATTGGCGTTTGCTCTTTTATCACGTTGTAGTTTAATGACAAATGTTGTTCATGACTAATCTCTATTTTTATGTTTTATTTTGATTAGTCTCTTGTTTTAATCACTGACTAAAACTTAAGCCTTTTTCCTATGCTCTTTGGCTAATTTTAGTTTGATCAGATGCTAATGATTGTTAGTCAAATAAGTGTTTTCTCTCTTTTGTCGTGTTTGAAGCTTCCTGAAGTTTCAGCAAACATAAAAAGTCAATGCTGTTATTACATCCCTATATTAAAATTTAACGGATTGAAAACAAAGAGACTTTTTCTTGCTGCAAATATAGAGTTTCACAGAGGTTCTAAAATCTGAAATTGCCCTGTTTGATGAATAACACTTGTAATTATTATAAATAAAATTATTTGAAAGCTTCAAACTGGCAAATGGGTTTTATTTTGAGATCTTTTCAGTATCATTTACTACCATATTTATTTGTCTTACTCATTAACAGACATATTAAAGAATATCATAAATATTTATTTTAAAGATAGCTAGACTGTTATAAAATACATCTCCACACACACAGAAATTATATTATCATATAAATCATAAATAGCAAATGTCATATAGACTTATGGAATGTAGTTTTATACACAATAAACAACATATTAATTGAAACTTAATAGAAAATCATAGAGCAAATCAATGCTCGATTGACATTTTTTTATTACTAATATAGTGATGGTATAATGATATGTTATAATGTTTAAATTACTACCTGAAACGTGATATCCAAAGATATCAATGAATGACTTATATTTTTAATTTAAGAATATTCAGGCATTTCTGAGATGTTATTTGCTCCAGGTAAAATTAGGCAATCATCACATTCTCTACTAATGTTCATCGTTTAAAATAATTTACACATTAAATGGAAAAGACTACAACAGAGCATTCTATACTATGCAAAATAGCCATTTATTACTATACTGATAAAAAGTGGCCAAATATAGGTGCTTATTTTTGCACCTATATTATATCCTTTATGACAGAAATCAAGGCTACATTCTTCAGCAATGGAAGCCAGTTTTCCTCTTATGTAGGACCAATCACACAATCCCACATTGCAGCCCTCATAATGGACAAGGCGTTCCCCAAGAAAGAACATAACTCTGTGTTTTTCTTCTACATCACACCTGTAAGCAGACACATAATTTATCAAAATGTTGTTTTGTAATTTTGTCTTACTGTTTTGCAATGAGCTTTAACCAGTTTTTCCTTCTTAGATGTTTCTTTGTATTACCTAATGATGAATTCTTTCATGACGGATAAAAACAAAACAACCATACATTGGAACAAGAAGAGCATATGCCAGATCGCCAATGCTATTGAACTGTTCATACAATGGGTTACGAATGGAATCTGGATGGAGTAAGTCATTCATTCAAGCATTTACAAATATTCTATGTTTACTTTAGTAGTCACCATAATTTTATAGTTATCCTTCAGAAAATATTCCATACTTCTTTCCCTCAATGCTTTATTAATGTTTCGAGATATTCACCAGCATCATACCACAGTGTATAAAACCCATCACAGATGTCAGGGTTGTTAAGGCCTAAACTTTTGAGCAGGAGGTCTTGGGCTCGATTTCCTTGGATCTTCTCTCTCTGCCTCATTATCCCTGGGCCTTTCTTCAAATCCCTTGCCTCTGATATTTTGCAGCGTGTTAATAAATGCATTTACTTTTTTCGTACGCTATAAAATGTCCATGCTCTTCTGTAAAATGTCAAACTAAACATTAACAAACATAAATATTTTACTAAACATAACCCCAAAAAACTTGGTTTTGGGTCTTTGAAAGAAATCGAACAAAACCTTAAGCCATGTTTACTTCTTCGCTGTACTAGTGTCTAGGTTCTTCTATTGAAGTCAAAAAAAAAAAAAAAAAAAAAAAAAAAAACTTATAGGACGGCTCCTATAGCTATGGTCAGTACATCGCGTATTAGAAAAAATTGGCACTTTCTCCTCAGTAAAAACTTCAAGAGCGTCTATATAGTAAATGCAACGATGGAAAAATACAGGTAAGCCATTAAGGGAAACAAAGAATAGTTTGGTTTCTTTAACGAAATTCACAGATTTGAAAAGTATGAGATTTAATCAGTGACTGTAATAAAGAATGAACATGGTAGCAGGAATATTCGTTTTTAATTAACGCCTGGAGTCCAGACACATGCCCCGCATAACAAGATTTACAAGTTTTTTTCGAGTATCCCAGGTTTTCTACATGCTGAAATAAGCCATGAGCTGTGCCGTCAGCACGCATATCTGTAAAATGCAAAAAGCCTTCTTGATATTTACATTCATCATGCACAACAGTTGAAAGTTGACGTTTATTGGTTTCATTGAGTATAAGTCCAACAATCCTTTGTCCATGTGCGATTTAATTTTATTGGTAAGAGCATCAGCTGAGGTAGATTCAAAAAGTATGACTGTCTTAAATGTTGAGAAGGTATCAGATCCGAATTAACCAGCCAGCTCTATGCAATTCCTTTATTTAAAAAAAAATTGTTTTTTCCGTTTTCAACGCACTAGTCGGTCCTGGTGGTGTAGTGGTAACCATACTTGCCTTCTAAACACAAGGTCGCGGGTTCAAACCCGGCCAGGATCGATGAATTTTTTCGGGCGTAAAAATCCTAAGTATGGCTTCCTTCGGAAGGGAAGTAAAGCCGTGGGTCCCGTGTCGTACATTTACGGCACGAAAAAGAACCTCAAGCCTGAAAGAAGAGGCCTCTGAGCAAAATTTGTCGGCCGTTTCACGTCCAGAATTGAATGGGACGCTGATGACTGAGATGTTAAAGAGCGTCCTTAAATAAAACGAATCAATCATCGCACTAGTTTTGCGAAAAGAGAGAGAAACAAACAGTTAGAGATTATTAATTTATTTTAAGGTTCTTTCCTTACGCTACAAACCTAGGCTTCGATGATATGTGAATATCTCGGCAGCCCCCAATATGTGTCACTGTTTTCTTGGCTGCATTTTACCGTACAAGCATAGCCTAACATAACAAAATAATAATTATAAGAAGAATAAAAAAATAATAAAAACCATGCGATTTGTATCAGTATTAATTATTTGAAGGAACACTTTTCTATGTGTTTAAGACTTTCCAGAAGGAAAAAGTGTGAACTTGGAACTTCTAGGATCATTTAATCAGAATAATTCAGAGGGATTCGATTGAGCATCAATATTGTATTATTACCGTAATATGTGCAACGAGAAAATTATGTGCATACGTTATTTCACAAGAATTGGCAGTATTAACAAAATGGTCAACCGCTACCAACCCAGTCGGTCCTGGTGGCGTAGTGGTAACTATACTTGCCTTCTAAACCCAAGATCGCGAGATCGCGGGCTCAAACCCGGCCAGGATCAATGGATTTTTTTCGAGCGTAAAACCCTACTTATGGCTTTCTTCGGAAGAGAAGTAAAGCAGTGGGTTTTACATTTACGACACGAAAAAGAACCTCAAGCCTGAAAGAGAGGCCTCTGAGCAAAATTTGTCGGTCGTTTCACGCCCTGAATTGAATGGGACGATGATGACCTGAGATGTTAAAGAGCGTACTTAAATAAAACAAATAAAAAAAAAAAAACTACCAACCCGGTGACGTGTACATTAACGTCAATAGAAAAAAAAATCGGAATGCTTTCTTTAGGCAATAATTATTATTAGAATTTCGATGACATATATATGGCTGATAGCGGTTTAATTTATTAAAAGGTAGCAATGAATGTCATCTGAAGAAGAATAAGAGTGATGCAGTCAATTTCGTGACAGTGCACTAAGAATTCGATCCAATCTGTACCTATCTATATATTGTGACCCCTACTGTGTAAACTGTGGCGGATACGCGCTTTTATTTCGTTACTTTTCTTTTGGAAGTTCTCGAGTGATGCTGCGTTCTTTCTTTCGTGGTTACTGTTTTACGATTGCATTTGTTTTTGCAGTTATTAACTTTATTGCTGCCTATTTGTTGTATTTATGTACTGTTATTTGTTAGGTTCATTTATTTTTGTTAATTGTATAAGTCGATCGGCCTTAGCCATTTGTCACAATCTCCTTTTTTTGCTTAGTTTGTTTACTTATTATTAAATTTATTTGTTATTGTTTTTATTGTTTGCGTTTACTTTCAATAATGAAAGAAAATAAAAACGAAAGGAAAGGAAAGGAAATCTTTTATTGTCGAAGAGGTTGCAATCTTGATAAGAATTGATTTGTTCCTTGTAACACGTCTTGCATTGGCACTTGAGTTGCCACAATAATGATAAAAAGAGCAAGCATGGCATCAAATGCTTCAGAATGTAAAATTTTAAGAAAAGAAAATATTCACCATGTTTAAATATGATTTGGAAATACTACTACAGTGTTGGTTTGAAATTTCAAGAACAGCAGGATTCCCAGTTAGTGCTGTGTTCTTAAGGGAGAGGCACTTAAAACAGCCACCATTCTTCGCAGTGCGTCCAATGACTTGATCGGTCAATTCAATATAACATACAAAACTGTTTGTGCTGAATAAAATGTAATAAGTAATGAAAGTGCGAAATCAGTGAATAAATGAAAGATTACAGGAACTTACCAAATTCGAACCCACGAATATTTTAATATAGATAAAGATGGAGTATTTTTAAGTGTGTTTTCCAGCAAATTTTTGACATTCAAAGGGAATAAATGTCATTGTGGGAGAGACAGTAAAATGCAAATGTGGATTTACCAATTGGTTCACTAGGTAAGGACCCAGGAGCTCTAGGGATCAGCATATTTTGCACCATATTTTATGTTTTTATCTGCGCTTAAAAGTTGACAAAAATTATGAAACTGTTTAACGATTTTTTTAAAAAATATTATTACTAATTTTCAATCAGTTTCCGTGTCTGTCTGTTTAATGGTTCTCTTAACGGTTTTATTTTACAATAATTCAACTTAGTTGATCAGTGGGAGAGGCACGGTGTTAAGTGGCCAGACAGTTGTTATTACATGTGATTATTTTAACTTGTGTAGTAGACGATTGCGTAAATAAGTGACAAAAACAAACGCGCGAAATTAGCAAAGGAAAATCGAGAAAGGAAGCTAAAATGATCAAAACGCTTGGTAGAGTAGACACATTTTTCACAAGAAATGTGGCTAGAATGAGTTCAAGCTGTACGTAGTGAAAGAAGTAGAAACAGCGATTCAAGAATTTCAAAATCAAGAAAAACAAAACGTTTCTGAATATGAGTAACACTCACACATAAACCCAAATGCAGAGTCAGACATTACAAAAAGTAATAATCTACTCAGTGCCGATCTTGCGGAGTAATGTGTTAATGAGTCAATAATTACATTCTTTTAAACTGTGCAATTAATCAAAATTGTAACAGTAATTTTTTAAATTCAAGGCTGATAGCCGGTAAAATCAGATATCGTATTTTATCGTAAACTTTTAAATGGTGAATAAATTTTGCGTGATTACTTAGTATGTTCCTATAGCGCTGCTGCTATTATTGTGCATCGTGCGAATTTTTTGGAGGCAATACCACGATTGCAACTGTTGGCATTTCGGGTTGGAAAAACATTTATAGTGTTAAATCTCATCATGAACATTCGCTTGAACACAAAACTTGCGAACTGTCGCTTTTAACAAGAAGAACGTCATTGGAACCGCAGGAAATCATTTCGGATCATATGCTGTGATAGAAGAAAATGTACTAAGAAGGATGTTTGCAATTGTGAAAAACTAGCAAGTGGATTCCTCTACTTGGATATGTTGAAAAAGTCCATGCATCACATAAGGGTCAGTTTATCATATCTCTTCAACTTATAGCTGAGTACGATGCTTTTCTCGCGGAACATATTCAACGACATGGAAATCCGGGACAAGGACAAGCAAGCTATCTATCTCTTTTCAACAATTTGTGATGAAATAATAGAATTGTTTTCAAAACGAGTGAAAAGAAGTGTCATCAATGGTGAAACATTTCTCTTAAACATAGATTCTACTGCAGACATTTCACATATCGTTCAGTTAGGTTTCATATTAAGGAACGTAAACGAAGTCTGTCGAACGTTTCCTCTTGTTTTCCCTAAACCTGGGATGCAAGTCTGAAAACCGTGCTGAAGCCGTGCTGAAAGTCATGACTGCACATTACATTGACATTGCTGACTGTAGAAGTTGTTGATTTGCTTTATTTATGAACGCTCTTTAACATCTCAGGTCATCAGCGTTCCATTCAACTCAGGGCGTGAAACGTCGACAAATTTTGCTCAAAGGCCTCTTCTTTCAGGCTTGAGGTTCTTTTTCATGCCGTAAATGTACGACACGGGACCCACGGCTTTACTTCCCTTCCGAAGGAAGCCATACTTAGGATTTTTACGTCCTGACCGGGTTTGAACCCGTGATCTTGGATTTAGAAGTATGGTTACCACTACACCACAAGGACCGACTCTGACTGTAGAAGCAATCATATGACAATGCAAGCAATATGTCTGGAGCCTACACAGATTCGTAGGCATGCATTATAGAGCGAATTCCGAAAGAGCATTCTGTGATTTGTGCAGCACATTCTTTGAATTTAGTTAGCATTAGCAATAGTGCTGCAAGCTGTTGTCAGCAAACAGGCCCATTCTTAACTCTAGTGCAAAGTAACTATAATTATTTCTGCATAACGCTGGAACCAGGAAGAAAAATAGTTTATCTAAAACACTTGGTCAACAAGAGAGGCATTATGTATAAGTCTAAATAATAGTTGGGAGAATATTATCAAGGTTCTCACACATGTGTGCGAAATGAGACTTCAGGCTTACTGAATCAACTCAATAAGCCAGAGACAACATTCATAATGACAGTTTGGAATGACATAGTCCACAGATTTAATGGTGTAAATGTCCAATCGCAAAGTGTAAACATAAATATTGAAATAGTGCATGGATTACATAAACCACTTATTGGGGTTCACTGAAGTTCTTCTGACTGGAAGTGGTAAATTTTAAGAGTCTAAACGTTTTGCTCAATACTTAACAAGTTGAATTAGCTATAAAAAAATTATAAAATACTGTCCAACTCCTTCAGTAAACTTAAGGATAGTTCAGCACATGTTATTTCTGAACATGTAGAAAAACTCCAACATCATATGAAATTTATTTGGAACTAATCTTTACTAGAAAAAATGAGTGAAAAAAAACTGGTTACAGTTCATGTTTCCAAATGTTTACGTTGTCTTAGAATATTTTGAGCATAACTTTTCAGCAGAATGCTCTTTTTGGCTCTTAAAAGTCAGAAATTCATAGCTGCTCTTTACTTTATCTGAAGAGACTGAACCCCTTGACCATTCTTCACATCGAAGCCGACCTGCTGACTGCTGATGATCGTCTCAACTATGAAGATATATCAACAAGTTTACTACCTCCAAAGTAGATGCAAACTTCTTCGTTTTTGTTTTAAAGTGTTCTGGTTGAAATATGTAAATATTTTGTCTTTTATTAACAGCTTACAGCATGTTCCTGGTTATTTTAAAACTACATATGTAGACAATAAAATATATTAGGAGAGGAGGGATAGATGCATATTTTGCATTTTGCCTTGAGGTGCAAAAATGCTAAATCAGCTACTGACAAAATGAGACTCATGATGATGTTGGAAACCAAAGCTGATGGATCTGAGAATATCTGCTTCTTTGTGGTAGGAAAGTCGAAAAAGCCTTGTTGCTCCAAATATGTGAAATCAATACCAACTGTCTACAGTGATGAGCATTTTACTGCTTTGGATGCAATAGTTAGTGCACATGGTAGGAAAATCCTTCTTTTCATTGAACTTTGTCCTGCACATTCCACTGGCATTCACTTAAGAAACAGGTAGTTAAAATTTCTGGCTGGTAACAGTACAAGCAAGCTTCAGCCTATGGATTTAAGGGTGGTGTGTGCTTTTAAATCAACCTGGTTCAGCAAATTTAGTGCCTGATGGATACTGGAAAATATCCTTCATTCTTTACTGTCTCAGTCCTGGATGTGCTACATTTCATAGCAAACTCTTAGAAGAGTGTGAAGCACATCACAATTGCAAACTGTTTCTGTAGACACTGTCAATTGAGGAAGAAGAAGACCTGCTTCCTGTTGCACCATTGAATGGTTTCAGCAGGTTGTGGTTGCTGCAGAGGGAAAATGTGCAGCTCATTGCTCAACAAACAGTAGTGACAATGAAGAAGAAGTCAAGTATAGTGAAGTGATGTCTGCCAATGCTGAGGCAAGTGCAAATATCTCTCATCCGTAGAGGAGAAAAGGTTGAAAAGGTTGAAAAGCTTTACGAACTGGAAAGTCAAATAATGAACAAAAGAAATAAAAGTTGTAAGCAGAGATTAATTTTGAACTACTTTTCAGTAGGAAGCAGTGATTGTGTTTGTTTCCATCTGTAATACATGTTGTTTTAGTATTGTAAACACAATAGCAGTTCATAAACGTAAAATATTTCATCCAGAAAATGAACATTTATTCCATCTTGTTTTATATTAAGAAAGATAAGCAAATTAAAAATATATTGCATATATTTTAACTACACTAATCCTGGCCAGTGGTTAAACAGAATTTCAAAGGTAGTTTAGCATTGTCACAGCTTATATAAGAGCACTGGCTTATTTAATCATTTTTACCCATAGCTGCAAATGGCTAGACACTACGGACCTCTCCAACCCTAATCGCTACAACTCTTTTACATCACAGTTTCTTACCACAGGGAATTTAGCATAATTAATTAAATAATATAATGAACTGATATTTGTATTGCTAAAAATACGTTCTTTTAATAATATTACCTCATGATAAAAATGTTATCGTCCAAGGAAACCTGGAGAGCTGAGTCATGCACCCTTCACATCATTCTACTCTTGGCAGACTGCATCGCTTTCCTATGGCAAACTTTGCACTTTTTCATTGATGCATAGGCGTAGGGTTTATTTCCTTTTCATATACAACAAGATATCAACCGTTGCCTATGTGACTTTGACAGTGTTTTATCATGACATATTATTGTCCTATTATTAATGAGTAATTTTCGTTATTGAGTCTCCATATGCCACATCTTTCAGGGATAAATAAAATTAATATAATGAATGATGTTTCCATTGCTATAACTGCAGTTTTTTAATATTATTACTTCATGATGGTATTGTTTGAGGAAGCTCATGAGAGGGCCTGGAAGGCTCAGTCGTGCACCTTTCCTATCCCATTACTTTTGGCATACTGCATCACTTTCCTATGCCACATTTTCTTTAATGCTCATGTGCAGGTTTATTTCCTTTTCACATACAACCAGATCCAACCATTACCTACATGATTTCCAGAATGTTTTATCAGGACACATCAATGCCCATAAATAATTTTCATTATTCAGCCTCCATATATTATAGTATCAACAATTAATTCACATTGGGCCTTTTTTCAAATCAAGTATTATGGATTAAGATTGAAAAAGTAAAATGCTGTTACATCTTAGTCCACTTCATTTATACATATGTACATAATTTCCTATTATTTACACTTTTCCTCAGTTTACATTAGTATTCTTTCAGTTTCTTGAAAAGTGTAAAAGAGGGGAAAATAGTATATTTCAGAAAAAAATTTAATTTCACAGATGTGTAATCAACCATTTGACCAAACTGAGTGTTAACTTAGTCATTTTCAAAATGGATATTGAACAATATTAAAAGAATAACAAGAAAATAAGTCATATTTTCTTTGCACTGTATACTATGGTACTTTAACATCACCACTTTGACTAGAAAATGTTCTATATCCACCCCTTACATACATATTCTTTTACCTATCACATGATACTGCCTATTCAAACACAAAATCTGCATGAAGAAACTAATAATGATTTGCCTAGCTTTGAAAGTTCTAAGCTCTGCAGATTCAACCATGATGCAGTTGGTTCTAAAACACTGCTATGTATCATTTAAGAGAAACTTAAACTAAATTATTGGAAAACAGAGAAAAAGCTTGAGCAATTTCATGCTACATAACAAAATAGCAATATATAACAAATTATTAATATTTTAGGAAAACAATAAGGGAATTTTGGCTCTTATAGTATTATAGGACACTTGGATTTTCTAGACAAACACAAGATATATGTAGATATGAGAGAGGGAGGCAAAGGAGGGAGAAAGAGGTGTTGAGTTAAGCTAAACTTATGAAATAATATACAAAATTAAGTAATTACATTTTTTTTCTTTCCCTAGTAAGCATTTTATATTTCATACCTTAAATGTAACATCAGTATACTTTGTACAGAGCCCTATGGTAAATAAATAAATTATTTTAAAAATGTACTTGCCTCCAAAATAGAACTGCTATATTTGAAGCAAAGGGTGAAATTACTGATGTTTTCCATTGACGAGTCCTCAGAGCTTCATAATTAGCATGTGTGAGAGGAACTTTATCCTTGTTCATTCCTAGTCTTGCTAATGTCATTTGGATCATTGAAGAGTGAGTGAAATAAAAGATTCCAGCTGGTTCTACTTGTCCTTTGCTCTCCATTTGACTGAAAAATAATTTCAAAACAATTATTTAATTTTTGTAAATAAAAACAATTATAATTAATTGACTAAAGGAATATTTTTAAAGAAAATTGTTAAAGAATTTTAGCAAAAAAGCAATTATCCAACTTTGAGTTTCAAGTGCTAAGCTTTTGCTTGTCAACTGATGGGCCTGGGTTTGATTCCTCATGGTCAACATCAAAGATAATGTAAGTGCCAATGGATATTGGGCTCATTTTGTGCCATCATTGTTGGATTCATTTGTCACTTTAAGACCTTGTTAAAGGGGAATGTTAAGTACTAAAAAATAGTTAATATATTTCAATTGGGCGAAATGTTGAGTGAATAAGCATTTATAAGAGTGAGTTAGGAACTCTTCCCTTTTGTCTCATAATGGCATCTGTATGTACAAATTGTTGCTTATCATTTTTATTGCAGACATTCCAATGACATTTTTTTCCCTTTCATCAACAATTTAAAACAATTTTTTAAGTGTTTAGCATTCATTTTTAAATGAAAGAGTGATTGATAAGAACTCAGTTTTGTTTAGTGAGCACATTCATTCCAGAAAAGAGAATGCACAGAATCAGGCATGGATTCAGAGGGGGCCAGGAGGCCCGGGCCCCCCTGTATCAGATCATATGACAATTATAAAGTTTAGTGATCCCATGCTTACATACTTCTTGCGATCGTTATTTTCCTAGCAATTTTGTAGCTTATTATATATTTTATACATTTTTTCATTATCGCGTCAGTTTTTAACTATAACCAACTGCAAGAAAGTAACTTTTCTTTTGTTACGGTCAATTTGAAGATTAAATAAAAAGTTTTTGCCATAAAATTGATCTGACCTGGAATGAACCCAATGGGAACAATGTTATTTTATTATTACAATACCTTAATATGCTACGTTTTATTTATTGTAATACTATGAAATATAAATTAACATAATTATATTTAACTATATTCATTAAGTTTGAGTAGATGATTTTAATAATCGAAAATTAAATATAGGTCTGGAGGAAACGATTTGCAGATTGCAAAGCTCTGTTTTCAATCATTAAAAAACGGCAAAGAAAAAAAAAACAAATCTGCCGACTTGTGTTATTTAAGTATTCACTTGAAACGTACCGTTTCCTTAATTTCAACCTCAAGGCTCGAACTGTTATCTGTTGATTCAAAAACACATTCCAATTACAAGAACTTCACTCGGCTCAATGGAATGAAGTGTGCAGTTCGCAATTCGATCTTTGGTGGCCCGCCATCACTGTAAGGTGTCAAAATGCTTACAGTTCATTATGTGCTGAAGCTGAAGGTAAGGATAGGACATACGAAAAAGTGATTGAGTGGTGGCAATAAGTGCGAACCGGAAACATCATTAGGAAGAGGAACTGTAGCTAACGATTGCGATATACCTGACATAGGGCATTTTGTGAACCAAGATTTTCGCAATGGCGATACTAATTATAGAGCCCTGACTAGTCCCTGGGTTCCAACAAAAAGTTACTACTGACCGGTAACTTTAGAATTAGACATTGCAGGCGATTCCAGAATTTATAGTTAAACACTTAGAAGGTGCTTACTGTCGAGTGTGTGTTCTATTTGGTCCTAAGGGAGAGGGGGAGTCGTAGTAGGGTTCCGATACAATCTCTCGTTTTTAAGCCTCTAAACAAATTTAAGAAGGCATTTCAAATATTCAGGGAACAGTCTCCGTTATGAAAACCATTATTCCGTGCGATTGCCAGAACTTTCCATTTCGAGGGCACAGGAATGACGGTGTTGTTGATTTAGAGCATGGGTTTGAAGGGGAAAATGGGAATTTTAAGGAACCTCTTAAATTTCGAATTGACACAAGGGATGAAATTCTCAGATGTCATCTTGCAAAGGCGCCTAAAATTCTACTCTAACAAGTTAAGCAATACAAAATAATTTGATAAACTGTAGAAAGCGTGCGTTTTGTGGACCTATAAAAGTGTTGTGTGAGGGAGGAAGATTTGCTGTAAAGCACTAAGGGTTGCGTAAGTAAGTTGAACGAACTGCGAAATTTGAAATTAGACATTTCGAACCTGCGTGGACAAGAATACGATGATGGTGCAAATTTTCAGGACAGTTTCGTGGCGTTTTAGCAGTTCAACCTCTTGCTTTCTGTACGCATTGTGCCGGTTTCTAAAGTACAATCGGCGAAATTGTGAATTTCGTTAGGGAGTCGGTCATCACTAATGAAAGACAAAATCAGTCAGTTGTGATCTCAGCATAATGTGAAACTCGGTGGATTGAGCTATTTTACAATTTAAGGAGATTTTCCCTGCTATTGTATTATTCCTAGAAGAAACAGAGTCTTTAAGTAAAAATGCACATATTTTACTCAACTCTATCCTAAAGTTGGAGTTCGTAATTGCTCTAGTTACCATAATGAAATATTCAGAATAACTGTAAGCCTTTCCAGACAACTACAGAATCCGGGCATTGATCTAGTCCAGTGTTACGGAACGATTGAAAGAGTTAAAGATACCCTAAAAGAATGTCAAGAAAATCAAACTTTTTGTTCTGTTTTTGAAAACGCTATCACATTAGCAAAAAATGTTGATGTAGAAGTTAAGGTGCCTCCAGACAAATTTATCGAAGCAATATTCTTACTACTTCTTATTCTCCATAAGACCGTTATCGCATTAGTGTTTTTCTTCCATTCTTGGATTACATTTTCAATGAATTGTCTACCAGACTCTCAGGTGATAAACACAAACACATCCTTAAACTCCAGTCCTTGATTCCAGCTTTTCGCAATGACCTGAATTCAGATATTGAAGATTTAATAAAAGGTGCAAGTATTAACGAAAGATTGCCAGGAACTATTACATAGCTTCGAGGTGAGTTAAAAATATGGTTTAAATTTTGAAACTCTTCTCCTTTTCTATGCCAAAAGCAATTTCTACCAAAATCATCATGTACGTCACACCAGTAACAAAATGCGCGGCCGAAAGGTCATTTTCAACATTAAGGCATGTGAAAGCCTATCTAAGAACCAATATACAACAGGAAAGACTGAATGGTTTGGTGCTACTTAACATTGAGGTGATTCCAGGTTAATCTTTTCACAACAAAACATTCCAGGAGATCACGGCTTCAATGATACGAAAGTTACAACATTATTATTACCGTAAAATTTTTCTGAGTGCAATTAATTTATTCTTATTTACATATTGTATTCATGGAACAAATACAACAGAGTCACAGTTTTTGGAATGTAACCTGAATGAGTGTGTTTTAAAAAGATTGGACAATTTCTGTGGGCCTGTGGCTCATTATTTACAAATAGAATCTGCAAAACAGCTGCTTTTAAATATTATTTCATTTAGTTAGCAATTGTTTTAGTATAACCTTAATTCTGATATATCGACATGGGGTAGTCAATCGCCCCCTCCCTCCTCTTGAATATTAATGATTTGCACCTGACCAGAATGTTAACAGTAATTAATTCACATTTCAGATAGCATGCAAATATTTAAGAGAATTTACTTATTCTCAACATATCTTATGATTTTACTGTCACCATGAGATGGTCAAGTTATAAAATAAAAAATAAAAAAACATTGATCTGCATTGTGTATTTGTAATTTTTATTATTAATTTGTCTCTATATTTAATGATGATAATTACTATTTACTAGGTATTCAACATCTTACATCATATTTAATGCCAATAATAGAATAAATACCTGAAATGATCCATGAAGTCCTTGACTGTAGGACACCCAAGCTTAATGTTCATCTCATTACCATAACCAGATTTATAGTAATGTTCCAAGTCTTCTGCATATTCCATTAACTGCAAGAGATTAGCATCTTAGTAACACACACAATCCGTCAGTTAATAAATGAGAAGTTTCAGCTAGAAACCGTTTCTTAGTAAACTGAAGCAAAGGTGTAATCATTTGACAACTATTTAGATAATTTTGAATGTGTTTTAGTCTTTTGTATGATATACAGAACAACTTTATAATAATTTATAAGCAATAATCCTCTTGCAGATAATTGTTACTATAGCCCAGAATTTTAAATTTTTATAAACTTATATTAGTTTTTTAACATGTAAAAATAGTTTTTATTTTTAGTTTCTTTCAAACATTTTCAGAGAAAGTTATTCTTTACTAAAGTACATAAACACATAGATACAAATACATAAAATTTTTTACTTATTTTTTCCTAGGCCCAAAACAACAGCATACATGAAAACTGGTTATAAAACATAATTAGAATAACCCCTCTATTTCCAAGTCTTTATAATGTCAGGGCACTGGGCCTTTTAAAAAGTTACAGAGAACTAAACCAACCAATAAGATTTTTCAATTAATCGGGTGATAACACTTGTTGCACTACATTATTAAATACATTGCTAGATTTTGTAAGGAAACATCTTTTCCATTATCTTTCAAATCATTCTTATAGGAAGAAAATGTTCTCTCTATACAGTATGAAGTCATTGATGCAAATTTTAATGGGGCCACCTATGGTAAATTGTATGTAATTTGTTCCCACTGGAGAATGGCAGATGCATTTTTCATTATTGAAAACCCTGCGTTCTGCTGCAGAATGGTGGTCAGCTTCAATGAACAGTCTGCACCCACTGGCTCTGATATCTCTTTCTTTGAAATTGTGTCAATGACTTTCATTGCATCTTTTAGTAGTAAAGATTGAATAGCTGCAGCAGGATCACTGAAATTGGCCTAATGAGATACTGTTATGCTTATTCTGAAAAACAGTTACACTCTTGATATCTTCAAAATGTGTCAACACAATAGATGGTCAAGTTCCCCAGCTGATGAGGAGGATTCTGATGGAAGAGATGTTCGTGGTAGCATTTTCTTGAAAATCTGAATGCAATTGGGTGCTTTCAGAAAAACTTTCTTCACAGATGAAATAACTTCACTTCTGGGAAATTGCTCTCAATCTCTTCACCCAATTGGTGTAAGCCATGAGCAAAACATGGGATATGAACTATGTTATAGTAGAAACTTTACAATGTCTTTCCCACCTTGATCATTTAGTATCAAAAATAAAAAGTACTGCTTATCTTGGTTTTCTGCTTGCCAGAGGATGCATATGGCTTCTCTGATGGTTCATGCTATGGTATTGTGATTTTTTTTGTTCATATCTTGCATAACATAAGGTGGGATTTAGCAGATCCTGTGGGGTCTAATTTGCCTACCATGATGTCAACAATGAAATAACCACAACTATTGTCGTAATCTTAAAAGAAGTTAGGAACAGTGAAGTTGTTACATATACAACTGAGTCAGTATTAGGTGACACTAAAACTTCACTAACTGATTAATTCTTCAGAAAATGTTTCAAGAGCATTCACTCTCATATTCAGCTGGGGACTGACTAACTCTGGCAGGTGACGTAGTGGCATCTGATGTTTCCATTAGATAACGGAATAGGAAGTCCGTTGGTGGAATGTCAAAATTCATCACTCTATGTTTGTTTTTTAAAATATAAATCTTTTCCCATATTGCCAAATCCTTAGGATTGGTGGTAGCTTTTAACAGTTTGGCTTCTCCTGCAATGTTATGATCGTAAGTCCAAAAGTGATCTGCAACCGCCGATTTATCCAATTGTTTATATCTTAAATTTCTGAAGTGTTCTTTGGTCCTTGTCTCCAAATTTCGTATTGTTTTGCCTATATATATATATATATCTGATCACACTCCAAACAGTCTATCTGATACACTCCTGACTTCTTGCTGGGTGGAATAACATCCTTTTTGTTGCTGTTCAGAAGCTTTCCAATACTAAATTTATTTTGTGCAGCCAAACGTATATCATAATTTTTAAAGATTTTCATGAATGCCCTGTTTGCCCACGGATGATATGTGAATCTTTTAAAAACCACGTCCTTTTTTATCGTGGAGAGAGTTGTGGTGTTTTTAATATCTATCTGTCTTTTGAAATGTTTGATCTTCTTATCAACTAAAGAGCTGCTGAATCCATTGTTGAGGGCTGTTTTGATTATATAACGGTATTCTGCTGAATATTCTTCTTTGTTGAGTGGGATGTTTACCAATCTATGGACAAGACTGTTTATAATGGCACGTTGTGTGGTTTAGCGTTGAAACTGTTATTCTTTATGTGGTTATCTGTATGTGTAGTTTCCTATATATGCCGAATGAAATTATGTCATTTCTCCTGTATATTTTTAGGTCCAAAAACGGTAAAAGACCATTTTCCTCCAATTCCATAGTGAATTTAATATTTTGGTCCTGCAAATTTAGTAATTTGCATTTAGTAAGATGCCCTAAAATTACTAAATTTGCAGGACCAAAATATTAAATTCACTATGGAATTGGAGGAAAATGGTCTTTTACCGTTTTTGGACCTAAAAATATACAGGAGAAATGACATAATTTCATTCGGCATATATAGGAAACTACACATACAGATAACCACATAAAGAATAACAGTTTCAACCTAAACCACACAACGTGCCATTATAAACAGTCTTGTCCATAGATTGGTAAACATCCCACTCAACAAAGAAGAATATTCAGCAGAATACCGTTATATAATCAAAACAGCCCTCAACAATGGATTCAGCAGCTCTTTAGTTGATAAGAAGATCAAACATTTCAAAAGACAGATAGATATTAAAAACACCACAACTCTCTCCACGATAAAAAAGGACGTGGTTTTTAAAAGATTCACATATCATCCGTGGGCAAACAGGGCATTCATGAAAATCTTTAAAAATTATGATATACGTTTGGCTGCACAAAATAAATTTAGTATTGGAAAGATTCTGAACAGCAACAAAAAGGATGTTATTCCACCCAGCAAGAAGTCAGGAGTGTATCAGATAGACTGTTTGGAGTGTGATCAGATATATATATATATAGGCAAAACAATACGAAATTTGGAGACAAGGACCAAAGAACACTTCAGAAATTTAAGATATAAACAATTGGATAAATCGGCGGTTGCAGATCACTTTTGGACTTACGATCATAACATTGCAGGAGAAGCCAAACTGTTAAAAGCTACCACCAATCCTAAGGATTTGGCAATATGGGAAAAGATTTATATTTTAAAAAACAAACATAGAGTGATGAATTTTGACATTCCACCAACGGACTTCCTATTCCGTTATCTAATGGAAACATCAGATGCCACTACGTCACCTGCCAGAGTTAGTCAGTCCCCAGCTGAATATGAGAGCGAATGCTCTTGAAACATTTTCTGAAGAATTAATCAGTTAGTGAAGTTTTAGTGTCACCTAATACTGACTCAGTTGTATATACAACTATTGTTGTTTCATTCACCGAATGCTGGATGTTACAGTCCTATAGTTTTGTTCTGATAAATTCAAAATTTTCCTAGCAACTGCAGCAAATATTTTTTCCTTAAGGGTAATTTGTCTGGTATCTTTCAGTTACTGATTGATGTCTTGAAGATAATTGAGCATGGATTCTGCAGCACATGCTGATAATAGCACCTCACATAATCATATTAAAATTGTCTTCTGAAGAGCCAGAAAAACCTGAAATTTGTGGAACTAATTCCTCAGTTTCCTCTCAATACTGCTGATATGCCCTGCAGGCTCTTTATATTGCAGAAAATATGATTTTGGTCACAGCTCACATATTTTTGCAGACCTGACAAGATAATTTTTTTTCATCTGTGGCAAAAATTTGGATTATTGCTGATCCGCTAGCAAATCAACAAACTTTTAGAACACTTTACTTTCAATATTTTTCTGGAGAAAGCCCTATTAGTTAACTGCAAGTAAATTAAACTTAAGAATGCCTTCAGTTTGCTTCCAAAACAGATGATTTCCGTTCAGTATAATTTCTTTTACTGTGGAAATGTATTGCTGTAAAGTTGTAACAATACATTGTCATGGTAAAGAAAAACATTAAATGCAATTTAATATTAGTACAATTTGGAAACGAACACAGTGAAACACCAATTAATAATCTCTCCTGAGTAGGATATTTAGAACACTGTTTATGGTTTCACTTACATGAGATTTACTCAGGACATATGTTTCTTGGAACTTTTTCCACATCATAGAATATTTTCTTTTTTAAATGTAACAATGAACAAGATACAAAATTAAAACATATCTTTTAAAAAAGAAATTATTTTAAAAAATATATGGAACCAACACAGTGAAGCCAAGTCATATGAATAAATTCATGTGATATATGTCGTACTAAACACTCTTATTGCTTCACTTACTTGTGTGATATTTGAAACTGGTTTCCAAAACCTTTGTCTTCATCTTCGGCCAAGGGTATGACTGATTGGAGAATCCAACAGCTCTGTAGAGTTGAAGCACCATCCTGGTGGTGTGTTAATGTACTTAAAGTTGATATTCCAAAGGTAGAAAACACCAACTTTAAGTACATTAAAACACCACCAGGACAGTGCTTCAACTCTTCAGAGCCGTTGGATTCTCCAATCAGTCATACCTTTGGCTGAAGATGAAGATGGAGGTCTTCGAAACCAGTTCCAAATATCACACAAGTAAGTGAAGCAATAAGAGTGTTTAGTACGACATATATCACATGAATTTATTCATAAGATGCATAAATTTTCAAAAGTAGCTTTTAGTAAAACATAAAATCATATCTTAATATATATTTTTCATCTATTAGGTATTTTATGTACTGTATTACTGTATTTCTACAAACAAAAGGAAGGAGTAGCTATGGGAAGTCCTCTTAGCCCTGTTATGGCTAACTACTTTGCAACATTTCCAGGACAAGGCCTTGGAAACTGCTGAATACAAACCATTACTTTGGTTAAGATATGTGAATGACACATTTGTGATGTGGCCACATGGAGAAATTAAACTACATTTATTTTTAGCACACCTTAATTATCACTATGATAATATTACATTCACAATGGAGAAAGAAACGAGGGATCAAATTCCATTCCTAGATGTTCTAGTTTGGGAAAAATCATCAGGCAGCCTTGGTCATGAAGTTTATAGAAAGCTTACACACAGACAGATATCTAAGTACTATGTCTAATCACCACCCAGCTCAAAAAATAATTGTCAGCAAAACACTAGTACAGAGAGCAAAGTCCATTACTGAACTGGAATATCTTGAAACTGAGCTTCAATATCTTTGAAAAATATTAATTGCCAATGGATACAATAATAGAGATATTAATCATGCCATATATTCTAGACACACCTCTCTTTTAATGCCTCTCATTCTAACAAATAGCTGAAGCCTTTCTACATTACATAAAAGACGTAACATTATGTGTCGCAAGAATTTTAAAGAAGAAGGGCATAAAAACCACATTCACCCTGACCACATAACTAGGACATATAAATGCTCCGCAAAAGATCCTAGAGATCCCCTTGACGACACTGTTGTTTACAAAATTCCCTATGAGTGTGGAAAAGTATATACTGGTATGAATGAGAGATCAATTAAAAACCAGTTATATTTTAATGTTTTTTAAAAAATAACAGTGTTAACCATTTTTATATTTTAATATCTTATTTAGTCACTTTTAGATTTTTACATTTCAATTATATGACTCCCATTATAATGAAATGGGTAATTATATTAAAGTGTTATATTTATCTAGCAAGGAACAATATAGTTTAAAACCTTATAATTTGAGCCATAATTATTATATCATCATCATCATCATCATCATCATCATCATCATCATCATCATCATCATCATCTCAATAAATATTTCAATGCATCAGCAATTTAATCTTACATTCTTGATAAAAATAAGTATTGTGCCCTACAGAAATGATAATTTTCTATACATTTTATTTTAGGGATTAACATGAAAACTGGGCTTATTATCAGAATTGACAAAATAAATGCAGCAGCACAGAAAATGGCAGAACTGATAATGTCAAACATATTTGGACAGCATTATACAATTATTTATAATGCACAATACTAGACATCTGTTTATATTTATACATTTTAGGACAATAAAAATATAGGAAAAATATATCTTGGGCAAAACCCCAAGTGATGTGGAAGCACATATTACTTATGCATTTACATAAATATGTAACAACAACAACAACATCAACGATGATGATGTTGATTTATTTATGGGCGCTCTTTAACATCTCAGATCATCAGTGTCCCATTCAACTCATGGCTTATAATGGCCGACTAATTTTGCTCAGGGGCCTCTCTTTCAGGCTTGAGGTTCTTTTTCGTGCCGTAAATGTATGACACAGGACCCACGGCTTTACTTCCGTCATGAAGGAAGCCATACTTAGGATTTTTATGCCCTAAAAATCCATCGGTCTTGGGCGGGTTCAAACCACGATCTTGGGTTTAGGAGGCAAGTATGGTAACCACTACACCACCAGGACTGACAATGATGATGATGATGATGATGATGATGATGATGATATCTTCTGTTCCATATTCATTGAGATTTTTGTGGAAAAATGTGTTTAAATCAAATTACAATTACAATTCTTATCTCCAACCTTTGAGTAGTGTTTAGCAGTAATGGTTTTGGTGGTGGTGGTTGTTGTTGTTGTTGTTGATGATGTTGTTGTTAAGAACTCCTGGACTATCAGAATCATTTATGAAATTATGTTTTAGAAAACAATTTTGGTTCAGCATACCTAAAAATTTCTAAAAGTTGGTACCTGTACTAACAACAAATATATTTAGTTGTGCCTTGAAAATAAGGCTTGCCATCTTACTTCATGTGGTACAGTTTTAAGTGAGTTGCAATGAATTTTTCTGTTCATTGTATTATTTTTTCTACTGTTACAAATATAATATATTTTAATTTTAATAGTAGCAGATCTCATTCTTTACTGGCAACAATCTTACTTTTAATTCATCCTTTGAAAATACAGCACACCATGGGGAATTCTCCTTGACTTTCCATGCTTTGTCAAAACGGCACATGTCATATACCAGGTTCAGCTGCTCTGTAAAAATAATATATTTACCACCATCATGAAATTCTATAGGTAATGATCAAGTTCACAATCTTTAAATCAATTTATTAATAATAATCATTAAATCCTATAAATTCAAGCTTTTTTCAGGATTTTATTCTAAATATGAAATATATAATTGTAAGCATTAGAAACCTATCACATCCATTGTGACTGAATTTATCTGATGATTATATAGTAGTAGAAAGCAGATGCTGCATAGCTTATACACATTTGGTCACTTCAGTATTAAATTAATTGTTTTTTTACTTTTTTGTTATAAACATTGGACAAAGTCCTAAAATATAATGATGATGATTATGATGACGATGACGACGACGACGACGATGATGATGAGAGAAAGAAGAAGCAAAAATTAATATTATAAATCATATGTATGTCTATACCATCAAACTAAGTATTTTTCAAGGCATATTTTTGCTTATAAAAGGCATCAAAATAAACTTGTTAGATGTTAATGAAGTATATGAGAAGACAGCAGACATTTCAAAAAAATCATTTTTTAAAAATACTACAAAAGAGAACTCTGACTGAAAAAATAATATGCTTTTTTGCTGATAACACAACACTAATTCAGAAACTTTCAAGAAGAACCCTTAAGAAAATATGACAAATCAAGATATCAAAGATTTAATACCCATTTTTGCATTTAAAGACTTGAAAGTCAAAACAATGAAAACTTTTAAATTATTGTCTGTTTCGATAACTGCCAAATTATAATGTGTAATAAAACTCTATTTGAAACTGAACAATGGAGTTTAGAGCAGCAGGGCTCGTATAATGTAATAAGCTTCCATTGTTATAATGAATTTCAACTTCTTGCAGTTACGGCTATTTTAAAGGTTGGTAGATCAACGTTTTACTTTGGAATGGTGATGTACTTGTGCGGCCTTATCGAAAAAAAGAGTTACCGAAATACATGTCTAAACAACAAATATTGTTTTTTCTTTTCTAATAAAAGACAGTGTATTGTAGAAGAATTCGTCTAGTGATGGGCTTCTTCAGTTACTCTTCTCAATCTTCAAAACAAATATGTTCTAATTCTAAGTGGTTATCCTGAACAAAGTGTAAAAAGAATTGAACGCGAGAAGATTTAAACCTTGATATTTAAGTTTTATATATACATAAAAGTCTGTGTGTTAATTTCTGTTCCTTTCACTAAATTTAAAAACCTACAGGAAGTACGGGAATACTAGAAAGGCATGCCAAATCATAAAACAAACAAACAAAAAAAAAAACTCGTTGCATTTGAAAATTGTAGCTTCAGTTCATTTGAAATTATTCAACAAAATGAAATTGAAAAGGCGTCGAATCCGCAATTGGGTGTGTATTTTCTTAGTAAGGAAGAGATCACTCCCACAACAAAATATGAACGCCTAATTCTATAGAACTAATCTTGAAGAGTGGGTTACATTTCAGAGCGAAAGGTTCACATATGTTAGCAAAATAAATGCTTCAGAATTATTAAACTGCATTGGTGAGTGTCTAGATAATGATGAAATTTTTTTTATGATAAACCCTTTTCCTTAATTACAAAGAAATCTACAAATGTTTGTTACCAAAGTGCTAGTTCGTTATGTTGTGTCCCAGTCTTTTGAAGTGAATGAAAGGTTTTTATGTCTGGTTGAATTGAAGAGTACTGCAGTTGAATCTATAATTGATATTGATCTAAAAAACTTAAAAATTTCTTACGACAAATTACTAACATGTTCGTTGGGTATTGCAGCTAATTTTAATGGTTCTGTCACTGGGGTCCGCGCTCGGTTATCAGAAAAAAGGAAGGCAGAATTGCCATATATTCACTGCAGAGCACATGCTTTTTCGATTATTTCACCAACCGCAGGAATAAGCACCCTGTAATAAAACGCACATTACATGTTATTAAGGACATGTTCATGCTTCTCCAAAACGAGAGAATGTATTGCATGAAATTCAGTGTGCTTTAAAACAAATTGTCTTAAAAATACCCCCCTTCATGCTATATGTTGTACTACAAGCCCGTTATGTTGGCAAGTGAATACATGAACCAGAACAGTGCAGGTTTAACAGGTTAAGCAGGGGGAGGACCGTGTTATAAATAATGAAACACAATTCATTGTAGGTTTAATGATTTTAGATGAAACATTAACTGCCGTCTCAAACATATGTAAAATTATGCAAAAACAATCACTAAATATGTCACAACTCCCTGTATTTGTTTCTGGATTTTTTTAAAGAAGAACCACCGCCTGTGCAATGAATACAGTGCGAAAAACGAAACACCAAATTAAATTTAAAAACGAAAAGTGCACACGCAGCAAAATTTAAAAGTGCCCTCCTTCAGTAAGACAAAAAAAAAAAAAAAAAAAAAAAAATCGGTCACGCAGGAACTGCGTAAATTAAGCGAATTCCTCACTTACTGGAGTAACTTTAAAAAGAATATAGAATCCCTTGTTAATTAATGAAATAGGTTATGGCATTGCTTTGTGGTATTAGCATGACTATTTCACTCATGTAATGTCATCTTAAAATCGACCAATGAAACGAAACAAATTTTGAATTTTGACTAATCACAGCCGGATTACGGAGTGATATTATCGAGAAAAAATTATCAAATGCGTTTTATCATGTGACGTACTTTGTATTGTGTTTAGCGTAGCCAACTCTGTATCTCCACTATCATGAGCACGCATCACTGGCCATTTTACTAGCAGGCGGTGGGGAGCTATTGATAGCAACAAAAATATAGACGATCGACAATCATAACGGAAAATGGAGGATTGTTCAAATAGATAGTCATAAATATTATACAAATGTTAATATTCTGTGCGCGAATTTCAAATATATATACACACACACACACAATCAGAAGTTGTATCTATGTTCATTGACTTTGAATTTTTCATTTAAATATTATTGTAATAAAAACAGACATCGCAAACGTTTTCTGAAGATTATTTACAGAGCGCATTTACATACAAATATAATTCTCACACACATGTTAGATTAATACTTTACATTTGCTATCTTCACGACGATGCTTTTGCTAAGTTTAAATTATAGATCACGTTATAAATACAGTTTGTACGCTGAATTAATTTGTCCTTTTATTTTAACATAACAGAGAGAAAATTAAAAGCAAGCGTTCTTTTTAAATTTCGGTTTTCATGTATACCTCTACTCTCTAAGGTCTGATTTTCCTAATTTTCAGAAACTTTTTTTTTTGTTTGTTTTTTTTTTTTTTTAAATGGCATGTACCGAATTTTGTTGTGAAGAAACAAATATTGATGCCACTAGAATAATTTTTAAATGTTGGATTAAAGTAATAATTTGATTTCACTGATTTTCAGAAACAATTATTCATATTTTATTTCAATGGTCTGTACCGAATTTCGTTGAGAATAAAAAAAAAAAAAAAAAAAAAAAAATGCAGCCGCTAGAGCGATATATAAATTTCGCGGTAACCTCTACTTTTTAAATTTCGGTTTACGCTATATCGCCCCTCCTAATGACCCGATTTCCCTCATTTTCAATAACTATTCTTCTTATTTTATTTAAATGGTATAAACCGAATTTTGTTGTAAAAACAAATAAATTATGAATTTCAGGTAAAGCCCCACTCCTAAAGCCTCGATTTTCCTCATTTTTAGAAACGAATATTCTTCTTTCATTTAAATTGTATGTAGGGAGTTTTGTTGCGAAAAAGCAAATATTGGTGCCGCTAGAGCGATTTTTAAATGTTGGGTTTCATGCAAACCCTCATTCCTAATAATCCGATCTCACTGATTTATATATATAAAACTCATAAAAACCACTCAGATTGCAATATAAAAAGTTCACATAAAAGTTCACACTAAAAACCGTCAAACTGAACACTAAAACCACACGATATTTCGAGCTTGGCTCTTGCACACGTACTGAGAATAAAGCTTGTCCAAGAGTCAAGCTCGAAATATCGTGTGGTTTTAGTGTTCAGATTGACGGTTTTTAGTGTGAACTTTTTATATTGCACTCTGGGTGGTTTTTATGAGTTTTAAGCTTTTTGGAAGTTTTTGTTATTCCGTGAATAGTATAGGAGGTCTCTTCAAACAAAAAGTATCGCGGGCTACGTATATTCGATTGTTTTGTGGCGTTATGTTGGTACTCATGTCCCTCACTTATGTTGACAAACTCGGCCATTTTAAATGTTCAGTTAATTGTTGACAGTTATTTTGCTTGGACGTGTTATGGCTCGTCTTCGATTTATGCCTATTCCAAAAAATGGAACAAAGAATCTGTATCAAATTTTGTGTGAAAAACAAAATTAAGTGCGCGGATGCATTCCGAATGTTGACTGTGGCATATGGTGAAGCTACCTTGGACCAAAGCAACGTTTATCGGTGGTACAAAATGTTCTCAGAGGGTCGAGAAGATGTGAACGATGACGATCGTCCCGGACGCCCGAGCTCGTCAACAACAGACGAAAACATTGAAGAAGTGAAGAAAATAGTATTGGCCAATCGTCGAATCACCACCGTTAGAGAAGTTGCTGAGGACCTAAACATATCGATTGGCTCGTGCCATTCGATTTTTACCAATAATTTGGGCATGAGACGGGTCGCCGCAAAATTCGTACCAAAGTTGCTCGGTTTCGACTAAAAACACCATCGCATTAACGTTGCTAAGGAACTGTTGAACTCTGTCCGCGACGACCCAAATTTGCTCCAGAGGGTCATAACTGGTGACGAATCATGGGTTTATGGTTATGGCGTGGAAACTAAAGCTCAATCATCCCAATGGATGCTCCCACACGAGCCAAGACCGAAAAAAGCGCGCCAAGTTCGGTCGAATGTGAAGGTTTTGCTTACAGTTTTCTTCAATTGCAGGGGCGTGGTGGATTATGAGTCCTTGCCACAGGGTAGAACGGTCAATAAGGATATTCCCTGCAAGTTATGCGCAATTTGCGCGAAGCAATCCGTCAGAAACGCCTGGATTTGTGGAAGAACAAAAATTGGCTTTTGCATCATGATAATGCCCCTGCTCACACATACTTGCTTGCGCGCGAATTTTTGGGTAAAAACAACACACTTATGATGCCGCAGCCACTGTACTCCCCAGACCTGGCCCCCTGTGACCTTTTTTGTTCCCAAAACTGAAGAGGCCCATGAAAGGACGACGCTACGCCACGATTGAGGAGATAAAAACGGCATCGAAGGAGGAGCTGAACAAGATCACAAAAAACGATTTTTTAAAGTGCTTCGAGGATTGGAAAAAACGTTGGCACAAGTGTATAATATCTTGTGCGGATTACTTTGAAGGGGACAAAATGGATATTCATGAATAAATAAATACTTTTTGAAAAAACACATAATTCGCGATACTTTTTGAACAGATCTCGTATATAGAAGAACTCTAGTAGTTCGAAATATTGCGATTGCAAATCTGTGACTTTTTCCAAGTGTTTATCCTCTTCTGCTTTTCTGATTATTGTTTATATATATATTAATTTTTTCATTGTCATTTTCGGTACCTAGTAGGTAGGAACGATGGACATTTGAAGACATTTTTCAAAAATCGTTTCATGGGCACAACCGCATCGGTCGTGCAGGAGTTGCGTAAACTTAGCGAATTCCTCATCTAATAAGGTAACTTTAAAAAAGAATATAAAACCCAAATTATGGGCTCATTAATTAATGAAATGAAATAAGTTATGACATTATTGTGTGGTATTAGGGGAATAAAATTAGAATTCTTGCAATCTATAAGTATTACAAAAGAGAAACCACATTTTTAGAATAATAATAATCATCATCATGCCACAAAAATTAATGGTATACTAGAATCCTCTTTAGTGTCAAGTATACCAGACGTTTGCACTGCTTTCTCTCTCTATATCTGTAGCTGTTGCATTAGCTGAGCAATCCTTTTCACAATTAAAGCTTATAAAATATATTAATATAGCACCATAACACGTGTAATTAAATGAACTCAGTATTTTAAGTATCCAGGAGAGAGAATACAAGGAATTGACATGAGTGAAGTAGTAGCTTCATTTTGGGGGGGAAAAAAAGGGGGGAGGGGAAGCTGGATCAAACATAAAACATAAAAATTGAATTGTTAGAACTAGGCTATTTTTAATCTAATATTGTAAGCAACACGAGACCAGAATCAAACACTATGTTTTATTTTTTCCACTATGCTAGTCTTGATGTAATATCCAATCTAAGCAACACTGCATCTGTCTCAATAATGCTGAAGCAATGGAAAAATAAACCAATACATTCACCGTTCATGAATGTAACCTAAATATGCATTGTTGGCAGCTTGCAATGCAGTGCCAAGTGAGAATGCTATTTCACATCTGCTTGAGTGTCTTTAGCAATATAGACCTAAAATGTGGTTTAGAAGAACTAGCTTGCCTGGGATTTCATTTACTTGCAGATATTCATGAAAGCCATGAAATGTTCTTTTTAATTCAAGTAAAACTTTTGTGTGAGTTTTCTAATTTAAGTTTCACAAATGCCAGTTGTTTTCCTGGATTTTCTGTCAGGATTTGCAATATAAAAGAATGTGCATTGAGACAAATTAACATAAACACCTTCTAAAGGATGTCTTCCTATACTTTGTTATAAATTTTCATAATAAGATGAACATATTAATTATGTTTGTCATTTCTATGGAGCCCAATTTCTGCGGCTAGTATTCTTTTGTCTCTGAAGAGAAACACTATACTTGGGCTAGAATTTTCAGTTCTTTCATGGTTTATATACTTTCACAGTTATATCTGACAAATCCATATTAGTCCATTTAGGTCTTTGAAAGCAACACACATAAGACTCAAGTTGAGAACAAACTCACTTATTGCTATTTTCCTCATAATACCATCATAAAGGTAGTGTCTATATTGTTTCCTTTGCTCAGTTCTTTTGCCTTCTGAAAGTAAAAAATGAGTGTTCATAATTATGTCAAATAGCAGAAACTGTGCAGAAGCACATTGTTACCCAATGGTGCTTAAAATTCTCCCAATTATCAGAAGCAGATGTTCTAGGTTGCTGCATACTCCTGCACTGCAAAACTTTTATTTCAGAACTCCCGTTTACATCAAACATGTACATTTTCTGACTGTAGAGAAACAGTAATACCCAATATTTCATTTGTAATCTAAGTTAGAGGACATTGAAAAATTATGTGCCATTCAGTCAACTGTGCAATAGGATAGTTTTTCAGTGCAAAGCATCACATTATAATCTGAATAGCTGTTGATTTGATTTATTTATGGACGCTCTTTAACAGCTCAAGTCAACAGCATTTCCATTCAATTCAGGGCGTGAAATGGTTGACAAATTTTGCTCAGAACCCTCTTCTTTCAGGCTTGAGGTTCTTTTTCACACCGTAAATGTACCACACGGGACCCATGGCTTTACTTCCCTTCTGAAGGAAGCCATACTTAGGAATTTTATGCCCAAAAAATCCATCAATCCTGGCCGGGTTTGAACCCACGATTTTGGATTTAGAAGGAAAGTATGGTTACAACTACACCACCAGGACCAACAATCTGAATAGCAATCTTGCAAAACTTCAAGTAAAATTAAACATTTTAGCACAAAGTAGTTAATTATCCTCAAACTTCAACAGCAAATTTTATTTTACAAGGTTTCTATGGGCAAAAAAGAGAGGGAGGCAACAAATAAAATAAACAATTTTTTTGGATATCCTTAAAAGAGTGTATAAAATCCAAATCAACTATAAGCATGACTGTTTGGCCAAACATTTGATTACAATTTGACTCTTTCTTCACCACTTTGTCCACTAAACAGTCTTTAAATTTTAACAATGCCTGCAACTATATCCAGCCAGACTACCACAGGTGGCCGAGGTCATTAAGGCACTGACTTGTGAGCAGGAGGTCTGGGACCAGGAAAGTCCTCCCTGTCTGAGGTTTTTTCAATGTTTTTCTCAGTCCTCATAAATGGCAAATGACGGGGAGGTGCCCTAAACTTAGGCCTGGAATGTTTGCTTCCTAAAATAAAAATATCATTTCCAAATTTATCATTTCATCTCATACATCATACAGCATGTCCATTGTCTGTCATGCTTCAGCAGTAACAACGGGCATTAAACACTATTGAAGAAAAAAAATATTCAGTCAGCTCCATCACATCTTTCAATGAGGGTAAGAGGAGGCCTTCATCGCCCACATCTCAACAACAGTGACATTACATATGCTAAGAGCAGTGTTTTGTGTCGTAGAGCTGACTTTTGTTATTTTTTCAAAGTTTACTCTTCTCCAGTTAGTAATTTTTAATATTTCCATTCTTAAATTTAAAATTGATTTCTTATTCAAACTAATATAGTGAAGCAATCAATTATTCTTTATTAGCATTTGAATCAATTTAATACTCTTATGTTCCATCTACCATTGAATTATACAGAATATGTTACACAGACTTTTACCCTCATCATCAGCTGTAAGTCGACTCCCATGTTGTCAAGAGGCAAAGTCCATGCATAAAACTGACTACATTATGTGGGGACATGCCACCATGTCACTACCCTGTGTGTGAATTATCTAGTTCTATAGACCCTTTTATGTTTTATGACCAAAGACCTGATAGTTGATGTTGATAATCACAAGAATGAAGATAATTTCATTTATGACTAATTGTAACTTTAGGATAAAAAGTGGTCACTTTTTCTGGCACATTTTTTATGACGATTAACAATAAAATGATTTACCATGAACAAAAGTATGACTTACTGAAAGTAAGGTGATAACCAAAACCAAGTCGTTCAGATACATTTTGAACAAGATTCTGCATTTGTATACCCTTTTGAAAAAGATGCTGCTCCTGAAGTGTTTCATTGTTGTCATCTACTTCCTCTTGCCATGTTGTGCAGTTGCCATAGCTCTGTAATCAATATTCAAATGACAATAAGAGCAAGCTTGTATGCATATGCAGTGTACAGTGTTAACTTCAGCCCAGGAGAAGATATGTATTGCTTCTCATCACACCAATTAACTTCTTACCATAACAAACTAAGTCTTTAGATCATGCAACAATGTTCTAAGTTTGTAGATTTTATAACAATATTCTTACAAAGATTGATAAAGAACATAGAATGGTTATAATATCTGAAAATGAGAAAAAAGAATTTCCAAATAACAGGAAAAGAGACAATAAAGTAAATATGATGATGCTAAAGCCTGCACACATAGTCTTTCATAAAGTAACTAAAGCAATAACTATGAATTATATGATGGTATTCTGTATGAGTTAAAAATATTAGCTTCTGTGAAAGATTGTCAGTGTAGGATTTATAAAGCATGTTGTTCAGAATGCTAACCATAACATTGAATGAAACAAAAATTAGAATAAAACTGGCATATTAATGAGATTGTTGTATTGATTTGCAAATTTGAAATATGATTGACTTTCACAGAAAATTTAAGAAGAAATGTTCTGTTCAAGGGCTTTAAGGGAGCAGGACAACAACAACAATAATAATAATAATAATAATAATAATAATGATAATAGCAACAATAACAGGGATTTCCAAATGCAAAATTCCAAAAGAAAAGGAAGAAGATGCAGAAAGAATAAAAGAATATAGTTTATTGAAGCACAAGTTCATGAGATCATGGATTGGCATTGGACCAGAATAAAAGTTTTATTCAATAAGTGGTCATAATCTACAAAGTATAAATGTTTAAATAAAAATGTAGGAAGTTATAGTCTTAATCATTTAAACTCATGTAAAACAGATATTTGAACATTAACACATATACCTTAATATATTTAATTATACAGGTTACATACTTGTCAAGTTACATATATCCTAATATTTTTTTGAGATTATTTTTTCTTCTAATATATCAATTTTCTTCCTGTTGCTGTATTCTAAGATCAATTAATATTTTTTAAACATTTGAATAAAAAAAGAAAATAGAATTCTCTGTTATAAATCAGCATTAGAGAAGGCTAACTGGTTTGAGCATTGGTTCAAAGCCAAGAGTAAAAATAGAGGATTCCAGTTCAATTCCACTTGAATTATGTTCATTGGTTGGGTTTTTAAGCATGGTTTTCACCAGAGAAATTATATTAAATAGTTGGCTCAATATAAGCACTTAAAATATATCTCAATACTACTCAAAAGTAAGTACAAATGATCACAAGTATGTTGATTATTAAGCTTGATTAAATATATGCTGTAGGTAGATTAATTGAAAGAGATACCTTGCTACCAAAATGTTTAATAAGAGCATGAATAAACTTACAAATCCTACTAGAATTTATTAAATTCACATTAGAATATGCTTCAGGAGCAATTGCTCCCACCATCAGCTGTTCACTGTCTACTCAATGTGGTGGCTGGATCTCAAAGTGCTTCTGTGGTAGTCTCTGATGGTTCAAATAGGAATTTTCTGAGTTCATTCATGGGTGGATCATCAAAATTCATTAAGTTTTTTCTATTTTTCAGGATTAAAAAAATTCACAAGTGGATAGCTGCATTGGGCTGTGAAGTTCTTTCAACAGCTTAGCCTCTGATTTAATTTTGTGATTTTGGGTCCGAAAACTGAGCTGCCACTGCTGTTTTATTAATATTTTTAAAACAAATATTCCTTTCTGAATTTCCAAATTTCTCTTCGTTTTTCTAAAGTATTTTTATTACAATACGCACATTTAATTTAGTAAATTCTTGATTTCTACTCTATTGATATGGTGTCTTTTACTGTGGAAGCTAATAAATGTTTAATATTATATTTGTTTTTGGGACTAACTTTATGCCCTATTCTTTGAATATCCTACTATATTTGTTGTGATTAGTTGGTTGATATGCAAAAATTTTAATTTTGTATCTTTCCTTATGTTCTTCATTGTGGAAACCTTAATTATACATTTTTGTCTTGTAAATTTATTGATAATGTTATCATTATGTCTTTGTTAAAATAATTGATTATTGCTGCATCAATTATCTGTTCGGATCCTATTTTGTATTCCGTTTCTGTAAGTGGGATGTTAATTATTATATGTGCCAAGCTGCTGAACATCGCATATTTGTGTGGGATGGGGTTATGACTGTTATATTTTATGTCATTTTCTGTGTGTGTTTCTTTTCTATGGATTCCAAGTTCAGTCTATCTCCATTTCTAATAATGTTTAAATCTAGGAATGGGAACCACCCATTTTTCTCCTCTTTCATGGTAAAATGTACAGATTTATGTTGTAAATTAAGGAGTTTCAGAGCATCTCGAATATTTTTTATATTACTGCAAATATATCTTCTACATACCTATACCATGTCATAAAAATGAATGGAAAGACTTTGGCAATATGTATTTCAAAGAAGCTCTTGAATAATTTTGCTAGAAATGGAGACAGGAAGTTCCTGTTGTTGTAAATTTAAGGATGTTAACTATTTCTTTCACATTTGCATAGGCTTTTCTATTGGGATGCTGAGGTATAAGGCTTTTACATCAAAAGATACCATTACATCTCCTATTGCAATTCTGATATTTGGAAGTTTTTCAACTAAAGCAAATGAATTTTCAATTCTTAAGCTTTGGCATTTTTTAAAAGAGGCGAAATTATCATTTAATATTTTTTTATTTTATATATGGGTAAATTGATATTGCTATATTATTGGTTTCATGCTTGTTATCATTTTTAAGAACTTTAGGAAATGCTTAAAGCCTAGAAAATACTGTATTGCTTTGTGTGACTCTCTGTTTTTCAGTAGTAAATAATATTTTAACTTCCATCAGAGCTTTGGTTAAATTTTTATTGCAACCATTGAGAGAATTCTTTTTGATTGGTTTGTAATCTTCCCCTTTTAACAAAGTTTATGCCCCTGTTTAAGTCAATTTTGTCCAAAATGACTGTTTTATTTCCTTTGTCTGCCTTTATATACATCACTGGTTGATCTTTTATCTGCTTTAATGTACTTCTGCAATTTTTTGAATTTGTTCTAATTTTTTAGTTTATCTAAAATTTTGCTGCAACTTATTTTAACTAAAGATTTTGAGGCCTTTGTTTAGAAATATAATTCCTTCATTATAAAAGGTTGCATCAGAGAGATTAATTACATTTTATTTCTTTCATGCACATTGTGTCGATAAAGTTTTGGTTTGATGCGTATTTAAATTGCAAAGTTTCTTTTGAAGTTTACAATTCTTGTTTTACATTTGATGATTTAAATTTTCATGCAGATTGATAATGTAAATTTTCCAAATCTTTAAATCCTAATGACTTTGAAAGTTTTATGTGCAATTATATTCTTAAGTAAATTTCATTAACTTATACTATAATTTTTTCTCTATTTCAGTTACTTTTTTCAGTGCTGCTTTTAAGTGTATGTTATTGTCTATTTTAATTATTTTCCTTTTGAAGTTTTAGATAACTTTGTTTTTGAGGCAAAATTTCAGCAAGTTAATGTTATCTACAGTATTTCTCTTTATAGTTTGTAATTTCAATTAACACTTATTGTAAATTTGAATAGTTTGGGATTTGCACAGTGAAATATAGTATCATATAACAAATTATTTATGAGGAAGTCACTCAAATTTCACTAGTTTCATTCCATTATTTGGACATGTTTCAAAGGCAAATTTCCTTCATCATCAGCATGGAAGGAAATTTACCTTTGAAACATGTCCAAATAATGGAATAAAACTAGTGAAATTTGAGTGACTTCCTCATAAATATGTTTGTTATATAACACATATTGTACTTACGCATTTATAGACAATGAAATGGTAATATACCCTATTAGAATTTATTACATTAAACATGTTCACACTCCACCTACTTATACAACATTAGGACATGTTTCGGCAGCAATCACTTCTATCATCAGTTGTTGACTGACTACTTGATGTGATGTCTGGATTGCCCATGAAACATGCTCTAATGTTGTAAGTAAGTGGAGTTAGTGTGAACATATTTTACAAATTCTAGTGGTATATATTTTCATTCCATTGTCTATAGCTTTCTAAGTACAATTTAAATAAACTAATAAATATTCAGGAAAGCAGAATCTAACATTTTATCAGTAACTGTGGCCAATATATGCACAATAATTTAGTAAGGATTAATATTATACATATAATGTTCAAAGCATGCATTTTATATAAATCATATTTAACAAACTTTGATGTGTGTTGCTAGCAGTAATGTTAATAGTAAATATGAATCTTTCAAACTTATTCTTTTAAGGTAAAAAAGATACAAATTAGTAAATAAAAGTCATATTAAATAAAAGCTATAAACTTGAAAAATAACATTTACTTCAGAATACTTACTTTTATAAGTGTGTCATTTTTCATTGGTGGGGGAAAGTAGATTCCATAATGGGAGCCAAACATTCCTTCAGCAAAGGCTATGGCACTTGCCTTTGTCCTTTCGCTGTCAGTGAAACGAAACTATGGACAATGTGTTTACACATGAATAAAATCCATAACAATAAAAAAGAAAGAGTTATTACTATTAACAACTAAGATATTAATTAATGAATAGTACTTTATGTTTAATATTTTTAAAATGCATTAGTATTTTATTATATCAGTAGATTTCTCAAACATTTTTGGGTATTACCAATAAATAAACAAATTAAAATGCATGAACAATGATGTAACCAGGACTTGAGGTGAGGAAGATACAGCAATATGGCATCCCATTTCCTCTTGAACTGCCTTACTATTATTCCATTACTTCTGAACATGAGTATTATGCCTTAATTCTTTGTACTGGTGTCGCATGATTTCAGAATATTTCCTTAATTACCTATTGCTCAAATGAAATTTAATTGGGTGGTCTATTATTGAAATCAAGTTACAAATGGTTTGCTACCATGCAGGCATCTCACAAATTTAAGATAGCTTTTAGATTTGTTTTCTCTCATGTCTGGTAATAAAATATACTGTGTTATGAATGGTTCACTATCTCCTTCCCATTCCAATGCAGTGACTATCTGATCAATAATAGAAGCCAGGAGGTCAGTTGTTTACACAAAAATTTTTGCTATCGATGTCATGGATAGATTCATGACAAATGGAAATAGAAATACATATATCCAAAACAAGAAGGAAAATACTAGATAGTGTCGGAATAAAACATTTTTTCTTCCTTTCTGATCAATTAAATATAATAATGTCACATCCCAGTATAGGGGATGATGTGAAGGCCTAATTCAGATGGTAGAGCTTGAGGTAAATTTATGAATTGGCAACTGATCCAGATATGATAGTGTAAGACTTAGTCAGGGCAACCTACAATATCACAATCATCTTATCTTTGGAGGCTTCAGCAGAAGTAATTTGGTACTGGGTATTCCTAATTTGGGGTGCCTATATGACAATACATCAGTCTCACAGAGAGTGACGATGCACCCATGCAGATAAAGAGTAAGAGAGGCCCAGAGCCTACCTGCCTGGCCATTTTATAAAAACAAACCTTTTTGTCTCTTATAGGGTTTGCAAAATTCTGACATCATTCTAGCCCCAATTGCCTATCTCGACACCAATGTCAGTCATGCATGAAAGTGACTCTTGAATACCCTTACTTTGCTGTTTCTCCACAGACTTTTGACTTCATATTACAATTCCAGATTCTGCTAACCTGCTTTTCTGGTATGCTGATATTATGAGTACCTGATTTAGGCAATGTTACAAAAAAATGGTAATTTATTGCTTCTGCTAATGAAAACTTATTGTAAAATATTCCTAATTATCTTTACACCAAGCTGAGCATGTGACAATATAGTGCTTTTTGTTTATTTATTTGATTTATTTATGGATGCAAAATGTGAAGTCTCTCTTAATGAAATTTATCCTTGGAAGTTTGGAAGATTGCAGTTCACTTTTTAAATACTCTCTCTCTCTCACACACACACACACACACACACACACACACACACACACACACATACACATGCACACAGAGATATATATTTGATTGTCAAAACATGAGGTGCTCATTGTTGATTTTAAAATGGGAAGGAAAACTATAAGTTAATTGTAAACCACAACTAATTGTTATTATAATTTCTGTACTAGGTACTCTTCATTATTAAGGATTCATCATAGCTTTCTTTGTTGCTTTGTAGAATTGTTGTGTAAAATGTCACAAACTCTGTGACTCATTGCTGATGCATTTTTATATTAACAGATTACTTCATCTACACACCAGGCTTATTGGTGGAGTATTGCAAGCAGGAAGAGAGTGTAACCAAGTCAAAATCAATAGTTGTGAAGCTCATCATTAAAAAAGTACAATTAATTAGCAATCATGTATCAAGAAAAGTAATAGCTAGCTATTATGTTGAAAAAATAAACTTAAGTTTGAAATTACAAATTACAAAATAGTGTAAATATGGCAACGATGATAAAGATGATGGTGATGACCATGATGGTGATGATAGCAACAATGAAAATACACAGCTGTGCATGTAATGATGGTGTACTACATTAGTGCCTGGCATTGTTCCCTCCCCCTCTAGTCCTGCCCTACTATGATGCCTATAATTAAAAATATAAAGATTTCAATTGCAAGCACTGAAATGAGTAATTATGATTCCATATATTAAAAGTTCAATGTTTCCAAAAACACTTGCTTATTTAATGTTTATTTCATTAGTGGGGTTTCCTCTTAGTGCTTTCAACAGAGATTATTATGCAAACCAGTGGTTAAAAAGTTTGTTGTTATGCAATTTAATCATTTGTGCAGCCTCTACAGACAGATATTAAGCATCTAATATAATAGAAATCTCTGAAACATTTTCTAAAGATATGTGGTATGTGTACTATAATGCATTTTAAACAAATATGTACATAGGTCATTGCTGCAACATAAAGATACATTGTACCATTCACTATACTATATTCTCTTACTTACCTACTATTTGTCTATGAGATAAAAAGAGAAACCGTTACAGTTCTTTTCATTCCATCTTAAGCACTGAATGTAACCATAAATTTTGTGACATACTGCTTAAATTATACAGATCAACACCACTTTCATTATTATTTATATTATGACAATATTAATTAAAATGTATTACATCACAACTTGTTTTACATAATTTGTAGCAAAGTAATAGTCAGCAACATAAGTGAGTTTGAAATGAGACACCAAAATGTAGCTTTTGCCTTATTCAGCATTGAACATTTTCTAAATCAGGGGTCTTCATAAATATATATTCCATGTTTGAAGAATGCAACTATACAGGGTTATTGAATGAATAAATACTATTTCATTAATTAAATAAAATATAGTGAACTTTTGTAACAGTGATGTCAGATATTAGCATTTAAAAAAGTTGAGTCGAAATTGTAACATATACATCACTAAAATTTTAATAAAAAGGAAGACTAGTTTCTGGAGCCATCGCTCCTATCATCAGTTCCTGGTCAACTGTCGTCCTCGCTCCTTGTGGTGGATTGATTCCACCAGGCTGACAGTCGACCACGAACTGATGATAGGAGCGATGGCTCCAGAAACTAGTCTTCCTTTTTATTAAAATTTTAGAGATGTATATGTTACAATTTCGACTGAACTTTTTTAAATGTTATTATTTCATTAATAACATTTACACTAATATTTTTGTTTAACATTAGTTTAGATTACAAAATGAATGAATACAACTATTAATAACATTTAAATTTTCAGCTTTACTATCCTGAATTTATAGAGTTGCATTTTTTCCATACTCCATTATAATTAACACTAGATTGAGTAAATAATGGGAATGTGCCATGGTCAACATTATTATTCACATTTGTATTGCCCACCTTTCAAAACCATTTTTGTTTTACCTTCCAGAAATATTTTCCAAGTTCTTTTATTTTCCCCTGGTCATAAGTTTAAACTTCCTCTGCCCATTATTTCATTTTATAAGTTTCCCACTTTCATAAAAGGAACTGTTCCCTCCAAAACTTGGTTTATTTATATTAAAAAATACAATGCCAAGTACTATGTAGTTCTTCACGCATTTGGCATTTCCCCTTAATATATCCATTGCTTAACCCACTGGTGTATTACTCCTGTTCTAAATCATGCCAGTCCTCCCCTTCCTTCCTTATCACAGATTTCAATATATTTTTTCTCCTTCTCTATCACTTTTCAATGTTCTATATAGTTTCAGAAATGTTTTGACATTAAGACTAGTCCATATTTCCTGTTTTTCAATATGTTATTTTTATCTCTTTCCAAAATCTGTTTCCCATTCTTTTTCTCTTGTATCATATTAATACCATGCCAACTTTCCATAAAATATTTTGGATTTTATATATCCAAGTTTCTTTCCCCTCAACTTTTTCTTGTGTTACCAAACACTGTTTGATGATATTCTCCTCTTCTAGTCTCCCCATTCTATATCAATATTGCAGTACTCTTTCCATTACCTTGCTTTTGTATCCAGTCTTCCTTAATTCCGGATGAAGATCTAGGTAAGCCTAGTACCCGTCTACAAAATAATCTATTTATCAAATTTTCTGCTATCCACTATTGAACCGCATACTCTCTCTAGCCCTTTTACTTACATATTTGGTATTTTATTTACACAAGATCTAATTGCACTCATAGCCATTTTTCCTTCTGCTGATGCTTTTCTTTTTTGATTGCTCCATTTTCCATTACTAGACAGTCTAACACCCAGGTATTCAATTTTCTTGATAATTTTGATTTCTGTGCCCTCTCACCACCATTTCTCCTTGTTTTAAAATTTGGAATCTTTTTTTCATCACCATAATCTTGGATTTAATTTTATTTATCTTAAGATCCCAATCTTTACAGAATGTACCTATAGCTTTTAGTGATCTTTTTAATCCTACACTCATCAAAGAACCTGCAAAGAGCAGATCCGATATCTCTTATGTTATTTATGGATGGTGAATGTACATTACTTTTACTAATTTCTTCTGAAACATCAATAAATACTGCAAAATGTGTGTATACATTTTTTGGCACCCTTGGTATTTATATTTTAAATAAAATATAAAATCTGTAAATAAATATTATGTTACGTCTTGTTAAGATCTGCCTTATGACAGAATTCATTTCTACTAGCAATGTTATATTTGTAATTCTGACAAAGAAGGTTTTGGATTGCAATCACATAATTTGCATTTCTATTTACAAGGGATGGTATTAAGTCATTTTTTCCTCGCAAACAAGAGACAACAGGAAACATCTATGATATACGATTGAAAGTGTATGGAATGTACTTTCGAATGAAGCATTAGATGGTGTATGAGAGCAGAGCTGCGTGTCTTAGCATGCCAGTAAATTCAGTTGGTGAGCAACAGTGGTCACCAACAAAAGTTAGGGTCATTTTTGCGCATGACAATCAAGGTGTATTTGTGTGTGTGAATGCCCAGGTGATTTTTAGTGTCATAATTGTGCCGTGTCGTACACACAAAACGGCCAGAATGTTGCAACAAGGTCATTATTTTTAATAACTCAACAGCTCACACAGCCGACAATGTCAAGTGTCCTTTACAGCGGTGAGGATGGGAAATTCTTTCACACCCATCATATTCGTCCGATCTCATCCCCAGCTATTGTGTGCTAAACGTTTTACATTATTACAGCATTTCGACGTGAGATGTTATTCAGGGCCTTTCCCATCGCTGCCACCAACTGTCGATGTACTTGCAGACTACCTCGAAGGTTGCTAAGCACGAGAGAGACCCGTCCTGTGACTGATTTGCAACACTGTGTAAGCAGTTGTGTGCAACTTTTGCTCATGCCATAATAAAACAATGTCATCCAGTTGCCTGAGTTTTGGTTCTTCTCTATGAGAGCCGCCTGTATCCAGCCTTCCGTTGGTGGCACCATTCGGCAGTAAACACCATACACTTTCAATCATATATCTTAGATTTTTCGTGCTGCACCTTTTTCGCGAGGAAAAAAATAGTTGCCATGACTTATGGCTTATCTTTCGTAGTTCTGTAAGCTTCTAGATAATTATTTTTCTCATCAAAAAATGTCCGGTTATTTTTTAGGAAGAGAAAATGCTTCAGTCAGCATATCATGGCCGTGTAACATGAACTGGTACTTCATTAATGGTCGGTCTGTCACCTGACACCGTTCAGCCTTAAGCTGATTGTATAAGGACATCCTTACAATTGATATTCTCCGGCAACAGATTCTGGTTGAGTTCTTGAAGAGAAAACATAGGAAAGCTACATTTATTAGACATTTTACATTTACTACTTTAATCGTGTGTTTTAGGCATATTTTACATTTCATGTAGAAATCTTACTTTATACGACAAGTGTCAATCCTGGTGGCAGACATGTGCTGATGAAGCACAAAACGTTAGCTTTAAGTTTCATTATATGGTAATTGACAAATCCAGCTATTGCAACGCTAATGCAAGGAAACGTTTCAATGAAGACTACTGAAGGTAAAATTTTACAGTTTCGGCGCCCGTATTCACAATGAGCCCTCCGTTTGTCCAATAGAGCATTTGAATGAAATCACAGCCTTCTGTGGTAGTGCATATCGATTTTTAAATCTTCCTCTCATCTGCAACAAATTACAGCCTGGCTTGGGGAATACAGTTTAGCAACATTACATAAATCTGATTTGACGATATATCACATATCTAGAAGGTCGCTTCTAAACTGGAAAATACTGCAAGGATGATCATTTACCAGAGCGCAAACGAGATCTGCTAGACAGTCGCCATTTTTACAGCTCGTCTGTTGCAAGGAAAACTTCGCGCTTTTCAATGGTAGAGTTTCTTTTTCATTTCTTGTCTGGCGGGATCGATTCCGCACAATAGTTTGTTAGTTGCATGGTTTATTCTTGTGTAATGCCTCGCTGTACTCGCCGTTATTGTTAGATACGAAAAGCTGAGATACACATGACATTTATATGAGAATCTGAATTTGGTCTAATTGTGAATTTTTGTATCAAGATTTGTTATTAATGCAAAGAAATGATATAATTGAATTGCTCAAGTAGCTATCCATAATAAAGTGGACATTTTACAAAAGAACATCTGGTTATGTATTTAATAGCAGAACATTCATCATACCCACCTCATATGCATCATGACTGTATGTTCTATTTAGAAGTGCTGGGAACCGTGTCTTCAAGCGCCGAGCAAGAAATTTGTGCTCATCATAACCTTGATTCGTGAGGTCAGAAGCTTGGTTTGGAAACACCTCAAGCACCCAATTTCTGAGAGCCTCTAAGTCATCATGGCATAGCCTGCCTTCTGTGAATAAACAAAACAATAACGCATTGTTTAAATGTAAACAATTACAAGCCTTGTGTTCCCTATAATATGTGGAAAATGGTTAACCTACGTTATTTTTTCTCATAAAGTAATTCATTGCTAAACAGGATAGCACTTCTGCAAAATGCCTGTACTCAAGAAGATATGGGAGGATTCATTAGCATTACAGCAATAGTTTTATTTGGCCTGTACTCCATCTTCTGCCTTTTGCAGCAGAACTAGGAGGAAGTTTTCTGTTTCTTCTGCTAGAAGCTTTTATTGCACATTATGCTCTCTAGATCTGTGCCAAAGAGTGCGTGAAAGCAATACCAGCACAGTTTCTAATTCTACCAACACTGTGAACCTCTGCATCTTGCTTGACAAGTTCTCTCACAAACGAGCAACCGCTTTCCTTGTGTACTCGACTCGTCCGTAGTTTCCTGTCACACCACTTGTAGTAGGATAGATATTTTCAGCAAACAAACGGCAGTTTTTTCAGTAGGTTGCTAAATTTTTGATGGCGAATCTGAAATCCGTTGGTGAAGGTTGGGCACCTAACGAGCGTTGTTCTTTCCGTTGCCGAAGAATTCACTATTCCCCTGTAGTCTTCCTATGTGCCGGGACGCATTGAGCGCGTGCAGATATATTCTCTCAGGGTGTTTCGGCGTCTTCTCTCCTTGGAGAACTTACCTGTGTCATGAACAGGTATCCTACTTATAACTACGTTTCGTGTAATTGGGAAGCCATTGTGTTCCTCCTTTTACTCCCAGTCTATCGTGTCACAAAACCTATTTTGTCTTGCCCTCTCATTTTCTCGTCATTGTACGATAATATTTATATTGCAATGATATTGTTATTCTGAAGGACCCCCCCCCCCCTCTCTCGTGGTTTTCAATTGCATTTTGAGTGATGGAACATCTCCGCTCATCGTCTGTCCGATTCCTTAGTTTGTTCCTGCAGCTAAACACTGATTTCCTTCATCATTTACATCTTGAAGATGACAGGACCCACACTTAATAGACTGCTGGTATGATGGACGAAATCTCAGAAATTGTTGACGTGCTGTTCTGTCCCGATCCACGTCATGAATGCTGAAAGTATCACACTGTTGTTGTCTGCACTGGCTTCAAGAATACGCTGTTTGACAGCCAGTATTCAACTTACCATTTTAACATTCATGGTCAGGTGGCTACATTTATAGGAACTGATCATTTGAGTGGGCTTGGGTTCTATCACACTCTTCATCCTATCACATCTCGGATTTTGTTGTCCTTATTTCTTAACGATTTTTTTTCAGCATGCTTGTCTGCTGTAAGGAAGGCCTCCTTAATGTTAATTCAATCTGAGCATGTGTACCACTGAAAAGTTCTGATTAATGTACAACATGATTCATTGGGGGGGGGGGGGTAAGCACGTAATATCCCATGTTCACTCATAAGATAAAGAATGGAATGAATTAATGATGACGTAAATGAGTTCAGAGTTCACTGGCATCTACAATTATCTGACATTCATCATTTGCAAGCAATCCAACCCAAAGAAAGCTTCAACTGGGAATTGAACCCAGGCCCCCCAGATTCGTTCAAGGGAATTTGCTTGCTATCCCTTACTAAAATTGTTAATTGGAACATTGCACAGTGAAACTAAACTTATATTAAGATCATTGTTTGATTGAGTCGAACTAACACTCGTTTAAATGTGTGAGCCGGTTTCACGAACCCCTCGTTCGCATCGTCAGCCCCATTGTTGACTGGAGGTTAACGTTATGCTGTGCGGATAAGTTCATCACACCTCCACCAGAGCAGATTACACATCCTCCAGTTGACAATGTGCTATCGTGAAACCGGCTCTACACATTTAAACAAGTGTTAGTTAGACTCAATCACACAATGATCTTAATAAATCCCTTACTATTTTAAAGACAAAAGTTCTAATACTAGTTTCTCCCATTTTGATTTATTAAATTACACGTGCAAGAAAATATCTTAGGATATTGCGCACACTTACTTGAGACTAACATGCTAGTTTATTTAATTTCAGGCCCATACGGTGTTGTACACAATTAAGCCATGTAAACGTATAAATTAACAAAATTTATAACAAAAGTGACAACTTATGTGCTTTATACCTGTCGTGAATTTTGAATAGTTTTGTTACATACAAATATGCCAGTTTTAATTACTTACTATGCCTGCTTTCATGATTCCTTAAAATTTGGTCTCGAAGTTCAGCAAGTTGCTGCATGTCCGCTATTGTTTCTTTATCGGGATACCTTGACCCGTGACGAGCCAGCAGCCAGAGCTGGATTGGTTTACAATCTGAAACAATTGTTTGTTCCTTGAGCAATTATCGGAATTTATTAGCACATTTTCTTATAACTAACACTCTTAAAATGCTTCTTCCCTTTTGTTTTGCATTATCTGTATGAAATGTGTAATAAATTCTACATTACCCTGCTGTTCTTGGTGTCTTTTCAGATTTTCTTGAATTTAATATTTCATTCATTCCATGCTTTTTTTCAGTTTCTGAACATTAGAATAGCACATTTGATATCAGGTTCTTTAAAAAATGATAGCAGGCAACAAAAGCTGCCACTTACTCTTTACACAAATGCTAATTACACTGTCTTTATTTTTAAATTATTTTAAAATCTATGCTATTGTTCAGTTTCTATATTCCTTATTACTAAATCTTTTTCTAAGCTATTAACTCAAACAAATCTTCATCTATAAGTTGTTTTTTTTATTTATTTTATTTATAGACGCTCTTTAACATCTCAGGTCACCAGCGTCCCATTCTATTCAGGGCGTGAAACGGTCGATAAATTTTTCTCAGAGGCCTCTTCTTTCAGGCTTGAGGTTTTTTTTCTTGCCATTAATGTACGACACGGAACCCACGGCTTTACTTCCCTTCCGAAAAGCGATACTTAGGATTTTAACACCCTAAAAATGCATCAGTCCTGGCCGGGTTTGAACCCGCGATCTTGGGTATAGAAGGCAAGTGTGGTTACCACTACACCACCAGGAATAACATGGTGCTAATAATATTAAAACCATTCAAATATTATTTCTTAATAAATAAATTTTCTTTGATCAACATATTCACATCAAATGGTACGTCATTAATGAGAAAATGCAGAATGAAATACCGCAAACTGGGGGGAAGGTGGAGAGAAATGTTTATACTTTTGCGAAACTTCTGCTTTTAACGATTTCTCAACAAACTTGCTTTCTTTTAAGCTTAATAATCCGCATGCAACAATCAATAAGCACTGTTACTGTAACAATGATATTTATTATGTCATGGAAGTACTCTTGAGTCTCAATGGGACCAAAATGAAGTAGAATAATTAATGCTTTCGTTATTCATAATTTAATATTTTTTGTACTTCGTGTTTAACAATATCGAACGTATATATATATGGAAACCAGGTCTCTTTGTTTCATTCCCTTATGTGTCCGTTGCTTCCTGATGCTTATCCTGCATTGTTCTTGTGATAAATTTGAGCATAAAGCTGACAAAATATAAATGAGCTCATTGGTGTACACTAAACATGTGCTGGCGGATTAAAAGAACATGAAGGGAAAAATTGAGCATTTCCGTCTTGACTGTCAATACAGAAATAGGCTTTTCACCCAGCTGGACTATTAGTCATTTAATTAAGCGGCGCCCACACATGATGGGTCCTGACCCGCAGTTAACCTATACCACCACTGCAGCAAGCCGGAAGAGTCACTGCCCGGCAACTGGAGTTCTTCAGGGCGCAGACTGCATTCCTGTAACTATAATAAAATTATAACGAGTATACTACTCTTGTGCATTTCCTGCTTGTAATATAATATACAGAATAAATGTTGAACGGATCCTACTACTGAAATACTTAACATTTATTGTTGGAAAAAGTACGTTCTGTGGGTTATCGAAACATGTTTATTGTATTTTGGGGCCCACTTAAAATCTCAGGGGAGTTAATATAAAGTGATGCTAAAAGACGAGTTCTTGTATTTCAAAATACAAGAATCGAATACGATTATTAAAATGAATAAATTATGTTTCAAATTATAAAAATTAAAAGTTGTTCTCAATGTGACAACCATTTGCAAGAATAACAATTTGTAAGCGTCTTCTGCATTGCCCAATAGCAGAAGGTAAAACCGGTCCCAACATCCAAGAAGCCGTTGTATTAAATAAGCATTGTCAAGAAATCTTGTCTTGTAGCAAACTGTAAAATAATCTATAGAATTAAAAGCTTAACAACATGTTTACCGTATGTTACACGCAATCTCGCTGAGTTAAGTTGTCATACTTGTGAAAATCTTATCTTAGTTTCCTAAGCGACCTAATATTTGTTAAATGAGAAGGAAAACGATCACATAACAAATGACTAAGCATACTAAACTCATATATCATTATGTTTTATTGGGCAAAAAAGTGCAATTTTGCACACAAAAATAAATATTCATGGTAATAAATTGTAAACAATTACACATTAGAGTGCTTTTCAAGGACTGGGAAATTTAACTGTGAAATAAACGTTCAAATGTCACATTTAACAATTGTGCGACAGTTTTATTGGGGAAGGAGGGATCGAGGAGAAGATAATTTATGAACATATAAAATTGGGGAAGAATTGTTAGCTAATTGATTGATGGGTTTAAATTAATTACGATATCATATAGAGTTAAAGACGTTCTCTATCTCTTCTCCCGCCACTGTCTCGAAATGTCGCTAGATCCGGTAGAGCGCTGGAATTTTGTGACCTTTCTAGGTCAACGAGGGAAAAGGATCGGGAATTAGGTAATATATGAACACAAGTCTTAGCACTAGAGATGACACTATTTATTTACTGTTTACGGTCGCCTTTTAAGTTCTGTTGAGATCACACTTGCACTATTCTAACTAGCTGACTGATAGTTACATTGACTATAACCGAACCAATTGTCTAAAACTCACCCTCTCTCTCCCCGGACCTCGAAATCCCATCTTTTATCGAATATTCCTTCATCCGGTCGGTACACCATCTCCTATAATTCTATTATTATTGTATAATTTCTATCTGTTGTTCAAGGGACGTGCATATACTTTTCCTAAGTCCCCTGATTGGATGTTCTCTTAAGCCTTATATTTGAGCTATTCTTTCTCCTTGGTTCCAATATGTCGGGCTCTATGGTTTATTTCATCCCCAATGACCCGTTGTATCAGCCTGTTTCACACTACGCTACGCCTTCGGATTTTAACGGCGCTTAGCATTATGGCATTTCACACAATAGAGAGGTTTATGACCTGTTCCGTTTTCCTAAGCTTTTCCAGAAACCTTAAAGGGGCACCCTTCTCACACAAAGCCTCTTGCAAAAACATACAAAAGATGTACATGACCATTTGTTTTTTGTCCAGCCCAAAACACATTTACAATCAACATTTCTAAAGTTTCTGTCCACAAGCTCTTTTTCTTCTCACTACCCACGAAACGCACAAATAATTTAACTACTAATATGAAAAAACATAAATTGTACACATTAATTGCAATAATATTTATAATATATTTAATTGGTTATGCTAATATTTTATAATATTTTAACGGGGAGCGGCATGTGTTGGAATGTGAACACATATAAATGTTGTGTATATGATATGCAAACGTTCAGCATGAGTAACATACACATGCAACCTACTAGTGTGAAATAATTTCTAAACTTAGTTTATATCCGCGGAAATGTAATTATTTAAGTGATGAGTGGGCATCGCAATTTCTAAGCATTCAAACCAGAATAGAGTGGAATGAAGTTATGCAGATGAGTGGGGGAGAGGTACGAGTTATAAACCACTCTCTCCCTTTACGCTCTCACTTATCAGTTCTTGTTTAAATGGCGAGCGGTGGTTCATAGCCTGTGTTTGAGGGGATTCAAAAGGACCTAGTGGAAAGACTACCTGGAAAAGGAGTTTATGATCAACAGTGCAACATTTACTGACCAAACGCAGCATTTTGCATCAAACGCTGAAACTCATTGTCGAAGAAAGTGATGACCGATGGCCATGCGCCATTTTGCTCCAGGCCTCTGCCTCTCCGAGTTGTTGCCGAATTGGTTTGATTGCATACTTTTGATCATTATCCTGTGACAGGATTAGCAGATCGTCTGCCAACTGACAGGTTGCGGTTTGTCGGTGTGTGGGGAAGTCGGCCATGTAAGCAGCAAAGAGCGTCGGGGACAGCATGCTGCCCTCCGGCACCCCTGCGCCAATGGGCCTGACTATAGAGAGCCTGCCGCCTACTTTTACCCGGAAGTTGCATCCTCGAAGGAAGATGGCTACCAGGTAAATGTAGGAGGCGGGAATGTCGCGCCCTAGGAGTTTATAGATGAGACCATCATGCCAGATATCGGCTGGGTGTACGTGGAAGTCTAGTCTGTCTATACGAAATAGAATATGTTAGGAAAGTTCATTCTAACGCAGTCTAAATGTTGGCGTGAGGTATCGATAGCGCCAGCAGGAAGATTCACTTTCCACTCTTCTGTGGAGTTTTCATCCAATCAGACTAAGCTGTACAGTTTCTCAATTATAAGAAGAGAAGACGTAAACCAAAAATCAAGTAAACATTTCTCAGTAGTCATGCAAAGTTTTCTAGGATATATTATCGTGCAAAATAACATTTTCCCGATAATATATCGCCATGTCTTCTCGTTAAATATGGGGGTTACTATTTGCAAGTAAACGTCATGAACTGTTAATTACAGTTGAATATTCACAACAAGGTATTGAATATGTCTTTTTATTTTGTTTATAGCATGTTGACTAAGTAAGAAAGGATATCTAACAGTCTGGAATGAAATTTGTATTAAACCATAAAAATAGTAAAATGGGTTGTCTTAAAGCATCTGAGATTTATAATGGTTCTTCAGCGTCTTTATATAAAGAAGCAAACAATGGTGTGAACATTGTGAGTAGGTTTCAACATGCGCTAAACAAAGAGCTCGGATAGAAACTGGTGACCCACATTCTGCACCTAGAGTTACAGCTGTGTGATCTGGCAGCAACAGGGAATGGCACAGAGAGACTGGTTGATGAATTTTGAAAAAGAAATCCAGAATGGGTCTTCACCAGTCATAGTCCACTTCACTATTTAGGACACAAACACTTAATAATGCTCAGGAACTTACTGCTGACCTTAATGACAGAAAAACACAATAATCATCCAATAAGAAGTTATAAAATGGATAAATCTGTATTAACAACAATGCAGAAGCCACTAAAGGTATCTGCTGAAAGAGGGGGAAAAATCGCAAGTTGGTGCTGTAACAAGTATTGAGGATAGTTCATACCATTTGGTAGTTGTGAGTGCTCCACAGAAAAGTTAAACTGTACTATAAGATTGAGATCTCTTTGTGTAAAGGCTGCAAGATTTAATATCAAGACAAAGTACTTCTCAACCTGGATAGACACGGTTGCCATAGAAACTTTGAAACTCTGAAGGTGTATCTGTATTTTCCTCCACATTGCAGCCTCTTGAGAGACTTTCTTTGGATCGCTCAGTATATGCCAATAATCAAGAGATAGGAAATGACTAACAACAATAATGACAGAACGGCATCTCTCTACCTATCGTGAAGTCTAAAATTGCATTGGTTTTCCACCCCTATATATTCCCAGATGACCAAGTAGAATGTATCTACATTCTGATGAAGTTAGCAGTAAAGCGACAGCAGCAGAAGAAAAAGGAACTATCACAAAAACTTTCATGTTAAGATACTCCAGTGATTCGCTTCACAGATACGGGAGTTGAAGGAGAAAAAATTCAAAAGAACGTTGCTTAAGTGAGGAAATCGTACAAAGTTCATTGTTTCATAGCCGGATGAAGAAAAAAATCATTATTCAGCCCTTGGCATTGCAAGTGATAATAATGGTGCTAGAAGTATATACAGAGGGTGCCAAAAATGTATACACACTTCAACAAAGAAAAAACTGTTAACATAACAAAACTGAATTCACACAAACAGAAAATGATGAGCACTAATCATCTTAGACTTTTACAGTTACAACAGTTGTTCAAAATGCCCACCATCGACGTCGATACACTTCTGAGTACGTTGAACTTCTGATTGAGCAACGTTTGCGAAAGTGTCCTCAGCGATTGCAGTACATGCCGTTTCAATTTCTTCCCGAAGTGCTGCCAGGGTTTTCTACGGTATATAACATCCTTAAGAGTTCCCCATAGGTAGAAGTCCAACGTAGTTAGATCCGGAAAACGTGGTGAAAACTAAATCGGACCTCTTCGTCCTATTCAGCGCCTTGGATAGTGCCCAGGACAGCGCCTTGAATCCAGTGCGCGGGGCTTGTAGCTGTGCTAGGTCTCTCAGATCTGCCCTTGTGAACATCGCATACGGCACCACGAGTCTCAAATTTGTCTCGAATGCGTGCAATTGTTACTCGCGTTGGCGGTTCTGTTCTGTACACACGTCTCCATTACCTTTGAACTTCAATAACATTCTCGGTTTTCCAATACCATTTCAAAATTGTTATCCGTGTATAAACGATAATCTTGGCTGGATTTTGTTGTAGCAACGCTCGCATAACGTTATGTGAGCTAAATCTGTTTACAGAACATCATACGATAATCTTGGTTCCATTTGTTCATTGTTGATTTACCTGTCACGTAGCAACGCTGTCATAACATCTGTTTACAGAACATCTTACTGTTGTAACTTTGAAACATATTAAATAGATATCTACTGTGAAAGAGTGTATGCATTTTTTGGTACCCTCGGTATATTGCTGAGACTTATATAGTTGCTCAAAAGAATATCAAGAGCGGTTAAATTCTTATTTGTTGTAAGTGGACTCATGCAAACTGTGCTGGCATATCAAAACATGCCAAGAGGTTTATTTGTGATCCCTATTAATAAGCTGATTGTTTTTGCATAAGATAAATCAAACAATATAAATAGTTATGCCAAAAATTTGACAACATTCTATGTCATTTTTCCCTCTCTGTAGTGTAAAAGCATATTATGCCCTTTTCCGAAGCCACATTTTCTGAAAAGTTGCGTTATTCTAGTGGTAGTTTCTAGCGTATGTAATGTTGTCCAAACTGCATTGTAGTAGTTCAGATTATTTACCTAATTTTTATTTACAAAGTATGACCGAAATGATAGCTTTTATATGAGTAGGTAATTTTAAGCTTTAATGTTGTGTCATTACCAATACTAACCTGTATTTTATATATGTGTGTTTGTGGGGGAAAAGGATATATATAGTACACTTTTCCTGATATAGTTCCTTTTAAGAACAAACTTGATAGCGTCATTTCTAATGGCAATCTTGCACTATTAATGAACGAGACTCTCATAATTTCAAGCTACTTGTAACGACAGGACCAGAAGACAGTAGAAACGAAGTTATCACGAATGTTTTTCATTCTGAGCAGAAAGAAAGCGATTGTATCAACACCTGCAGCACAATGCAACTTATTGGAAGCGTGTTTAATATTAGGGATCCATTATTGCTATACTTTCAACACTACGATAACTACGATAACATTAAGCCTCCGTCTATTTTTTGCAAGCTACAAGGCTGCATGCTGACGCAATTAAGCCACTATTCACTACATACAAGTACTATTGTTACCGTAACTAGTTGTCTTACAAATGCTTTCCTCTCTGTCTTGCCTGAAATCACATGAATGTCTCTTAATGACGTTCCCAAGTGGGTGGGAGCACAGTACGACAATTCTTCCCTTCCGGCTTACGGTTAAAACTTTATCCGTTTAAGTTATCTACTTACATGGTGACAGAGAGTTATAGCTTGTGTGTGTATAAATCACAGGTATGGCAAAATATGCTAAATCGCCGAACAGTGTTATTACCTCTGAAATAGGGAGGGATAGCAGCTTCGAAAGGAAACATTGATATTGTGAGATGCGCGCTACACTCATAAGTGATGCGAGAATGAACAGCTAAGAATTCATTGCCAACACAATAATCCTATGTATTACAAGTGTGGTTTGGTTCGCATACTAATAGAGAGCAAAAGCAAAATCTGCATATGTGGTCATAAAGTTTTCTTTCTATTTTGTTAATTCATTATTTGGCAGTTATTAAAACACAAAGATTTTGGAATGACAGTAAAAAGATTGGAAGAAAAAACAGCACTGAAAAGTCGTGTTTACATTGGGTGACACATTCCCTTCCAATGTATTTCCAGTGCTTTCGGTAAATGAGTTCAAGCATAAAAACGTACCGCATCCTGGAGCTCCAAAATCAGCTCTAATGCCAGGAACCATCGATAAAGTCCATGATATGCTTGGTTGACTAACGAGTGAAATTGCGCGAGTTAGCAGAGCGTCTCACCTGACTGGGTTCATTTTATTTTGCACAATGAATTGCAACGAAGGACTCGCTTGCTACTGAAAAGCAAAAGCGAAATCGCATGCGAACATCGGCCGACTATTTGGAAATGTAAAACCCCCGTTTTGTGACGTGGACGAAACGCAGATTCATTATTATACACCGAAAACGAAACAACAACCTAAACAGTGGACCACGCGAGGTGAACCGCCTTCGAAACAGCTGAGATGCGTTCTATCTGTCGGAAAGTTTTTTTTTTTTTTTTTTTTTTGAACGGAAAAGGAATTTTGTGGATCTGACTCCCTTGAGAAGGGTAAAACCATTACTAGAGAATACTAGGCGTTACTTTTGGACAGTATTCGCGGGAAAATGTCCGAATGGCCCCAAAATGTGTTGTTTCGCCATGACATTGCAAATTGATCGAACTACGATTTGAAATACTTCTATGTCCACCCTTTGCACCTAACCTCGCTCCCTCAGTAATTACCACCTGTTCCCTAAACTCAAACCTTTCCTGGACAGACACAAATTTAAGTCAAATGAAGAGCTCATACAAGAGGTAAAAGAGTATTTTGAGAGTCTCGAAGTAACCACTTCCATGAGTGAACCACAGGAAATTGTTTTACAAAATAAAAATGTTGTGTCATAATTTTCCATTTATACAACATTACGTACCTCCTGATTCTCATCAACCAAAAATTTGAGCTTGAGCTTGAGCTTGGCGCCAAACAGCCAAAAAATGATCACGTGGTCTGTCTTCCATTTATGCACACCTCTCTCTAGACGATTTTAATTTGTAGAAGGGACGATGCGTCGCGAGGTTTGATGACCGAGGTCATCGTGAGTGGGAGATCTGGGGCTCGAATCCGACTAGGACCGTCCTTTTTGACTGAGGTTTTCTCTAGGTTTTCCTCAGTCCTCATAAATGGCAAATTCCGGGGAGGTGCCCTACACCTAGAACGGTTCCTTCCTTAAAAATATTTTCCCAATTTATCATTTCATCTCATATATCATCAGTAAAGCCCGGAATTTTGCATTAAAATATTTCTTTTTTGGTTTTTAACAAAAATTTTAATTAGTTTTTAAACATATTAAAATAGTTTTTAAAGTTATTTTTAACATTTCAAATAGTTTTATTTTCCTTTAGGTTTAAATACTCTTTCTATAGCCCAGAACCATAATACTGCATGAACACTTTGGCTAATTTTCAACAGTTTATAGGATATAATTTTATAATTGTCATGTACTTTCCAAGTCTTTATAATATAAAGACACTGAGCATTTTTAAAAAGTTACAACGCACTAAACCTACAGAATATTATTTTCCAATTAAGGTAATATACTTTTGCATTTACTATTAAATAGGTAGATTTTCGTATGATGGAACATATTCTGTTGTATGTCAAAACGTTTTATAAGAAGAAAATGTTTTATCTAGACAGCATGAAATCATCGGTGAACATGTCAATGAAGCCACTACTGCCGATTCCCACGGTAGCTTGTCTATAATTTTTTTTCCTCTGGAGTACAGCAAATATATCTTTCATCATCGCAGATCGTGAGTTTAGCTGCAGAATCTTCGTGAGCTTCAATAAGCAGGCTGCGCCCATTTCTTTCTTTGAAATTGTGCCAAAGACTTCCATTGCATCTTTCATTCCAAGCAGAAAGATCGCTGAAGTTGGTCTTACTAATACTACGCTTATTCTGAAGAGCGGTTTCAGCCGTGGCTATCCAGACTGTATCGCTGTCAATACTCCTAGCATCTAAGATAGCCAAGTTTTCCAGTGGATGATGATGAAAGAGCTAATTAGTGGTAGCATTTCCTTGGAACCTAAACGCCACTGGGAGCTTTCAGAAAGACTTTCTTCACATGTTCATTTCTGGGAAATTGTTCCTAGTCTAAGCCGTGAGCAAGACATGTGATATGAAACATGTTATGGTATAAACTTTTCAATGTCTCTCCCATCTTGATCATGTAAGCTGCACTGTCGGAAATAAACTTCTCATATTGGTTTTCTGCTGGCCAGAGAATGCAACTCTGACGGCGCAGACTATAGTGCTGTGATTGTCCTATAATATGAGGCGGGGTTCTGTGGGGTCTAACTCACCCACCACCGAAGCAACTACCGGCGTCTCATCTACTGAAAGTCAGATATTACAATTCAATTTTTTATTGGTATATTTGCAGTAAATATTTTTTCCTTAAGAATAATTCGTGTGGTATCTTTCGGCCTTGAAGACACTTCTTGAATACTGGATCCTGTTGCATATGACTTGGCACATTTACTGATATTAACCTGACATAAACGTATATTAAAAAGTCTTTGAAGAGTCAGAAAGATCTGAAAGTTGTGGTTGGAACTGGATCCTCGAGTTCCTCTGGCCTGCAGACTCTTTATATTGTAAAAATGTGATTTTTGGTTACAGATCACCTGCTTTTGGCAGACTTGACAAAACATTATTGTGTACTTTGTGGTAATATTCGGGTCTTTGTCGATCCACTGGCGAATCAACCAACCTTTACCTTTTGACATCTTCCTGGAGCAACAGCTTTTAATCAACTGCAAATTTAATATTATTAAGAATACACTAAATGTAACATTTTCTCTTCGAATTGTAACAGTGAGCAAGATGCATGTATAGTCTCCAAATTTATGAATATTGATGTCAAAGCCAACATGGTAATATGATTACTGAAGGCATTTCTTAGCAGAACTGGCCAAGAATCTCTCGACTGCTGAGACGTGCCTCATTTGTGAATCTAGCGATACCTCTGCGGTAAAAAATCAAGAGTATTATTGGAATAACAGATAGGTAAGGAGAAACTTTAAGCCGTTTAAAGATCAAATAAACGCCACGTTCGCGTAATAATATGCAGTTTTACTAATGTTTTTGTAAAAAGTGTATCTTAGATAAAATCTATAAACCAGACCTACAGTAGCGCGACAGCTCCTGGGCTATGAAATACTTAAGTTGAGGTACCTAAAGGTTAATTAATTATTGTCAGGCCATATATTTATAAAACTAGTGTTAAGCGGCAAAGAAAAGTAAATACTACTGTCGATTCGTAGTTACCGACAATAAATTCTTGGCAATCCGCTTTGCAGATAACGAAAACAAAATTGTACTATAAAAATTATAAAACTTGTAAACCACATTTAATGTAGATGGAATATGTAACGTATATATATATATATATATATAACTAGGAAAAGTGCGTAATAATAAGTAATGTAACATTTAAATGTTTAGAAGCTAATAACTTAATTTACGTAGATCCTGGTTTCAAGAATAAATAGAATATATTTTTAAAAGGGTTAGGATTTTCATAGTCTAAAGAGCATAATAAAATGTCCTTGAAATATGCATTCATAACCTAAAAATATAAAAATAAATATATTGTAAAACCTCAAAAACTACAGTAAAAATTAAAATAAATTTTAAGTAAAAGTATTAGTAGTAAAGGCCTCGCCTCTATCTAATCTATAAAGTTTTTTGTACACACAAGACTGCACGCTTACATAATTTCCCAGTTTTATCTACACTGCTCCTTAAAAAACTCTTATATCCCAGATCAAATATTAAAAACATAATTGGAATTTAGCACTGTATTTGTTAAATATATATATGTAATCCCATATCCAGAATTCAAACTTAATGGGGGGGGGGGGAAGAACTTGATCATATTTTTTCTTATTATTCTTTCCCTTGGCTCTAAATACGAGTAGATTAACTTTTGGATCTTGTATATTCAATCTCTCCTTACTCTGCTTATATGTTATCATTCGCATTTTGTCGTTCCTGGTGGTGTAGTGGTTACCATACTTGCCTCCTATACCCAAGATCGCGGGTTCAAACCCGGCCAGGACCGATGGATTTTTTCGGGCGTAAAAATCGTAAGTATGGCTTCCTTCGGAAGGGAAGTAAAGCCGTGGGTCCCGTGTCGTACATTTACGGCACGAAAAAGAACCTCAAGCCTGAAAGAGAGGCCTCTGAGCAAAATTTGTCGGCCGTTTCACGCCCTGAGTTGAATGGGACGCTGATGACCTGAGACGTTAAAGAGCGTCCGTAAATAAAAACAAATCAATCATTCGCATTATTTGGAATTTATTCCTTTTTGCAGAGCTATACTACATTTTCCGTTCTGAATATTTTGTGTTTCTGCTGCTTCAAATAGGTGGATTACAAAGGTTTAGCCCCTCTCATTAGGTGAAGTTAACAACCAATCCTGTGTGTCCTGGAAGCAAAGCGTTACACATAATGACTAGGGAATATAATTGTTCTGTAAAAAGATAAATGTCCCTAACCCGGTTTAAAACTTCGAAAGAACAATCTTATGTCACATAAAAACACATGTCTTCAGTAAAAGATATGTAAACAAACGTCTTTAGAAAATTTCTAATGAACATACAAATTTGAGTGTCAATTCTATTTTTTTTTTTTTTTTACTCTGATTTAATTTATTATATTTCGCTAATTTTAGAATGAGCTATGATATGAAAAGAGTTCCAAAACGTTTGTGTCTGTTATATTATAACTATATAAAAACGACACACTGTCTATGAAAATGCTCCAAGATTCACTGTTAAATGATTGCTTAAAAATAATTTTCATTCATATCTGAATATCTAAGCTTTTTATGGCACCATAAACCAACAAATAGAAATATGTTGTGTAAAACAGTTAGGAGACACAAGCTGTTGAAACAAAACTTAAATTGTTACCATGTTCACATTTTCTTAAAGACAAATTTGAACATTTATTCGCGAAAAATTATGGCTATAAAACATGCGTAAAATTGCTCAAGTTCTGGAGGTGAAATTGAATGTATTACTGTGAATGACATACTTCGCTTCAAGTATGCAAGACTGACAACTTGTGATGTTGATATTTACATTTCACGATCTTCCACTGTCCCTTTTCATATCATTTCAATCTGGCAGCTCTGTCAAAAGTGCTAGAGCGGTGACTTGGCTTGCGATTTCCTCGCTGTAGAATAAAAGTGGACCTTCCGAGGTGCTCGAAAATCTTGGTGGGTGACTCCGCCAGCGGCAGGGTATTCTATATGGAAACATATTAAGGACTCCATCTGCGTCCGCGCAGTCATCGCCCGGATGTTCCTCACCTCCTGAGGTACCCCCATTGGAGTGCTAGGCACAAAGGGCAAGATTCAAGTACCGAAAGTATCCTCCTCCGTTACATTCATCCAAGGAGGAGGGGGGACTGTTAGGGAACTAAAGTTTCTTTCTGCATAAAGGTAAATAAGTTACACTGAAAGAGCATATTTCGCTAAATTAGAGGTTGAAACTTTTTAGTGCCTAAGATATATTGACGAGAGAGCGGAGGATTATACGCAAGGGACGGTTAAAGGAGATAACCTTACTACAAATCTAACCTTGCACAACGCTCGTAACGTAGTCAGTGGACATTTTTGTTACTACTGATTCCCTCAAATAAGTCGGACTGATTTCACAAAGATGACACGAGCAGCAAAAAAGAACAATATTTGTCAATGCGGAAAAGATGAATGGAATGTAAGAGGTATTTCAATTGAAGAGAGAACTTGATATAATGAAAATAGATATGGCAATATTTACAGAAACTAAAAAGTTAAGGGCACCAAAAATTTAAATAAATATACTTAGGAGTCCCACAGACTCAAAGAATCATATTAGAGGTAGCAATATTATTGAAACATGATTGATAAATAGAATACATAGCTATAATTTTATAAGTGACAGAATCATAAGTTTAAGAATTAAAATCCTTCCAGAAGAAGGCTGAAAAGAAAACAGTAAAGACTTCTACGAATTGTAATAGACCGATATAAATACAATAAATAAATTGAATATCTTAACAGTCTGTGGAGATTTCAATGCCAGAGTAGGAAACCAAGCAATAGATAGGGACACAAGATGTAACAATTTTAAATGAAAATGGAATATCCCTGAAAAAAGTTTGTATCTTTTAATATATTGAAAATAACAAATGGTTTCTTTAGACATAAAGAAATGCATAAATATATTTGGAACATGAGAGGTTCAAAGTTAATAACAGATTATGTATTAGGTATACAAATAAAAGACAAAAGAGCACACAGAAGCGGTGATGTAAATTAAGACCATTTTTTATAAATATCCTAACACGCTGGAAGAAATTACAAAGGAAAAAACAAGGCAGACCCAAGTAAAGGCTATAAAATAAATTTGCTGCAACACGAGAGTATGAGGAAATTACAGCAAACATGCCTAACAAAGTATATAGACGAAAAGGCAATAAGCAAAGACATAAACTAGGAATGCTATTTATTTTATTTATTTACGGACGATCTTTAACATCTCAGATCATCAGCGTCCCATTCAATTCAGGGCGTGAAACCGGCGACAAATTTTGCTCAGAGGCCTCTCTTTCAGGCTTGAGGTTCTTTTTCGTGCCGTAAATGTACGACACGGGACCCATGGCTTTACTTCCCTTCCGAAGGAAGCCATACTTAAGATTTTTAAGCCCGAAAAATGCCATCGATCCTGTCCGGGTTTGAACCCGCGATCTTGGATTTAGAAGTCAAATATGGTTACCACTAAACCACCCGAACCGACATAAACTAGGAATGAACTGACTCCAAAAATAGAATAGTAAAAGCAGCAGAAGAAGCAACAGGGAAAAGAAGTAGACAAAGGTATAGAAGAGGACTGAGAATGTGCAATGAAGAGACACAAGAAATGGTAAAAGAGAAGAAGAAAGCGTAATTACGTTATTTACAAAGAAATTCAGAACCAGATAAGATGGAGTATAAACATCAATGCGCAAAAGTGAAAAGAGAAGCGAGAAAGTTAAAAAAACAGGTTTGGATAAATATGTGAATGATTACAAGACATACATGGTGCACAAAATACGCTTATAAAACCATAAAACATTTGAATAAAGAAGAAAGAGAAGTAATATAAATGTGGGGAACTTATGGAAGAGTGTTCAGTTGCCTAGTTCCTTATTCTGGGTCTCTCCAAATGGTGGATGAAATAGAGCAAGAAAAATTGAAAATATCCTAACAAGCTTTAAAAATAAAAAATCATCGGGGTAAGATAATATAAACATAGAACTTTTAAAATAGGTATCAAAGGAAGTAAAAAATAAACGTTTAAAAATGTTTAATATGTGTTGTAAATTACACCGAGCAACAGAAGTTTGGCTAATAGGAGTGATCTGTTCAATTTTAAAAAAGGAGATGTAAATAATTTGAATATTTATAGAGGCACTGGCCTTCTTCAAACAGTATATAAAATATATGTAAAAATAATCTGGAGAAGATTAAATATTATTACTGAAGTACTGCTATAGGAAGAACAAAGTGATTTTAGAAAAGAGCGGTCTTGTGCAGTTTGTATATTTACGGTGGAACAATTAATATAGAAGAGAACGGATTTACCTTGCCCACTTTCACATTATTTTTACATTATGAAAAAACTTTTGATATAGTTCTCCGAAATAAACTATGAACTGTAGTGCAAGAGAAAGGATATCCGTGTCATCTTATCATAGTAATTCAGAGTCTATATAAAAGTATAATAATTAAAATTGACGACGGCGTTAAAATTGGAAACAAAAACATAAGAAACAAACCAAGGCGACAAAAAGGCATGCCCTTTATCACCAGCATTATTTAATATATATATATATATATATATATATATATATATATATATATATATATAAGAAGCACTTCAAATTATTCTACTGGTGGTATTCAAATCGATAGATATAAGTAAAAAAACAATTTTATTTTTTGACGCTCAGGTTATTTTTGAGGAAACAAGAGATGCTTTACAGAGAGGTGTTAATAACCCGAAAGATAACATGGAGACAAATAATTTAAAGATTTCGACACCAAGACAAAAGCGATGGTTTTTAAAGGGAACAATCATGTAAGATAGTTATTAATGAAGAAATAATATAACAAGTCTCTAGTTTTAATTATCCACGTTTTAATGTATCTTACAGTAAAATGAAGATCTGAATATAAAACTAAATAAGGTAAGACAAATGAACGGAACAATAAGAAGAACATTAAAGAACAAAACGTCAAAAGCAACACAAATGAAATTCTATAAAGTAATGACAGTGCCAAAGGCGACATATGGAAGTGAAAACTGGACTATGAATAGGACAGACAGGAAAAGAATAGAAACAGCAGAAATGAGATTTTTAATAGAAGTAGCTGAATTTACTCTCGTAGAGAAACAAAGAAATGGAGAAATTCGAAAACAGTTAAATATAAATAATTTAAATGAAAATTAAATTAATTCGTATCAGCATATACGAATATTCTTAATATGAATTCATATTAAGAATGAAAGAGAACGGACACCAAAAATTTTACTAAATTATAAACCTAGAGAACATCACCAAGTAGGAAGACTAAGAACAAGGAGTGATTTGTTTAATTGAGAACGAAGCAGGTCAACACCTTGTGGGAGAAGAAGAAGAATCCTGTCAACTTTAGAATGCATACTGCCTACATAAATACAGAACAGGGCGTTAAATAAAGTTTGAGAGTTCAGCAGAAGAAAGCGAAGCACTCCTCATTTCAACAGGAAGTCTACGAGGGTTATTTTCAGACTGAAAGAAGGAGAAGTTTCCCCTTATAATGACATCAAAATTAAATCAAGACGCTCTAGAAAGTTTGTATTTTTAATTAAGGGAACTTGGAAGGGTTTACGTTGTCATATACATTCTCTGTAATTTCAAGAATGAGAACGTTCCAATAGCCCGAAATTTATATTGCACAAATCGCGAAAGGGTTACGCTAAACAATTGTAACTTCGGCTGTCATTAAGGATACTTTTGCAAAAAAAAAAAAAAAAAAAAAAAAAAAAATCGAATGATGACACTTCCAGTAATGATTCAAATGAAAGAACCAGAAAAAACAAAAATCACGTTGACGAAGTATATATATACACACACACACACACACACACACACACACACTTCAAGCAATAAAAAAACTGTGTTAACATAACAAAACTGAATTCATACAAACAGAAAATGATGAGCACTAATCATCTTTTACAGTTACAACAGTTGCTCAAAATGCCCACCATCAACGTCGATACACTTCTGAGTACGTTGAACTACTGATTGAGCAACGTTTGCGAAAGTATCCTCAGCGATTGCAGCACATGCCGTTTCAATTTCTTTCCGAAGTACTGCCAGGGTTTTCTACGGTATACAGCATCCTTAAGAGATCCCCATAGGTAGAAGTCAAACGGCGGTTCTGTTCTGTACACACGTCTCCATTATCTTTGATCTTCAACAACATTCTCGGTTTTCCAATGTCACTTCAAAATTGCTTTCCGCTGTTCAAACGGTAACCTTGGCTCCATTTTGTTGTAGCAACGCTAGCATAACGTAATGTGAGTCACATCTGTTTACAGAACATCATAATACACATTACTGTTGTACAACTTTGAAATATGTTAAATAGATATCTATTGTCAAAACGTGTATACGTTTTTTTGGCACCCGCGGTAAATTGCAATAGAAGTATCCACATGGGAAAATGTTTTCATTCTTAAAAACCGAGAAAAAATAATTCTCACATTTGGACGAATTCAACATTTCCTACTCCAGTCGACAGATGTCGACAGAGCAGCAAGTCAGCTTCAGTCACGACCACACCAAGAAACCCAAAACTTACCCAAGTTGTAAAGCAACTGCTGAAGTTGAGAACAACGGCTCCTGATTAAAAGGGCCGTAAGTGAATTTCGGAACATTCAACTTGGAGTATTTCAGTACTACTCTAAATGCACAAAATATTGAGTTGTTGTGTTATTTATTTTTAATGTGGATTGGAGTTCTTATTTTATTCCATGTAATTTTATTATTTTCTGCACACTGTTAATTGACATGAACGAGTATTTATAACGCCCATTTAATACAAATACATCTGCCTCAGCGTTAGCCGGCAACAAGCTGGCACGACATCTGTCTTTACTTTAGATTTCTCGATCAGAATTACACTGTTCTAATCGCGTCAGGTTCAACATTACTCCGGTAATCGCATTTTCATTTTAGTTGCGATGGACCCACAGTGAACTAGCAGAAGTGGAGGTTTGTGAAAGTTGATGATGAACTTAAAAATGGAGAGAGAAAATACACAAGTAATTTCCTTCAATGATGGAACCGTTAAACAGAAGCGCTCATTTAAATCAAATTTTAATAATAGTTGATCTTCTTCTGTTCTCATTTGGCACTACAACATTCCTTGGTCTGCCACGGCGTCCTCTGCTTCCTCTGTTGGCATTGATAATAACACTAGTTAGTACTACAACCGAGTTTATTACTTTGAATAGTGATTTTTTTTTCTCCTGTAATGAACACATACACATATACACGTAGTATTGACGTGGCGTTTTAATTGCTTTTGCCGTTGAAGCAATGAAGTGAATCTAGAGGATAGGCAAGATGCTGCTCCGCGTGTTGACCGTCATCTTCGCTTGGAATCAAGGTTGATCATTATATACGCACTGAACACTTTGGTCTCTCTCTCTCTCGGGAACTGAATAACGGTATATCTGATTATCCTTCCCAGAACTCTGCAGATATTAAGTTTGTGCAGTTAGTTTTTGGTTATGAGGAGCGCTTCTTACATCATAAGAGAATTTGTTTTAAGAATAAGTACATTTCGCCTTGCCTTGAACGTCATCTGCATCTGTTTTGCTGGTGCTGGATATTATTGTTCAAATGTCGAAGAAAATAATGTTCAGAACACACACAACACTATAATTACAAATGAAAATTGTTTAACACACACACGCAATTTATTCACAGAAGAACCGCGGAATCGAAAAACGAGTGTTATTAATTTGTTTAGCCTCTGAATGAACAGAACTGAAACTCTAATTGCTGACCACTAAGATGCTGATGGTATTTGGCGATAAGCAAATATCAACAAGGCTACAAAGGTTTTGATGCAATAACTCGAGATCCCCTTGTGCTAGTTCTTATAACGTTAGCTCTGCTAAAGTTTACGAGTACAAATAAGAAATGGTTAACGATGCATTGCAAAGAGATGTTTAAGCTAATATTGAACATAAGGATACAAACATAATGAACGATCTCTAATGTAATTCTATTTATCATTATTGCATACATGTAGACGAACTACATTTCTAATGAAACTCAGGCAATGGCAGCAAGGAAAAATGGAATACACTCATCAATTTTGCAACTAAAATGAACTATTTGTCCAAGAAAGTTACTCTTTGGTGCATTTCCACACCTCCAACTGCTTAAAGTTGAAATTTAATGAAGAAATGCTGGTGCGGTACATAAATATTTAAAGTTTTATAATAAAATATTGCTGTCAGTATTGAAAGTATATTTGATAAAACTATACATTTTATTTTATTCTACTTTAATTTCTTAATTAATTAATAAATAAGAAATTTTATTTATTTAATTTCCGTTGCCACAGTGCTTAGATGCCTGATATAGATTTTCATGAGGATAAACTGTAAATGTTAGCCATAATAACGTCAAAAATTGTGGTGATTGTTCTTGCATAACGCTTGCCACTATGAAAAAAAAAAAAAAACTTCGTGAGAGATGGGAGAAAAAAGGAAACAACAATTAATACTTTGAGTCTTCCGGGCTGTAAGGCAGTGATCCAGTGCAGTCGTGGAGAAGATGAATGAGTTACAGCGTAGAAGACTCAGCTCACATGGCCGTTTTTTTTTTTGAGTAGTGTTTAACGCCCGTTTTTACTACTGAGGCACCACAGGCGGTAGCACACATGGCCGTGAAAGTCTACAATTAATACATGCTTCTGAACCTGAGGAATGAAATGTGACTTCTGATTTTGAAATACACACGAGAAAGTCTTTTTAGGTTGCTTCATATTCTATTTTATATCAATACTTCTAGTAGCACAAACAGTCCGTGAGTACAGAAATTCAGAAAGCGAAAGAAATATACCGAGGGTGTCAAAAATGTATACAAACTTTCACAGTAGATATCTATTTAATATACAACAAAGTTGGACCGAAAAACAACAGTAATGTGTAGCATGATGTTCTGTACTTAGATGTGACTCACATACATTATGATAGCGTTGCTACGTGACAGGTAAATCAACAATGAACAAATGAAGCCAAGATTATCGTATGGTGTTCTGTAAACAGATGTGACTCACATTACGTTATGCTAGCGTTGCTATAACAAAATGGAACCCAGATAATCGTTTGAATAGCGGAAAGCAATTTTGAAATGGTATTGGAAAACCCAGAATGTTGTTGAAGTTCAAAGACAATGGAGACGTGTACAGAACAGAACCGCCGTTGTACTTCTATCTATGGGGAACTCTTAAGGATGTTGAGTACCGTAGAAAAACCAGCTACACTGACAGCACTTCGGGAAGAAATTGAAACGGCATGTGCTGAGGACACTTTCGCAAACGTTGCGCAATCAGTAGTTCAACGTACTCAGAAATGTATCGACGTCGATGGTGGGCATTTTGAGCAACTGTTTTTTTTCCCTTTGAGTATAAAAAATAAGACAGTTTCTCACAAAAGAAGTATAAAAAGATCAGAATAGGTGATGCAGTAAATACCAACTTCGTTTTTATATAAAATATGATTCATATATTAATTATTTTTGGTTTACAAACCAAAGACTACTCGAATGCTATGTGGCAATTTAAAAATCACATACTTGTGTTACCAAAATGTTTTGAGATCTTACATTTCTATTGTAAGAGTTTTCTTGTTGCATTTATTATATTATAAACATTTCTTACCCATGAAGAACAAAAGTAAAGAGTATATAGAAATGGCATCTCCTTTCATTGATTCTGTTGCCTTATTCTAAATATCCATTAAAATTCAACACTTATGACCTTCTGAAAAGTTTGCTAATACATTTTTGCGATTGTCACCTGATTGCATTTGAATAATTTTTTATATCCTCCAAAAGTCATGGTTCTTTGTGAAGAAATTTGAACAAATTTTAATGTTAAAATGCGGCTGTTATTACACATGCACAATCACACAGAATGAAGTACATAATGCCTTTACTTACGAGGCACAATCTCCGCCCCACGTTTCCTCTCGTACACGAATTCATATGCTGTCTTCGTACCAAACATCAAGTAAGGGTTTTCTTCGTTGGCATAGCAGTAGTCCTGGTCATACGATGCTGCCATGTTCACCAGCAGCATTAACACAACCACCGAAAAATATCCCATGCTGAAACAGATAGCTTAAGTTAAGTAAGGAAAACACAAAGAACTTATGCGTGAAGCAATTTCAGTGTAAACGTATAGAGCAGCATGACTTAGAAAAATTAATAAATAAGATACATTTTTGTTTGTTTGGCACAGTACTGGAGTAAGATGATATTATTGCATAATACACACTGCAGAGCAATTCCACTATAATATAACATGCAGAAGAAAAAAGTTCTGAAGCTGAAAATGACACTGCGCAATTAAATAAACACCCGAGCAACTGCATAACTTGCAGTCCGCGCTAACCATTCCAGAGAACACAAGTGTTCAGGTGGAGGGATAAATGAAAACGATTGTCTCCGTGATTATTAGATAAGAATATTTAATGACTAAAGTTCTTCGCGCAGAAAGTGCGTAAACTAAGCGAATTCCTCATCTATTAGAGTAACTTTAAAAAAAATATATATATATATAAATATATATATAAATATATATATATAAATATATATATATATAAATTATGGCCTTATTAATTAATAAAGTGAAATAAGTTATGGCATTACTGTGTGGTGTTAGGGGAACAAAATTAGAATTCTTGCAATCTATAAGTATCACAAAAGAGAAACCACATTTTTAGAATTGTTATAATAATAACAATAATAATAATAATCGTCGGTTGAGATTAAACCACAAAAATTAATGGTATACTATTAATTAAGTTAAATATATGACCCCTGATAAACAAAGTGATACTGTGTGAATATTTTTAAACATTTTTAAATGTAATCATGTTTATGAACTAAGCACTAGATTTCATTCCTTGATACAGAGAAATAACAGAAAGTTTCGAGTTACATGGTGTATTTAAGATGTTCTTATGTTTCAATAAAACAAAAACATGTTACAATGTACACAATCAATAATAAACAATGGAAAGTTTCATTGACATTTGAAATTTAATTTAAATATTATTGTAGTAAATATTTTTTAAAAGCTATTACAGAGAGTTCTTACATACAAATATAACTCTCAAACACATAGTAGATTAACATTTCACATTTGCTATCTTCACGATTATGCTTTTGTAAAAAATGAAACATACGCATCGTTATAAATACAGTTTATATGTTGAATCGATTTGCTCTTGTCTTTTTATTTTATTTAATTTTTTATAAAAAATTAAACGCAAGAGCATTTTTTAAATTTTAGTTTTCAAGTATACCCCCTACTCCTAATAATCCGATTTGCCCAATTTTCAGAAACTAATTTTCTTATTTTATTTAAATGGAATATACTACCGAATTTTGTTGTGAAGAAAAAATATTGGTGACGTTGGAGCTATTTTTACATTTTGGATTCCAGGTAAATCCCCACTCCTAATAGTCCCCGATTTTCAAGAGATATTGCTTATTTCATGTAAATAGTATATACGCAGTTTTGTTGCGAAAAAGCGAATTATACCGGTGGAGTAATTTTTAAATTTTGGGTTTCAGGTAAATCCTCACTCCTAATAGTCCGATTTCACTAACTTTCAAAAACTATTTTTTATTATTTGATTTAAATGACATATGCCGAGTTTAGTTGTGAAGAAACAAATATTGGGGCGGGTTGAGCTATTTTGAAACTTTGGGTTACAGGTTAATCTCCTTTCCTAATTGCTTCATTTCCCTGATTTTCAAAAACTATATATATATAGTTATATAGTATATATATATATATCTTTTTATTTTATTTAAATTGTGTATACGGAGTTTCGTTACGTAAAAACAAATATTGCCACTATTTAAATTTGGGGTTTCAGATAAACGCCCCCTCCTAATCATTCGATTTCACCGATTTACGAATTATATTTTTCTTATTTTATTTAAATGGCATATACAGATTTTCCTTTAAAACATTTTAAAATACGGTCGCTAGAGAGATTTTTAAATTTCGTTTTAACCTCCTTCGTTTTTTCAGGTAAACTCCCACTCCTAATAAACCGGTTTCACTAACTTTCAAAAACTATTTTTTATTATTTGATGTAAATGACATATGCCGAGTTTAGTTGTGAAGAAACAAATATTGGGGCGGGTTGAGGTTTAATTTCAATAACAATAATAATAATAAACACGTAGTTTCTCCTTTTTAATACTTACAGATTGCAAGAATTCTAATTTTGTTCCCCTAATACCAAACAGTAATGTCATAACTTATTTAATTTCATTAATTAATAATGTCATAATTTGGGTTTTATATTCTTTTTAAAGGTACTCTCCTAGGTGAGAAATTCGCTTAATTTACGCATATTGGTGGAATATTTAAACTTTTTATCAGGATTACCTAAACATCAAGAAAACAATGTTTATTTTTTATAACTGAACCCACGTTTTACCCTATGGGTATATTACGGGACATTTAAGGAAGACATTTAGTGTATTCAAATTAGGAGACATTGATTTACTGTTGTTGGATAAGAGTTCACCGTATATGAACTTTACATCACAAAACAGAGATAATGCAGGTATTAGGTCTATCTCCTTGTCTACAAGGAGTCTCCTTCACAGTGATTTGAGTAAAGTGACTTAAGGTATTGAAGGAAATGAGCATGGTTAGTAGAACTGAACTGTAATGAACATTGGGAGAATGTTGGTTTGCTGTCGTTACGGATGTTAGATAATATTTTTCAATGTGTAGCTTTTGGGGAGGTTATGTACAATAATAAATAGCTTCTCCTTAGACATGCCGTCCTAGTTAGCACCTATTATTGAGATTTGAATATGTTTACAGGATTTTTTGATTTATTTATGGACGCTCTTTAATATCTCAGGTCATCAGCGTCCCATTCAAATCAGGGCGTGAAACGGCCGGCTAATTTTGCTCAGAGGCCTCTCTTTCAGGCTTGAGGTTCTTTATCGTGCCGTAAATGTACGACACGGAACCCACGGTTTTACTTCCCTTCCGAGGGAAGCCATACTTAGGATTTTTACTTCCGAAAAAATCCATCGGTCCTGGCCGGGTTCGAACCCGGGATTTTGGGTTTTGGAGGAAAGTATGGTTACCACTACACCACCAGGACCGAGGAGAATGCAAGAATACATTTCTTACGTGGATATTTTGAGTTGCTTAAAACATGTTTAATGTTTCAATAAGGGAACTTTTCAAAAAAATGCGAAATGTGCATACACTAGACCTATATTTTCTCAATGCCTACCAAAGTAACACTGTTGGTGTACTACTACAGAACATTCGAATGTCGCTTAGTGACACTTAACTCCTCGCTTGCTGGGCGAGAACCGTTTGAAAACCTGTTGCGCTGACCTCTGAAGCAGACTTGGCGGAACAGCGCGAGAGAGGTAAATTAGTTAAAGAAGGAAAGAGAGGATGGGACATTGTAAAATATGCCGAGATTACATAGAAGCAGTGTGTAAGCATGCACCACCTACCTACCTGTAAGAGACACACACCTGTTGAAACTACCAAAGCAAACACTCTTTCACTGGCACGATGCGCACGCAGTAATGGAGGAAACAGAATGTGATGTGAGTGCATGCTGGCGCTCGCCCAGCTGGAACCTCCTCCTGCTCCCCACCAGCCATGCTGCAGGCATCTCACCCACGTCTTTATCAACTTCTTACGGCATTTCTTGAAATACCTACATCTACCTCGCTAACGAAGGGATCGAAACGAACTTTGGTAAATTTCGTTACATGTAACGTTTGTCGAGATGTGCCTAGGGACAAGACAACCCCAAAAATGATGTGTATCTGGACTAATTTACCTTAGAGAGCGATATTCCCTTCACTACACTAGGGGCTATAGAGCTATGATTAAACATCTATTTTTAAATTATATTTTTTAACATTTATAAACAAATCAATTGCCATTGTAGTACATTCGAGTACGGAAATGTATTATGCTGCATTAAATCTTCTAAGTAGCCGAAACCAATGGTAGCTGGATTTTAAATGTGAAAATACCATATGATATAAAATAAGAACAGCAGTGCAAAGCATTTCAACAGTTTTATGAAAAGAGAACATGTAAGCATATAATTATGTTGATAAACATTTTCATATTTACATAGTGCAGCACTAAAATTTGTTCAATATAATGGAGAACGTTTAAAAACACTTAAAATCATTGCTGTACACATTAGCAGTTCTAAAATGTTTACATTTTTTAAATTAAAAACAGAAATTTTAAAAATGCTATAAATAAAATAATTAATTTATTAGCGTATTACAGGATTTAAAATAAACTAAAAACTTACTTAAAACTTCTAATTTATGGGGGAAAATTATTCTATATCTACCTTACAAATGAATTTGTAGCATTTCATTGACACAGAAAATAAGTGCTACCCATTCTGAGTTTAACTATCCTCGAAAATGTAACTTTTTATACCTGATTAAAAAAAATAGGCAACCTTGTTCATGGGAGCTCGGGGCTGCTGTTTTAAATGCACAAATAATTGTTTAAAATCCTTCTGTAAGCTTAAGCAAGAACTCGTCAAAAATCTTCCTTTTCACTTAGTGCTTTTCTTTTGAAATGTTTGTTTTCTTATTATGTGTTATTTAAGCATTATTTCAATATTGTCACCTGCCCTCATTACCAGGAGGGTGTAGTTTTAGAGAAAAGCTATCTTTGCCATGCCATGATTATTTTAATTAAAATATGCGGATATCCTAAGACACAACAGTTAGGTTCCTCCTCAGGGGTCTTTAGTTAAGCAGACGACATCGCTACGGGTGACCGAGGAACGGACACATGAGCGGGAGGTTTGAGGTTCGATTCCCCCAGGACCGTCCTCCCTGACAGATATTTTTTCCAGGTTTTCCTGAGCCCTCATAGATGGCAATGCCGAAGAGATATCCTAAACTTAGGCCTGGAACACTTTCTTAAAAAAAAAATCCTTTCCCAGTTTATCATTTCATCTCATGTATCATCAGCGTCCACCGCCTGTGATGCTTCAGCAGTTATAAGGGCGTTAAACGATATAAAAAATGGCACTACCACCGAGGGTTGATTTTTGTTTTGTTTTTTTACGGACGCTCTTTAACATCTCAGGTCATCAGCGTTTCATTCAATTCAGGACGCGAAAAAACCGTCAAATTTTGCTCAGAGGCCTCTTCTTTCAGGCTTGAGGTTCTTTTTCGTGCCGTAAATGTACGACACGGGACCCACGGCTTTACTTCCCTTCCGAAGAAAGCCATACTTAGGATTTTTACGCCCGAAACCTGCCAAGGGTGTCGGTTCAATAATTTATCGATGCGCCATACATACGCCAAGAAGGGGTTGAGCTGTGCTGCTGCTTAAATAAAGTTTCTACATTATCTGCACCCCAGATTTAAATTACAACGATAGGGTATTTCCCAACGTCATGAGACGGCTTGATTGACAAAGTAGAAGCTGATGCCGCTCTGAAGTCCGACATGGAGTTGCGGTAAACAAATTGTTCCTATAAGTTAATGGAGTACAATCACGTAATAATTTCAGTACTATGGCGTGTTTTGATGCACCCCTCGGTAGTATATGTAACCGTAGAGAAAGGAAAACAATCATGTTACTGCAGCACTAATTCCAGAACTGCACACAGTAAAGATCATCATTAAGTTTCTTCAATGTAAAGTTTTAGCGAAGGTTCGGTTATCCTTCCTATGGCCGCATAGTCACGCAAGAAATACGCAAGAAAGATGATAACATGTAGCAAGACCACACCAAGAAATGCATACATTTTTAAAGGCGCGATGATGTATCCAGGGGAGGGGAACTATATCAACTAGCAGAGGCCCTCGAAGAGCCCAGGCACTCATCATTATTGCGTTGCAAGAGCGCTGGTGTAGGTGAAACATGGGCATGCATGCTATATAATTAAACAAATAATTAGGATGGTAGAACCAATGAGAAGAACATGCAGATATACGAGGGTAGGTTCATAAGTTTCCGGCCTTGCCGATAAGGATTATCGCCTTCATAAAAGTCTTATCTGATGTCATACCTTATCCGTTAAGTAAAAAATTGCAGCTGTAACTTCCCCTCCACTGTGTTCAGTTCAGATATAGTTGCATAAAGAAGGCTATATGTAGAAGATTGTGACATGTTCAAAATGGAGTTTCGGGATGTTATTAAGTTCTTCACAAAAGAAGGACTTACTCCAAATGAAATTAAACAGCGATTGGACGGTGTATATGGGGAAGCATCCCCCTCATATTCTATCGTAAAAGAATGGCCAAACTTTTTCGAATGGGTCCGGAAAGCATTGAAGATGAAGAGTGTGCAGGTCGGCCCTTGGAGGTGCTCACTCCTGAAAACATCGCTCTTGTGGAAGGAGAAATTATAGAAGACCGGTGGCACAAAGTTACAGAAATAGCAGCAGATTGGGTCTTTCTAAAACAACAGCCCTTTGAGTTATTCATGAACATTTAAACATGAATAAGGTTAGTGCAAGATGGGTGCTAGACTTCTTTCCTCAGTCCAAAAGCAGCAACGAGTCTTCTGTTGTCAGGAATTTTGGAGCTCTGCCGTGGCAACGAGAAAGAAGTTCTGCAAACCATTGTTACAGGAGATGAAACTATGGTCCTCCATTATGATCCCTTGTTAAGGTTACTCAGTCAACCAAGAAGATAACGGCCACAATCTTTTGCGACTGTGAAGGAATACTCTTCATTGACTTCAAGGAGAGGAACGCCACACTAAATGGGGAGTACTATGCTGGCCTACTGCACAGACCACGTGTTTCCATCAAAGAAAAAAAGGCGAGGAAAGCTGAATGGTGGTGTGCGCCTTCTTCAAGACAACGCGCCTGTGCACACAGCTCTTGTTGCAAAGGAAGCTGTGAAGAAATGTGGCTTCAAGGATATCGACCATCCACCCTACAGCCCAGATCTAGCTCCCAGTGACTATTTCCTCTTCTCAGAACTTAAGAAGGACCTTCGAGGAAGGAAAGTTGAGTGTGACGAAGAAGTGATGCATGCTGTTTAAGCCCATTTTACATACAAGAATTCTGATTCTTTGGGGAAGGGGGATTAAATGTTAATTCAAAGATGTGTATTACAATAAAGAGTAACTGTATTGAAAAGTGGAATATAGTTTTTGTCTTTATCATGCCTAGAAAATGGTTAGACCGGAAGCTTATGGACTTATCCTCATATATGCTATTAACGTGCGAACATTTAATAAAACAGTTTACGACAGTTGAATTGAAAATGAATGCAGTTTTATATACAAATGTGAAGAAACAAATAGCGTTGATGAATGTTCTTTTAGATATTAAAAATAATGAAGTTCTTCCTTTTGAAAAATACTAAAATTAATGTAATAATATCAGGAATTCTAACTTTTTTAAATGGTGTTTAACGCCCGTTTTTACTACTGAGGCACCATAGGCGATGAACACTGATGATACATGAGATGAAATGATAAATTGGGAAGGGATTTTTTTAAGGAAGGAAACGTTCCATGCCTATGTCCCCGGCATTTGCCAGTTATGAAGACTGAGGAAAAATCTGGAAAAAACCTTAGTCAGGGAGGACGGTCCTGGAGGGATTCGAACCCAAAGACCTCCCGCTCACAAGCCCCTCGGCCACCTGTGATAATGATTAAGTATCGTTCTTATGCCAGCAAGGCAGGTATAACCTATTAATGCAGTTGAACAAAATAGTAACACTGCTGAGAGTGAACATAAGTTCAGTTTGCACGCTATAATAATAAAAATCCAAACAGCAAAATAAACAAATAAAAACACTGCGCAAGTTTTCCGTGAAGGCTTTGGGCTAAATTCTTATCTTGAATATAGTACTAGCGATGTTCTATAAGCTCAGAAATGTCAAGATGACCAAACTACTAAGACAGTTGTTAAGTTCGGCCTTTAGATGGCGCGCTGTAAAGTTTCAGACGAGTAAATACAGTCACTTTTTGTAGTGATCGTTAAACTAAATAATGTTAACATTTTCCGCGGATAAAATATAAATACGAGCTGTCCTAAAGTACCTACTTCATGTTGAAGAGTTTAACCCCAAAAGAAATACAAAAGGAGTTAGATTCCATATTAAAGCATTCTCCTCCTTCGTTTTCGACGTTAAAAAGTGGGCTGCTGAATTTACGCGTGATTGTACATGCATTCAAGACGATGAGCGCTCAAAGGTAGCCGATTGAGGGAACGCCATTGCAAAGACATGGATGGGCCGTCTCCAGCACAATTTACACCAAGTTTTGGGTATGAGAAAGCTTTCCCTGGATGCATGCCGCATTTGTTAACAATGAACCAAAAAGTATTTGAATGAACATTTCGCAAACGTGTTAAGACTTGTTTAAACGCCATTCCAGTGAGTTTCTCTGTCGTTCCATAACAGTAAATGAAACATGGATTCATTATTACACGCCAGAAACAAAGAAGAAATATAAACAATGCTTGGCAATAATGAAATTGCACCAAAGAAAGCAATAAGGAAAAGTCAAGGCAACGGTTTTCTGGGATTCTCATGGTATGGTGCTCGTAGACTACCTCCAGAAGGATAGCACCATCTCCGGGGAGTGTTACACTTCAGTACTGCACCAACTGAAGAATGCTATTCAGGCTAAACGTCCACACCTTGCAAAAAAACAAAGTTCTAGATTGAATGTATATCTTAATAAGTCGAAATATAGTATTACAATAAAAAGACTGTGCATTTCTCTTATAAGATGTTCAATATGTACCAAACACGATTAGAAATTTACCTTCTTTACATTAAAAAAGAACAATCAGATCGGCTCTTTGCAAAAAAACTTTTTATAGTGCTGACGAATTTTTAATGTAAGATTTTACTTTGTTATAATAACCTTTCTTTTATGTATTTTTGACATATCGATTTATACAAATGTATGGTAATGATATAAGTAAATATTCAATATCTCTTAACACTACAATGCGCCTTCACAAGTCTGAGATTGTTGCTACAAAAATGTATGACCTTCGCTTCCACCACATTCGCCAGATTGGCTCCCAGCGATTACTTTTGTTCCCAAACAATGGTTCATGAACGAAGATTTTCATCAAATGAAGCTGTGACAGATAATTTTTTTTTTTTTTCAGTTGGACAAATCCTATTTTATTGAAGGCATTAAAAAGTTGGAATGTCGTTGAACTAAATGTATTGATTTACAAGGCGTTATTTTATTTGAAAAAAAAGAAACATTTCTCTTACATTTTGGTTTTCTTGGTGATGCCGATAACTTTTATAACGCCTTTCTAAGTGCCGTTATTGTTTATCTCCTTCTTGCCTGTGCCCTCGGTCAATAAGCACGCATAGCACATTGATATATAAATTAGTTAAGGGGTGAGAATGAATATGTTTGCCACTCTTCAGCATATATACACATTGACCGCAAGAGCAGCCTTTGGTTTGATTTGGTGCAAGCGTTAAACGTGCTTTAATTGCTTATATCTTAAAATATGTAGAGTATTTTTTTTTTTTTTTTACTACTGAGGCACCACACGCGGTAGATATGTATAGTGAAAGTCTATAGGCACATGGTGCTTAATTTATCAAGGTTAAGAAAACTTCCTAAATAACCCATTAACGGGTTTGTGTAAATCAAAAACAGGCATTAAGTCCATGATGTTGATAAATACTGAAAAAGTCCCATTACATTAGCTAATTGGAGAAAAATGAGTCTGTTTAATAAATGAAGTAAAAGGTAACGGAACTTTGAGGTCAGTGTAGAAAATAGAATGGAAAGAACGTCTTTATAAGCTAGTGAAATAAAAGGAATTGTAAAATTTGACTTAAAAATTCTTCGAAAATTCGGAGATTGAAAGTCTGTTAGTATCTGGTTCGCCGGTCTTGATGTCCGGGGATGAGCTCTAATGCTCTCCCACACCTGCAAAACGGACTTCTGAGAGCTCCTGCCGCTCATTCAGATCTTCTTTATGCAATTTGGGTCTGGGTATTTTGGGCCACTCCAGAGGTGAAATTTTAGGGTATTCTTCTATCCCTGTCCTTTTGTTTGCAAGTGTGGATGACGATATTATTCTGAACGAAGTGGGTGGCAGGCATTTCCTGATTAGTATATCTCATCACCTTGCCAATTTTGCATGCTGCAGCTGATTGACAGTTTATAGAGCATACTTCTTTCTGGATTTTTTGTCCCGTTAACTTATTTTAATACATTCCATTTATAAACATGTTGTCCTCTTTCGTAACTGTATTTAATCCTCTTTGATAGCTTGTCGTTTATCTTCCATTCATTAATATTGTTATTATTAATAATATAAATATAAATGATTAATTTACACTAAAATAATGTAATACTACTATAAAGGGGGCAATTTACAAGTTCTAAGCAGTAGGAATAATGCTAAAGTGTTTACTTTAAACCTCTCACAATATATGAACACAAAAATAAACAGTAAGCGCGCTTAGCCATGTTACAATCGTGAAACTTCCATTTGAACAGAATAAAATCAAGAAAAACAATGCTGAAGGTAAGAAAATTTGAGGAAATGGCGGGATTATTGCTTTTCAATTAAGAGTTACATCAGAGCTTGTTTCAATTCTACTGCGGAAAGCATTGTCTACAGTGTCATAGCGGTAATGAACATGTATGACTCATGGACAGAAAAGTAATCGATGTCTAAGGTTACCTTCTCTGTGAGGAACAACTCGGAATAAAGCTCCAATCAGGTAATTTGCGCTTCTTGGAATCTGAGTATAACCTCGTTTGTTCAAGAGATGACACAGTCGCTTCAATTCGTGCATCTATAGTGTAAGATAATGACATAATGCTCTTTACCTAAATCTCGAAATATATGTGTTGGAAAAAGACCAGTTCTCTAGCATGTATGTCTTCAAAAGTCAGTGGTAACTGATGGTTCACGCCCCTCCGGTACAAGAGCTGCAAAGCGATCCCGGGTACTTTATCCCTCGGCTTAAGTGTGCAACAGTTCAGTCAGGAATGTTCGAAACCAACATGTTAATAATTGCTTCAGAAGAAGACAGCACACGACATATGGCGTGCTGTTGTTTGTGTAGCGGTGGCGTGTTTATTATACATTGTGATCATTACAGATGTTTGCGTTCTGTTATTATGAAAGTGTTCCTCCCGTGCGATAGGTATATAGTGTTTGTAATATGCAGTCTAGTATCAAATATTCTTGCTGCCTTTTTAAATGTCTCAAATAAAAATTTGGAAATTTGCGGCTCCAATTGCTATCACAACCTTTACATCTGCATCTTAACTCTGTTGTTCTTGTAATTTGCTTTTAGCTGAAGAAAATGATGTTTTATAAGATTTAAAAACCCCGAAACTCTGGGGTGCGAGTACTTAACAGCAAGTACGAAATGTTCAAAATGCCCTCCGCTAGCATCAACGTTACCTTCGTTCAAATGCAACACAAAACACTGGCGGTGAACATAAGAAGTACAACTTAACAGACGTAACCAAGAGGGCAATTTTCATGTGGTATGCTGGTACGTTCTGTTTCATGATTAATGTACTATGAAGAGTTGTGGAAAATGAGTTCTAACATGGAAACAAAGCGTTTTCCCACACATGTTTATTTCTTCTTCTAAGTGTGAAGAATGTGTTCTGAAAATTTCGCCGTACCTTATTGTTACACTCGGTACAATACAGTGAAAGATTTGAGACCTCGCTACTGTGCGCCTCACACAATAGTATCTCCCTGAATAACCACATTGTGATTGTAAATAGATTGAAAAATTGAAATACCTGCTTGAATGTATATACAGAGGGTGCCAAAAATGTATACACACTTTCATAGTAGATATCTATTTAATATATTTCAAAGTTGGACCGAAAAACAACAGTAATGTGTAGTATGATGTTCCGTAAACAGATGTAACTCACATACATTATGATAGCGTTGCTACGTGACAGGTAAATCAACAATGAACAAATGAAGTCAAGATTATCGTAAATCAACAATGAACAAATGAAGCCAAGATTATCGTATGATGTTCTGTAAACAGATGTGACTAACATTACGTCATGTTAGCGTTGCTACTACAAAACAAAGCCAAGATTATCGTTTGAACAGCGGAAAGCAATTTTGGAGTGGTATTGGAAAACCGAGAATGTTGTTGAAGTCCAAAGGCAATGGAGAGGTGTGTACTAATCAGAACAGATTCTCCGGACCTAACTCCGTTGGACTTCTACCTATTGGGACTCTTAAGAATGTTGTGTACCGTAGAAAACCCTGGCAGCACTTCGGGAAGGAAGAAATTGAAACGGCATATGCTGCAATCGTTGAAGACACTTTCGCAAACGTTGCTAGTTCAACGTACTCGGAAGTGTATCAACACCGATAGTCGGCATTTTGAACAACTGTTATAACTGTAAAAGTACAAGATGATTAGTGCTCATCATTTTCTGTTTGTTTTGTTATGTTAACACAGTTTTTTCTTTCTTTGCTTGAAGTGTGTATACATTTTTGGCACTCTCTGTATATATGGTGTCATACAATTACAAGTATCAAACATGCAACCCTCTAGATCCGAAATATTAGCAAGGACGACATGACATATAACTCTTTTTTGGGGGGGAGGGTCAAACACTAACACTTTACTATATCCCACAATGCGATAGCTCCATGTTTTGTATGATGCTTGGAAATGTAAACTTTACAGTATTGGGACCAATGGCTTCTACTTTTGACATTTGTTTCAGTTCGCTTAAGCTCTTAATCTCATATTTATGCATCGGATAAGTGCTTAGCAACAGTTCCCTTTAATGTGTGCCACGGAAGTACGGGTATTTTATTTGTTAGCTTTTCTTAAGAATGTTAAAATAAATACGAGGTTGTGCTAGCAAATTTATGTATTTTTAATGGATTTTCTTTGGTACTTGTCGAACGCGATCTAATATACGCCTTTATGCAAGCAAACTTATTTCCTCCTGTTTCACTGTTTTGTGCTATTTACTTGCTTCCGATATGGCTTCTTATTTTTACCACTAAAAATAAGAGTCATACTTGTGACATATAACGCGCCTGTTGACCACCATTCGAAATATTTTAAAACAAGATTCCCTTACTAAAATTAGCGTGTTATATAGCATTACCTATAGTGCATTATTCCTCAGCACTAAGTCCCTCACTACTTTGGCATTTGCTGTCTTTTAGTTATCTGAATTTAGAGTAGTGCCATTAATTTGGCAACGCTTACAGCCTTACCATCATCGCCACACGGTCGGTCTTGGTGGTGTACTGGTTACCATACTTGCCTCCTACACCCAAGAACGCGGGTTCGAACCCGGCCAGGACCGATGGATTTTTTCGGGCGTAAAAATCCTAAGTATGGCTTCCTTCGGAAGGGAAGTAAAGCCGTGGGTCCCGTGTCGTACATTTACGGCACGAAAAAGAAACTCAAGCCTGAAAGAGAGGCCTCTGAGCAAAATTTGTCGGCCGTTTCACGCCCTGAGTTGAATGGAACGCTGATGACCTGAGATGTTAAAGAGCGTCCATAAATAAATCAATCAAAAAAAAAAAATCGCCACACGTTACGTCAAAACTCTTTGGGCTGAGTAAAAACAAAAGAAAATTTAACGTGTTGCGCCATATTTTGGGCCTCGTTGGGCATATTCCCCCACTCTCAAAATATCTCATGGGCGGCATCCATTTCTCTAGTTACTATTTGACGACAATAGAAATGTGGAAACGGAACACGCTTTACTCAGTTTATTAAGGTAGAATAAAGCACTAGACTAGGGTGTGAAATGCAATCACATTCAGATTTAACTTAAATCCCTGCTTGTAATCGCACAAACATACATCACGTCCTCTGCAGCTGGGAAGATGCACGCTGGACTCCTTTAATAGCTATATCAATTGGTGTGCTGAATGTTCTTCCCCTAAAAGGGGTTCAGCATCAACTTTCCACTTACGCCTTCCAGAATTGAGAGAAATAATGCAACATCCTCTCTGGCCAGGAAGTGCAAGTGTCATAGTGGGAATGCCACCTGTAGTCTCAGTTTTTATCTTCAGAAACTGGTTTTCACATCAGATCGAATCGTGTCATTCGGGAGCACGAGATTTCGCCAAGAACCCAGGTTGTAGGTCTTTGGTGGAAGCAGTCCTCTTTGTTTTCCTTTGATGCACAGTTTACCGTTAAAGTGCAGCCAATACAATTATGCAGGTTTGTCATCATTCGCTCGCTCCAAGTTTGGAAAACTATCCATGTGGATCCTAGAACGTGTCGTTGTTTTGTTAATCAAATGGACACAAGCTGCACACACATATTTTTGTCTTCAGATGCTTCGAGACAGATTTTTGTACAATTGGAGTGCACATCAAAAGCATCTATCTCGGGGATTTAAGAGTTCGAGGTGCATCTTAGACAGACATGGCAAATTCTATCAGTTGACTTGACACTTCCGTAAGGTCCACGTTTTGACCTTCTTAGCTGTCTCCTGAAATCTGAAACCCGGTAAGGGGGTAAAAATCCTAACTATGGCTTCCTTCCGAAGGAAAGTAAAACCGTGGGTCCCATATCGTAGATTTACAGCACGTAAAAGAACCTCAAAACTGAAAGAAGAGGCCTTTGAGCAGAATTTTTCCTATGCTTCACACTCTGAATTGGTTGGGTCCTAAAACTTGGTGACCATGGGCTGGTGACCCATGTTGAGCAGAAAAGTAGCATTACGATTAGATTAGTATCGCGTGAAAAAGTAATCATAAAATAATTAAACTATTTGTTTCATCCTTTTCTTCCCTGAGTCCATATACTTAGTGTTAAAGAATGTTCACTGGTTGGTATAAATAAACGTGTTGGATGACACCTTTCTTGCTTTTTTCAGTCAGAAATTCAAATACACACTACACCTTTTCACCAATAAGCAGCCATTAGGCAGAATTATGCCAATCGTGTTCTGGGCATGAAGCACATTCTATACACGCATATGGATAGGCTATTATGATGCAATCTCTAAACGAATTTAGTACAGAAATTTTCTAAAAAAATTGCCTACTCTTAATAACAGGTACGTATTGCAGTAGCTAAGAATTCTTTCGTGTTAAAGAGTATCTCTTCAAAAGCAGTATGGTAAGAGACCCACGTGTGTTTGTTTTCTTTGGTATTAAACAAATATCACTTTGATTTCTGAACTGTAAACGTTACAGGGAGTCAAGATAGCGACATCGCTATCAAGTTTAACGTCATGGTCTTCACCCTGCATTATGATAAGCTGTGCAGTCCATTTTAAGGCTTATGTGCTTGCTACAATTTAAAACCTGTAAGTTTTTGTATTAATTACACCAAATAGGGTGTAATACTTTTGGAAGTTTCTGGTTCAAATCCCTTGGAGGCTACCCAATCTGAGCTTGAGCTTTTTCGTGATTTCCCGTTATCGTTCAGGCCAACTCGAGTCAGTCTGCTGGGGGTGGAAATGGAGGGAAAGTTTGCTCACATCACGCCCAGTAAATACAAATGTTTTCATTCGTTATTTTATACAGTTCAGCAAAGGACAGTCATCGAAGTCACTCTTTCATGGCAAAAATTTTAATCATGCACCAAAGTAAATCGAATTTTTATATGAATAAAATTTCAATTTGTGCTAAAAATTTACCTACAACGCCATTACTCCTCTTGTCAATGCCAAACAAGCTGACAAATATTACAGTATAGCTTTACTAGAATACTTAAAAACAACATGTTTGAGGAGGCATGTACAGTAAAAATTAACCTATTCAACTCTATTGCTATTACATGTAATTTATAGTACCTAACCGAGTGCATTTGTGCATTTATTACTTTTTAAAAGAAGGGCATGCTGTTCGGACTAGTTAAAAGATTACCTTGCAGATAGGCTGTAATTTGCGATCTTTCAGTGAGGGTGAGTTTGTGATCGAGATTTAAATTCTAACAGCCAAAGCAGTGTGTCCAGAACAAGTGAACGATTAACTTAACATCTTCTTCAAGTATACGATAGGTAAATGACCTAGTTAAAGATGGTTAAATGATGTTAAACGTTCATTAGCAAACAGGATTTTATGGTATTTCACGATAGATGACAACATGGACATTAATGTCACCTTTCAAGTTGCTATTGTTATCAAAGTTGTAAAAAGTGGTATTGGTGTAATGGCATAACTGAAAGTTATAGTGCCAATGAAGCAAACTAGCACCGGTTTGGACATATTTGCAAGCGTCGAAGAGACAATACAGCAGCTCAAATTTGAAGTAGAACACTCCGAAACAAATTGAAATAAACGAAAGATCAAAGTGTTCTTCTGGCTTTGCAGCATAAACATTTGGCGCAAAGAAAATTAAACTTCGAACTGTCATAATGCGTGTTAAAACTTCTCTATTTTTTCAGCTCAAGTGAACTGAATCACAGGCAAGTTCAGGAGTTTCTTTATGACAATGAAATTAATTATACTGATATTTTTTATCATACAGAACTGCGGTGTTTAAGTATATACTTTTATGCTACGAGGAAAGAAATAGCCCTGCATATTAAACCATTAAAGGAAGTTAATAATGGAAAACGGATACGATATTTGCTCACTGGCTTCCATATCGATTTCTCATCACAAGGCAGAGATCCTACAATTGTTCACCTCTTTAACTGTATCAAAGCTTTTAAGCGGAAATCACTGATGTGGGAAAGTCACGTCTTAAAAAAAGACATAACATTTTCTTAGTTTGACTGCAGTGATGTGTCTAGTTTCAAATTATTCCGATTCAACGCTAGAGGAATATATAGAGTTTTTAATAGAACTAAATGAGGAATTTGAGAATAGGCTCCAAGATATTGAAGTATTAGAAAAGTACCAGATAGGTTCATAAGTTTCCGGCCTAACCATTTGTACGTATGACAAATACAAAAACTATTTTTCACATTTTCAATATAGTTAACCTTTATTGTAATACACTTCTCACATCTTTGAATTAACATTTAATCTCCCCCACCCAAAATAGTCACAAGTTTTGTCTGCAAAATGGGCATAAACAGCGTCCATGACTTCTTCGACGCACTTAAATTTCCTTCCTCGAAGGTCCTTCTTGAGTTTTTAGAAGAGGAAATAGTCACTGGAAGCTAGATCTGGGCTGTAGGGTGGACGGTCGATCTCCTTGAAGCCACGTTTCTTCACAGCTTCCTTTGCAACAAGAGCTGTGTGTACAGGCGCGTTGTCATGAAGAATGCGCACACCACCATTCAGCTTTCCTAGCCTTTTTTTTTATGGAAGCACGTAGTCTGTGCAGTAGGCCAGCATAGTACTGTGGCATAGTACCATTTACTGTGGCGTTCCTCTCCTTGAAGTCAATGAAGAGTATTGCTTCACAGTCCCAAAAGATTGTGGACATGATCTTCTTGGTTGACTGAGTAACCTTAGCCTTAAGAGGCGGTGCTTCGCCAGGTTTACGTCACTCCATTGATTCTCTTTTGGACAAGGGATCATAGTAGAGGACAATGGTTTCATCTGCTGTAACAATGGTTTGCAGAACTTCTTTCTCGTTGCCACGGCAGAGCTCCAAAATGCCTGACAACAGAAGACTCGTTGTTGCTTTTGGACTGAGGAAAGAAGTCTAGGAACCCATCTTGCACTAACCTTATTCCTGTTTAAATGTTCATGAATAATTCAAAGGACTGTTGTTTTAGAAAGGCTCAACCTTGCTGCTATTTCTGTAACTTTGAGCCGCCGGTCCTCCATAATTTCTCCTTCCACAAGGGCGATGTTTTCAGGAGTGAGCACCTCCAAGGGCCGACCTGCACACTCTTCATCTACAATGCTTTCTCGACCCATTCGAAAAAGTTTGGCCCATTCTTTTACGGTAGAATATGAGGGCGGATATACACCGTTCAATCGCTGTTTAATTTCATTTGAAGTAAGTCCTTTTTTTGTGAAGATCTCGATACTCCATTCTGAACATGTCACAGTCTTCTACACATAACCTTCTTTATGAAACTATAGCTGAACAACTGAACACAGTGGAGCGGAAGTTACAGCTGTAATTATTTAATTAACAGATAAGGTATGGCATCAGATAAGAATTTTGTGAAGGCGATAATCCTTATCGGCGAGGCCGGAAACTTATGGATCTACCCTCATATTTGCTGGTGTTTGCTACACCATATTCAGTGGATGTGATAACTATTAAACCGGAACTGCAACTGGATCTCATACAGTTGCATGCGATACTGAAATGAAAGACAAGGTTCAAAAAACAAATAGTTTCAGTTTTATATTATTTTCACAGAAGAGATTACCTAGATTGCACAAATCTAATGAAAATATTAAGAATGGTCGGGTCCGAATGATTGTGCGAACAGCGTTTTTATTAATGGAGATTAATACAGCCAAGCACAATAGGCTACTCAGCAAAACCTGACTTGCCAAAATGCAAACGATAATATCAAATATTAAAATTGTCACAACCAATCTCAGTGGATTCCAGTTGGGCTTATCCAGGCCAACAATGGGGAAGAAGGTAAAAAGGAATTTTGATACAGTCTTATTAAGGAATTTTCCCTCCCATGATACTAGAACTGTCTATTAGAATAATGTGCAATAAAGAGTGGAATATGAGCAAGGGATGTTCCCTTTACCTTGGACAATAAAGTGGAGACACGAAATGACAATGAGGGCCAATGACCGGGGTCTCAGGACAAAACTCTAAATCCTGACCTGTTCCTTCTCTCGGTCTAGCGTGTTGCGTCTCTTCTCTAGCGTTTCTCTAGAGCAGGTCTTATTACCCGTAATAACCGGAAATGACAGTGTTAGCTCCGCACCCCCGGTGAGAGGTTAATCGGTTTGTTCTCATTCTTAACCTAGACACCCAATAATTTCAAAGGTAAAGATTGACATCATTCAACCATTAAGAACACACTCTTGCTCTAGGATGTAAATGTTTTAAAACATGCTTTATGTTACCAGAGTTTTCACAGAATAATATTAACAAACAGTTTTATGGGAACTGCACTCATTTCCTTGTGCGCGTGTAGCAAACAGGACGTGGTTGGCGAGTTGCTAAGTAGCTGTAAGAGTTCCATTGCCACTTGTAAACATTATAAAGAAATCAAACATGTCTCCATAAACTACATTTAATTATCTCCCTTAATTTGTGACTTTTTGCATCTGAGCACACACATCTTTCACCATCTTGCAAAATCGCTGTCCTCAGCCAGGAAAAAAAGTTCAAACACCAAGGTATAGAGGGAGGAGCAAAATATTCAAACTAATAAACATAAAAATGGACCACCTACAAATATATAAGCATTGGCGCTCAAAATAAAGTAATATACAATAAAACCTACAATTATACTAAAGGTGCCGAAAAATGTATACACACTTTCAAGGTGGATATCTATTTAATATATTTCAAAGTTGGACCGAAAAACACAGTAATGTGTGGTATTATGTCCAACAGATGTGACTAGCATTACGTTGTGCTAACGATGATGCTACAACAAAATGGAGCGGAAAGCAATTTTTAAGTGGTATTGGAAAACCGAGATTGTTAAAGTTCAAAGTCGATGAAGACAAAACAGAACCGCCAACGCGAGTAACAATTGCACCATTCGAGACAAATTTGAGACTCCTGGTAATGTATACGATGTTCACAAGGGCACATCTGGGAGACTTCGCACAACAACAAGCCCCACGTCCTCGGCTAAGATTTTGGAACGTTCTGAGCACTCACGTGTGTATCTAGATGACAAGCTTCCAAGGCACTGGACATGACGAAGAGGTCCGATTGAGTTTTCAATGTTGATTTCAATGGCGGAAAAAATCTGACAATATCCTCTTTGGAATATATTTTTCGGTCTGTCTTTCCAAGGCCTTTAACAGAAATGATGATAGACTAATCGGTCGATAGCCTTAGATTTTGTGTAATTATTACGACCGCACTTAGGAATAAACACTACTATGATAGTTCTCCAGGTCTAAAGAATGCAGCTAAAGGCCACACCGGCCCGGAAGAGGTGGTAGAGGAGGATGTGAAGCGAATCAGGTCCTTTCTGTAGCATGCAGAATGCACCTACACCTTAAATGGGTTAAATGTATTAACTGCCCATTTAACACTATTGGTAGTGACATCTCCACTTGCAAATTTCCAGTCCTTATGCGATGCTCTTGATCTGGAGTTTTCTCAGTGGCTTGTGGTTTCACAGGTCTTGTCATCATACATGCTCCCGAGAACGTGTGCCTCAAAGAGAACTTTAAGTGTTTCTTCAGTCAAACATGTAAAACCACCTTTAGGTTTGATATTATTCCTACAGGGTTTGTGAGATTATGGGCCTGGCTACCCCTGACAGGCAGATACTTCCTGACAGAAGGCTTGTCAAGAAGATCTTTTGACCTTATGCACCTTTTGTTGTAGTCTGCGAGAGCTGTAAGATACTGCCTTCAAGGTTTTTGCCTTGTTAAAGAGATGTATTCCGCCTCTCTTTTGTTCAAGGCCTAAGTCCACCATGTTACTTTCTTGAATTTTAACCGTGATTAAATGGGGCAATTATCACGATAATTGTCAAGTATAGTCTTTGAATAGAATTGGCTACCTTGTCAATATCATCAAAAGATCTAATCCTATCAATGTGCCCAATCCTACTTGAGATATCCTGCATTTAGGGTTCCCATCGGGTTCTCTTGAGATTCCTATAGAGATTAGCTCCTTTAACTACATTAACATTAAATTATAATCCGAAAATGATGATTCATCCAATCGATAATCTGAGTATAATGCACTCAGTACAAAAGATAATGACAATAACTTACTGTCTCATAAGAGTAGAAAATTTAGGCTTGTTACCAATATCAAGTACGTATAGATTGCTAGGAAGCAGAAAGTCTACAAGGTTCTTACCTCTTTTGTTTTTACTGTCCCAGATTTCACGATAAGAGTTGGCGTCACACACACACACACACACACACACACACACACAAAAGGTATGTACCCCTCTCTAAGTGCAGTGTGCAGCCAAATGTTCTTCCCTGGTGTTGGGTTATTTCCATTGTATGGGTGATAAACAAAGCGCAATAATAGGTCTTTCTTCCCTCCCCTTACATCGCAGTCGATTTTCATAGTGTTGATGTCACTAGAAAAAATTCTAGAGTTGAATTCCATACAGCTTCTAAGACGATTGTCCTTGTTATAACGTACCAACTTACCTTTACATTCCCTTAGCCCTTTGATTCGGCCCCTATTAATCCGGGATTCTTGACTAAGGGCTAGGTCCATTCTTTCCTCATTGAAAGTTTTACAGGAGGCAGTCGAGGCCATCTTCTTATGTTGAAGTTTGATCTGGAGGACTTTTAGGAATGTCTTAGTTAGAATCACAATTATAATTCTACCGATGTCCAAAAGGGCTCTCTTACCCAGATCTTTAATGTCCTTCGTAACCCCTCGAAGGGTTAGTACCCAATTCCATGTCTGAGGCTTGCTCCAGAAGAACTTCCTTGTCGAGGGAAGTGGATGTTATCGCTTAGGATTCGCTAGTGTGATCCTGAGAAATAGGTTTCCGCAGTAGTCCCACTAGAAGCTAGGGATTTGTGATGTCGGAGCCGCGCATGCCTGGGTAAGGCTTTTACTCTGGAGTTTGCCTGGTGTCCAGAGGCCCCCGTTTGAGACACATTAGCCCTGTATCATACACCCCCTCAGCGGGTCGCACTACATTTTAGGTTTGTCCTTATTCCGGTAAACCCCTCCTTTGTCTGGTATTTCCCTAAGGCTTCTCCGATATGACTGACTCTTTCAGTGATTACCATCTGTAATACAGCCCACAAGATCACGGATGCACGAAAGCCCCTTCCCCACCAACATGAGCGTCAGGCGGCTTCTAGGGGATGGGATCAACACAATACAAATATTTGAAGAAATTATTGCCTTCCAAAACCACACAGTACTGATAACAGCACAACAGGACGTTGATACAGATATTGTTGCCATATGGAAACAGTGCCAGAGGCTCCATATCACCTTCAATGACTTTTTAAAAAGATAATTGCAGTCCAATTATCGCTGCCATTGTCACTTTTGTAGATGAAAATGCACGCTTTTTCATTGCCTTTTTCTTCACCAGACTCTGGAAGGAATGTCATGGATATACAACAGAGTTTGTACTATCTCTGTTCAAAAATATTCATCTGAATGTTCAGAAAATTGGAAACTTTTGGAAAGATGCTGTATTCATGTTTGAATAAGCTATGTAGTTTCCACTCTTCAAGAATTATACTATTAAGCTCCCTATTGGGTCATTTTCTTGACTGCGGTTTTTTCTTCATGTTTTAAGGTGAATACCTGGAAAACTTAGGCCACTAAGTCCCCTGAAGTATAATCGATTCTCGAGATAACGTAGTCGCGCCTTCCAGGCATTCCAAATTCAGAAGCCTGCTAAACTCTAGCTAGGCATCCATAAGTCCGAATGTACGGTGATGGCGTTGAAAAAAGCTACAAACTGAAAAAATTGTACTTGGCATCCAACTGTTAACTTGAAAGCATAAAACACCACAACCAACTTATCACTTTAAACTTAAAACAGTAGACTGATATACAACAAATAATAATTAATTAATTAATTAATTATTAACTGTTAATACGTATTTATTTGTTACATTTTTAATTTTAGTTCGCAGAGTTGTTACTTTTTCAAATTACATAGAGCAATAAATAAAAAACTTGTTCTTGAGCTTAGAGGTCCCCAAAATTCTGAGGCTCTGAGCCGAGGCTCCACAGGCTCCACCCTGAATCAGGCCCTGGCGAAGTACTTAATGAACTCAAAATATTTATGAAGGTCTTTCTAGGAGGGCTGAACTCATTGTTTGCAGAGCATTCCTTTATAAAATGAAATCTCCGCAAAACATTCTTTGGAACAAACAATTATCTCTTATTTACGACAACTACAGAAGCAGAAACAAGCAAAAATAAGAAAATAGTCACACAAAAGGCGAAAATACTAAAGAAGCAGAAAGTACGAAAAGGGGTGATAAATAAAACCTCCCCATAATGTTAATTATTCACGAATATCATTTCTGCACATTTATACTGTTATATGTTGTGCCAAGAATATCGAAATTTGAAAGTAGCAATTACCCATTATTTTTTATAAATATTGTAACACTGCCGTCTAGCCGATTTTCATAATTCTAGAGGAATTAAACAGAGAAAACAAACTTTAATCTAGAGGAACACCAGAATGACGCAAATGAACAGCTTTAAATTATATATTGTCCCGATTTTGCATATAAAAGTGCTGGTTAATCGATACTATTATTCGTTCTCCTTTGTACCCGTTTCATCACGTGGGGATCACCTTATGTTTTAATCCTACGCCGATTGACTGATACTTCCCTGGTTTGAACGGACGCGAGGGGTAGCCAGCTCTCTGCGTGCGGGCTGGAGAATCATTCCCACTTAAGCTTTTCTATTGACAGCATGCAGCCAAGAAGTTCCGAGGATTGAGAGTAACTTTCGGTCTCTTAATTAAAAACGATTTCATGCAGTTTCTTGGTAGTTAACTGTGACCCAGATAATGCTTTGTAAACGAGTTGCAGTTTTAAGGACCATAGATAGACAAAGTTATGCTGTGTGAGTATTTTAAAGCATTTTAAATGTAACCATGTTTATGAACTGAGCCATTGGATTGTCCTTATATTCACTAAAATAGAGAGAAATGACAGGAAGTTCAGACATTGCTTGTGTTTTTTTGAAAAAGTTCATATATGTTCAATAAATCACAAACATGTTACTGTTCAAAATCAATTACAATATACTAAGAAAATGTACACAAACAACAATACACCATATACCGAATAATTGAATGTTACATCGATTTTCAGCCTCTCAGAAGGCTTGCTTCCATACCAGACACCGGGACAGAAATCTTTACCATCACATTGCGCCAGCCTCACCTTCGCCTGACACTTTCGACCCTTTAACAGAACCAAGGCAATGAAATGGGAGATCTGAAATTTCGAGGAATATAAATATCTATCCCAGCTTTCGCCTAAATGACATGAGGAAACCTGAAAACACAAAGTTCGGATGGCCTGCCTAACGGAAATTGTATCGAATGCAAACAGCAGTCTAGCAGTTCAGGCCATACTACGGAACAGACACGAGACGTACCTCGGACATCTTCAGTATAACCGCAAATGCTTTTTCTTTCTCTACCCCCTCTGAACTATGATGGTCTTAACCGTTGTCGACGACAGAGGTCGTGAGGGAGACGGGGAGACGCTGATCCCTGCATCCTTGTTATCGGCAAGGATATGTTTTCGATCCGCATGCTTTCACTCATTCCGTTTTGCTTCGCTGCATAGCACAGTCGTGACATTGTATTTACTGACAGTTACCAATAATAAAAAAGGTGCTCTGCCATAAATCCGGGCTCTACTAATCGCTCTTTAATGCCATCATAGTTCCCGTGTCTGGTGGTTAGGGCAAGATGCGCTGTTTAGGTTAAGGTTTCCTCATCTATCGACCGTATAGTATTTTGTCCGGTCGCATATATTTCCAATTCAAGTTGCATGAACTATACTTTCGGATTTGGTTTCTGAAATGGTGGCACTTTCATATCTATTCGTAAAACCAATTCCTGCATTGCGCGATTTACGAAATCTTTACTCGATGTCTACAAATCACGTAGGGGCAGATCAATTACTAAATATTTTCAGAAGGCGAAACCGTTTAATTCCTTTAATAACAACAGAATGTTTAAACAGGCTATGTATATATATATGATCAGCAGAGGCATAGGCAGAATTTTTTTCGGGGGGGGGGGGGTCAAGATGAGTGATCAAGTTAATGTAGCAATAACAACTGAACTGTGTAAATCATATATAATTTTAGCTTATATATAAGATATATTTGCTAAAATTAGGAAACAGTGATGAATTTAGAACATGCACTGTAAAATACTGAACATTCTAGCGCGAAAAGCACTTCTCCGAATGCGGAATTGTAGTATTTCGAGATCATTGTCATTGGCCATGCCTAACATGTGCATTGGATTAACTAACATTAGCTTACCACATATTGGTATTGGCGCTAAAGTTAAACTCAAAATTAATTTCATTGCGCTCTTGATAATTGTCAAGGACAACGACAAAAGTAATTTTTAAAAAAGTTCTAATGTCATTTCGGGAGAGGATTATCCTCCAGTCACCCCTCTGGCTAAGCCCTTGATCATGGGCAATCTTTGTCACTGTCATCTGGAATACAAGCAAAACAAATAAATAATACATGTTCATTGTTCACATTCTGTTCGTTGGTTGTAGCTTTTATTTAAGTGTGCTTGAGGACATACACATCCGGATATATATTTTTTTTATTTAATTTCTTTAAAGTACCTCAATCTGGGTGTCTATATCCGCTTTTCGAGTTTACACTTAAATTTCAAAAACTTCCATGCTGAATTTTGGGGATAAAATATGTCATTTGCGCAAAGACATGTGGATGCCCTTAATGTCTTTTGATATTTTTACATCAATTTCTCTGACATACATAAATTAAAAAGTGGATGGGCAAAGTCATCTCCGTTTGAATAACCTTACCCATTATTTTTCAAGCAAAGAATCCATTTCTGGGCCATAACACACTTCTGGTGTGTTACATAAACCAAGATAAAAAATGGAAACATGCTTTCCCCCCCCCCCAAATTACGCCTATTATGATTTTAATCCCCCCCCCCCGCAGAGTTTTTTCTAAACTTCAAAACACGTGAATGAAGCACTTCAATAAGCATGAAAGCACAATTAAAATTGAAACATGCAAAAACCACTTCAAAAAAGAATAATAAGTCTTGTGGAAAATAGAAAGCCTCCCTTCTTTCTTGAGTTGTGTTGGCTTGACTATGACACCCAGGAGCTGCACACTTGCCTCTTCCGGTGTACTTGGAAATCTTAAAAGTTTATCCTTTGTCACAAGTTCTCAGAAAAGAGACTTCTAAGTCTCCATCGTTACATAGTTCAAGATCTCGGCCATATAATTCTCGATTGATTTCTTCCTCATACATTCCACGATAACAACATCTCCAAAATTGTATGTAATATTGGGTGGGTCCATAGACGGTTAGGTGAAAATGTTGCTCCCTTTTCTTCCTCTTTGCTGTCTGTCTCATACCCAGTTGTGTAAGGACCAGAAATCGCACTAGAATACCGTTCCTGATCCTCACTACTGCTCTCCACAATTGTTCGCTTCCTTTTTTGAGCTTTGGAAGTAGATTGTTGGATCATTTTTAACATTTGAAAGGCTGGGCTTTCATTATTGGAGGTTAAATCGGAGTTGAGACTGCTCTTCCTGGAGAGGTGTGCAACTCCTTCCTCCTACCAACTCCTCGAGAGATATCAGGTCGCCGGCAAGCATAAAATATGAGAGGAGTTTGTTACTAACTCATATCTTCATATCTGGTAGTTGTCCCCCCTACAGAGGTTCATTTGAAATTCTCTTTAAAACCTCTTGTCCATTAACGGAATAATGGCACACTTTAGGAAACCCGATTGAATGTTTTCAGCTGCATTACTAGTAATTACTTTAAATAATAATTTCAAATTTCGACAAAAGTGCGACAATCTCAGTGATCTGCTCGTACGATTTTGCCAAGAATTTTCCTTGTAATTTGATATTCCTGACTCTTCTTGATAGACAAGCCCACTCTTATATCTTCAATGGCAGACTGGAGGACGTCATTAGAATAGCTTCTATTGGTACGATAACCTAGCTTCCCCATATAGTTCTGCACCATAACTTAAAACAAGTGATGGCAGATATTAATACTCAATAATGAATGATTTTAGTGATTTACAATCAACAAACAAGGTGAGCAAAGAACCTCGTTTTTATGACGGAACACGAGGAGACTTTGCTTACCAGTCATTTTCATTTTAATTTATACATAAAAAATAAAACAAAAACAAGTCGTTAACACTATTGTACACCAAAATAAATAATATAACCACTTCAACGTACCTTTTGTTAGTTATGTAACGCTGCACAATCAAAAGTTTAATGGCACTCAACATTTCTTATAACAATATAACCTGTTTTGATTGATCAACAATACATTGCGCGACAAAATATCAGTGATGCCAAGGTTACAGCCAAAAAGATTGAACCAAGTGCATGGAGTGCCTCTTGTGGCCCTTAAATGAATTATTTTGGAGAACTGAAAAATGTTTGTAAAAAGAGGGCAGGGTCACTCGGGGGCAAAGAATCCGGTTGACGGTACTTAACAAAATGTTCTAAGTAGATCATCAGCATCCGCATGTCGACTGTGGTCACTTGATTATCTCATGCTACATAATTAAATTTAAGTGGTAATGCACACTAATTTTGAAAAATCCAGTAAAATAATATAAAAGCGTTATACCTTTGAGTGGTTCCTATGTATTCCGGCTAACTCCTCTAGCCACGGTTAAGAATTGAAATCAAACAAATGAATGTGTAATGAGCATAGTTTTAGATTACCAATGCGAAATGTGTTATTCCCACTTGCTACCACGTAAAAACGAACACTTTTATTACGTTATCAGTTCCATAGCACTCTCAGGTCGGGAATAGACTTTTAACTTCACAGCTGCCCTGCAGTGGCCAACAAATCTATAACATGTCTAAGGTACATAAGGCGTTTAGACAGAGGAGGAGCGCCTTAATTTCAATATGATGTAAATAAAACTAATTATGATGCAATTAATTGCATTTCTGGATCTATGTGCGTTATTAAATTGAAATTTAGAGTTGTTGGTTGCACTGATATTTAATAAAAATGAAGGCTCAGCAGCGTGTTTAAAGGGAAAACGTGAGTTGTATGTATGTGTGTGTGTGTATGTATTAAATAAAACAAATGCGGAATTGAAGGTCACAGAAGGGTGTGTGAAAATGCTGTTACGATTATAGAAAAAGTGAGTTTTAAAGATCGGTCAAATGAAGCATAAAGAAAAGCAGAAAGTTCGTAGGAGAAGAAAACCAAATGCCTTAATCAGCCATCGTTGTACTAACCTAATCTGAAAGCAGAATGAAGTTTTGGTAAAAATGCAATATAAATTATTGCAGATAATATGATGACATAATTTTTCGGTTTGGGAGCTGTAAGAGATTCATGGTTACATTTTAGTCCATAGAGAATACTCATTACTTAATGTTTGTAAATGTTTTGCTTTGGAATGGATTAAAGTGCATGCTTGTAGTAAATGCTACATAAAATGAGTGTGAATAAAATATTTCGCCCTTTTTGTTTAAAGATTTGAGGATATATAACCTCCAAACAGGAGTGTTCCAAAGATGGTGCCTTCTCCAGTGCCAGTTCCCCCAATAAAAACAAATTATGCAGATACATTTTGGTGCACCTATGCTGTCTCAGTCATTGCTGCAAGTATAGCAGAATTAGGTAAGTGTCATAATCCAGGCTGAACCGTGATTAAAGTAATATAGTCTATAATATTTACATCACTCACCTACATATTTACATATTATAAGGTTAAGCAAATGATCACAATCATAACTTCCAGTAATATTTTCTTAACCTTCAAATTTGTACTGTTGTGTGCATATTATTGTAATATGCCATACTTACTATAGAGGATTAAATTATTAATTCTCTATTAGATATTATGTGTACGCATAAACATGTTTAAATATTTTGGACAAAAGAGAACTTAAATGTCATTCATCTGTCAAGGTGTTTATTAAGCGCATTCCCAAGGGAATTCAGTGTGGTGGTTCCATTTCAGCTGTGATTATGCAAGCTGTATATCAAGGATATGGGGATTAAGAATTTATAATGTTTTGTTGATTTTTTGCAAAGTGATAGAAAGCTAACTGCAGGAGTGAACAGCGATAAACTTAATTCTGAAATTAATTTTATTTCAGAGGTGATCATTCAGAGAAGAAAAATGCAGTGAGATCCTATGAAACTCCAATTCATAGCTCCACAACTATAATAATAAGTTCTCTGTTTTGGCGAATGCAGTTCCTAATGAACCTGAAATGTTGATAAGCAGTGGGCATAATAATAATAATAATAATAATAATAATAATAATAATAATAATAATAGTAGTAGTAGTAGTAGTAGTAGTAATGATAATAATAATAATAATAATAATAATAATAATAATAATAATAATAATAATAATAATAATAATAATAATAATAAAGTGTTATTTCTTGGTATGTGTACTAGGGAAATGGGAGCCCTGATCCAGAATGCACTTGGAATATTTTGATGTACAGTGTACTAGTAAGCCATTGCTAAGCTTGACAATGTAACTGCAGATTTAAAGGGCCCTAAGTTTGGCATTTATAAAGAAAGATCATGTCTTCATTGGAGGTATGAGTATTAGTTTAGATGCAGATTCAAAGCATCTATTGGAAAGGATCTGAAATACATTGCCAAGGTAAGCACTCACATGAATGTGAAGTTTCTTGAATCCTTTCAGAGGTACGACAAATCTTGCATTGCCAAAATGTTCCAGTTTTGAAGAACAAGTTGTGCTATTTAATCATGTTAATATTTTACAATATTTACATTCCAGATTTAAAAAGATGTCATAAACTACATATGTTGTAAAATACTTGGTAACGCATGACTGAAGCTAAAAGGAGATATTTTTCTCAGATTATAAATCTGAAAACAAAATGGAAATGATATGGAAAATAATATAAACTGAATCAGGTAGAGCTAATGAGAATAATATCTCTCCAGCAGTTCCTGGTGACATTGATGATTAAATACACTGCCAATGCATTCAATTCATATTTCTTAAACTACAACTGAGGGGAGAACACCCAGAATTGTTTTGAATATTACTGCACTTGGTCTGCTCTAGAAAGCATATCCAGATATTCAATGTGAATTAAAAGTAAATATCACAACCCCATTAGAAACTGAACAAATTATGTCAATATTAATTCAATTTGGAATTGAAACACACGTTAATAATCTGTTCTATGTCAAGTAAGGGAAACCATAAAGAGTGCTCTAAATGTTTTGACTCAGAAGAGATTATGAACAAATTATTATGTCATTAAAGAGCAAAAACTAACCTGGTTGGGTTGGGATAAGCACCATATTGTTAAAATAGTGTCCTCATGAATTAAGCGAGCCTCTCAGCAACACTTATAATCATTCATTCTTAACAGAGATATTTTCAGAGAATGAAGCAGGCTCTAATTAAGTCTTAATACAAAAAAGGTGCCCTCCAGTTACAGACCTATTTAACTCATAACAGCATGTATAATCACATATTTTGATTCACTCTTGTTGATATTATATCAGTGTATCAATTTGGGTGTAGAAGGGGATTATTAACTATCAATGTCACACTGAAATATTATCTATTCTAGAGTAATTTGACTAAGACTTTTAATAGTATAAATCAGTGGTTCTCAACCAGGACTCATTTTGAAGGATATTAAGCATAATGGGATTCATAAATTAAATTAGTACATAAGTAAAAATTACTTCATTTAAGCAATAATAAAATTTTATTAAAATTTTAGCATTTCTGTGAATTCCTTGCTCCATCTGGAGATTTTGCAACCCACTAAAAGCTGCCTCAGGGCCCATCAGTGTGTTGGGACCCATAGGCTGAGAAATGCATAAACCATGAACTGCTGTTACAGAAATTTAAATTCTATGGCATTGACAAACAATTTTTAAATTAGTTCAAGTTAAAAAACTATCATATAATTGATTCATTAAACTTTGACAAAACAAATTTTATTAATTTAGAAGTAAAAACAAGTAGGCACCACAATTAACTATTAGTTAGACTAATTTCATCATAAGGAAAGTTCCTCACACCAAATTTTATTAATTTAGAAGTAAAAACAAGTAGGCACCACAATTAACTATTAGTTAGACTAATTTCATCATAAGGAAAGTTCCTCACACCAAGTTCTTTGAACCAGAAAATGATGAGGAATTAAATGGGAAGAAATATAGAGTGTACAGTTCCAAAGTTCAGCTCTACTTTGCTTTGAGAAGCTTTACATTTGCTTTCATCTCATATTTACAATTACATCTGCATTTTGCAGTGTATCCTTTGTTGAATGTACACTAATAATAATAAATCTAACATCCATCTATGCGAGACCTCATTGCAACAGCCCTCAGTTTATCTGCATAATGAGCCTCCCCCCCCCCAGTTCTTGTATTTCCCTTGTTAGCACTCTTTTTCCATCATATCCTAATTTTCACATCTATTTTAATTATTCTAATCCACTTCTCCCTTACTTTTCCTAAATACTCCCCTATCATCTTGTTTCTCTTTGTCCCCATATCCCTCAGCATTCTGTATGTTATACTTATTTTTTGTAATTTGTCCCATTTTGCTTCCCATACATCCTCCCTCTATCTCTTTACCCCTTCATACTCTAATAAACAATGAAATATTCCTTCAGGCTCTCCACAGATAACACACCCATCCAATTTCTGCTCTAAGACACCTTAAAAACAATGCTCTTGCTTGCATCCAAGCCAGCCCTTCTCTCCCAAATTTATCACAATAATCTACATATTTCTCTCTTCCCCACTCCTTTTTAATTATTCTATACAATTTTAAAGAACTTTATCTCCAAAACTAGTCCAAGTCGCTTGCCTCTCTATATCTTCAATTCTTTGCTGTACTTCCAAAACCCTTTTCCACTTTTATCACCAAACTCCCAAAGTTCCCCCATCCCAATTTCTTATAATATTTCCTGCATTTCTCCCGTCCAGCTGTTATCTCTTATTTTTCCCTTTTGATATGTCATACATTGTTTTAGAATATTGTGGTCTCCTAATTTCTCAACCCTATACCAATATTTTAAAATTGTCTCCACCACCACACCCTTCCTCCCTAATGCAGCTACTTCAATTGCTCTTCTCAATCCTCTTCTAGATATAGATGTGAATACTAAATGTAAACAATAGGGATTGAAAACTAATGAAAACAAATCAAAGATCTTGGTTTTTAAAAGTGATTATAAGTTGAAAAATAGCAGTTAAATGGAAGGGAAATAGAGGTATTAAGGAAAAGTAATTATCTAGGGACAAATTTAAGCTCTAATGAAAGTTGGAATGAGCAGAAAAAAATAGCAAAACGAAAAAGCAGCTATGCATATTATAAGGGATATTTAAGGAATATTCCTGATATTATAGTGAAGAATATACATAATCATGGTAGAAGCTACTAAAATGTTGTATGGGGCAGAAATTTGGGGTGTAGAGGATGCATGGAATGTGATAAGATCTACGTAGGAAAAGCTAAGAGCAATGTGTTGGGGACACATCTAAAAGAACATATGAGAAATGTAAAATACAAACAAATAGAAAGATCAGCGGTAGCATATCACTTTTTGACCAAAAATCATGATATAAAAAAGAAGTTGAATTATTGAGAACTGTACAGGGACCAGTAGAACTGGATATTTGGGAAAAGATATACATCTATAAACATAGGATCATTTGATGAATTTTGACATTTTGAAAGAAGAAAATATAAATTTTAAGTTCATAAAAGTTTCACCAGAGCAGAACATTGCTTCTGATACTGCGTAACAACAACCTTTCACACCAGTTGTCCATGGCCGAATATCTTTGAAACCGATTCCAGATATTTTTAAGGTTAGTGAAGCATGAAGATTTAATCAATTTAAAAGTGTACTTAACTTACAACCTTGTTGCAAACCAATCTTTTGTTCCATAATCTCTGTAATCCATTTCCTGTATACAAAATTTAACTCCATCATACAACTTTTGCACCTCTGCAATAAGCCCTTCACTTACTCCTTTCCACCTCATTTATGCACAAGTATGTCTCTTCTTATTGTATAGAATATATTTTCAAAATCTGCAAAGAACAGTACACTCTTATTTCTTGGGTACTTATTTTCTATAGTTTGAATTTCATTATGTTATCATCAGTGGCCCTTCTACCTATTCTAATCCTGCCTGTGTCCACATAACTTCCCTTCTACCTCTAATCATTCCTGTAATCTATGTGCCAATATGCTGGTATAAATTTTACCTATAATTGATAACAAACTAATTTCTCTATAATTCCCTGGGTTATTCACATCATCTTTTCTTATACAATGGTACCACCATACTTATTTTTCAGTTTTCAGGTGCTACCTTTATCTTTTAACTTTATTAAACATTTTTGTCGATATACTTGGACCTTCACTCCACTTATCATACATTTTACAAAATTCCTCCTGAATCCCATCTAAATCTGCTGCCTTATTCTTTTTCAAAATTTTAATTTGGTATTCAATCTCATTACCTGTAATTCGCTTATCTAAACACTCAACTCTTTCTATTTCTTTATTTGACATCACCACTCCACTTTTGATGATTGTTGAACCAGCCAAGCATTCAAAATACTTTCTCAATTCAGTTGGTGTTTCCAATTCCATTTTTATTATATACTTTCTTTTCAAAATACCCCATATTTCTTTATTTTTTTATCTTATCATTCAATTTTTGTTGCCATTCTTCCTTTTTCCTCTCTAGTAATTATTTACATCCCCATTTCTTTAACAAAAAATACTCTCTGTCTTTATCATACTCTGTTATTCTCCATCTAGCTAAATCTCTAAATAATTCTTTTCTAGCCTCAAAGCATACCTTGTCAAACCAATGTATACACCTTTTGCCTCTTTATTTGTTCACAAGGAAAATGACAGCTACTAACCACTTCATCAATCACTAAGCTTTTCTTCCACCTCTTCACTGCACGGCACTTAATCAACCACACTTGGACCATTTACATTCATAAATGTAAATTTATCACATAAATCCGCTCCGCTAATGCCATTAACATTGTCAAATTGTTATCTTCACAAAAGTTAATTAATTTAACACCCTCCCTATTACATGTTTTATCACAGCTTCTTCTTATCCTTATTTCTTCTGTCCTCCAATCACAATCACTTTCCAAAATCAGAGATCTTATTTGATTTTCTCCCACCCTAGTATTGAAGTCCCCCATTATAATAAACTCACATATATTATCTCCTTATATCATCCATTCCTTCATTAAAATTGTTGCTGAGCAGTTGGATCACTTTCATCTAACTTTACGAATTTTAGCGTTGATCCTCAAATTTTTGATTTTCACTTTCATTCTTTCTTTTGCAATGTAAGCACCAGAATGATATATATTTTTTTCTGTCCAACAACTTCAAATCTATAGCAGTAGTAGTAGTAATGATGATGATGAGGATAATGATTTTCTTATACTGCACAAGACATTTTTCTTTTTTTGAATGAATTATATTGTTGTAATGATCAAAACTATCTTTAAAGATTCCAAACTAACTATTATCTACTCTGAACACAAATGAAATGAAAATAAATATATGTAAACACCAAACACATACCCATTATTATTTATTCCTCCTACTCGAATTGGTGGCTGGTGTTGTAGTGGTGGTCTCTGCTGGGTATAGTAGAAACTTACTGAGTTCATCCATGGGTGGTACATCAAAATTCATTAGGTTTATCTTATTTTTTAAAATGAAAATCTTTTCCCAAATGAATAGCTCTTTCAGCAGCTTCACCCTTGGTTTAGTATCAGTATGGTTCAAAAGTGAAAGGCTAACAGAACAGAAATCAGGAATTTATGAGATCAAATGTGTAGATTCTGATCAGAGATACATCAGGAAAAATGAAGAGAAATTTGGAAAAAAGAACACTAGGAATATTCGTTTTAAACAGGTTGGTAAATCAGCAGTGGCAGCTCTCTTTTGGGTCAATAATCATGAAATTAAACCAGAAGCAAATCTGCTGAAAGAGCTTCACAACCCAATGGAGCTATCCGCTTGGAAAATTATTTTCATTTTAAAAAGTAAGAAAAACTTAACAAATTTTGATGTTCCGTCCATGAATGAACTCGGCAAGTTCCTACTAGAACCAACAGAGACCGCCACAGAAATACCTTGGGTCCAGCCACCAATTCAAGAGCAGCAGTCGATCAACAGCTAATGATGGGAGCGAGTGCTTTCGAAACATGTTCTAGTTTTATGTAAGATGGAGTTAATGTGAACAAGTTGATTACATTAGTGTAGGATAAATTATTATCCCATTGTGTACAGCTTCGTAAGTACAATTTAATTCATTCATTTCATATTCAAAAAGTGCAAATATAAATCCCATATGATTATCCTTAACAGACTACAATTTGCTGAATGGTAGTATTTATGTAAAATTAATTATAAGTTTGGTCTTACCCATTGCATATTAGGAACAGACAAGGCTTTTTTTTTTTTTTTTCAATGTATTCAGCAGATACATTTGAAATGGAAAAGATGCATTATTGTTATAAATGTCTGCAATCAGTTATCAGAAGAATATGTATACAGAGCTACTTGAAGGTGTTTCAGTTAATATTTGGAGAACTATGATCTTTCAACTTAATGGTGCACCAGCACATTTCAGATTAAATTATTTAAATGAATATTTTCCATTCTGGATTAGGAGAGCAAGTCCTAGTGCTTGGCCTGCATAGTCTCCAAATATGACTCCAGTTGATTTTTGTATCTGGGGTCATATTAAATCAATAATTTATGAGAACCTATCAACACAAAAAAAATAGTTGCTAGATTTATTTTGCTTCTGATGGCCTTTGCAATCAATTGCAGATATTTTGATGAATTAGTAATTATTATGCCTATAAACTTTGTGTGTTGACAATGGTGGTTGTAATTTTGAAAAGTTTTTATCATTTTTTCAAAGTAAAAAATTTTCATAGTAATTGAATAATTTACTGTATAAGCATTGAAATGAAATTAAAACGCTACCTGAAATGCTAACAATAAAGCTAAACATATAGCTAATCGAGTCAAACTACACAATCTTATTTGTTCCACTTGTTTAAATTTAGTACATATTTCACAGACAATTGTCTGCATCATCAGCTAACTGTCAACTTCTGGATAATTTGTTATGTTTTGGGATGTATATTTTGTTCTGGTGGAGGTGTGATAAACTTTACAAATTTAGAAGTTAGAATATGTTAATATTTAGAATATTAAGATAAGACAATTTTTAAAAAAATTCACATATCCATGGGCTATGCAAAAATTTCAACTGAAGAAAAAAGTAGGCATTTACCAAATAAAATGTGCAAATGTGAAAAAGTCTATATTGGAAACAAAGAGAAACATAGGCACATGGTTAAAAGAATACTTCAGGAACATAAAATAACAAATAAATCAGCAGTAGCAAATAATTTCTGGACAAAAAAAACATGATATAGTGAATAAAGCAAAATTATTAAAATCAGTATAAGAACCTACAGCAGCATGGAAGAAAATCTATATTTACAAATACAAAGGCAGTTTAATGAACTTTGACACTCCTGGGGATGAACACACAAACTTTAAGTTCATCACACTTCCATCAGAGCAGAATATACATACCCAAATAATGGCAAATTATCCAGCAATTGACAGTCTGTGAAATATGTACTAAAATTAAACAAGTAAGTGGAGCTAATAAGAGTGTAGTTTGACTCAGTCATACAGTGCCTTAATTATAAAAAGCTATTTTTCATATTGAGATTCTTTTGAACTTCCAGTTTCTTTCATATCATAACATCTCAAAACACACATTTCCAAACATTGCTTCATTATAATTAAATGCTAGCATATCAGAAAATTAGGAATAGTTATTGTGAAACATCCTTTATAAAGACCCTTAAAAACTGTTTTTGTTGCTGAGCTTTGCTTATTTGTTCCAGTGACATATCCTTTGGATCTTACAAAAACACGACTGCAGATTCAAGGGGAGATTGCCGCAGCTCATCATGGTAGTACAAATGTGAGTTTCTAATCCTCCAGGTGCTCAATTCCTAGATTAATAGTACTCCTAGTTCAAAATAATATTGAAAAGCTTTTGTTATATTTATCCTGTCTCATTTCAGTCATAATATTATGTGTAAGAAAACTAACCAAAAAATTAAAAAGTTGTTAATTACAAATGGATATATAAGTAAAGTGATGGTGACCACTGCAGAAGTGAAAGTTAAATGGGATTAACTAGATTGTTAGCATGTCTCATTTTAATTATAAAAGAGTGTATATTTTATGAAAACTGTGAATTAAAAGATACACAAGTAGAACTAAAAGAAATACTGAAATATCATATGGAGGATTTTAAATAACTCTATACCTTCTTCTTAAGTGTTCAAAATGATCAGAGATCAAGTGTAGAATACCAAAATATAAATGGAACATTAGAGAAAATAAAGTATAATTTACCCTTAAGAAAGCAAGCAAGTGATAACTTTCAAAATAATGATATTAATTCAAAACATGTTATAAATTATCATTATGGCACTGAGGTAATACTGATACACTGGTTTTCTTCCTTATAAGAAAATACACACTTAGAATTAAACACAGCTTGCCGATACAGTGCTTTTTCAGTTCCATCTTGTAGAATTATCTGCGCATGAATTGGAGCATCAAATCCCTTTAATATAAAGTTTTCAAGTGCAACAGATTTTGCATATTTTTATGACCTGGTGTGCTTTTCTAGTTTTCCTGTGCTTCTGGTAGCTTTTATAAACTTGTTTAAAGGTACAGAAATAATAAACAATGTGCCATTTTTTGTAAAGCCTCAATATAATTTTTAAATGTATTTCACATTATTTGCTAAAAGCCCCACCCTGATCTTGGTCGAAATACGACCAGTTTTACTTACATTCCAGTTTTGCTGGTACTTAATCTCGCATTCAACACTTTTTACACTTTGACAAGAGTTTTAACTGCACCTCTATTTGGAGGTCAAATGGCAGGGAATCTGCCTACAAAATGCATACGAGTTCAGCATGAGTCTGTTTTGGTGTATCATATATAGTTTTTGTACAGTAAATTTTTCAACTGGCATTTCAGTTATCTAAATTACTAACAGCACTTTAAACATAATTCAAAAGAAGTACACAAGCACACACGTCTTCTAACACTTCAAGCTGTACAAAATAATGACCGGTAACATAGAACCTGCACAGACACCTGAATCTTTACTAATGATTGACCAGAAACGTATGGGCTGGTACAGTACTGAAGGAAAATTATGCATCTAGAATGCTGTTGTTTACTTTGCACTTTACTGGCTTTCTCCTACCCGCTTTCTCATATCAAGCCTTATTCAACTTTCTGTATATTCTTATTAGTAAATTTTATTTTGTGTGTAACTGACTGATTGCTTGAGAAATACATATAGATAAGAGTCACATAACTGAAATACCAATGTTTATAACCTCTTTAGTGAATGGTGAGGTTTTTTTATCCACAATAACCTGATTTAGACATGTTTGTAATGTAGAAAGATCCAAATAGCTACATTCTATAAATGTATTTAAATTAATGGAGTCTAGAATGGATTGAAATTCTGTTGTGTTATTATCTGTATTTATTAAGTTTATGTTTAACTCTCCATATTTAATAATAGATTGTTCTCTGTCTTTTAAAATAGTTTCAAAAATTTTAAAGAATATTCTTATGCATTAGTTAGGTGATCTGCATACATATTAAATTTACAATTAATTTTGTGTCGGGCCTAATACAATGAAACAATGAATTTATTCTTAATTAGCTAGTGAATCAATTTAATACTCTTATGCTCCACTTACCTTTGAATTATACAGAACATGTTTCACAGGGTCTTTGCTCGCATCATTAGCTGTGAGTCGATTGTATACATATGTTACATTTATTCATGAGTTACCCACTTTTATTTCTGTTACATGTGTTGAGAGTATTTTTCTTGATTTAGATAGTATATTTCGTTTTTTATTTTGTGCATAATATTATCTGTTCAAGTATTGCAGATCCTCCATTTTTACAATTTTTGCAACGGGTTTAAGAGAGCTTAAATTTTTTTATTGACATGGCTTTTGTTTCATGTTCTACGAACTAGTGCTCAATGAATCAAAAGTATATCAACATGCTTCCATGTGAGCAAGAGGTCTGGATTTTGATTCCATAAAAAACTGAGATTTGTTGTTTCAGGTTTACCTCACCCTATAAACGACAAATGACTGGGAGGTAACCCAAAATTAAGCCTTCCAACAGTTCCGTTCTTAAAAGAAAAATATTTTCCAATTTATCATTTCATCTCATTTATCATCAGTGTCCACCACCTGTGATGCCAAAGTAATAAAAAAAATGCTCAATACATGAATACATTACTATGCTAATTATTCTAATATAAAAGAAACAGTACATAAAATAAAAAAATCTATCAAGAAAGGAAGCAGTTGCTCATTTTAGACTGGCCACTGGACATGATTGTCTGGTGGAACATCTACACAGATTTGGTTTTATGAATGATAATACATGTAAGATCTGCAATACTGACAAGATTCTAAACAGAGAGCATCTATTGGAATGTATAGAACTGAAGAAAGCTGCAGCTGACTGGAAAATACACAAATTATATTGGCTGGCCAGGGAAAAATTGATGGATCAAAATCCTGCACATTAGATCAACAACACATTACTATGCGCTTGCCATAGGAGCAGAATAAAGGAATAATTTCAAATAAAGGTTCAATACATAATGTTTTTAATGAATTAAATTAAATGAATTTTTAATTACATGATTCAATCTCTCTCTCTCTTAGATTCTTTGTCCCCACATTTATTTTGTTTCAATTTTTTCACAAAAGAATGTTGTGAGAACTGTGTCCTGCATTAATTCTGGAAAGTTTCTTAAAGTGCAAATTCATGTACATAATTCATTCATAGCATATAGTCTTTGTGAAAAATGCCTATTTTAAGTTCCCTTTCTTCAGCCCAATTGTCATTGTCTGTTTCTCCTGTAACCTCATTCATACTATTTTTGTAACAATATGCATGTACATCTTCCATAGTGGCGCATTTATTTCAAAATTCATAACATCTTCAACTTCAACTGGCAGCTTTCCTTGCATACACAAGTTGGAGACTTCTTTTAAATTTTCCTTTATAATATCTTGAGTATCCTGTGATGTTTGCAAAGGGAACTGGGCTTTAATGGAGCATTTCATTACTATTTCAGATAGAATTATATTCCTGGCCTGATGAATTCAATTAACAGCATCAATGACATTATTTTGCTTAATAAGCTCTGAAATACTGGAAGATGCTACTTTTGATTGTAGCACAAATTTCCTGCAAAATAAATTTGAATAGTTTGGGATTTTCACAATGAAATACAGTATCATATAACAAATTGTTTATGAGGAAGTCACTCAAATTTCATTAGTTTTATTCCATTTATTTGGACATATTTCAAAGACAAATTTCCTTCATCGTCCCTTTCATTGCCTTTGAAATATGTCCAAGTAAGTGGAATAAAACTAGTAAAAATTGATTGACTTCCTCATAAATAATTTTCTGTAAAGTGTTTAAACTACACCATGATCTATGGGTTGTTGGCCAGAAAATAGACCAGCTTCACATTAAACAAATCAATCCTTGGGTGGCATTATTATCTAAGAACAATATGACCTTTTGACTTTGACTTTTCATCCTTCCATTGAAAGAATGGAGCCACTTTTTCATGATTAAACTGATCATTCAGCTGTGTTTATTCAATTGTCATTGCACTGCAAAGGGAATTGTTTATTGTATGTTCTGAAACACCAACAGCTTTTTTTTTTTTTTTTTTACAAGTGTTTAATGTTCTGCCAGCTGCCTAGGATTTTTGAGACAATGAAGGGAATGAATGAAATAAATAACACAAATGAATTCAGACTCTTTAGTGTTTAAAGGTATATTTGATATTCATCTTCTAGGATAAGGAAAAATTTCAGAAAAATTCTTATTCAGTCAACATATTTGAGTGGGGATCAAACCTAGACCTGCCAGTTGATAAGCACATGTGCTAACATCTAAGTCACAGTGGTGAATGTTACCATGGTGAATCCTATTTGTAATATTGTTTAATCATGTTGTACAACATAAAAATATTGTTAGCCATTCTGTGAATGTAAAAATAAAAATCAAAACATTTTTTTTAAAAAGTTAATTAATCTCTCAACTTTTGATTGATTTAAACTGAATTTTGCTTATTCCATATTATAACTGGAAAGAAAAAAAAATAATTTGTATGAATCTTACACGAGAAAATAAATATATTCTGAATGTGAAAAATGTATTGCTTGAAGAATATTTTACTAACTTCTCATTAAAGTAGTTAAAGATTTTAATTATTTGAGACTAAGATTGAGCAATAATGAAGATTGAAATCGTCAATAGAAAAAAAGAAGTATTAGCTAATGACTTGCCTTGAAAGTCTTGTTTATGTAAAATTACAGAAATGCATATAATTTTTTTTAAGAGAGTTTAAAATGCAGCAATAATGGAGACTGGAATGTTCAGTAAAAAAAAGATTAGCTAATGACAATAAGAGATCAGAATGTTTTGGGGAATTGAAGAAGGATGGGTAAATATGGATATGACACAGAGCATTCTGTCATCAATTTTGAATCTGACTGTGAGATCACCTATGAGTAACATTAGCTGAATTAGGAAGAATAATCAGATGTGCAGAATAATTTTAAAGAAAGTGGAATTGGGGAGCTTTGGAGGGGGAGAGATAGAGAATAAGTAGGAATTTCTGGCTAAAAGTAAGGCTTCGAATTGAGGATATGGAAAAGCAAGAAATAATTAGCAAATTGAAGGATAAAAAATCGGTGTTTTATAGGGAACATGAACAAATGTAATAGAAAAAAATATGGGGAAGTTATAATCAATTAGGAAGAATTTGCAAGCAGGTGTGATGAGAATTGGAGTTACAATAGAGAGATGTTCTAATGTAATGGAACAGAAAGTGATTAACATTGTATATTTGAATGCAAGGAAACAAAAATATGGATGAAGCAATTATCATAAAAAGGGAAGAGTGTACATTTCTTGGCAGATTTTGAGAAAGCATTTGATACAGTAAATAGGAATGCCTTGGGTTATAAGTTAAGAAAAGGAGTGAGCAATGAGTTCTTGTGGAGATTATATGATGGAATTAGGTTTTGTATTAGATGTGAAAATAATAGAATCACAGTTTATACTATCCAAAAATTGAACTGAGGCAAGTATGCAAATTAAGTCCATTACCATTCAATTTAATTGATATTATTGTATGATATAGTTGAGCTACACACTCTTAATGCTTCACTTACTTGTCATAATATATAGAAATGGTTTTGAGAACATTTCGTTCTCATCATTAAACAATGTAAACATTTCGTTCACATTGACACTGCCACCTGAGCAGAATGCACATTCCCACAGCTTAACAAATTTTCTGACAGTTGAATTTTAGCCTGACTGATGATGAGAACGAAATGTTCTCCAAACAGGTTCTATGTATTATGACAAGTAAATGAAGCATTAAGAGTGTGTAGTTTAACTAAATCATACAATAATATCAATTATATGATTGGTTTCACTGTGCAAGTTCCAATTTACATTTTAATTTAACTCTTCAATTTATTTATAGATAATATTATTGAAAGGGTCAGAGACAGAAATAGGCATTTGGAAATAGGGAAGTACCAGGATTTCTTTTTTGTGGATGATTTACAATAGGAGCCATGACCATGATAGGACTACAGGGGACTATTGATGAGATTATAGATATTGTGCAGAATGGGGGTTAAGGATATATGGGAAAAAACCAAAGATAATGGTATTTAAAAAAGGTATAAAGTTAAGGAAAGATGAGAAATGGAATATACAAGGTGAAACTGAGAAGTAGTGAAGGAGTTTGATTATTTGAGTGTTAGATTTGCAAGCAATGGAAGAGGGGAGGCACAGTTAAAATGTGCGCAAGTTAAAGGAAAAGAAGCAATGAGAGCTGTCTCAGAATAAGTTTATATCAACACTACCTGTGAAATGGTTAGAGAGAGTATTAGAGGCAAGGATGTTGTAGGAACTCCAGGTTTGGGGAATTGAGGGGTGGAGAAAGATGGATGTGGTACCAGAATGTTTTGTAGGGAAGTATTGGAATTACCCAAGTGTTCTCTGAGGAGGGGGGTTAGTTTGCTTGAATTAGGAAGAATGGGGAGGAAAGGATTGATTGTAGAAGTATTGTATCCTCAAATTAGACAGCTCAAATATATTAAAGGAATGTTTGAAATATCAAAAAGAGGTTTTGTGAAGGGAGAGGAGGTATGGGGAGGTGGAGAAGGCACTAGAAGAAATAGATTTGGGGAATATTGGAGAGCATGTGAAAATAATGTTAATGGATTTTGGAGGATGTAAAACAGAGGATAGAAGATAATGAAAAACAAGAGATCTGGGGCTAATTTAGATGACAAAAGTTCCTAGGTCGTATATAAAAGAATCAAACAGAATTGGGGACGAGAGAAATATATTCAAATTTGTGATCAAATGTGTTGGATGGGTTGGACATGGATGCTAACAGGAGTAATACTCCTGAAAGAATATAGAGGAGATATAGTATGTGTGGGGGAGAAGTCAGTGTGTCCCTTTATTTATTGCAATGTGAGAAAGTCAAATGGTAGCGGAAAAATGTTTGGGACATTAAATGGGTCGATTTACAGAAGGGTTTAGTGTTAAATAAAATGTTAAGTAACAAAAGTGTAAAAATGGGAGAGCTTTTGGATAAAGTTAAGCAGAAATGGGAACGAAATAGGAAAAAATAAAGGAGGTTTCTTACAGTCAGACAACCACATGGCTAAATGTGTTGATAAATTTGTTTGTTCATTCATACTAGTTCCTCTCATAAACACAGTTTATTGATATATAGCTGGTGTCCCAGCTCATTTTCTTTCAATCTTTATTTTGTTTCCTGAAACTCTGTAAATTGTCTACCCTTTTAAAAAAAATGTTAATTTGGTACCTCTAGCAGTAGAAAAACACTTTGTGTTGAAATGCTCTTTTTTGTTGATTAAATTTACTGAAATATTTTTCATTATTCATCTCTTTGATCTGCAGGGTAACCCGTATAGGGGTATGCTGCAGACCGCTTTGGGAATTGCAAACGAAGAGGGATTGCTCAAACTCTGGCAGGGCATCACTCCAGCCCTCTATAGACATGTTATCTACTCAGGCATACGCATTGTGAGCTATGAAACATTGCGGGATAAAGTCTGGAAGAGGAATCCTGATGGTTCGTTTCCACTTTGGTGAGCTTTTCTGATCTTTGTCTTCAGAGGAGCAATAATAAGCAGAATTGAGAGGATAAACAAATAGCTCCTCCCATAGAGTAAAATGTTCATTTAGATACATAATTTGTCATTCATTTGACCTAATTATTCCATAGGATCATTTGTTAGTATTTTGGCATGTAATATAAAAAGTTCTGGTATAAATTTTTAATTTTTGCCTGTATGCTTATTCTTACTTTTCTAAAAACTTCAAAAGAAATTCAGATAATTTCAGTTTATGCAGAGATGTATATTTTTAACCCCAATACAGAAGTTACAATAAAGTTTCTGGATTTAAATTGTTTGATAATTCAAAAACTTTGTTTTGCATTATTGAAAAAATTGAAAATTGAAAAAAATTATATTTGATTAATGTAATTAGACATGGCGTATATTAAAGTAGCCCCTTAGCTAAAGATAATTTTCCAAAAGTTAAAATTAGATTACTTCCAACCTTATCTTGTTCCAGTCATCAAAAAAGCGATCTGTGCAAATTTTCAGCTCTTTCTGACATTTGTGAGGTGGCTCTCATCAACTATGAAAGTTTGAAATTTTAGCCCAGAAAATTATTGTTTATAATATTATTAGATAAACCTATATTATTATTATTATTATTATTATTATTATTATTATTATTATTATTGCTGTTTTTATTTTATGTGTTTCATTTACTTATTATGCAACTAAATATGGTGTCTTCAATGAATGATTTTTCAATTATTATTTTAAACTACTGTTTGTGCTGCTGCCTGACTGTGTTACTGACTTTCATGATGTGTTCTTTCTACACTTGTAAAATGGTATCACTGCCACGGGTGGTTGAGGTCATTAAGGTGCGAACTTGTGAGCGGCAGATCTGGGGTTCGAATACCTCTAGGACCATCCTCCCTGACAGAGGTTTTTCCAGATTTTCCTCATTCCTCATAAATGGCAAATGCCAGGGAGGTACCCTAAACTTAGGCCTGGAATGTTTCTTTCCTTAAAAAAAATCCTTTCCCAATATATAATTTCATTTCATGTACCATCAGTAACGACCGCCTGTGGTGTCTCAGTAGTAAAAATGGGTGTTAAACACTATTCAAAAACAAAAAATGGCTTCAACTTCTTCAGATAGTTTGTCAAAAGAAAAGGGCTTGTGTCTCGTTTGTTGCGTACATCTCCAATTAAATCTTTGGAGCCAAACTATCTTCAAACTGGCAAATATTAAGCATTTTTTTTCTACATGTAAGTGTTGTAAATCTTAAACAGTCTTAACAAAGGAAAGTTTCCATTTTTTGGAATATATGGATAATCTCTTTGACATAGTTCATTCAGTTCTTTCGGATAGATAATAAAATTAAGAGGATATGAATTTCTTAATGCTTCAGTGTCAAAAAGGATGACTAGGCAGCATGCTTGGTGCTGATCAAAAATTAAACACTAGGAAGAAACAGCACTGAAATGTGCTGCAATGGAAACTGCCAAGAAAAAAAGGACTTTTAAAGAAACAGAACTTTTTGCTTCTCATAAACTTGCTACATCAAAAACTGATAATTCAAATAAAGCAGCCAAAGCAGTAAGTGGTGATGACAGTAAGAATTCTTCTGTCATTGTTCAGCAAATACGAGCAAGAGCAAGAACCTCAGCAGCAGCAATAGTTCCAGCAACTTGGGTACATTGCAGTTTTTTATTCCCTGTTTCTCTGATGCTTTTTATAAGTCAGCCTTAGTGATAGAAATGGGGTTTATATATAATGTTTGCTACAAAACTTTTTGGCATGATACTGCAAACCTGGTAATAAATCACACTTCTTTTCAATGCCTAAGAAAGCAATTTAGTGAAGCAAGACACTCAGAAATTCAGCACAAATTTAACATAAATGACTGCTAAGAAGTGTTGCACTGTGGAAAGCTGCTCCCAGCACTCAGAAGTGTTGAAAAGTTTGATAAACTGGCAATAATAGTAACTTTTCAAGGCAAGGAGTAATTGTTGAGAGTCCCTGAAATTCAAAATTCTCAGGAGAAGACAAGCTATAGCTGTTTACCAAGCAGTGGGGTAAAACTGACAAAATTCAGGCACTTTGCTGTGTTATGACACCAAGCAACACAGATCAAGTAAATAGTACCTGTACAAATCTAGAAAAATTGTTCAATCGTGGACTCCCTTGTCATCATCACATTTTTAAGTTAGTTTTGAAGAGCTGTTTCGACTCACTGAGGGGTGCAACTTCTAATCCAGACATGGTGCTTTTCAAAAGATAAACCTGTACCAAATTCAACGACAACATTTACATAACTAGTAGCAATGAAATGCCTGATGATGTCCACTGTACCATTCTTGGATTTCTTGAACAGCACCTTTCTACACAGAAACAACAGTGAGATGAATGCCGAAAGTTGATGGAGTTAACGAGATCTTTTTGACAGCATTCTAAAGAACGGAATAATGTTTCATATACCAGGACCTATAAGTCATGCTATGTAAATGCAATTTATGCATTCAAGATATACCTGTTTCACATATCTCATTGGAAGAAGAACTCTTTAAAAAGAATATATATTTTTCTTGCTAGAGTGAATGTTCGAGCCTTATTTCTGTCATCAGAAGCAATTAAAGCACCTTATCATGATTTCTAATTCATACAGGAACTAATAAATTATCAGGATATTTATCCAAGAATCAGTAACACTGCTGTAAAAAATTATTCTAAATATCTCTGGTACCTAGTTTTTAAAACTGTGGCTCTATCTTTATTGGATGACATTGCTCCAACAGTGGTTAAGCCAAATATGCAGGAAGCAGAAAATGAAGAATAGAAAGAAGAAATTAATCAACTGAAGAGGTACATAGTGAACCAAAATGATTTTTCTTGCTTTACAAACATTGAGTTTACATCTTTCGTAATTTCTGGTACAAAAACTTTCCTCATAAAATTTTCTATCAGCACCATTTTCCTCAACAAAGACCCTTCAACTTGGAAAGCATGATCCTAGTTACAAAAGTGGAATTGAAAAATTTGAGAAGATAGTCATAGTGAATCATTGCAGAAAGAGCAGTCAAACTCATTCAGAATGACAATAACATTCTCATAAAGATGAAACTGAGAAACAATTTATTTCACATATCATTGCCAGAGACCATAAAAAATACCTAATTGCTACTAAATTCTCTCCTAGGAAAAAATAAGTTCGTTCACATATAGTTTTGATTATATAGAAATTATTGTTGCAAATAAAAATGTGTTTCTCTTAGATAAGTTGTATGCATTACTAAAAAAACCTATTATTTCTTAAATTTCTCAAGTTATTTCAATAATTTTTTGAGTCAACTTTTGGGAAATTTTATTAAAAAAATTTTTTTTAAACAATTATTGCTGGGGTTGCCTGGATGTTTACATACATTTTTCTAAGAGGGAAAAAGAAAGTGGTCTAGATTGGGAAGAGTATAGCACTTTTGTCTGGAATCAATCATTGCTTATACTATGTTCCAACTTCATAGTATTTGTCATCTCTAAGCAGTTGTCGGATTAAGCTGAAAATTTACGCAGGTTTTCTTTTGGCGATTGGAACAAGATAGAGGGAGTGGGAGCTAAACTTTTAGAAAGCTGAAAAATAGGGGTCATCCTAGTGTACATATCCCATTTTTCTATGCAACTGAGTATTTTCATGTGAAACAGGCCTGTATCCTTGAGTAGTAAAACAGAATACTGAATACTTTTATGTTATTTTAAAATCTATTTTTAGCTAATTAGAACACAAAGATGTTCAAGAATTTCCCCGTATGTTCTGCCTCACTGTACTGCTATTACCTTTCCTTCCTACTCTTCCTAATTCTGCCAAACTCACCCTCCTTGGCAAACGTTTTGATAACCCCAGAACTTCTCTGCAAAACATTCTAGTACCAATCAAATTTTGTTCACCCCTTTGACCTCCCCAAATTTCTACTGCTACCTTATAGCTTCTCCAAACTCTCACTTTGGTTTCACTCAGAGTTTCTTCAAATATTTCATCCTGCAGTAGCTTTCTTGTCTGCAGCCCCATTAATATGCCTTACTTTAGTTTTCCTGCTAAGATAGTACCAAAGTTTTACTCAGATACAGAATGCTTTTGAATCTGTCTTCTCAACTATTTTCACAAAGCTTTTAGACAAGTTTTATATGGAGGAACAGTTGTAGCATCTATTGGAAGGCAACCATTGGAGTACGCTAAACAAACTCTTTTGAAAATAATTTTAAATTTAAAACTGTTTTGAATTGTAATTGCTCCTTGGGCTCCACTCACATCGATGTAATGTTCTTTATATTTTGACTTATCTCATAGGCAGGCAAGAGAGCTGTAGCAGGATGAAATATTTGAAGAAACTGTGAATGAGACCAAAGAAGCTATAAGTAGCTTTGTATGGCACAAAGGCTATACAAAGGTTTCCCACAGTCAATAGGGCTTAATTTAACAATCAAGAAACGGTTCTTAAAATCTCATATTAGAGTCTTTGGTTATCAAGAAAAGTAATCTAATATACAGTTGCCATCCGAATAAGTTGTTATTCCTAAACTTAGGTATTGCTTTTTTTACATAAACTCTACTTACTTACATAAAAGTAAGATGCCTTTTGGGAGAATCCCATCTTCATCTGCTCACTGAACCACCATTTTCCAGTAATGGCAGTTCAGGAGCAACTGAAGATGGGAAAGATTTTCCCGAAATACGTCTTACTTTTATGTAAGTAAGTGGAGTTTAGTGTAAAAAAATGAAAACCTAAGTTTAGGATATATTACCACTCCATTGTCAACAGCTTCATAAGTACAAGTTGTTATTCGTAGGGAAACTTGACTAAGAAAGTCCTTAGGAGATCAAAATGTGTGTTACAGAATTGAAGTCTTAAGGGTAATCTAACTTCAAACTTTGTGTTTCTAAGTAGCATAATTGAAAAACTGCCAGGTGAAAATAATAGACATATTTGCAAAAAACTGAAAAGTTCAGGAAAAAATCCCAAATATGTTAAAAATTTTAAATGGAAAAAGAAGTGATTTCTCTGAAGGTTTCAATGCTATAATGTTGTTTTTTGAGATATATGCTACTTATGTCATAGATGTTGAGAGATCTTTCTTGGATGTAAACTAATTTTATCATTTAATTGATATTTTTGTATGATTTAGTTGACCTGCACACTCTTAATGCTTCACTTACTTGTCATAATATATAGAATTTTAGCCTGGCTGATGATGAGAACGAAATGTTCTCCAAACTGGTTCTGTGTATTATGACAAGTAAGTGAAGCATTAAGAGTGTATAGATCAACTAAATCATACAATAATATCAATTATATGATTGGCTTCACTGTTCAAGTTCCAATTTACATTTTAATTAATTTTATCATGTTGGCAATATACTATAGTGCACACTATGGACAAATTGCAATATAAACCATGTGAATAAAAAGTACCTAAGTGAAATATGCAAATGTACAAAAAATAATTTAGTTTAGTAATGGCAAATTAGACCACAAACTTATTGAAAACAATGTAAAATTATTCTTAATTTGCTAGTGAGTTGATTTAATACTCTTATGCTCCATTTATCTTTAAATTATACAAAACATTTATCATAGGCTTTTGCTTGCATCATCAGTCATGGGTCAACTGCTGGATTTGTTGTTGGTTCGATGGACTGGGTGTAGCTCTCATGAATATTTTATGGATTTGAATTAATTTGTCTTCTGTTGGGATCTCGAAGTTGATAACCTTATCTTCATATTTTATTTAATTTAAAAAATTGTGGAGCTTATTAAAAAAGAAGACAAATTAATCCAAAAGTTCATAAGTGTCCATGTGAGCTACACTAAATCCATCCAACCAACAACAAATCCAGCAGTCGACTCACAGCTGATGATGCGGGTAAAAGTCTATGAAACATATTCTGTATAATTCAATGGTAAGTGGAGCATAATAGTATTAAACTGTTAATTACTGCATGTTTGTGCGCTGTGGGGTTAAAACTGTCATCTTTGATGTGATTATCTGCGTGTGTATTCTTTCTGTATGTTCCAAATTTAAGATTTTCTTGGCATTTCATTATTTTAATATCCAAGAATGGCAGCATGTTATCTGTTTCTATTTCGTATGTAAATGATATGTTTATATCTTGTATATTTAGAAGTTTTAAGGCATCGTCAATGAGTTTTTTGTTAACTATGGCAAATATATCGTCTACATATCTGTACCATACCTTAAATATTAATGGAAAAGCTGTGTTGATGTGTGTTTTAAATCTACTCATGAAGAGGTTAGCTAGAAATGGAGATAAGGGGCTGCCCATTGTAAGTCCTGCTTGTTGTTTATAAAAGTTTCCTTTAATAGTAAAAAAGGCTTGGTTTATGCAAATTTCTGTCAGTTTGATGTATTCTTTTATGTGTGTATCATTCATTCCACTTGTTTTTAGCCAATCATGTAGATAAATCAGGAGTTTTTCTTTTAGTATGCTCGGAAACAGCGATTCTACATCGAAAAATATAAGAGTGTCAGAGGGATGCAAACATAAACTACAAGCTAATCACACTGCCACCGGAGCAGAATATACATTCCCACAGCTCAACGAATGATCCGACAGTTGAACTTTAGCCTGGCTGAAGATGGGAACTAAATGTTCTTGAAACCGGTTCCATACATTTATGAAAAGTAAGTGAAGCTTTAAGAGTGTGTAGTTCAACTGAATCATACAGTGATATCAATTAATATGATTGGCTTCACTGTGCAAGTTCCAATTTACATTTAAGTAAAAAATGACAAATTAATATTATGAAATCACTCAAATTTTACTGATTTTGTTCCACTTACTTGGACATGTTTCAAAGGCTCCATCTTCAGCTTGTTCCCACTGGCTGCTTCCCAGTGTAGTGTTAAGATGTTGCTCTGTGACTTTAAGGAACTTATTGATGAGGTAACTGTTGTTTGGGAAATCAAAGTTAACCAAAAAATCTTTGTTTTTATTTATAAATATATTTTCCCATACTGTTAATTCTATGGGTTTTTGAAGAGGTTTTAGTAGTTTTGGTTCCTTTTGGTATGTGGGTGATTTTTTTGTGTCTACAATAGGTCTCATGAATTTATGAGACTTATTGTAGACATAAACATCTAGAATTTATGGCCCTAGAATTTATACACAAACCTTGTAATAAAATGTGACTTATTGTAGACACAAAAAATTCACCCACATACCATTTAGCCAACTGCCTTTCAAAAAATTTTACACCTTACCAAAATACAAAAGCCCAAGTATTAAGAACTCATCAGAATTAATAGATAAAATCAGACATGTAAAATTAGAAATGAGGGATTTGCTAGTTTCTTATGATGTGGTCTCTTTGTTTCCTAGCATCCCCAAAGAAAAGTTAATAAATATTGTAAAGAAATGGCTAACTGCAGTAAACCTACCTGGAAAAGTAATGGAACAATATTTGAATCTCACCAGAATTTGCATAAATCAAACCTACTTCACATTCAGAGGCAATAGCTATATACAAAAGAAGGATCTAGCAATGGGAAACCCAGTTTCGCCATTCTTGGCGGATATGTACATGAGTTTTTTTGGAAATAAAATTAGTTGAGGCTTTTCTATACATATATAAATGTTGGTACCATTATGTGGATGTCTTTGCGATAGTAAATGAAAAATGGAAAGAGGATGCAATAAAACTAATCACTCTACAGAACAGCACTGTTAAATTCACAATGGAATTTGAAAACAACATGGTTCTTCCTTTCTTGGATATAAAAATTATAAAAAATGACAATATACTAGAATTTGGCATTTTCAGAAAAGTTACAGATACAGATAATTATATAAAAAATAACAGCCACAATCCAAAACAACATAAGCTAGCCATAATCTACAGCCTCACATTCATATTAACAAACCTACCAATAAGCAAGACGGAATACAAATTGGAGTACCAAAAAAATCATAGATATAGCACAGAAAAATGGCTACACAATAGATCTTGTCAATAAGAAAATAGAAAAATTCAGAAAGAAAAAACAAATAAAGGACATGAAACTAAGGGCTACAAAGGAGATCATATATATATATATAAAAACTAAAATTAGTAAATTTAGTTTAAAAACCACCTAAACACCAACACAAAAGACAAAATTCCACCAGGAAAGCAATCAGGCATTTACGAAATTGGTTGCAAAGACTGTGACATGAAATACATAGGCAAAACAAAAAGAAATATTACCATATGTTTTAAGGAGCACATGAGAAATGTGAAATACAAACACACGGAAAAATCAGCAGTGGCAGATCATTTTTGGCAAAAAAAACCCAAAGAATTCCAAAAGGAACCAAAACTACTCAAACCTCTTCAAAAGCCCATAGAATTAACAGTATGGGAAAATATATTTATAAAAAAAAACAAAGATTTTTTGGTTAACTTTGATCTCCCAAACAATAGTTACCTCATCAATAAGTTTCTTAAAGCCACAGAGCAACATCTTAATACCACACTGGGAAGTGGCCAGTGGGACCAGGCTGAAGATGGAGGCAAATGCCTTTGAAACATGTCCAAGTAAGTGGAACAAAATGTGAAATTTGAGTGATTTCGTAATATTAATTTGTCATGTCCTCTTTGGAGGTTTCAGGAAAAGGAAAGAAAATCGAGAAAAATTGCAAATAACCATGCATGTTTTTAGAACAACATATCTCATATGTAAAGAAAATGTACCATTCTTACTTTTCAAAAGTGTACATGAATTGCAAGCATTGAATGGACTAATGCAAATATAATGCATGTCATTAGCAAATATTTATAATTGTTTTCTGTTGTGTTTTCAACATTTTGTATAGTGAAAGCACTAATCAAGCAAAGGAATCATGTTTAATTGTATACCAAAAGAAGCATTATCGAAATACAATTCTCTAAATGACAAACATTATTTTATTTCTTTTTTAATAAAAGACAGTGTATTGCAGAGGACCCTTAGCTGAAAGAAATGCTAGTGATGATTAATTGCTCAGTTATTCTTTGGTTACTCTCCGTCAGTTTTCAAACAAAAAATGTACTCTATTCTTAATTAGACAGTGAATTGATTTAATACTCTTATGCTCCACTTACCATTGAATTATACAGAACATGTTTCATGGGCTTTTGCCCACATCATCAACCCTATGTCAAAGACCTGTGAATCATGTTCTGTATAATTCAATGCTAAGTAGAGCATAAGAGTAACAAATTGACTCACTGTCTAATTAAGAATAAATGAATTACTTCACTGTATTAGTTCCGACACAAAATTTATTTTGAATTTAAAAAATATACTATTTCTGACTCTTCCTTAAATCCCATTCTGAACAAAGAGTAAAGAGTGTTGAATGTGAGATTAAGTACAGTAAAAATAGGAGTGTGTGCTTGGTAATATTTTGATGATTGGGTTGGGGCTTTGTGCAGATTACTTATGTGAAAAGCATTTAAATAATAAGATTGAACCTGTACAAAAAACAGGTGGAGTTTCATTTCTGTACCTTTCACTAAATTTAGAAAAGCTCCTGGAAGCTGGGTAAACTAGAAAAGCACACCAATTTTTATTAAGGAAGAGATCAGCTACACAACAAAATATTGCACACACTGAGAAGAATAGAGCCACAACTAAAAAAAAAATAATTTGGGTTTATTGTGATTTTCTAATGGTCTATAGGAGTTTTATTAGGTATAAGAAGATCATACTTATATTTCTGTTAATTTCCATCAGAGAGCACTAAGAAAATATTATTTATGATTTTATATACAGAATACAAAACTTAAAAATGCGCTTCTAAAACTTTTTTTTCTTTTTTTTATTTTAGTTGTAGCCATATTATTCTCAAAGGCAGTCGGTCCTGGTGGTGTAGTGGTTACCATACTTGCCTCCCAAACCCAAGATCCCAGGTTCAAACCTGGCCAGGACAGATGGATTTTTCTGGGGCATAAAAATCCTAAGTATGGCTTCCTTCAGAAGGGAAGTAAAGCCGTGGGTCCCATGTTGTACATTTACGACACGAAAAAGAACCTTAAACCTGAAAGAGAGGCCTCTGAGCAAAATTTGTCGGCCGTTTCACACCCTGAGTTCAATGGGACGCTGATGACCTGAGCTGTTAAAGAGCGTCCATAAATAAATCATCCAAAAAAAAAATTCTCAAAGGTGTGATATGAACCTCCAATCCATAAGCTAGTACTAAAAAGTAATACTAACCTTGAAAAGTAGGTTAAATTTCAGAGAGAAAGGTTCACATAAGTTAGCAAATATACTGCTTCAGAGTTATTAAATTGTATTGGTGAGGTTTTAGACAATCAAGATGAAGCAATTCTCCATGATAAATATTTTTCTTTAATGGCAGACGAATCTACAAATGCTTGTAATCAAAGTGAACTGTCTTTGCTAATTTGTTATATTGCATTGTCTCCAACTTTTGAAGTGAAGGAAAAGTTTTTATGTCTGGTTGAATTGAAGAGTACTACAGCTGATTATTTACCATAGCAATTTATAGTGAGCTAAAAAATGGAAACTTTCTTACGACAAATTAGTAACATGCTCTTTCGTTAGTGCTGCTATTTTGGTGATTTTGTCACTAGGGCCTTATAGCTAACAGATAAAAGGGGGGCACGAGTTGCCATACATTCACTGCAGAGCACATGTTTTGTTAATTGTCATCAAGTGTAGAATTAAATACCCTATAATAAAATGCCATTACATACTGTTTGGGACTTTTATAAACTTTGCTTCTCCTAAACAAGAAAACATATTGCATGAAATTCAGTGTGCTTTAGAACAACTTGTTTTAAAAATGTCTGAAGCAGTTGGCATCCATTGACTGAGTACCTATCGCACAGTTCATTCTATATTTCTGTGCTACAAGTCTATTATGATGGTATGTGAGCTTATACACAAGGATGGTGCGGATTTAGCAAGTTTGGCATGGGAGAGATCTTGATAGAATGATCAGTTACACTTTTATTGTAAATTTAGAGAGATTTTGGAAGAAACATTAAATTCCATGTCATACTTAAGTAAAAATATTAAGGGGTTGATGTCAGTTGCCTACATGTGTTACGTTTACACACGATTGACAGCTTGTTGCCTTAAAAGCATCCTAGCATACCAGACCAGTAAATTATGAATAGTTGTTTAAGATAGATGCATGCTCTCTTTGCGAACATGGCATATTCAAGACTGAAGAGCACTCGAGGATTTGCTCTGCTGTTGTTAACTGTTTCTCTTTGCATGTTATTGACAATGCCTTTGGTGATTATTTTTATCGTTCTTCTTTGTACTGGGCTGCTCGTTGACTTATGACCAAGAGGTAGGAGATGGGCATAGAATAAAAAAAACTTAAGTAAAATTCTGCAAAAACAATCACTCAAAATTTCACAACTCCCTGTACATGGTTATGGAAATCTGGAACATTTAAGAAACATCGACTGCCTTTGCAATGAACATGGTGCAAAAAATGAAATGCTAAATGAAATTAAAATTTAGAAGTGCACGCAGCACAAGTTTAAAATGTTCTCTTCACGGAACACAAAAAAACTTACTTTGAGAAATGCAATAAAATTTTGAAAAGTATGATTAGTAAAATGGAGCAAAGGTTCAATGACAAGGTTGTGAAAGTGATAATATATTGAGCGTTTTAAAACATTTCAACAGTTTAATAAAAATGATTATAAAGAATTGTACTAGATATTAGGACTTGAGAAAATGTTTCTGCTGTTATTGCAAACTTACTTCTTTAATTAATATTATTGTATGATCTGATTGAACTACACACTGTTAATGCTTCACTTGTAAAAATTGGTTTCGAGAACATTTGGTTCTCATCATAAGCCAGGCTAAAATTCAGTTGTTGGATAATTCGTTAAACTGTGGGAATGCATATTCTGCTTTGGTGGCAGTGTGATAAACTTGTAGTTTATGTTTTCATCCCTGGCAATGTCAAAGTTCATTAGATCATCTCTGTATTTGTAGATGTAGATTTTCTCCCAGGTTGCTAGTTCTGTAGGTCCTTGTACTTGTTTTAATAATTTTGCTTTATTCACTATGTTGTGATTTTGTGTCCAAAAATGATATGCTACTGCTGATTTCTCTATTTGCTTGTATTTTATGTTCCTGAAAGGTTTCTTTAACCGTGTGCCTATGTTTCTCTTTGTTTTTTCAATGTAGATTTTTTCACATTATGCACAATTTATTTTGTAAATACCTGCTATTTTCTCTTGTGGAATAGTGTCATTTGCTTCACTGTGTAAGTTCCAATTTACATTTTAATTGCTTTTTTAAGTTTGTTTCTCATGATAAATGAGAAGATTCATTTTCTGGTGCTGCTTCTTCTTTTACCTTAAGGGGATATTGGCTATGAAGCTCTAAGGACACCTAATAGGGTGATGACAAAATTAAAAAATAGGATCAGAAGGATATGCTTCATAATTTAATTCTTAAAGAGCATTATACTTAATTATACTTAATTTAATTACAATCAGAGATAAAGAGAAATTTAAGAATATTAGTATTGGTGCTATTTTATTAGTATTACCAAATTTTGAAGCCTGTGACCCCCTTTGTAAAAGTAGATATCCCCCTGGAAGAAAGTTGCTGGATTCATTACTGACAGAAGGCACTTCTGTAGAAGAAGAACTGGACTTGCGAGAGAGCCAGAAACCTATTTATTTAATCTGATTTTTAGAGATTTCCTTAGTAAATACTGCCCAAATCTCTGTAATAAATAATGTATAAAATGCATTGATGAATATAAATTAACATTCTGTAGTACTAAAGACCAAACAATATGTGATAGTTGAGTATTAATTATTAATTTCTTTGGATTTAATATATCTCAGAACACTTATTCATTTATATATTTTGGTTAATCAATATGTATAGTATGGCAACTGCAAAATATTGCCTCGCTATATTGTTGATAGTATGTAGCATATCAGTAGAGTTTCATGAATAAAGTTGACATAAATAAATAAATAAATAAATGTTTATTTGCTGTCAATAGACTTGGTCATGTAAATTTCTGACTTTATCAAGAACTAATTACAATATTTATTTCTTAATACAGTTTATTAAATACTCATTACATGCTACATGCAATATTTTTAATAAGACTAAGGTTTAAGAATCAAATACTTTTCCCTAAATAAAGGTTATAACTAGTATATACATATTCATACACATTAAACTCATCAAAATTTGCATAAACCAATCCTACTTTTCTTTCAAGGGCAAATTTTATAAACAACAATCAGGACTTATTATGGGTAGCCCCTTATCTCCATTTCTAGCTAACCTCTTCATGAGCAGATTTGAAACACTATCAACTCAGCATTCCCATATATATTTAAAATAGTTGACAATCTATTTTCCATAGTTAACAAAAAAACTCACTGATGATACCATAAATCTTTCGAATATACAAGGTAGAAATATATTGTTCACATACAAAACAGAAACAGATAACATGTTCAAATAAGTGTACTTACGAAGCTGTTGACAATGGAGTTGTATATATATATAAACAATGTATACAGTTTTTTTCACACTAACTCCATTCACTTACATAAAATTTGGAACATATGTTTCGGGAGCGATCCCTCCCATCTTCAGCCTGTTGACAAACTGTTGTTAAACGTGGCGGTTGGGTCTCTTGATGTTCTTGTGGCGGCATCTGTTGGTTCTATTAGGAATTTGCTGAGTTCATCCAATGGAGGGATATCGAAATTCATCAAATTATCCTTATTTTTTGTAATGAAAATGTTTTCCCAAGTGGAAAGTTCTATTGCATTATGAAGTTGTTTAAGTAGTTTTATCTCTGATTTAATTTCATGATTTTTATTCCAAAAGTGCGCTGCTATTGCTGATTTATCAATTTGTTTTAAGCGAATATTTCTGAAGTGTTCTTTTTTCCAGATTCCCAAATTCCTCTTCGTTTTTCCAATGTATTTTTTGTCGCACTCTGCACATTCTATTTCGTAAATACCTGACTTTTGTTCTGTTAGCATGTAGTCCTTTACTCTGCAACCTAATAAGTTCTTTATATTAAAATTGTTCTTTGGGGCTAACATAATTCCTTGTTCTTTGAATATCTTTTTGAACTTATTGTGATAAATTGGGTGGTATGTGAAACTTTTGAATTTGTACCTTTCTTTGGCACTTTTAAGAGTGGAAACATCTCTTATTGTTTTTTGTTTTTTGGTTTTATTGATGATTTTTATTACTGTGTCTTTGTTGTATCCATTAGTTTCTCCTATCTTTATGATTTGTTGGTATTCCAATTTGTACTCTGTTTCTGTGAGTGGAATGTTAAGTAATCTGTGTGCTAAACTATAAAACACTGCATATTTATGTGGAATGGGGTTAAAACTGTCATTTTTTATGTAATTTTCTGTGTGAGTATCCTTTCTATGAATTCCAAATGTAAGATAGTTTTCATTTCTTATGATTTTTACATCTAGGAAGGGGAGATATCCACTTCTTTCTTCCTCTATGGTGAAATTTATAGATTTGTGCTGCAAATTCAGAAGTTTTAGTGCACCCATTGTAAAAAAAACATACAAACAAAAAACATACAATGGATGCACTAAAACTTCTGAATTTGCAGCACAAATCTATAAATTTCACCATAGAGGAAGAAAGAAGTGGATATCTCCCCTTCCTAGATGTAAAAATCATAAGAAATGAAAACTATCTTACATTTGGAATTCATAGAAAGGATACTCACACAGAAAATTACATAAAAAATGACAGTTTTAACCCCATTCCACATAAATATGCAGTGTTTTATAGTTTAGCACACAGATTACTTAACATTCCACTCACAGAAACAGAGTACAAATTGGAATACCAACAAATCATAAAGATAGGAGAAACTAATGGATGCAACAAAGACACAGTAATAAAAATCATCAATAAAACCAAAAAACAAAAGGCAATAAGAGATGTTTCCACTCTTAAAAGTGCCAAAGAAAGGTACAAATTCAAAAGTTTCACATACCACCCAATTTATCACAATAAGTTCAAAAAGATATTCAAAGAACAAGGAATTATGTTAGCCCCAAAGAACAATTTTAATATAAAGAATAGAAAATATAAAGATTATGAAAAAACATTTCAGGAACATAAAATACAAGCAAATGGAGAAATCAGCAATAGTATTTCATTTATGGACATAAAAATATGACATAATGAATAAACCAAATTTTATTAAAATCAATACAAGGACCTACAGAATTAGTAACGTGAGAGAAAATCTATATATCTACAAATACAGAGACAGTTTAATGAACTTTGACATTTCCGGGGATGAAAACATAAACTTTTAAGTTCATCACACCTGTGCCAGAGCAGAATGCACAATCTCACAGAACCTGTAGATGTACTAGGACTTTCATACTGAATATTTCCATTCCTGGGGAAAAAAATACACCACTCCATTTGAAAAAACACTTTGACCTTGAAATTCTTTGAGAATTACATTTCAAGGACCAGTTAAGGTTGCTATCTTATGTCCTCCTAAGAGTACTTCAAATTTTGCCTGAAGCATCTTTTGATTTTCCTCTTCATTTTGGAGTAAAATGACATCTACACCATAAATGCCTCATCCTGTATAGAGAGTGATGGAGAATTTTGAAAAGAAACATGCATAATTTCCAGACATTCTTAAAACACAGAATCCAGAAATTGCAATAGTAACCCATATATTTTTAATGCTGTTTTCTCTAAAAAATAATGAATGACATCTGTGCATACTAAATGAAAGAGACTATTTTCATAAATACCTGATATCTATTCTAAAACTTTTTGTTTCAGCTCTCTGTTTTAATCTTCTTCTGAAACTGGAATAGCCTTCTGCTTTTCATGTTTCTATTGCACCAACACAGTAATATTTCTGCTTTAGGAAGTCTGCCATGAGTGGCGTCACTTCTGGTGTAATAGCTCAGTTCTTTGCTAGTCCCACAGACCTTGTCAAAGTACAAATACAAATGGAAGGAAAGCGAAGACTAATGGGAAAACCTCCTCGGTAAGTATAAAGTAGCAATATCAGGGAGCAATGATTTCTGTTGTTGCCTTTTTGTTTTTTCCTATGTTTTTCTTTTCTTTTTTATTTGTTTGTTTGTGGGGGAAGGCAGGGATAAACCATTAAGGGTATATAAAGTCATACTTTCCAGGTTGATTGCTAAGTATGGCACTTATTTATCATGATTATGTTTTCCATTAAATAGTGTTTAGAATGCTGCCAAAACTCTCTAATTTGCATTATTTTAATGTGGTTAGAATGTATGCATGTGGTGAAAGTGCTTTTAGCCTGTGGCAGAAGATCACTGGACAACTTAGGAATTTAAAAGGGCTCAAATGTTTTATTTTAAAAGATATTTGTAAACTTCTATTGTGGTATTCTGCTACTTATGTATATCTCATTTGTGAATCTAATTGATTAAAAAAAATTTTTTTTAAACAAATTTTATAATCACAGGTGATTTGTATAACAACAACAATATTCTTTTTTGTCTGAATAATATTTGTGTAAGATTGTCTTAAATATTCCCGCACTTCTGTCTTATACCTGTTTATGAGAGTAATATTCTTAATATATTCGAAGAGAAGATTAGTTTTAAGCCCATATATTTCAAATATTTTTCATACAATTTAATTTTATGTACACATATGTATATACAAATGATTCTTATAACTGATAACATAATGAATTTCTGCATAAATTATCAAATTTTCAAGAAAATAAAATCTGTAATAAAGAATGATTCGATAAAAGTAAGACCTTAAAATGCATTTGTGTTGTTAGCTGGCAATAAGGCACTTACTTAATTGGACATCCAGAAGAGCACTTATATTGTATGAATTTTAAAATATAACACATTTGCAATATTGGACAAATGATGTTATGTATGATAATTATATGTGAAAATATTCAGTTCATGAAGTTAAAAGACAGCTTCAAGAAATATTACAAATTGATAATTATGGTTGCTTGTTTGTTAGTGGGCACTGGAGATGCTGAAGTATATTCATGATCTATGCAAAGTTCTATAAAGTCAGTGATTAAAACTTTAAAATTATAACCAAAATTTCTAAGAGGCAAAACGTTTTATTTACTTTCTTTAACAATAACACAGAACATGAGTTACTGTTATTCTCTTACCAGCCTCATGTATGTTACTGGATTCTGTTACATACTTGCCCATTAATGTCAACAGAGTAACTAATGAATCTAAGAGCTTATAAGGGGGAGTGAACTCTGTAATCCAGTCTGGTAGTAAATTGAGTATGTTTACATTCTTAGTTTGAGTTGTTAGGAAATAAAGAACTCTGGCTGTTAGGCATGTCCGTAATCTTACATAAAAGGAAGGCCAGTTTAAACCTGTTGTGGAAGATTCTTTTAATGGTTCTATTAATATCAAATCAAAGAGCCCGTTATATAATGTTTCTTTTTATGAGAATGATATTTGCTTTTGTAGAGGCTTAATGGTTTCCTTTTTTAAGTATAATGTGGGAAAATGCCCCAATTTTTAAAATTTGACATTAGGGTTATCCAAAAAGAAAGAAAAAAAAACTCTTTTATTTGAAAAGTTAAACCTTCCAAAGATTACATTTACAGATACAAATTTTCACAGAATTTTTATTGAAATTTAATTAATATTTAAAGGTCACTTAATAAACTTTTAGTGAAAATCAAGATTTTTAAGATATTTATTTTGTTACTGAATTATTCCAGGGGTCTATTTCACAAAAGTGTGGTCTAATACATACAAATATACCACATATATTTATAAACCCACTGTTGTTATTAAAAGTAGATTCATTTTGGTAATGCTATTATTTTTTCTCAGTTTAGTGAAATAACATTATTATGAAACCAATGCCTAAGCTAATATTTTCATGGTACATTTGGTATGTTCTTGGTATATAACTCATTTTCTATTCACTATGAAATGTGATTTTAGTGACATAATTAGTGTTTAAATTTATTTGTGGTAATAAGTTTAGTCAATATTTAAACCAGCTCTGTGAAGGCCTGAGCTTTACCATGACAATCACTGCGTCTTCTACCTCCATCACATGATTTCATTGGTAGAGTGCAGTATTGCAGGGGAGCATGTGATCAACACACCGCATCCCACTGATCGCTATACCGGTTTACTAGATTGGAGATTGCCACCTCTCCATCAGGCAGCTTCCTAATTGTCCTCACAAGGCAGGGTGAACCCTGTTCCAGACCTCCCTATCTTAGAAAAATTCCTAAGTAGGTACCGGAAATCGAACCTGGGCCTCCCAGGAAGCAGTCAGCAATGCTAACCACTTGACCAAAGAGGTGATTTAAACCAGCATATTCTAAAATAATTTTCTTTTTTAATTATTTCTTATGTAGGAGTGATAAAATAAATGTATAGGCTGCTTAGTCAGCCAATTAAATGCCAAATTCTGCAAATTCATTGAAAGTTCATCACTCTTCTGATCCATAGCTGCAGCGAAAGCACTTAAAATATACATTGCACTAAGATCAGATGTTTTCGTCCTATCAGAGGCATCTGCTACATTTTCATCAATAAGAATGGTTGATAATACACTGAGAAGGACCACTAAATGTCATTTAATCATTGAAGATTGAGGAAAACCCAGGAAAATCTCAGTCAGAGAGAATGCTGCTGGCTTTATTTTTTAATTGTATTTAATGCCCATTTCTACCCCTGAGGCACCACACGTGGTGAACACTGGATGATACACGAGATGAAATGATATATTGGGAAAGAATTTTCTTTTAAGGAAGATAACATTCCAGGCCTAAGTTTAAGGTACCTCCCCGGCATTTGCCATTTATGAGGACTGAGGAAAACCTGGAGAAAACCTCAGTCAGGGAGGATGGTCCTGGCAGGATTCGAACCCCAGATCTCCCACTCACTAGTTTGCACCTTAATGCCTCGGCCACCCATGGGGGTACCACCCTAGTTGGCATATATTCTTGTATTTGTAATGTTTAATATTATGTAGGTTGTTAAGCCACTGACATAATGCTGTCTTGGTAATCAGCATATGATAATAAATGCATCAATAGCTGAAGATGTTGCATTGTAATCACAATTGTAAACAAGATAAATGCAGCAATTTTTTATCAGGAAATCACTCAAATTTCAATATTTTTTTCCCTCTTACTTGTACATGTTTCAAAGGCTGTTGCCTTCATCATCAGCAGACTGTCAGCTTCCCAGCATGGTATTAATATGTTGCTCTATGGATTTTATGAACTTTGTGATATGGATACTGTTGTTTGGAAGATCAAAATTAACTACATTTTCCATGTTTTTGTTTATGAATATATTTTTCCACGTGGATAATTCTACGGGGTTTTGAAGAACTTTTAAGAACTCAGGTTAATTTTGGAAATTATGATTTTTTTTTCCTAGAAATAGTATGGTATTGCTGATTTTTCTGTGTGTTTATATTTTATATTTCCTATGTCTTCATTAAGCTTTAGGGTAATGTTTCTTTTTGTTTTGCATGTGTATTTCATATTGCAGTCTTTGCATTTGATTTCACAAAATGTGAGATATTTTCCTGGCAGAATTTTGTCTTTTGTGTTAGTTTTAGGAGGTTTATTAAACTGCATTTGTTTACTAGAGCCAAAATAATGCTTGCATCTTTAAAAATGTTCTGTAATTTTGGTGAATGGATGGAATGTGAACTGCTTATATATATGATTTCCTTTGTAAACATTTAGTATGGCGATGCTTTTTATTTGTTTTCATTTTGTAAATTTTTCTCTTTTCTCATTGAGCAGATCTGTTGTGTGGCCATCTTTTTTTTTTTTTTTTTTTGCTATATATAATTTTATGGTACTCTGACTTGTATTATATCTTGCTTTTGGTATGTTTGTTACTCTAAATATGAGGCTGTTGATAATTCAAATTCATGTTGCTTTGAATTGTGGCTGTTATTTTTTAGATAATTGTCTTTATGGGTATTTTTTCTGAATATGCCAAATTCCAGTATGTTGCCATTTTTTATAATTTTTATATTCAGGAAGAGAAGAACCTTGTTGTTTCCTATTTCCATTGTGAATTTAATGATGCTGTCTTGTAGGTTAAGTATTTTTATTGCATCCTCTTTCATTTTTCATTTACTGTTGCAAAGGCATCATCTACATAATGGTAGCAATATTTGTGTGTGTGTGAGAGGGGGGCGGTATTAACTAATTTTGTTTCAAAGAAACTCTGGTACATATCTACCACCAAAAATGGTGAGAGTGGGGAACCCATTGCTAGACCCTTCTTTTGCCTCTGAATGTGAAGTAGGTTTGATTAATGCAAATTTTGGTGAAATTTAGATATTGTAAAATTACTTCTCCAGGTAATCATAAGAAGCTAGCAAATCATGTGTTCTAGTTTTGCATGTCTGATTCTTTCTATCAAGTCTGATGAGGTTTTTATGCTTTGGCTTTTGTATTTCAGTTAAGTGTTAAATTTTTTCAAAAGTAATTGGCCAAATAAATGCAATTTGTTAAATTTCCTAAAATATTTTCTGCTAATGTATCCTTTTGAAACATTAATTTTAATTTCTAGAGCTTTCTTTTGAAACTTATAAATTAAAGTGCTATGTACAGAATTTCATCATAATTTTAATTCTTATAATATTAATGAATAGCATATAATATTTTAAGCACATCTTCGGATATGTAATTTGGTAAATAACAAAGTGCATGCTATTCGGTTTTAACTGATGAGTTTTCAAAGTATTAAATCCTATTTAAATATTTTACTATTAATTTTTTCTTCTTTTTTGCAGAGTGAAAGACCCTTGGGATGCCTTCACTAAAATTGTTGCCAAAGGTGGAGTGAGAGGTCTGTGGAAAGGTTCCATACCAAATGTACAAAGGGCAGCTTTGGTGAATCTGGGTGATTTGACAACTTATGATACAGCAAAGCGGTTTTTCCTCACTCACACAAATCTCACCGACAATCACTTCACACACATATTGTCAAGGTATCAAGATAAAAAGAAAAAGATTAATTTAATGGGGAGGGAAACCAGAATTTTCAACTAATATTTCAAATCTGAGATTAAGTAGTAGTGGTATTGGTAGTTACTTCTCATGCATCAACAAAACAGATTTTTTGTTAACAAAATAAACACAAATAAAAAAGCATGACTTTTAAATATAACAATTAGGAAGAGCGCCTTCAGCAATTCCAGAAAGCACTAACTCCAATCAAAATTTATTCCAATTTGATTGGAATAAAAAAATAAATTCAGCCCCCCAGTCCCCAGTTCATCAGCAGCTACCTACTGGAATATCCAGTGGACCGAGTTCCGATCCAACTAAAAAAAAAACACATTAAAAATAATTTATACATTCAATGAATTATTAAATTATATTTCTTACAATACTAAACCTTCCATCTGAATTTTAATTAAACCCATTCAGCCAAATTTCTATCCTTGAGAGTTGCTTATTTCTTAGGACCTTACACACACTAACACACTGGTTATTGGTGTATAAGGATCCTGTTTAACTAATGCTAGATAACTAGTCCCATTTCCTCCCCTACTCATTTCATTCTCCTTTCACAATTCTATACAATTTCTCAAACACCTTTCCTAAGTATTTTACACCCATAACCATTTTTGTCTTACTTTGCTTTTGTATTTTCCCAGTTCCTTAATGTATTATTGATCTGATGAGATTTAAATACAACAACAATAATAATAATAATATTTATTGCTATTAGATTTGATTTCTAATTTCTGACATTGTCAAAGTAGTTTCTTAATAATTAAACTTAAAGTTAAGCATATTTGATGAAAATCCTATAAACTGGAAAATTATTTATAGTTAAATTTACAATTAATCTAGACTATACAGACATTTGTTGATTAGAAAATATTTTTAATTTAGTTTTAAATTTGGTTCCAGATATTTGTTTAATTTCATTTAGCAATTTGTTATACAAGCTTAAACCTTGCACATTTACATTTTTTTTTTTTCCGGATATTTTCTTACCAAACCATTTCCTAAAATAATCTGTATTATGTCTTGTATAATAATGTTGGATGTTGTTTTTTGCTTCCATTTTCCATTGCAAATATAATAGCCTTATACAGTGAATATAGTGTTAATATTTGATTTTTCATGGAAGCATGCTTACACATTTCTGTGGGTTTTAAATTATAAATAATCCTTATGCATTTCTTTTGTAATGTAAAGGGTCATTTCATTTGTGTTTTGCAGGAGATATCCCATATTTCAATACCATACATAAATATGGATAAATTACTCCATAATAATTTGTATCAATATATTAAAGTGATTAAAAGTTTTAAAATATCGAGAGATAAATAGATTTACTGATTTTGTTATAGTCTATATGATTACCACATGTTAAGTTATGCTTTACAATTATACCTAGAAATTTTTGAGAAGTTTTGCTTTTTATACTGTCATAGGTTTAAGTTTATGTTTTTGAGGAAAGACTAATATTCATTACAGGAGTTTTTTTAATATTGCATTTTAGGTTATGAGATTCAAAGAAATTTTTAGAGTGGCTATAGTATTTCCATGTTTTGATTTGAAAGTTCTTTAGTTAATCCAGAACATATTGCTGTCGTATCATGCCCATATAATAGTATCTTAGAATCTGATGAAAATGGTATATTATTTACATAGGCAATAAAAAGAAAAGGCCCAAAGACTACCTTATGGTATGCCATATTTCACCTGCCTGTACTTGGACCAGAATGAATGTATATGATTATCTTTTTTTATGGTAAATCTATGTTGTTTGACATCTACCTTCTAGATATGAAGATATTAATTGTCCTCTAATTCCCTATGATTCTAATGTATTTAATAATATTTTGCGGTCAATGCAGTCAGAGGCTTTTGAAAGATCTAGAAAGATTGTACTAATTTTTTTCTTACATTCTATTTTTTCTGTTACTTCTTTTGTAAATCAAGTGACAATGGTTGTAAACATATTTAAACATATCATTGTATGATTAGCTTCACTGTGCAAGTTCCAATTTACATTTAAAATATTTAAACAACTTTATTTTCTCATCAACTTCCTTTGTTAACCCTGCTGTGTTCTGAGCATATTTTGTTCATTGCTCTAACACAACATTTCTCAAAGAGTTTGTTATTAATAAAAAACAAAATGTTTTTATTAAAATAGGAAAAATGAACATAAAGGGAATAAGTGTGTGTATTAAATGTAGTGTTTATAAGCACAAGAGAAACTATAAAATTAATTATACTACAATATTATAAATATTTACTCATTAATTTTACCATTTTTATAATTCAATAAGAAACATGGGCTTAAATTTATTTGCATAGTGTGCAATAGTGGATTAAAGCACAAACACCACACTCATAATTTTACTGAAAGAAGTTTCTTATTTCTTATTTTTAAAATAGGCCAATGCAAAAAAATTACTTTGCACACAAATAGATTGTCAAAACTGCAGTAGTATCATCATGGCCCCAAGACTGTATAAATATTATTTACTCATTACATCATCCTTAGGCTGGACAAGGAGCACAGCTGCATCACTTATCTAATTGAATTCCACCCATTCCTACTCAAAATGAAATAAAAACAAGAAAATAATGGATTGAGGTATTCTATGCAAATATGAACATTTCTAAACTTTAACTCATAACTTTATTAAAACTGCTCAAACTTTCACTTGTAGTTGTAAAGGTAGAGCATTGCTTCCGCTCACTATTGTTATGTATTACCACATGATACGCTATGAGCCAAAAGCAGATAATAGAACAATAGAACTATTGCCCAGCTCCCCAGCAGAAATCAAGAAATTACTCTTGATGATGAGTTATTATCAGAATTATAACTGTCATAGAATTATTGTTAGTAGAATTTACTAAGCACAGATCTTACATAGTTTTAAGTTTTTCAGTCTCATTATAAGGTTGAATTTTTCAGGAACTCTTTTAATTCACAAATGTGAATTATGTTTCAAGGAAACTATTATATTAAAATTTAAATGTTTGCAAAAAAATATTCTATTTAATTATATTATAATTTCTTTAAATATTTTTAAATTCAAATGTGGCAGCCTGTCATTGTGTATTTGTCTATGCACATTAATATAAAATAATGTGTACATTAATGTGTTCACAAGCCATTTCATAAGATTTTCGCTCCCATAGGTATGGAAACATTTACATTTTATTTGTTTATTGTTAAAGCATATGTGCAGGACTTGTAGCAGCTACAATGGGTACCCCAGCAGATGTAGTGAAAACAAGAGTTATGAATCAACCAATTGACAACCAGGGAAGGTGAGTAGATACATGTGAATATTTGTATGTGCATGGCTGAAAATAATAAGAACTAGAGGTACAGGAAAACACTGAACAGTCACGTAAATAGTGCAGCATTTCAAACAACTATGTCCTCTTCTTCAAAGGCAGTAGATAGTTGAGTGTTTGTGTATACATATACTTGTCTAGTCCTAGCTAGGCAAGACTAATAAGTACAAGAACTTCTACAGGCCTAGTTGTACTATGCAGCATAACACAGACATCTTTTGACAAAACTAGTGGTGTTTAAACAAAAACTGTATATTACAGGATGGCCATAAGGTGTGTCATTTATGTAAATAGAATATTAGGATATCCTAATGGGCACCTTAGAATGATTAACAATACAGAAAAGTGATAGCATGCATACACATTAGTTCAAACGAAAATGTTGGTACAATCTCAAGGCATGTCAAAGAGAGCCACAGAGACAAATGAGTCCTAAGAACAAAGCTTCATTTGCTACAGATACATTGAAAAGAGCTAGGGTTTACATTTGTTTGCTAGTGATAGGTTTATCAGTTATTTCCTTTGTTTAGATTAGTTCTTTGGAACTTGAGCCATGAGCTCCTCAGATGAGGGATTCTTGCTGTCACTATTGGCAAGTGAAATAAGTGTTTCAAAACAATTGCTTGTCAACAGTGACTGATGAGTGTTACATTTCCCAGAGTTGTCATGGGAGAATGATCTCTGAGGGGAACATAGGGTGATTTTAAAATTGTTAATTGGAACATTGCACAGTGAAGCTAATCATATATTAAGATCATTGTATGATTGAGTCGAACTAACACTCTTTTGTTCAACTTGCTTAAATATGTAGAACCAGTTTCATGAACCCTTCGTTCGCATCATCAACCCCATTGTTGACTCGAGGATAAACTGTTATGCTGTGGGGATATCTCACAGAAATTTGCATAAACTGATCCAATTTCTATCAAGGGCAAATTTTATAAACAACAATCAGGACTTACAATGGGCAGTCCCTTGTCTCCATTTTCAGCTAACCTCTTCATTAGCATATTTGAAACACACGTCAATTCAGCTTTCTCATACATATTTAAAATATGATACAGATATGTTGATGATATAATTGCCATAGTCAACCAAAAACTCATTGATGATATGATAAAACTTCTGAATATACACGATAGAAACATATCGTTCACATACGAAACAGAACAGATAACATGTTACCATTCTTGGACATCAAAATTATGAAGCATCAAGGAAACATGGAATTTGGAATATATAGAAAGAATACACATGCAGATAATCACAAAAAGCTGACAGTTTTAACCCCACGATGCACAAACATGCAGTTATCAACAGTTTAACACACAAATTATCAAAGAAGAATACTTCAAAGAATACAAACAAATAGAAAGAACAGCAGTTAAAAATGGTTATAACAAAGAACTAGTAAACAAAAAATTACAGAAATTTAAGAGGCAAAAACTTATTAAAGAAACCACAACACTTTTAACAAAAAAAGATAAGCTAATTTTTTAAAAAGTTCACATATCATTCATGGGCTATAAAAAAATTTCAGAATATTCTTAAAGATTTTAAAATCAAGTTAGCACCTGTAAATAGATTTAATATTAAAAAATCTCCTAATTAATAATGTTAATGACAGTATTCCACAAGAGAAAAAAGCAGGCAATTATCAAATAAGTTGTGCGGAGTGTAAAAAAATCTACATTGGAAAAACAAAGAGAAACATAGGCACACGGTTAAAAGAATATTTCAGAAACACAAAGTACAAGCAGTTGGAGAAATTGGTGGTGGCATATCATTTCTGGACAGAAAGCCATGACATAGTGAATAAAACAGAATTATAAAAATCAATGCAAGGATCTACAGAATTAGCAACATGGAAGAAAATTTATATTTACAAGTACAAAGACAGTTTATGAATTTTGACACTTCCAGTGATGAAAACACAAACTTGAAGTTCATCTCATCTCCACCAGAGCTGACTGCATATCCCTACAGCATAATGGTTTATCCTCCAGTCCACAATGGGCTGACGATGAGATCGAAGGGTTCATGAAACCGATCCTACATATTTAAACAAATAAGTGGAGCAAAAGACTGTGAGTTCGATTCAATCACACAATGATCTTAATAGAGTGATCTATTTACCTTTATGTTGCTGCATGCAAGGAATAGAGTCCTTGAATAATCAGCCTACATCAACTTTTAACATTTCCTGAAATAGACTGTGATGTGGAAGTGTTGCAGCAGTGTTGTATGGCCTTTTGGTTAAAGGTAGATATAAGTCTGCAAAGTCTGTCCACTTTAGATACTGATTCCAAAACTAGAGATCTGATCACAGAAGCTGTGACTTGATGCCACTGCCAGGTCTCTGTGAGCTGCAGCTCCAGGATTGCCTTTTCCTACTTATAGGATGGACAGATGTGAGAACTAGCAAGATAACTGGTTCACATAGACGGGCTCAGATGAATAGACACCCTTGTGAGTCATGCATATACTAACAGCTATCTTACAGAAAACATTCCTAAGACAATGAATCAAGTAAGATAGTCACACTAATTATCCTGTAGCCAGCCTTGATGTGTTCAGGGAGCTCCATTCAATTGAAAGTAAGAAAGAGAGTGCAGGTGGGTAGAAGTGTGTTGTCACGGGGATTTGAACTTGGCAGACTGTGAATATGCCCTTTTCAGCCAGATAGCCCTGGATCTCCTAGCTGGTCATATCATTTAGGTGGTGATAATGCCTCTCAATAAATTCATGCTGCAATGCTTCTCTATACAGATTGGGTAGCCATGGAGTAGGATGACCTTCAATGTTCTTGTCAGTATGGGCAGCAGTGTCTTCATCAATAGAGTCATTCTGCAGTTTATGCAAGTTTTAACTGGTTCAGCGATGCTGTCTAAATCTTTCTGAATTGCAAAAGGGTTCACCAGCAGAAAAAACAGTTGCTTCTGTTTATACTATTACTATGTAATTAGCAAAGGATACTGTCACATTTACTAGAAGCTAGGTCTAGGTCTAGGTCTAGCTTCTTGCCAAAGAAGATCTCCAGTAGTTCGAAATATAGCAATTTCAAATGTGACTAAGTGTTTTATTCTTATCTATTTTTATTATTACTGTTAATTTATTACATTGTTAATAGTGTTTCTTTATTTTTATGTTTCCTTTATATTATATTATATATATATTTTAGCAAATTGCAATGTAGCTATTGCGGTTGTACCCATGTAAAGATTTTTAAAAATTTTCTTCAAATCTGCATTGATCCTACCTACTATGGACCAAAAATAATGAAAGTATAATAAACAAATGTATTTATGTTTGTCTGTTAAAGCTCTAGCGATCGTAATTTTTGTTTTTTATCAACTAAGCTTGGCATATATACATCATTTAAAAAATGATTTGTGGAGTTCGTTAACTAGCAAAATTGGATGATTGGGAGTGGGGATTAACCTAAAGTGAAAATGTCAAAATCGCTCTAGCAGCTGCAATGTTTGTTTTTCTCAACGAAACTGTATATGCTATTAAAATAAGTTAATAAAAATAGTTTCTAAAAATCGGGGAAATCAACTATTAGGAGTGGGGTATACCTAAAAGCCAAAATTCAATGAGTGTGGGTTAAAGCAAATTTAAAAATTGCTATAGCAGCCACAATTTTTATTTTTTTTAAGGAAAAAATTATATGCTATTGAAATAAAATAAGAAAAATAATTTCTGAAAATCAGTGAAATTAGATTATTCGGAGTGGGAATGTACCTGAAACCCAAAATTTAAAAATCGCTCTAGGAGCACAAATATTTTTTTTTTGCTACGAAACTCAGTATAAACCATGTAAATAAGATTTTTAAAAAAATATTTTCTGAAAATTAAGGAAATCGAGTCATTAGGAGTGAGGGTTTATCTGAAATCCAAAATTTAAAAATTGCTCTAGTAACACCAATATTTGTTTTTTTCACAACAAAATTTGATATATGTAATTTAAATGAAATAAAAAAAATAGCATCTGAAAATTAAGGAAACCAGACCATTATGAGTAGGGATATATCTAAAAACTGAAATTTTAAAAGCGCTCTAGTGTTAAATTTTCTCTCAATTGTTTCAAAATAAAATGAAAAATTAAATTGGCATATAAACTGTATAACAATGTGTATGTTTTAATATTTAACAAAAGCGTTGTCGTGAAGATAGCAACTGTGAAATATTAATCTAATGTGTGTGAGAATTATATTTGTATGTAAGAGCATGTTATAATAACATTCAGAAAACGTTTCCATTACATGCTTTTACTGGAATAAAAATTCATTTAAATTTTTAAAGCCACTGAAAATCGATGGAACTTTTGATTGTTTATCGTTGATTATGTATAGTTGCTTAGTACATTGTAATAATTGTTTTTAAATAGTAACATGTTTTGGTTTTATTGACAGATATTAAACTCTTAAATACACAAGATTTCTTTCTGTTATTTTTCTGTGTTTTAGTGAATATAAAGATTATACCAATGGCTCAGTTCATAAACATGGTTACATTTAAAAATACCCATGCAATGTAGCTTTGTATATCAGTGATCATATATTTATTTTAATTAATATTATACCATTAATTTTTTATGTTTAATCTCAATAACAACAACAATAATAATAATAATAATAATAATAATAATTCTAAAAATGTTATTTCTCTATTGTAATGCTTATAGATTACAAGTATTCTAATTTTGTTCCACTTTTGAAAATTTCACTATAGACATTTATTTTTAAGTGATTTTGAAGGGAAAAAACAAGCAATTACAGATATGAATTGCCTTATTAATTTTGTTATAATGTTAATAAAACTAATTCTCTTTTAAAAATTTGGAAAAGAATGTAAAACTACTCTAGTTACATTGTTATGAAAGAAGAGGAGGCACCAGAAAACTGAAATAGGTTTGGGAATTTTACTATGACTAAGTACTAAGACTTTTAAATTTGACTTGGTTAACCTGGTATTTTTTTCTCTATATTGTTCCAGGGGGTTGGTGTATAAGTCCTCATTAGATTGCTTAATGAAGACGGTAGAAAATGAGGGATTTTTTGCTCTGTACAAGGGCTTTCTCCCTGTTTGGATCCGCATGGCTCCCTGGTCTCTCACATTCTGGCTTTCTTTTGAGCAGATTCGCCATATGCTTGGTGCTACAGCATTCTAGTGGTAAAGTATGATTGTAGCTGGAGCTGCTCTCTCTGGTATTGTTCCCATTTAGAAGGCTGTAGAGAAGGATATCAAATTTGTCTTTCCTTCATAGATAGGTGTAGTATTATGCTAGAGACTCACTGCATAACAAACATAAAAGCAAGTCACTTTTCATAAAAATTGGTTTTTGTAACTGCCAAGTATTGTTAACTGTTTTTAGAGACTTCTTAAGGAAAAATTCCCTGCATATAATGTATATATTTTTCATGGCATATTCTATTACTATGGATACTCTGAATAAATGAAACATACAATTTAAATAAGCACAAATCCAGCAATATGTGCTAGACACTTTCATTTAAAACAGCTGCAAATTAGTGCATATATAAAATAAATATGTGCTCATTCTATTATGAATGAAGTCTTAAGACAAACATTTAAATGGAGCAATTTGTAATGCATGTAAAATAAAGATATTTGGATTCATTATTTCAAAATATCTGCAAAATTTTAGTGAATTAAACAATATGAATGGTATTTGCAAGCTGAATCTCTTTTTATTTTATAGAAACTGAACTGAGCTAAGGATATGTGTGAAAATAATTTTGAAAACAAAAATATTTCAGGCAATTAAGATTGTTGTATGATTGAGTCAAACTACACACTCTTATTGGCTCCACTTGTTTAAATGTAGAACATGTTTTGCAGACCATCGTCTGCATCCTCAGCAAACTGTTGACTCAAGTTAAAAAAAATTTCACTTTATACTCTCTACTTTTCATTGTTAATGTGTATACTGCCTTTCATTTAAGTAAATAATTTGCAGATAATCTGGCCTTCAGGTTCATAAGAATGTTTGCTTACCTCTTCAATATCAGTTTTATATTTTGATGTGGTTTCCACACAAAGCATTGGGATGGCAAAGGCTCATATCTCAAAAACCTACAGTTTTCAAAAAACAGTGCCTAATATTCACAACCTTAATTCAATCTGGGTATCACTTATAAATTATCATCCATTTACAAAGCAAAAAATTGTATCATTAGTATTATTCATATGCGTGATGAATTATATTGAGTTATTGGAAAGTCACTCTACATTTCTTGTGTAGCTAAGAGTTCACAAGAGAAGCAAATTTGGGTGGCAGCACTGACACCCAGCACATGAAGGCAAACACACACTCCAAACTTTAGCAATAATAGGAGATTTACTTGCTAACAATTTGTTTCAAAGGAATGATTGCTAGAAACATAGGAGTACCAACTATGTAGTGCACATCACCTAGAAGCAAAGAAACTTGTCAATGACATGTGCTATATATAAACTAAAAATGAAAAATAAAGTAACTCATTAAGAAAAATAGAGCTAATATAAAAAGAACTAGAAAAGCAGAAATTAATAAAACACTGAAAAAGTCACAAATAGCACAATATTTTGAAGTGCTTATATTCTCTAAAAACAGAAGAATTTAATTTACATATTTATTACTTTAAATAAATAAATATGTCCTAAACTCAGATATTCATTTTTTTTTACACTAAACTCCACTTACATAAAAGTAAGACGCGTTTCGGGAGAATCTCTCCCATCTTCAGTTGCTCGCCGAACCGCCATTATTCGAAACGATGGCTGGACACCTGGATGTTTCTGTGGTGGCCTCTATTGGTTCAAGTAGGAAATTGCTGATTTCATCCATAGGAGGAAACTCGAAATTCATTAGGTTTTCTCTATTTTTTAATATAACAATTTTTTCCCAAGTAGATAACTCCAATGGGTTGTGAAGATGTTTCAGCCGTTTAATTTCTGGTTTTATTTCATGGTTTTTGGTCCAAAAGTGAGCTGCTACTGCTGATTTACCCACCTTCTTATATGACGTCACTTGTAACTTTTTACTAATACTTTACCAGTGTAGCACTTCTTTTGTGGAACAGAAGCTTACAAGAACATACTTTACTTTACAAGTAATTGTAAGAATACACTTGGACCATACTTTTGTGTAATAGGGCCCTGGTTTACCATAACATGCTTCTCATGCCTGAGGATCCATATTTCTCTTTCTTCTCTTAATTGTAGAGTGCATACTGACACACACTATTGGCTTACTAGTACATAACTAATTTCTGCTTGTAAGGTTAAAATTATAAATCTGTCCAACAAGTTATCCAACTCATTCCTTGGATTTTATACACTTTTTAACTGTCCCTACCTGTATGCAAAACAACTAATGAAGTATGTTTGTTAGGTGGAGTGGAAGAAGACATTCCCTATCACCTGCTCATGCATACCCAGGCTGGCTTTATTTTGCACATAAATATGATTATCAGATTAAGCTTATGTGTTAGATTGACTTCAACTCAAGAGTCAAATGGTAGCTTAATTGTTACAGCATCAGCACAGTGGATTCTTGGTTTGAGTCTGGCTGTTGCCTCAAAGTTTTTCTCTCTTACTCCAATTTGATATCTTTAATGCTGCATTATCTCTTTGGTTTTATAATTTTTATTGTTGATTATTATTTTTGTTGTTGCCAACGAATTCTGGAATGCAGACTGTTGCTAAAGGATTAAATTTCTTTCTAATGGGTACCTGCACACTGTGGCATCAAGGGAAATGAACACACAGACCTGCTCTGCTAAAGAAGGAGCCTTGAGGGACCCACGAGGACAATACCATTTCATTCCCTAAAGCTTTTGACAAATAGGATTTTAAACATAATTTTAAATCAGAAGCTGCAGTGGCAACTAAATAAAAAATTGGGCGTTTCTTAATGAGAACACTACTTGTGTATCTGACGGCCCAAGAAAACCTGCTGTCTATTGCTTTCGATTGTTGATGAAACATTACTGTCTGATGTTTGCATTGCTGATTCTCCAAATTGTTCCCTTTGTGATTATCGTCAATGTATGATGACCAAACATTTGGATGTGTGCTCTGCATTAAGTGGTTTTAATTGTATTATTGACAAATACTGGAGAGTCCATGTATTAATGGCATAAGTGCTAAATTGTAGTTGCATTTGTTAAATAAATGTTGATCAGTTTTAGCACATCTAACATATCTTTTCCTTGTTATATTAAGTTGTTGGCCATTTTTTTGTATATGCCCCTAGAAGAAAGAGTTTGACTAAAGGAAACATCACTTTCACATTTTTGGACAAAATTGCAATTGTATTTATTCCAGATATGTATGATATTCGCAGATGTAAGATATATACAAATGGCATTAACTGCTCATGCTCATATGTTTTCATATTATGTTTTATGCTCACATAAGATGAAATAGTTCTAAATTTTTAGCAGCTGATCACATCTTTTATAAATGACATCCCTTAGCACTGCAGTTCCCAAACTATTGGTTGGGATCCCTAGAGGGACCATGGGGAAAGTACTAGTTTAGAAAAGACAAGTGACGTAACAACAACACAAATAATAGTTGTATGTATTGTCCATAATAAGAAGTTTTGTGTTCCTGCTCGAGTACTATTCACTGCTTGAACAACTGCGCTTGAGTTACTCTTTTGGCCAATGCAGCATTTCATCATAAAATCTTTTGAATCCAAAATGTGACTCACATATGCATAGAACCACCATGGTCTATGGCCAATGTCGTTAAGGCTCAGATTCCTATGCGGGAGGTCTGAGGTTCGAATCCTGCCAGGACCATCCTCCCAGACTGAGGTTTTTCCAGGTTTTTCCCAGTCCTCATGGCAAATGCTGGAGAGGTACCCTAACTTAGGCCTGGAACATTTCCTACCTTAAAAAATCCTTTTCCAATATATCATTTCATCTCAAGTATCATTAGTGTCCATTGCCTGTGGTGCCTCAGTAGTAAAAACAGGCGTTAAACACCATTAAAAAAAAAGTATGGATAGACTTTTTCTAGGTATCGAACCCTCTGAGCATTTTACTGAGCATATGGCTTAGGGATACTGTACATATTCACAACAGATTGATGCTTGTGTGCAAGGAAAAAGTGTGTTCTACATTGCTATCAATGAATGGTTTTTTTATCAGAGATAACAGTCTTTTTATACTTAGTAGGCCACCAGTTGGTGAAACCTGTAACAGCATAAGAGGTGACAGCTTTTATTTGGAGATTTCATGTTGAATTATCCCAAATTTATACATAATCTTTCAGGGTATATTATATTCTGTCTACCATTTAAGGTTTTTCTTAAAAACACAAAATTTCTGATTGCATGATAGGAAAGATTGTCCTTGTTCAGGGAATTAGTGAGTTGCTTCCTTCAGACATGCTGAATCAACAAGTCCAAGACACATTCTTATTAATGTGTGGTTTCAGTTCTGATCTGGACATGCATCAGAAAATAAATGCAGTCTTTTAACATCAGAAGTCATTGAGTTTTCAATATATTCAAACAAAAATTATGCTATTTCATTGCTCCCCTTCTTTCCTTCTCTTTCATAATAAACACATAAACCTGACTGAGATTTTGAGATCTTATACTCAAATGCAGATTACTCTCAAAAAATAAAGAGATAAAAAAATCTCTTGTATGGGAATGTGTGGTAAAGGCAGGCTTTGCATATAGTTAAACACTAATCCACCAGTGTCATCTTTCTTTTGCATTATTAACCAACAGCTTTCAGCTTCTTATAAAAATTTCTAACGTTTCTTGTGAACATTGAATTCAGCAGCAGCATATCGCTTCATGGATTCACACAGGTGAGGTGATCAGAGTTTAGCTTTCAGTTCCTCACCTGTGCTGCATACATCAATTTGTGGATGTCCAAAAAGATCATTACAATTTTCTTGGTAGAACTTTGGTATGTTTTATATTTTACATTGATATCTGGATGTTTTTCACAGAGAGATTATGTATGCATGTAATGTTTAAACAAACATCTAAATAGGAAATTTCCTTGCCACAGTAGTGAGTTTACTTCATTGGAAGACTATCAGCATGCTCTGTCATTAACGTCACAGTATTTTCAGATGTTTTACTGACATTAGGATACTTACCTACTTACCCCTCATATCTTTAGGTGTAATCCCCTTAAGCAACAAAGAGCTTAGCCAGAAAACTTTTCATGGTTCCTGACTCAGGAAAACTTTGTTGCTCACCTCTTCTCACTTCAAACAAGAACAAAGTATAATTGATATTATTGTATGATTTAGTTGAACTACACACTCTTAATGCTTCACTTACTTGTCATAATATATAGAACCGGTTTCCAGAACATTTTGTTCTCATCATCAACTAAGCTAAAAGCCAACTGTTGAATAATTTGTTAAGCTGTGGGAATGTGTATTCTGCTCTGGTGGAGGTGTGAAAAACTTGTAGTTTATGTTTTCATTCCTGGCAATATTGAAGTTCATTAGATTGTCTTTGTATTTGTAGACATAGATTTTCTCCCATATAACTAAGTTTATCGCACTGCCACCAGAACAGAATACATATTCCCACAGCTTAATGAATTATCCAACAGTTGTCTTTTAGCTTAGCTGATGATGAGAACGAAATGTTCTCAAATTTGGTTCTATATATTGTGTAGTTCAACTAAATCATACAATAATATCAATTATATGATTGACTTTACTGGGCAAGTTGCAATTTACATTTTAATAAGAACAAAGTAGTTATACTAGGCATTTCCCTGTGTTTTGCTTGATTCTTCTTTGGAATGTCTTTGTCTGCATTGCTTAACTGCTTCATCTCAATCAAATGCTGTAAGTGAACGTCTTTTTTATTTTTATTTTCAAGTTTCTAAATGGTGTGAGATTCTTATGTCTGTTATCTTCAGGTACGTTTTGAAAACAATGCATTGGACCTTCAGTAGATAAAAATATTTTCAAATGCTAAAAACATTTAAACAACAGTTTAACATATAGCTTCAACTTATGTATTCACATTTTTACACTTTACTCCATTCACTTACACAAAAGTAAGACGCGTTTCTGGAGAATCTCTCCCATCTTCAGTTGCTTACTGAACCGCCGTTACTCGAAACTATGGCTGGACCAACAGTTTAACAGTTGACAATGTTAGCAAAGGTCTCACAAAACATGTCCTGAATTTTTTAATTTAGAGAGTGAAATGTTAAGTGTGTTTTATCATTGTAACAATATTTTAAATGTGCTTCCATGTTCATTGGAAATGAAGCCACAGAAATGTTTTTAATATTTTAAAATATTTTATCCACTGGAGATCTTATACTCATTTTCGCTGTGATGATTCCTAAACATATTAAAATTAATATGCATTCTACATTTACAATCTTCATCTGTTGTTCTTTGTTCAGTATGTTGATAGTAAGAGGTGAGTTGTTTTTAACTATATTTGTTATAATGTTTCCTGTTTGTGAAGGAACTTTAGGCTTATCTATTTTAGTCTGTATAGTTTGTATGTATGAGTATACTAGGTACTACCAACTTAAAACAATATTGTGTTAAAAGGAATCAAACCGGTGACTTAATTCATTTTAACATTAAATGCATTATAAATTGGACTATGCTAAATTACAGTGTTGGGGAAGTCAGGCTTGATTCCTTTTAACATAGTTTTGTGCAGTTTTGACCTTTGAAATGGTTTCCAAGAGAAAAGTGAAAATTGCATTTTTTGAATTAGTTTCTTTAAACATTGGGGGGTCGGTCCTGGTGGTGTAATGGTAACCATACTTGCCCCCTAAACCCAAGATCGGGGGTTGAAATCTGGCCAGGATCGATGGATTTTTTCGGGCATAAAAATCCTAAGTATGGCTTCCTTCCGAAGGGAAGTAAAGCCGTGGGTCCTGTGTCATACATTTACGGCATGGAAAAGAACCTCAAGCCTGAAAGAAGAAGCCTCTGAGAAAAAAATGTCGGCCGTTTGACGCCCTAAATTGAATGGGACGATGATGACCTGAGATGTTAAAGAGCATCCATAAATAAATAAATCATTCAAAAAAAATTGAGGAATTCAATTGTTCTATGCTTTTTGGTGTTGCTCAGTGAAGTTACGACATTTTATTCTCTGTGCCAGACTCTTAATTTTAAAGAAGGATTGAAATAATTGTTCTGATGATAGTATATCTCCTTTAAAATGTTTCTCTGCATCACTCTTTAGGCATCACTTTTGAAAATGGGTTTTCTGTTACATTAACCTAGCTGCTAAGAAAAAATTTTAGTAAAAAAAACAAGAGTCTTATCTTTTGTATAACATTGAAATTACTCTTATAAATCAAACTATTTAAACATGCATTTAAATTTAATTTCTGCATATATTTTCAACAGAATGAGATTTTTGTGATTTTCAGGTTTCTTCTGAACTATTTTATAACATTTCCTGCTTATTTGTTTCTTTCTTTTTGTGTTCTTCCCTTCCTTTCTTTTGTTTATTCTTTCCTTCTTTTTTGACCTTCAATCCTTCAAGAAAATGTATATTATCTCTTATTCTCAGTATCAACTGATAGTATGCTTCATAAATTTCCATCTTTCTCCTGCCAGATAATTATCCTGCAGCTTCCTAATTTTTTGTGCAATGTTCTGAAATATGACATATCAGTAATTTGTATATTCTGTTTTGTGACTTTTTTAATGTTAATCAAATGGTACTAACAATTTTTAAGGATATCTCTGACATATGCAATGGTCCTTTGTTGGATGAATTAGTCAATTGCATATCATAGATTTGCTTGTATTAATTAATTCCATGCAAACTTTTTTTTTATTTGGTCATACTGTAAAATTCATGTTTCTATATTAGTAGAATAGCTGTAGTTTGCTTTCAAAGGACAGTATGTTGCCTTGCCAATAAGGTGGTTGGTTAGTTGGTTGCTAATGTGCCATTTGGGATGCTAATATTTATCGTTTTTTCCCTAGCTTCCCAATAAAGATCTTCCAAATTATTTTTCATTTGTTTTTGCTATCTAGTTGACTGCATTTCAGTAGACATTCTTTGTTTAGGATAATATTCACATCCTTGCACAATGGGCAATGGCTACCCTTGATTAATTTCATTCTGAAGAGATTTCTGACAGGCAATCATGCCCAACAATTAAGCGGAATTAGGAAACTCCAATTTTTCGGTTTCTATAAAAGGTCTGAAAGTATTTAAATCTTCCTATATTTTTCCTTTAAGTTTTTGTTTGATATTTTGTTGTTCTTGTTCAGTTATTAATCGTTTAGTGAGTTTCAATTTAGAAGGAAGTTATAGTTGAAAAGGTTGTTTTAATTTTTGGTGGCTCCTTTTTTTGGTAAAGTATCAGCAATAAGGTTCTTTATTGTCAATAACAACAGGTTGTTTGTTGACAATAAAGTAAAATAACATTATTCATTAAATGAATTAGTGTAGTAACAGCTTTTTCTTGTAAAACTTTGAAGTATAAGTGATACTACGAGGGCCATCCAGAAAGTAAGTCCCAATCGCGCCTGGAGATGGAACCACTTGTCGAATAGGAATGCGCATGCGCAGGAGTAGAGAGGAAGTATGTGGGAATAATGCAGTAAAGTTTCAGCCTTGTGACGGCCGTGATTACCGCGCTGTGCTAGGAGAAAATGGCTGCTCTGATATTGTCTCCCGCCAACTGCGAGGTTCGTGCAGTCATCCGAAGTTTGCTCGCTCAAAAGCGAAGTCCAGCAGAGATCCATAGCCAATTGTGTCAAGTGTATGGACACGACATTATGGTAAGACGATGGTGCAGGCAGTTCACTGAAGGACGAACCAATATTCACGACGACGACCGTCCCTGGTGACGGCAGAAGTGTTGGAAAGTGTGCGGCAAGCAATTTAGCAGAACCGGCGCTTCACAATTTCAGAACTCTCTTGTCAATTCCCCAGATGTCTCGCTCCCTTGTGCACGAAATTGTCTCCCGGAAGATTGACACAATTGGCGATGGATCTCTGCTAGACTTTGCTTTTGAGCGTGCAAACCTCGGATGACTGCACGAACTTCGCAGTTGGCGGGAGACAATATCAGAGCACCCATTTTCTCCTAGCACAGCGCGGTAACCACGGCCGTCACATGGCTGAAATTGTACTGCATTATTACCACATACTTCCTCTCTGTTCCTGCGCATGCGCATTCCTATCCGACTAGCGGTGCCATCTCTAGGCGCGATTGGGACTTACTTTCTGGATGCCCCTCGTACATCAACTAATATTAGAATTAAAGGTCAATCATTGCTATAGCTAGGTACTTATGTCATGTTGACTGGTTTGTGTCCACAATGAACATTGAACTTGGCAAGAGTAGAGTTGTCATTATTATTGTTGATATTTGCTACCTGAAAATCCAAAGAAGCCTCTGCAATACAAAAGGTGGTGGTTATTATTTATATATATGAGGTGGTATCCAGAATATTCGAAACTGGTGCTGCCATCTGGTCAAAAACTTACTTTGAGACTAAAGACCGCCGTCACCCTCAAAATAGTTCCCTTCCACACATATACACCGGTTCAAACGATTCTGCCATTTTCAAGTGCATCTTGGAAGTCATATTCTTTGAGGATGTTTAGCACAGACAGCATCAATTGTGTCTCAGTTGTGTCAAACCGACGTCCTTTCAACTTGATTTTCAGTTTGGAATAGAGCGAAGTCGCAGGGTGCCAAATCAGGCGGTTACAGTGGGGAACAACCGTGATGTTCTTTTTCGTCAAAAAGCTCCTGGTGAACAAGAATTGTGACAAGGTGCATTATCATAATGCAATAGCCAGTTCGATTGTCGCCAAACTTTGGGCCGTCTCCGCACATTTTCACGGAGCCATCGCAAAACGTCACAGTAGTACGTGGAATTCACTGTTTGATTTGGTGGGACGAATTTTTTGTGCACCCTCCCCTTGGTGTCAAAGAAAACGAGGAGCATGCTCTTGACTTTGCTCTTCACTTGTCTCGATTTTTTTTGGTCTTGGTGAGTTCGGGCTCTTCCACTGGGAGGATTGTTGTTTTGTCTCAGGGTCATAAGGTACATCCAGCTATCGTCGCCGGTGATGACCCTGGACAAGAAGGTTGGGTCATCGGATACAGCCTGACGAAGCTCCATGCAAACTTCAACACGCTGTGCCTTCTGATCAGCACTCAGGATCCTTGGCACAAATTTTACGGTGATACAATGCATGCCCCAATTCATCAGTTAAAATTCGTTGGCATATCCCATAACCAATTTCCACTTCATGAGCAAGATGTTCAATGGTTCAATGTCAATCCTCACAAACGAGGTGTTGAGTTTTGGCACAGCATGAGCATAGTCTTCAATGCTGTATGGAAGGCTCCGAACCGAGCATGCCACTCAAACATATGGCTCGTGCTTTGTCCCCCAAATACTTGTTGAATCATTGCAAGGGTCTCTGTAGCATTTTCCCCGAGATTTGCACAGAATATGATGCTTTTGTGTTCTAATCTAGGAATCATCGTAAAATCGCCACACACTACACAGAGTATCATGAAAAGTACTACACAATCTCAACACATCTACCCAGCTGCATGAAACCTTAAACATTCACTCATCAGATGTGCTAATGTTGTCACCTAGCGGTACAAAACTCTACTGCAACTACTGACGAGATGGCAGCACCAGTTCCGAATATTGTGTATACCACTTCGTATATGACATAAGCAGTTATATTCTTATACATAAAAAAAAATGAAAAGTGAAAAGCAATTTAGCTACCAGGACAGTGATAAAAAATAGAGAACAATCTTTTTTTTATGAAATTTGAGAAATATCTTTATTTTAGAAAAAATTGTTGAAGTTATTTTAAGAATATTTCAAAGTCCTTGGGCCATATTTATATTACAATTGTATTATCATCAAGTTTGCCCAATATGAATATCTGTTAAGTAGTCTAAATGATAAACCAGAAGAATATTTTTTTTTCTTTTGTGACAAAATAATTAATTTCTTCTACTATTCTACTAATAAATAATGAATCATTTCATCCATAACATTTTAAACCTTATTTGGAAAAGCTAGAAAATAAATGAAGTAAAGAGGTAAAAATCTGGAGAAAGCCAAATTATCTGCAATCATCAAAATATTGATTATGTAAATTTTCATGAACTTTGAATTCAGTGAAGAAAGTACAAAGTGAGATTCATCATTGGTATGAAGAGGTTCTCTGCTGTTCTCTTTAAATGATTTTTAATACTTATTATAAATGCAGCATCAGAAAATAAAATGGTGTTTCCATGCTGCATAAAGAAGTGCTGTATAATGCAAAAAATTGCTCTAAACACTTAACATAAGTAAAGTTTATTGTTAAAAAAATGTAATAGAAAACAATGCATATGAATAATTTTTTGATTGTTACATATTGTTTGCACAAAGTAAAAAATAGAGCATACTTGAGCATTGTGCATGAACTCTCAGGAAAATCTGGACCAATTTTAATAAATTATGATGCATGAACATTTTGTAAGAATCTTGATTTCTGCCATACTAGAATAGAAATATGAGCATAAGATAATTAAAGATAAATATAAGAGCTTAAAATATCCCAACTATTTTCAGTTCATATACAATAAAATTTTATGAGTAAGATTTTGGGAAGAGTTAATATAAGGGTACCATTTTTTCATCTGTATGATGCGTTCCATTTATAACTGGGCCACAGATCATGTATATGCAGTTTGCTTGCACTGCAATTATCTCGGTATTATTCCTGTAGTGCACTAGCAATGAATGACTCGCTCAAGGCTAAGTTTATCAGTTGTGTTATATGTGTCATTTGCTGCCTTCTGTTCGAGCTGTAAAGACTAGTTTGTTCATTGAGCATATCAAAAGTGAAAGTTTATTCAAGGCATCTGTGTTGTGTGTAAACTACATTAGATTATTCTTATTAGTCTACTGAAATGCCTATTGAAAAAGTCAGGCTTGAATAAAGAATTTTTATGTACAATACATGTGTAAAAACAATTTATATAGACAGGTGTGTAGACAATTTAAGGGGAAATTTCCTGGTATTCCAGTTCCAGGGAGAGAAACTGTTATATGTCTAGTTAATAAGTTTAGATAATGGTATCGCCAAATGCTAAATCTAAGAATTGAAAAACAAGTTTCTAACAGAGGAAAAAAAATTGACAAAATTGGTGCATCATTCGAATGCTCTAAAAAAGTCTCTTAAGATGTGTTACACATCAAATGGGTATTTCAAAAATCTCTGTTCATAGAGCTGCTAAAATTTTAAAATTAAAACCCTGCAGAATGATTATAGTTCATGAATTACAACCTCATGATGACAAAAACGAGTAAATTTCTGTAACTGGATTTTACAAAATATCATTGACGGTACTGTTGACCCATATTTAATAATTTTCTCAGATGAGACATGGTTTCATTTAAATAGAAACAATCTCCATAGCATAGATGAACTTAAAGACAATATAAGAACAGAAATTATGAACGTTACACAAGAAGAACTTATGCATGAATGGAAATTTCATCTGAAGATAACAGGAATATCTGAATACAGAGGCACGCCATTTTCAACACCTTTCAAGGTTAGTGGTCATTATAGTGCATGTTAGTATCACTCATGAGTAAGTAACGCAGGAGTTTTAGAACCGAAAACCCCCAGTGTAATAGTGCGCTGGCACAAGATCCTTGGCCCGGCAATATAAGAAATGCTCTGTATAAAACCATTCCACTCTGTTTTTGCTGTTGAAGTTTTTAGAAACATTTTGGTGCTGTTACAGGTATAGCATTCACAAGAGATCATTGTTGCCATTTAAAAGAACTTGACTGGTGACTATTCTGCTTTACAAGCAAATGTACATTATTTATAGATAAAATAGATAAACTGATAAATAGATTCATCAGTAAATATGTACACTAGTTAATATATACATTACATTAGAGTTGTAGAATAAAAAAATACAAATAGAGAGTGCAATAATCAGACATAAAAATGGCTAAGAACAGTAAGGATAACCTCTAGGTTACATTGAGTATTCATTTATAAGATGTGTGCAATAAAATTAACATCTGAATTACAATAAATATCCGTCAATGCTGTAGTAGGGTTTATCTATTAAATAATGTTCCTAAACTTTCTTGAATTTAATATGGTTGTTACAGGATTGGATTTCTTTAGAAAGAGTATTGTTGAGTTTTATTGCCATAAAGCTAGGCATCTTTTCATAAAGTCAGAGTGTATAGCTTGGGATGGAAAAGTCATTTTTATATCTTGTGTTATATTTATATACATCAGATTTTGTTTGCATAGGTAAATATTATTTTATTAAGTAAAGAAAGGTTTTGTAGATGTATAAACATGACAAGCAAAATTAGAATCTTTAAACTGTCTGAAAGTGGTTGAAGCTGTACAATTGCATTAGTGCTTTCAAAATAAGAATAGCATAATATTACACAAATGCAAAAGCTATAGCTATACAAACAAAATGAAACTTTAATACTGTGAAGCTTTAACATATATTCAAAATTAATTAAAATGAGTTAAAATTTGTAATGCAATTTAATTATGACAAATTATTGTTATGAAATCACTCAAATTTCACTAATTTTGTTCCACTTACTTGGGCAAAATTAATGAAATTTGAGTGATTGTGAAAATCCCCTATACAACAAAAAAAAAGAAGAAGAAGAGCAATTTAATTAATTTTACTTTTTGTATAGCATTATTTTAAAGGACATTGTTGCTCTCTGCTAGATTATTGATAAATCCATTGTTTCATTCTTCTTTTCCCCTCTTGTTTTTTTATATAAATCTAACAGAGTGTCATCTGTTTATAGGTATATGAAAAATGTAGTTCCTCTTGTATATAAATATTGTACTTACGAAGTTGTTGACAATGGAATGGTAATATAACCTAAACTTAAGCAACTGAAGATGGGAGAGATTCTCCTGAAATGCGTCTTACTTTTTTTGTAAGTGAATGCAGTTTAGTGTAAAAAAATGAATACCTAAGTTTAGGTTATATGTAGTTCCTCTGTTGAATTAAAATTTGTTACTGACCTAGCTTTTGTTTTTCATGGAGGCAGTTTTGGCTCAGCTCCCCCCTCCCTTTTTTTTCACACCCCAAGTTTAATAAGAACTGAAAATTCATTAAGAACTTTGGTGTACTTAAACAACAGGAACCAGATTTTAATTTTTAATATTATCTAGTAATGTTTTGAATCAAAATTAATTTAAAATTAAATATAATTTTAATTATAAGAAGATGTAATTTTTTTTTTGTTGGTGATGTGTAAAGCATGCATATGTGCATAATTACAGTATATTATAAAAATATGACCCACAGAAATTGAATTGGAAATAAATTTCTGCCAATATTGCCTAAACACGCTGTGTTACACGCTGTGTAACATAACAAATGTATTCAATAAAAATTGTTAATAGGTAAATAAATCACTGAACAAGCATATAAATACATAATTAAGTTAATTTTTAGCAGTGTTTCCAGAAATCTTGTAAACAAGGATGTTGTTTTTTATCTTTTGGCCCTGCATTATGCAAATCCTGCATTGTTTCTTCTGCAAAGCACCACTTTTTTGACATATCTGCATTAAATTCACTTAAACGTAATTGCATGTTTTATATGAAAATACAATTTGAAATAGTTTTGTTGGATAACTTGTTTCAAGTGAGTAAAATAGCATAACTAAACTTCTATTCATGTTCACAAGCAAAGTTTTTCATTTCATATCATATGAATAATATTTTAATTGCAGATATTAAAAGCCGAAATTCCTTTCAATTAATTTTCTGAAGCCTCAGTTATTATTTTCATGGCATACATTAAATTGTTTAAATAACAATGCAACAAGATGATCACTTTTAAGTGTGCACTCCTGTAGACAAAACTGTTATTGAATTTGGCCATTTGCTTCTTATCTTTATAGTAAGGCTCATTGTTGATGACAGCAAGTTGTAACTAGAAAGTTATCTAGTGGGTTGTAGCAAAATGAAATGAATACTCTTTAAAGGTTGAGTTTATCTCATCATAAGTTTATTATTGTGAGGAAGGGACTAATAGATAAGATACAAAACAAAAGTTAACATACAGTAGGTCTACTCAGTGCCTGTGAAACATTTTGTAATGCAAATGTGATATATACTAAAAGTCTATAAAAACTCAACTGAAAATATCTTCTTAAATTAATGAAACAAACTATGTGACTTAGTGTAAAATTCATTTAACAATCTATTCAGAATTATTTGTTGTTAACAATGCCACATAAGTGCATAAATAATCCGAACAGTTTCTGTTTTATTTGTGGACAAGTGGTGTGCAGTGCAATTGTGCAGTGGAGGAATATCACTTCTTTTGTAAAAACAGCTTACAATCAGTATTGGTGAATTCTGCAAATTAGGAGACCAAGATAAGTGTTGGGCTCTTCTCTCTGTTGTGAGACTTGCTCTATGATTCTTCTGGATTGGTTGAATCACAGAAGATCTTCAATGCCTTTTGCCATCTCCATGATTTGTCTGGAGTCCACAAATGACAGAGATGAATGTTATTTTTGTATGGTTCCACAAGTTCAAGGTATGTCAAATAAAAAAAAAAGAAGACTATTGTGTACCCCAGTATACATTCTGCTATTACTTGTTCCCAGACCCCCTGAATCATATTGCATAGACTCAGATGAGCATTATGATCCACATCTACAGATCTTGACTTTGCACCTGATGTTAAATCCTCTATTAGCACAAGGTTAGTCAGATTGAATTAAATGATTTAATGAGAGAACTGGAACTTTCAAAAACAAAGCAGAGCTGTTAGCCTACAGACTCCAAAAAATGGAACTAGCTTGCTGAAAATGTGAAAGTGTCACTTTTATGACCATCCGAAACACTTTGTGAACTATTTTTCTACAAAAGGCAATTTAGTGTTTTGTAGTAATGAGTGATTTATTGGGGGCTGTGAACACTAATCACATCTCTGAGGAGTAGCATATTCATAGATGCATCAAAATTAAGTATCAAAGCAATGTTGTTCCATAATGGCATTCAGTTGTTGTTAATTCCTATTGGTTATTCTATACACATGAAGGAATTGTAATACCCTCTTGATTCATTTCAATATAAGAATAAAGGGAAAATATGCCCAGACTTGAAAGTAATTGCAATATTAACTGGATTGTAACTAGACTACACCAAATACTGTTGTTTCATATGTGAATGGAACAACAGAGAGCTTCTCATTTCATAAAAAAGGAATGACCTTTATGTCAAAATATGGGAACTGGAAAAATTAATGCTAAATATGAACCTGTGTTGGGATCTGAGAAGATTTTAAATCCTCCTTTTATTCCTACCTCTGCAGCAAATTTTCTCATTGAAAAATCACCTATTTATCTGCAGCAAAGAGCAACGTGCACATGATGCATTTTCCACATTTATGACATCCTTGTTGAAACATGGACACCTAATGTGCAACTATTCGACATGGCAAGGCATTTGCCACATTCTTCCCATAGAACCCAATGATATTCTTTAGCATTCCTCTCATATGATATCTCAATTTTGTCACTCAAATTATATTATAAAATTTCATAGATGCAAACCGTGAATGTTTCACCAATTGCATTGTAGTATTCAAGAGAAGCATGCAGTTTAAATGGCTTCTCAGGCAAATGCAGACAACTTAGTGTATGTAGTGTGAAGAGAATTGGCCAGGGCACATTCTCTTGTGTCCAGGTTTAACAGGGGAGAATGTTTTGGCTTTTATTTTTTTAATGGTGTTTAATGCTTGTTTTTACTACTGAGGCACAGAGGCCTAAGTTTAGGGTACCTCCCCTGCATTTACTGTTTGTGAGGACTGAGGAAAACCTGCAATAAACCTCAGAGAGGATGGTCATGGTGAGATGTGAACACAGACTTCCTGCTCACGAGTCCACAACTTAATGACCTTGGCCATCTGTGGCAGTTTTGGCTTAAAAGGAAGTAATAACATTGACCTCATTACAAATTACTAAGGGTAGCTCCTCTTGTTTCATGAAAGACTCGCAGAATCTGTGGACTTTCCTCACACATATGCACTGAGCCTACCCTGCAAGTAGTATTACAATAATTATTAAAGTCCAACATAGTGTAATATTGCTATGATTGCATTCAAGCATCATGTATAAATTAGATTTGTATGAAGCAAATATTTAGAAATATTGCCCCCTTTTCTTCTTAATGTTTTCTTTTATCCTCCTGATATAAGATAGGCATTAGAATGATGAAAATGCTCCTAAGATAAACTGAATTGACTCTCTGGATATGAGGATTTTCAGTTGTCACAAAGTGCACAGTACTTATGAATAGAAGAATGGCAAAGTTTGGCACAGAGCAGAGAAAGTTTATTTTCCTGATGCCCAGTTCAAGGCCAAGAAATTTCTTTATAATACAGCGAACTCTCTTTATTTCAAACATGGTTAATTCAAACAGAAGATTATTCCCTTAAGATTCCTATTGAAAACAATTTACAGTGGCAACTTGTCTAAAAATTCTTAACACAGCACTAATTGGTTCAAGAATAAGCATAACAGAAGTTTTCAATTCTCTTGTCTGCCACCCACTTGTGCAGTGATCAGGCACTAAATGGAATAATGCAATTTCAACTGGATTACATTTATACAAAGACAATTTTGAAAAGTAAGTTTTAGTTTGTTTGTACTATATCTACAGCTTTCATCCTCTGCCCAATATAATGAATTTTCCACCTCTTTGGCATGAAGGCACCATTTTTTAATTCCATTCCCACTGCTATCCTACCATCACCATCTCAGTAAAATGTGGATTTCCCATCTCTTTTGTGTGCAGGTGTTTGTCCTTCAAGCCTCTCACCTATTAAGATTTCTAAGAACAAAAAATTGGCGAAAATCTTAAATTTTACTGAAGTTAGTGAAGAAAGTACATCTAAGTTATTAGCTGTAATTTTTCCAAATGTATTATATAGGTGTGCAATGTCAAAGCTTGGCATGTACTGTAGCTTAACATTACAGAAAAAGTAAGAAGTTCTAAAAGAAGTGGAAAAGGTGTGATGAAGAAATATGATATCGCTAAAGATATGAAATACTATGGAACACATAATGGTTTTGCTAATTCAAATATTGAATTCTTCTTCATTTTCTTCCTCTCTTCTTCTGCTCCTCCTTTCCCCCCTTCTACACCTTTCTTCTTCTTCTTCTTCTTCATGTTCCTTTGTAATTTCAAAGTCTATTCAAAGGATCCCATTGACTTGATCATTGTTCATAAAATATTGGCAGTAAGATCACCTTCCTTAGAAAGGAAAACAAAGCATCAGTCCTATGTCAGAAAATAACATAAATTGCAATTGTTAAAACTTGTATGAAGTGCTTTCAGCGAGTGATTTAGGAAACAAAGCTTATTTTACAAAGATATTATTAAGATGAAAATTTAGGACAAGCATAGGCTCTTATTTAATAAGAATGTTGTCATAAAATGGGATAAATGTTTGTGTTAATATTATAGCTTTTCTACCAGTGCACAGTCTTACTTACTTAAGCTGAAATTTATACAGGATGCATACTGCATAATAAATTAATATAGTAAGGCTGTTTGAGTTATATTTATTCAGACCACCTGATCACTTCTCCCTGTATTCATCTGTGTTCTCCTGGCTAGTAACTCAAATAATCTCACTGTAGAAGACCAATTCTTTAGGCAAATTCAAACAAGATGGGTTCAAATGTTTTCTTATTTAAGGTGTATAGGTAAATATCTATATAGTTACATATAATAAAAAACTGCATAACATTATATAAACAAACTAAAAAGGAAGAGGAAGAACAAGAAGGAATAAAGGAAGGAGGGAGGGATGACAAAGGGAGAGAAAGAAGGAAGATTTTTTAATTCTTTTATATATGTGTAAGAATTATACTTTAGTACTTTTACCATTGAACAAAATGCAGAAAAAACTGGGCAATCATTTTAGAAGCACATATAGTAATTCTAGAAAGTTCAGATGCAATTCTTGCTTAGATGTTGGGAGTGTTCCTCACCTTCACCTAAACACCACTGCATCACAATCTATATTTGCTAAAGTTTATGAATAATTAGTATTATTGACTTCATTCTTAATGTTTTCATGGGGCTGGTTGGGAAGGTTTATGTGTCCTTTGTATCTTAGATAGTCTCAAAGGAAAAAATTTAGAAAAGTAAAATTTAGAGATCAAGGTGGACACAAGATCTCTGAAATTATTGGTCAATAAAGAATTTATATGAGAAATTATTTATGAGGAAATCACTCAAATTTCACTAGTTTTGTTCCACTTACTTGGACACATTTCAAAGGCAAATTTCCTTCATCATCAGCTCTGTTCCACTGTGAAAATCCTAAACTATTGAAATCAATTTATATGAACTTCATAGATTCATTGGATATGTGACATTGGGTGCCATCTTTCTGAAAATAGCCTTCTGTTAACTAACTCAGTGTCAACTTGATCCTTGAATTCCATGAAATGCAGTAATAAACCTTAGTTTCAAGGTCTCATAAAAGATAACTGATTTTTAAGACAGATGATGATGAGCATAATAATAAATAATAATAATTTTATTGCAGACCATAGACTCTACATTTGAGTTTCAGTCATTGTCAAAAATTACATTGATAAACCAAACACTTTTAAAACAAGAAGCAAATTTATCTCGTATAATAATGGGATATTTCCATTTATACCATATACTATAATTTATAAAAATATGTAGATATTTCTAATAAAAGGGGAAAGGAGATAATTGCTTGGGACAGAGCAGATATATTAGGGTTAGGTGGATTAAAAGTACAAAAGGAAGAGGAATCACTAAGTGGCGAAATAGAGAAGGATTTTGGTTGTATAGTTATGTTCACAAACTAAAGAATGGAGAGAAGGTGTATGGATTAAGAAATGGGACAATTTACAGGTAGAAATTGTGATACTAAAAATTTTTGGAACTGGTAAAAAGGAGTTTTTGACAAAATTTAGTGATTGTATACAGAAGGTAAGAGAGAAATGGTGGAAAAGAGTGATTAAAGTTAAGGAAGAATGTATATATGGAGATAGGGAAGGAACCAGTGAGGGTGGGATCTAATACATATAACCTGGGTTTTGAGTATGTATATCTCAGAAATGTGCACTCTGGAAACAATGTAAAAGCATTTGTTAAACTTTTTGTAATGGCTGAGTGAAATAAATATACTATTGTGTATATTTACAATTTATTTATCTTACACGTACTTTATTTATCAAGAAGTTTTTCAATTCTGTTGAAACTTTTTCCCTCTATGACTTTTAATTGTTAGTGGCAGTTTATTATACAAAATTGACCACCAGACCTCTGCCTTTTAGAAATGCAGTAGCATTTGATAAATAGCATGGGAATTTTTCTCAACCTAGTTTCTGCTATTTTGAAAATTCATATTAACTTGACAAATGAAGCCATGTCTTATCTGTACACCAAGCTATGATGACTTGATGTCTTAAACCATCAGTAATATTGCACTTGAGCTGCCCTTACAGATGATAATGCAGGCTGTGGCTCATGAAACATGTTCTGAAATTTTGTTGATAAGCAAAGCTGAAGAATATGAAACTTTCTCACTGCTTTAGTTATTAACTTATAATTTGCTTTACTGTAATAGTTTCTAAACAAATTTTATTTCATGTTGATTTTAATTAATATTGCACTTGTTTTAGCTTTCCTAATTCCTCCAATTCTTGTATGTCCTTTACATAACCCTAGTTGTCCTCTCAAGTTTCCTGTCTCCTTGCTTAATCAGCATTATTTCAGTGATAAATTGAATAAATATATTTGAACATTAACTGTATATTTTTATGCATTATTGGCTTATGTTTACCACTCTTGCTGAAGAGAGAGTTGTTATGTGCATTTTCCTTTCTAACATAAAATTGCTTGTATAACAACCAGACTGTTTTATGATCAAACTAGGGCAATTGTTATCCAATAAATTTAATAAAAATTTGTCTCAATACGGTATTGTATGCTTCCTAATTTATCTCTACATTCACTTTGTCACATTAGACTACAATAGAGTGATTGTTTTTGTTGATTTCAGCTATGACCACTTATATTGATTCTCTCAGTCCCTGCAGCAATTATTTAGTATCAGGATACTCAATTTTGCAAAAATATGACTATTGATTAAAATAATAAAAGTTGTATAATGGTTCATGCCTTATTTAAGGGATGTAAACAATATTATAAATATAAATAAATGTATTATATATATATATATATATATAAATATGCATATGCAACATCATCATCCTGTTTATATACAAATTAAAAATTTTATTTTTGAGTTTCAATACCATTATTCTTGCTAAAATTTAAAAGTACCTGCAGAGAATTAATATGCATATATAATGTGAAAAACCTCAATCAGTAACTCTAATGGTGGTTGTGTGTTATATTTATGAAACTGAATGGAGCATTTCAGCATTAAATTCATAAAAATGCTTCAAATGTGATCATTAACATGTTTGGAGAAGATTTGATAGTTTGCATATTTTTCTAAAAGGCAATCTTAATGTTTGTTTTATCCCATTTGAGCTATGGTGCATTCATGATAGAAATAGCACTTTTATTGACCTATTAAGCTAAAACTTCAATGTATTATTGCGTATCATAATCAGAGTTGAACAAATTGCTTAAAACCAATAAAACAGTCGATGACAAATGTTAAATATTTATTTAACATGTTTGCAGAATGATATTTATTTTATTAGAGAATGTGCTCCAGTATAAGCTGATTCTTTAAAGATGATGTAGAACTAGAAGCAGTTACTTCTAAGCTTACAGGAGAGCTTTGCTTATGTCAAGGCCACAGATTTAATTTTTGCTTTTTGTATACACTAAGGAAAAAAATATTAAGTATTCAACTGATGTGCTGTAATAACTAATTATCAAATCCAATAGTCGGTCTTGGTGGTGTAATAGTTACCATACTTGCCTACTATACCCAAGATTGCGGGTTCGAACCCAGCCAGGACCAATGGATTTTTTCGGGCGTAAAAATCCTAAGTACGACTTCCTTCGGAAGGGAAGTAAAGCCATGGATCCTGTGTCGTACATTTACAGCACAAAAAAGAACCTCAAGCCTGAAAGAGAAGCCTCTGAGCAAAATTTGTCGGCTGTTTCACGCTCTGAGTTGAATGGGACACTGATGACCTGAGATGTTAAAGAGCGTCCATAAATAAATCAACCAAAAAAAAAAAAATCAAATCTAATTCCAACTTTGAATTGTTCCAGACATAAAATAAATAATGGATGCATGTCAGTTTGGCTGTTTTTATAAATATCCATTTTCTAGAATCATACTAAAAGTCTGCATTGAAAAGCAAAGCCAGAACCACCTCTTACATCTCTCCCTGCACTATAGTAAAAAATGGTTAGTTCTACCGCATAAAAACATTAAATTCCTATTTAATTTAAATCTGTTTTTAACCTTCATATCTAAACATACTAATTAATTATTACATATGCCACATTTGTGAATAGCTACTATTTCTTACTAAGTTTTAACTACGAAGGGGGAGGAGAAAATAAATGTAAATTTAACTGTAACGTTATTTGTTGAAATAAATTCATTCATACTAAATAGTCACCTATATCTTCAAATCAATTTAATTTTGAGTACAGCGTTTTATGATAGAATTATGGGAAATGCTAACTGCAGGTTGTAGCTGAGATTTTTTGTATGTTGATTGTACTAAACTATTGTATGATGCTGAGTTAGAGAGTTGTGACTGTAAATTGTGTTCAGAACAATTCAGTAGTGTCTGTAACTTCTGTCCAGAATGCTGCATGCTATATCTTGTTCTAACTAGCTTTGGTTAAAATAACTCAAGATGATGATAATGATCTATAAAATCATTGTATACTATGGAGTCAAAATATCAGAGAATCCAGAGGTTCTGAAATAATAAGTATAAGTGGAAGAGCAGATACACATTATATTATTCAATGTTCTGTGAACAAGTGAGGCTAATGAGCAATTCAAAAGTTCATAATGCATAAAAAGGGCTCAGTACATAAAATCAGTCTACCAACATGGTTTTGAAACCCAGCCCAGCAGGTTTTCTCTATCTACTCAGCTAATTTTCTTTATGCAGACAAAGTAAATTTATTACTTCCCTTTCTAGCATATTCAAAAATACCATTGGCTGTTTCTTTTGGATGTTTTAGAAATAGGCTTCACATAATAATAAAAAATGTAATACATAACTCTTGTAATTAATCCTGCAGAAGTTGTGCACAATGTAGTGTCTTGAAAGGTCGTGCAACGCGTGACAAGATGCCACTTGTTTTTTTTCGGTTTTGTGTTGATTTTAAACTTCAGATCAATTTTTGTCCTTTTTAAATATTTCATATAATTTTATTTATTTTATCAGTTTAAAAGAATTAACAATTAACATTAAACACGAGAAAATAAGAAATATGAACAGTAATTGTAATAATGATTATAACAAGAGTACAGTAATATCACGGTTTCACATATATTTTAAATTAAGTTATCTGCATCTTAAGAAAGTCTCATAATATGTGAGTAAAAATTTAAGAAATATATGCTTCTTATACCTACTCCAGTAAGACATGAGTTAAATCTCTTGCTTCATTTCTTAGAGAAAATGATTTATATTCTGGTCCAAAAATAGGATGGAAGTATACAGTCAAAAATACACTATGTACTTTTAGAGCAAATCTTTTGAGCATATTCTAGGCAAAATCACTGTCTGCATGAATGCCCTGTGTATTTTGTAGCTCTTTTCTTTGAACAGTCATATTTGAAATACATCTTGGGTTAGCTTCTCTTATAAGTTTGGTCATCAGTATTTATGTATAAACTACAAATGTCCTATTTGAAAATTACTGTTAGAGAAAAGCACTGAGAACATGGATGCAAATAATTGTCACAAGATCATGAGCCAAGTCCTATAGGAAGTGACTGTGCTGACATTAAAATAGGTTGCTATGGTAAATTTGTGAATATAACTTCAACTTATGTATTCACTTTTTTACACTTTACTCCATTCACTTACACAAAAGTAAGACGCGTTTCGGGAGAATCTCTCCCATCTTCAGTTGCTTATTCAGTAAGCAACTAAATAAGCAAGTAAGCAACTGAAGATGGGAGAGATTCTCCTGAAACACGTCTTACTTTTGTGTAAGTGAATACATAAGTTGAAGTTATATTGCCACTCCATTGTCAACAGCTTCGTAAGTACAAGATTTAAATTTGTGAATTTTCATCATTTGCATTTAGCTTACTGTGGAAAACCATTGGCCACCATTTTGTTTTCATGGAAATGCTATATGTATTGTACAATTGGTCCATAGTATGAGTAATTGATTTCGTTGCATTGTAGAAAATTATTTCTAATTTTTTTAGTCCCCATGTTGGAGCCAAGTGCTTCTTATAATTAAAATATGCATATGTTTTAATGGAAATCGATGTAATCTCCAAAATTCTAATCCAGATAATTGTAAAATTAAATAAAAATTTTGTAATCGTAAAGCTAGCATGGCATCTCTCAGATGCCATTTACACTTGTGTAACAATAACTTAGCATAAAGGCAAATGAATAAAACAGGCGATCTGTCAGTTAAACATGTTACTTACGAATGCTTAGTGGAAGATAGATGAGAAATGATTGCAATGAGCTTACAGGTTTGCTTGCAGTTGCAAAAAGAAACTAAGTGGCATCTCTCAGGTGCCATGCAGCCACTGCAGAGTTAACTGACTTCTCCAAAATTCCAGAATATAATATGGTATTTGCAATGTAGCATCATCTTGTGTATTTGTTGTTATATGTGTGTGCATGATTACGCAGAATGTCGTGCTCAATAGTTCGCCTTTATTTTGTTGTATGATAATCCCACCCTTGCAGCTTTCTAATTTCAAGTAGGAAATTAATTAAAAGAAAACAGCATTTTTAAAGTAAAATTGTTAATTGGAACTTTGCACAGTGAAGCTAATCGTATATTAAGATCATTATGTGAATGAGTCGAACTAACACTCTTTTGCTTTACTTACGCGTTTAAATAGAGTGTTAGTTCCACTCATTCACTCAATGATCTTAGTGTTTTGAAAATTAAACAATTGCAAATAAGAGTTGCTGATCATTAAGATGTTTGATCTATCAAATGAGGATGGTAACAATTATTTAAGCAGATTTGCCAGGAAAATTATAAAGCTTATGATGCTCATAAAAAATTTATTTTGAGTTATACAGTTCTTCCATTTTTAACAAAAACAATGTACAATAATTAATAAGAAAATAAAAATTTGTAATACAGAACAGCTTTATTTATAAAAATAGGTATCTATAAGCTCAAACTTTTTATACTAGGGAAATGTTTCCTCCATGGTTAAAATGTTTGTGTATATGTGCATTGAGAAATAAGCAGGGTTAAAGATGTAGCTCTTTGTATAAGTATCAGTATTTATGTAATGTTACATTTTGTAGCAATTTATGTAACATAGATTTTATAGACAATAAACACACATATTTTTGGTAGATAAGGAGTATGTACTTGTTAAGGTTGAAAGGAGGTGCGGAAAAAGAACATACAGATGCAACCACAGCAGAAATGGAATTCTTAAGTACAAATGTGATTAATGTAAATTATGATCTGAAGCTTTCAAAACATTACTTTAAATTCATAGAGGTACATCTGCTAAATCTACTACTTATTGTTTAAATGATATTTGATCTATTTTTGTTGAACCTACAGAGCATCTTGTTAACATATTTTTAGAATCAAACAATTTTTTTCTTTTATTCACATATTTTATAAAAGCCAGTAAAATTAACATTATTGCTGTGTGCAATTTGTTTCATATCACTATTAAATTATTTGCAGTGTACAGTTTTGTTCTTTAATTTATGCATCACATATCAGCTGTGAGCATTCATCTAAAGCAACTTGGTTATATGTTAAAAAATAAAATAATCCATACCTATTGTTACAAATCATTTCAGTCTTTCAACTGCTTAAAACAAATGTAACTTATTTTCTGTGCATGGAAAAATAATAGTTCATGTTGAAATGTGATCATATTTGCAGTTATTGTTTGTTTAACCTGTCCAAACCTATTATTACAAAAACTTGATTGGGCATATTTGGCCAAGCCCATAAAAATGTAATGACTTGGAAACCTTGGCCTTTATTAAAATAGGAATTAAAATAAAAAAATAAATAAATAGAAAAGTTGACTTATGACATAAGTTACAAGGAAGTATTTTTAATGATCACCGTAATGCACAGTGAACACAGCTTGCAATTTCTAGGATTTAGTCGATCAGGACATCACTCCAAATTCACCTACTTGTTCCAAAGGTACAAACTCAAATGCTGCTTAAGTTCAGCTTTAGCTTTCAATTTGTATAAATGATAAAGAGAAAGATTAAAGTTTTCAGAGACATCTGTTGCAGAAGTTCAAGTCCACCAAAAGAGGCAAATACTGGTACCTAATTTCCAAGTTATTATTTTCCTGGAGCACTATTTTCATTGTAAAAGTATTGGCCTTCTTCCACATTACCTACTCTCTCACTTTCAGTGTGCATTTCTACAGTTATAATAGCAGAAAGAGTAACATAAAGGTAGAATTTTAGTGGGTTTTTAATGCACAATTAATTTAAATGTTATTTGGTGCGAAATGTGTTGATTTTGTGGATATCTCTCCAAACATTTATGAGGGTCATTCAAATTTAAATCGGGCTTTTATTCTCTGGGCTAGGAAAGAACGGGGAGTGGAGCCGTAGTGGAGTTAGGTGGAATGTGTAGCGGGAGCGATCCAACGGATATTTCGCATTGCTCGTTCTATGCGAGTAGCACCATGTTGGAACAAGAGGTTGCATCGTCCGTTGCGAAGCGGATGATTATCCCTTTTAAACCAAATAAGTAGTCAAACCGACTGACAATTACGAGCAGACTCGGGCACGGTTTGAATAAGTTACGCTTTTACGAACCCAAGTATTTGACTGGCACAAAAAGTTCTTGTGCAGTAGAGAATGAAAGCCACGGACGAGCTTAAACACTCAGAACAACGACTAGGTCTTTTGTCACTTTGTGGAAGGTGATCGACGCCTAAGTGTGCTCGAAATCAGCGATGGATAAGTTGTGGAAGTGCACACACAATTCTTTCTGAATTAGGGTTTCGGAAAATGTCGCCTAGATGGGTCCCACGTCTCACTAATGAAAAATATTCGAAAGGGCATCGGTTAGAGGCTTCTGGTTCGATTTGAGGAAGAAGCTGAGCAATTTTTTTTTTTTTTTTTTTTTTTTGTTCTTCCTAATTATGACCTGTGATGAAACCTGGGTACACCACTACACCCCCCCCCCCCCCCCAAAGAGAGCGAGATTAGAGTAGAGGAGCAAAGAGGGGACGGTGCTCCTGTCGGGGCCAAATCTCGCCTGTCAGCCAGAAAACTTGCGACCGTGTTTTGGGACTCATCGATTACTATGAATACGGCCGTATTACTGCAAACTGTTGAACGACGTGAGAGCTATCTGTGGCAACAAAAGACGCTGGGAACCTAGTGATGTCCTGCTTGTGCAAGACAATGCGAAGCCATAAAGCGGGATCAGTTAAGGAAAATTCACTGGGTACCCCTAAAACACCGTCCCTTCTGTTGCTTGTGACTACCATATGTTCAGGCCACTGACGAGCGCATTGGGAAGGAAGAGTTGACGCGCCCATCTTCTTTCTTTGATAACCACCTATCCGGTGGGGAAAGTGTATTTATGTTGAAGGAAACTATTTAATATATTTGGTGTTTAAGGTAAGAATACATTAATTTTTAAAAAAAATCCTGTTTATATTTGAATGACCTTCATATTTAACTGTCCCAGTGAATTGGAGAGAATTATTGCTTGCTAACCTAATCTACCATACATTTGTTATTGCAAGAGACTATGCCAAACTTAAATATAAGGTACGGAGCTGCACTTTTTATTTTAAAACCTATTATCAAGTCGTCGCGACTTACCCCCTGCTATTGCGCCCGTCGCGTATTCAACAGTACCACAATGTTTCTCTGGTGCAAGAAATAGAATAGGTGAATTCTGTATCATCGTTCTTATAAGATACTGAACAACATTTTTCAGCATTTTAGGGCGGGGGGGGGGGGTACACCAGTTTAAAAAGCGAAGTGGTGTGGCGCCTGAGTTTCCCGGCACCAAATGCGAGCTTTGGCGAAGGAGGCAAGCAAGTCGGCCTACTTGGGAATGGAAGATTTTAAATGTGCCTCACGATATACCTCTAGGTTAGGTTTAAATTAATGAGTTGCATTAACGGACTTCATGATACTGTTATCTGTCTTTAACATCAATGGATACCAAATCACTATTCTGTATAGTAATGGCGAAACTATTTCAAATACGTAGTACCATTTGGCAACAGAAATCGCAAGCTTCTCCGCATAGTTTTACGCGAGGCAACAGCCATTGTGCTAGGCATGGGAAAATTGATTTTTTTTTTAAATTTTTAATCTAATTTTATTGAAATCAGCAATTAAAATAAACTACTTTAGTAAGCGTTCAAAAGATACAAAAATCATTAATTATTTATTTTTGTGAAATGTACTGTAGCCATTAGGAATGTGCCCCGGAATATCGGGAGTGCCATATATTCAAAAGGTTTGCATTTATTTTTGTTATCTGATAAGAAAAGATGACAATAAAAAGATAACCTAATTGGATGTACTCAATATGTTTTGAACGATTTTGTTTCAACAGTTAAGTAATTATTTTCTAAATTGTAAATTTTATTTATTTTGTAAGGTAAGCATAGGCATTGTAGTGTAATTCAGCTGTTCATGAAAGAAAATTCTTACTTATAATAGTGATAGTTTTTTTCCATGCTAAAATAGTGAAGACATCTGTTTTCCATGTGTGTGCAACTAAAATATCATTCGGCAGGAAGGTTGAAATGACCTCATCTCACTCTCAGAGAGGGGCCATCACACAAACGCTTGGGCGGGATGCTGCTTTACTGTAACTATTGTTGCACAGAATTATTACTTCGAGCACATGTTTCATAGTTGGAATTGTCTGAATTTTGTCATTCCTTTCTCCACCTCCTACTTCCTGCTTCTTGGGTTTTACCATTTCACCATCTGTAAACAATACATGGAGTAACATAAAACTCGTCTGCGCACTATGAACTGTGGCGATATTTGGAAGCATGTTAACAAAATTTTACTTTAGATTTCGTTAATTTTTGCTTATAATAAGATGCATACTGCATTGCGTAATGTTAAATATAGAAATGATATACTTTATGATAGATCAGTTTTTCTTACATGACGGAAAATTAGAGACAGGGTATAATTAAAATAGCGCTTAATTAAAAACCACTGGCTCTAGAGTTTCTCTGAAAAAAAGAGACAAAGTTGGAAAATATATACCTTTCCTCCTTTAACAGGTCTGTGTACTATAGATAAGAAAAAAAAAAACAGCATATAAGGCATTTTCAGGCTGCACAGTACAAGAGAGCCAGTTGGCTATTAGGTTGCAATTTTACTGAAAAGCTATTCTGTTGGCCGTGATTATTGCTTGATGTTGACCGAACCAATGTTTCGACTAAAGCTGCATTTCAAAACATGAATGCACTGTCAATATCTACAACAAAACATGAAAAACCCTGAGCCATATTAGAGTAAGTTTTGAGCTCTGTACATTTGGCAAACAAAAATAGATTTGCAGCTAAATCAGCAAATGAAAATATCTGTGAAACTTCACAGTGAGCTGTAGAAAGGGGTAAAACGATTGATTGTGTATGTTTCTTAAGAGTTGCCATTTAGAATCTGTTTAATTCTCAAATAGGAGCACTTACGATGAATTGCTTCATCTGATAAGCGGATATAAACACGTAAAGGAAAGTACAGTTTTCCGTGACTCATTTCCAGCTATTCAAAATTATGTCATAAAATGTAATTTCAATAGTATGGTAAACTCTGTTAAAATAAATAGCAAACTCTGAGAATTTGTTTCTATACTTTTGAATGAGACTTAGCAATAAAACGGAGGTATCGTACTTGCTGTAGATATGTAAATGACAAAGGAGAACAAAAAAAAAAAAAAAAAAAAAAAAAAAAGTATTCATAGGTTTTCTGAGTGCAGAGCGAGCGCACTGCACAAGCACTTTGTGTGAACATGTTGTCAAAGTTGCAAAAGGTTTTTAATTTTGAATCAAAATTAGTTGGTCAGGCCTAAGACAGGACAAGCCTTTTTCATTCACTGCTCTAGTCATGTATTCAATTTGGTTTTGCCAAATCTACTTGTGTCATATATTTTTAAAACATTATCTGATGTATCTGCATTTTTCTCCACGTCTTCGAAAAAGACGGCACACACTTAAAAATTCATGGAGAATAAGATGCCAAAGAGCTGTAACAACTCGATGGAATCTTAAAGGCTTGCCAGCACATTGTAAGATAACAAAGCCTTTTGACTACATGGAATATTTTGTCACTCGAACTTTTTATTTGTTTATTTATCCCTCGATATTCTATACTATGATAAAGATATTTAAAAAATTCAGGACATTCTTTATCACCAAAGTAATAACTTTGAAACTGTATGGGAAAAGGAATGCAGAGCAGTCCATTGACCATTCTTCAAAAAGAACAGTTGTTAAAGTTGTGAAGCCACGGTACTGTACTCTCAAAATCATATAACATATCTAATCAGTTCCAGATATTTGTTTCTCTTCGTAAGCTTGAATTTTGAATGAAGAGAGTTTCCCTTCATATAAATCGACATTTCCAGACACTTTACTAAGAAAATAAACGCTACCCTGTATAGCAACTTTTTTGAGTTTGTCAAGCTAAAAAAAGAAATGATTACTTTGTACTCTTTCTGTGAGTTAGAACGCAAACTTGTATATGCATTAGTATCGTATATGAAACCAATTCAGAATATTTTGAGCGAAACCTACAATTGGTTTTACTGATTCTGACAAACCTGCTTCAAATAAATTTGTGGAACGAGCTTTTTCACCTTAAAGAAGAATAAATAATTATCTTAGAGCGACTCAATCACAAGAAAAATGAAGTGCATTTGGCACATTATCCATTAAGAGGACTATTTCTAAATATAAAATTGTTGCTCTCGTTTTATGATAATGTTCTAAGTGAATTTATAACTCACTGAGAAGAACAGAATTTTCATTTTAACAATACGCATTCCTCATAAATTTGATCTCTCTGAACCAAACACATGAAACTAAATAATGTACAAAAGTTTTGTTCACTGTGTATAACTCTATTATTTTAAAGAAGAATTCTACAGAACTGAAACTTGGTTAGTTATAGCATTTTTGTAACCAATAGATCCCATTTTTTGCTTTTTTTTATGCTAAAATGTTTTTGTATCTTAGAGTATATAGTGGATAATTACTTCTGTAATAAATGAAGGTACCTCCATTCGTCAACAAATTATTTTAAAATGCCTTTCTCCACGGAGTTATTAACACTACCATAATCGACGGCATGTCTAATACCGAAATTTAGGGTTATCTGGAGGAACAAGGCGTCAAAGGATCCATGCTGGATACGAGGTAATATAAATGCGCTCGTACATTCCAAGCCCCATGCGACGTTTTCAGTGCCAACGTTCCAGCCACTAATTCAGTAGTGCAACAACCGGTGAAGATAGTCATGAAGGAGCATTCTGCGAGAACTGCCCGGTGATCATCTAGCCTCACTATCACGCTGTATCCAGGAGCTTGGGGTGAAGGAAAGGCTTTCTTTTCTGAGGCCGAAACACTTTCAATCTCGCCAGCCTGTGATATCTAAGGCCGGTACATACATCTCTGTAGCCTCATCTGCGATACAAAAGCGTGACACCAGCACGCAGGCCTCGGGTCTCTAGTTCACTATGTTCCGCCATGCGCTCTACCGAGAAGCCCAAACAGCCATTAAATCCAAAACATCCTGTACCAAGATTGACGTTCTGAAAACACCCACTACTGTTGAAACGAAGAATAATTCGAGTTCTCGTCCTCATAGATCCAGCTTCTTTGGTTCAAGGAGTCAGCCCGCTAGGCGGTCGCAGTTGTAGCCCATTTTCACCTCTAATCGATTCCAGACATTGGAGAGAGTCCATTCTTAAAGGAGTCATTAAGCATGACGTGCCCTGATCCTGTTTGGATCTCTCTTTCTGTTCATTTTACCTGGAACGTTCTCTCCGATACAAATTCCAGTGATGACCTTCTCAAGTTACATTCACAGTATGCGACGAAGGGCTTATCAGCAAGGCGAATTGAAGTCTTATCAGTTCAGAGGGAGCCTTTATTTCTATTGATACCATGGTGGAGCCCGCACTTATTTCTGCCGTAGATCGCACAGGTCGTCTTCCCACACCAGAGCTCCCCAGTTCTTTGGTGGACCGATGAATGCCGAGACGCTTTGCGTGCACTCCGAGGTCTCTTACAGAATTTCGTCGCCACCCTTCATTGGAAAATAAGATTCGTTAAGAAGAGTTTCGCGCTAAATGCCATCGAGTACTGAAGGATAAAAAGACGTCTTAGAGTGACTTCATTTCCTCTTTTAACCGTGCAATGCCTTCATTTGTTGTCTTATGCCTCTTTACAATTAAGCCTGGTTTATCGCCTATATCCGGTATGAAACAATTGAATGTAATTGATTCTCCTGCTGACATTTCCTATATTTTAGAGTATATTTTCGTTGAGATTTCGGGCTCTGCTAATTAACCTCCCGCATTTGGCACAATTAAAATGCAAGTGGAATCAAGGGAAATCTCCTTTTCATTCTTTTTTTTTTTCTTTTTTTTTTTTTTTTGTTTTATTTACGGACGCTCTTCAACATCTCAGGTCATCAGCGTCCCATTCAATCCATGGCGTGAAATAGCCGACAAATTTTGCCCCGAGGCCTCTTCTTTCAGGCTTGAGATTCTTTATCGCGCCGTAAATGTAGAACATGGGACTCACGGCTTTACTTCCCTTCCGAAGAAAGCCATACTTAGGATTTTTACGTCCGGAAAAAAATCCATCGACCCTGGCCGGGATTGAACCCGCGATCTTGAGTTTAGAGGGCAATTATGGTTACCACTACACCACCAGGACCGACTCCTTTGCCTCCGACAACCGGGAGTGGTATAATGCCCCATTTACTGCCCGAGAATTGGAGCATGCGCTTTCTACCTCTCAGCATTGCGCTCCGGGGTCAGATGGTATACATGTTAGTACGTTACAGTATCTGTCAGCGGAAGCTAAGGATTTTTTACTCCAGATTTTTAATTTAATCTGGTGTGATGGCACGTTTTATTGCACTTGGCAAGTGACCACCATTATACCAATACCGAAACTTGGTAAAGACCCCCACTTCCTTCCAGTTGCCACCGATTTCCCTTACCAGTTGCGTTTGAAGGCGATGAAGAGCATGAACAACGGCAGCATATGTAGTGGCCAGAATCGCGGTACTTTCTGACGAATCCCAATGCTGTTTTCGTCGTCACCGCTCTTCCGTCGTATTTGGTGCCTCTTACCGAACATATTATGGACGGATAGCTTCATAGGTGTCAAAAGGTCGCTGTCTTTTTTGATCTAGAGAAAGTCTATGATACTTACTGGAGATGTGTATCCTTCGTACGCTTAAAGAATGGTTTATTTGTAGTTGGCTTTCCATTTTATTCAGGAGTTCATGAAAAACCGGGATTTTAATGTTCGCAAGGGTTCATCTCATTTTATTTGGGAGAATGTAGCACTTAAGGGATCGTACTGTGTCACTCTATTTGTTATTGTTATTAATTCAATCACGGAGTTTACCGCCAGGGATCCGATCGTCACTGTTTGTCGACACTTTGCACATGTCCAATCCTGTCTGGACCATCTCTAAGCTCACAGCTTCCGTTTTCTCTGAAATGGAAGGAGTATCCCTCACCATCTTGGCTCAGATGCTGCATCTTTCGCAGACGAAGTGAAGCTCCTTGGCTTAGTATTTAATAGGAAACTAAGTTGGTCATTGTATATAGCACAACTAAAAGGCCGGTGTGAACGTTCTCAAAGTCTTTTATGGGCATATCCTGGGGAACTGTCCGGGCGCTACCGTTATGACTTTACTGTTCTATATTCCTGCCCAACTCGATTATGGCTGCTTTGTGTATAGCTCGGTCCGACCTTCAGTACTTCGTCGCCTTGGCCCAATTCATCACCAGGGGATCCGTGTCACGATTTCCTATTAGTCCAGTTTCTAGTCTGTGCGCTGGGTTGATCCTCCTCTGTCTTGTCGAAGGGACTTTTTACTTTTTGGGTATGGCTGCTGATTTTTTGCACAATCTCGTCACCCCAAAAACGAGCCTTTTTTAGTTCCTTGCTTGACACATGAACTGCTAGGTCTATGGCTCCAAAGCCATCCGCATATCGGTTTCGAAAGCTATTTCCGACTTTGGACGCCCAAATACTTGCTTTTTTCGCAGCTGGGAAAGTTCATTATTCCCTTTGGCTGTAAACAGAGGTCCCCATTCATCTTGAGGTAACATCTTGTCCAAAATCTATGACTGCGGCTTCAGATATTCGTCAGCATTTGAACTTGATACTCTCTTCATTTTAGGGATGTAAGTTTATCTATACGGATAACTCGAAAGAGGAGACAGGTGTTGGATGTGCCTTCGTTTTTAATGACTAATTTTATTTTTGGTCTTAATTCTGCGACATCTATTATGACGGAATTTTCCGCTCTTTATATGTATCTGACCAGCGGCTGGGGAGTTCGGTAATTTGTTCTCATTCCCTGAGTGCTCTGTTGAGCTTTCGCAAACTGTACAATTTCCGCCCTCTTGTACAGAAAATTCAAGACGTAGTGTTTGTTCTAATTAATGCGAGCGTCAGCGTAAAACTGCTATGGGTTCCTGGCAGTTGGGTGGGAATTCAAAGCAACGAGCCCGCAGATGTCGCAGTTCTTTTGGAACCCGCCACAGTCTAAGCAACGTTTTTATTCGGAGGATTTTTGAGCGCTTTTACGCTGGCGCGAAGAATAGAATTTGCTCAGACAGAACAAACTTCGGAAAACAAAATAGGTCCCTTTCGATTGGTTAACCTCTTCGCGCGTAGTTCGGAAAGAAGTAGTTACAATTCATTTGCAGATTGGGCATTTTTGCTTTAGTCACCGTTACATTTTTAAAGTTGAGCCTGCCCCAGCGTGCCTAAATTGTGGCCACCCTTATGCAATGCGTCACGTTTTAATTGAATGTTTAGCGTCTTTAAGAGTATCCCTAGATTTTCCTTTTTCTCTTGAGGATGTTTTACTGACGAAATCGTTGCTATGGAGCGAGTGTTCAGCGAAATTTTTAACTTTTTTTTTTAGTCTACTTTGTTTCTAGTTTTTGTTGGTGTATTTTATCGTATGTTGATTAGGATTTTTGTCCGAGTTATTTGTTAATGGGTATCTACTTTTTATGGCCAACTTGCTGTTTAGGCTTTGTTTTCTGTGCAGTATTTCAGTATAGATATTTTTACTATTAGCGCAGATTTAGTGTGTTCAGGCGCTAATGACCTAAGTAGTTTTGCGCCCTAAAACAACAACAACAATAATAATCACTGTCATCATTATTATTGTTGTTGTAATAAATACAGGTGTTAAACACTGTTAACATGTGTAATTATACTGATGACGCTTATATTGTTCACCAGGTCAAATAGACCAATTGGCTCATATCGTTTATTTTCCGTCATCCCTAGTGTCTAGTGTCCGTTTTATTTAAGACATTTTAAACAGTTTTAACGCCCTTTTTTTACTGCTGAGGCACCACGGGCGGTGAACCCTGGTGATGTGTGAATTGAAATCATACATTGGGAGAGCTATTTATTTTATTTATTATTTTTTTTAACGAAGAAAGCATTCGAGGCCTAGGTTTAAGGTACTTCATCAGCAGTTTCCATTTATGAGGACTGAGGAATTCTGAAAGAAACCTCAGCCAGGGAAGACGGTCCTGTCGGGAAATGAACACGAGACTCCCGCTCACGAGTTCGCGCCCTAGCAATCTTGGCCACCCGAATCCGTTTATTTAAAAAGTGTATGTACAAATGCCGAAGGAAACAATATCGTAGACACTGGATAGAAAGTGGTGATAGTTACACCATAGTAGGAAGGGTTACTGTTTTAAGTCATGTTCTGTATATGGCAGCTTTTATAAGCAATGACCACTAACTAGTTAACAAACACGTAGATAATATTCACTCTTTCATATAAAATGTGAAAAGGGGTATCTTGATCAACACAGAAAGAATGTGATGCGTGAACCAACTTTAAAGAAAAAGATGAGTTGAAATGGTGTCTAAAAATATACAGTTTATCTTAGAGCCCGTGTTAAATACGAGGGTAAGTAGTTAAATAAGTTACAATTTGATGTACATGTTTGAATGGGGTACCTGAGGCTATGCTACTAGATGGCAGCTTAATCCGGTGGCAATTCGTGACATTTGACACCAACCAATATTTACAACAGCTAAATGTCAGTTGCAAGATGGCGAAGCCTCTGAGTGGGTGTGTAACTTTAGAGCAGGTGAATTTGCAACAAGTTGGAGACTTGATCCGAGCAGAAAGAAGGGTATCAATAGTCACTATAATCGCTACTATTGGTTGTTCATACCTCATGACGGTTATATTTTCACAAAGTCTGTGTTCTATAGGTGCCGTCCATGCTAATCACAACACAAAATGCAAAGAATGGATCTCACATTACAGCGTCTCAATCGTTACCACAATATGCAAGCCGAAATTTGTTCACAGATGATGAGTCTGGGGTTCGCCATTACCAGCCTGAGACAATGCAGTGGAAACATCCAGCGTCGTCTGCGGGGGTAAAATAAATGACACCATCTGCCGGGAAAGCGATGCTGTCTTATAGGATTACGAAGGTATACTGCTCACCGCATTCCAGAACATACCGCAAATGCGGACTCATCCTCAGGAAACTTCTTTAGGCCACTTTACGGAAGCGACCAGGACTCCTCGCCAAAGGCGTGTCGCTCTTGCATGACAATGCACGTCTTCGTGCTGCCAATAAGATAAACCAGACGCTGCGAAATTTCAAGTGGAAATTCCTCGAGCATCCTCCATATAGTCCCGACCTTGCTCCAAGCGACTTCCATTTATTCTGCCTTCTTAAGTATCATCTTTCGGTGAACATTTTCCCGACAATGAAGCTGTAGAGAGTGAAGTCACCGCCTGGCTCCACAACAGGCCAAATAATTTCATGCTGCTGGATTTCAGGGGTTTGTGAAACAAGGGTACAAGTGTCTCAATGTACAGGGAAATAAAAGTAAGTGTTCTTATGTTATGTTTTATATCCAGTTTAACTTATTTAATGACTTATCCTCATAAATATAAAATGTATAATTGACTTAAACGATTATTTTATGTACCCGTCAATGTAATTTGAAAGTTACAGTCCCATTTGGCCTATTTTATGCTATTTTTATAATGCTTTTCAGTCTCTATTGTAATGTCTGTCGTTTCTAACTCTAATAATAACATATGCACTTTTTTCATGTTATATATGATTAATTTATAATGGAGACGATTGCACAAGATGCACAAGGCTGAGCCTCATACACTGAGAAAAAGTCACACTTGAAATTGCTATATTTCGAACTATTGCGAGTTCTTCAATGGCAAAAGCTAGACCATTGAAGAACTCGCAATAGTTCGAAATATAGCAATTTCAAGTGTGACTTTTTCTCAGTGTTTTATCCATATCTACTTTTATTATTACTGTTAATTTGTTACATTGTTAATAGTGTTACTTTTTTATTTTTCATTAATATTATATATATATATATATATATATATATATATATATATACTGTTAATTTGTTACATTGTTAATAGTGTTACTTTTTTATTTTTCATTTATATTATATATATATATATATATATATCTATATACTGTTAATTTGTTACATTGTTAATAGTGTTACTTTTTTATTTTTCATTTATATTATATAAATATATATATATATATAAATGAAAAATAAAAAAGTATTATTGTTACATTAACAATGTAACAAATTAACAGTAATAATAAAATATTAGAAAAATTTTTGCTTGGGGCTTCTTGTAACACAAGTATAGAAATTTTCTATCTATTATCCGGCGCAAGGATAGCGCTGGACTTGAAACATTTTACTCAGCTTCTATGGTGACTATTTATTAATACAATTTATATTGGCACTCCGATGTGTGTTTCAGCAAGGCGACTGTGGTTCGACCAGTGGCCATATGTGAAATTTGTGACGCACAGAGTTAACGGCTGGGCAAGTTTGTTCTTTCACCTGCCACTGTACCGCCAACCTCGTTTTCTAGCTTCTTGTTCTTGTTCTTCTTGTTCTTCTTGTTCTTCTTGTTCTTGTTGTTGTTGTTGTTGTTGTTCTTCTTCTTCTTCTTCTTCTTCTTCCTCCTCCTCATTATTATTATTATTATTATTATTATTATTATTATTATTACTATTATTATTATTATTATTATCATCATTATTATAATTATTATCATTATTGTTATAATAGCTAAAATAATATAAATTGAGCCTAACGTACATTCTAGGTTCTGTGCGGATCAGATAAACCACACGAGACATACTGGCGGACTCCATGGCAATGTGGTTCATAGTTGGCAAGGCCATCTCCTGTTAGATGACACGGACAGCATAAAAACGACGGATAAACATATGAAAATGCATACATTCCCATTTTTTGAAATCATAAAATCGGAACATCATATCAGTAACGATGGGGGAGGCAAGTCGTAGGAAATGGAAGACCCTATACTGTGTTTACAAAAGAAAATGTATCCACATTACCTAAATAATAGTATAATTATTAGTAAGATGATGTCATTTATTTGGCGAATGTTAAAATATAGCCAAATTCCAGTTTTACACACATTATTAAATTCTTTAACTCTGAACTTCCTGTTTTCACTTCCTTTTTTGCTCCCGTAGTATAATTTATAAATCTAACTGTATGATATACAGGTTTAATGTAGTATAATGCAATATATATATATATATATATATATATATATATATATATATATATATTATAATGTAATATAATGGATACTTGTATTATTTCTTAAATTTGAAATATTATATCCCAGCTATTTCCGACCTTGTAGCTTGTTTAATTCCACTTATCAATTTGGGTTTCACTCATATAACGTTTAACATTTTTGAATGGTGTTTAACATCCGTTTTTACTACTGAGGCACCACAGGCGGGAACATTGACGATACATGAGATGAAATGATATATTGGGGAAAGATTTTTAAGGAAGGAAATGTTTCAAGCCTAAGTTTAGGATATCTTCCTGGCATTTGCCATTTATGAGGACTGAGGAGAACCTGGAAAAAAACCCAGTCAGGAGGACGATCCTGGCGGGAATCGAACCCTCGACCCCCCTCTCACGAATCCGCGCCTTAACGACCTCGACCACCCGTGGCGGCACATTTAACATGGATATATACAAGAAAAATAAAAATAAAGCAACACTATCAACAATGTAACAAATTAACAGTAATATGATAGCAGAAAAAGATAAAACACTCAGAAAAAGTCACACTTGAGATCGCTATATTTCGGACTCGTGGAGTCCTTCTATGGCTAGAAGACAAGTGCAGATGTCATGGTATAAGATGTAATAAACAATAAAGTCTATGAGAAAACACAGAGAAAGTAAGAAATTAAATTAAAATAATAATAGATAAATAGTAAAGAAGTCAAAAGCAAAACACACAAAAGCAAATTAAACTTAATAAGCAAAGTAAAAGCAAAAGCAAATTAAACTTAATAAGCAAAGCTAAAAGCAGCACCAGAGGTGCAAACAATATATAAGAGAAATAAAAATAAAGCAACACTATCAACAATGTAAAAATTAACAGTATTATGATAGCAGAAAAAGATAAAACACAAAGAAAAAGTCACACTTGAGATCGCTATATTTCGGATTCGTGGAGTCTATGGCAAGAAGACAAGTAAATATATAAATTAAAAATAATGTAACACCATTAACAATGTAATATAACTGTAAATAAAAAAGCAGAAAAGGATAAAACACTAAGAAAACGTACAGATTTGTGACTTTTTCTCAGTGTTTTATCCTTTTCTGCTTTTCTAATTACTGTTTTGTATATATATCCTCAATAACACTAGGCAAAATCATATCTATTCCTGTTGCACATTCTGTTTTATTTATTTATTTCTCAACTGGTTAAGTCAGAGAAATTCTTTGCATGGTTGAAAATAGAATGAAATAGGTTTGTCCATTCTTGGATGTACAAAACTGTGGTACTCTGGGCAGCTGATGACAGTGTTTGTTTGTTTAATACATCATTAGGCTCTTTATAAAGAATAATTAGGTCTTTTTTGGCATCACATTTTGAAAAATATTTTATGCATGGTTTATTTTGAAATCAAAAGAACATTTTTTCGGCTTTACTTTTTTAACTTCAAATCCTCTTGCCTCTCCAATTTTCCAAACAATTTTGTGTAAGAGTGACTTTTGTGATTTCAATAGGAAGACCAAACATTCCCGTTGCTTAAATCAAACACACTTTCTACAAAAAGACGGAATTGATTTTTACCTTTCTCACTTCTACTTAATCTTGTACCAATAAAATGTTCAAGCAAGCAAGTTTTACCCTAATAGTAGATGTCAAATCGCTTGGAATAGAAGTATAGCGCTAATGCATGGAATTCACTCAGATTTAGGAAACTTTTGGCTTGTCATGAATATGTTGATACCTTCGAGTACAGGAACATTTATTATAATTTTTCAGAACACAGGACACAAAAACCGGAAAATAAGAAATGCTCCTAGAAAATCAGTATGTCTGGGATTTCTATCACTTACCTGTAGAGACCGACGATCTTGGGCTGGAAGTCACGCCTCCTTCTACGAACGGCAAGGGAAAAAGCCAAGCCCAAGTTGTACAACAAATGCAGGCAGATAAAACAGCCGTAAAACACGGAAGCAAGCAATTGTACGCCAAAAATTTACTTTTGGGGATACATGTTAATAGTTAATCACATCAATCAAACGGGGAAATTGTAATCTACCAATATATACAGAATGTTAATGAAATATACCGAAATACTTTCAGAGAGTGTAAAGATGTCGTATATAAGCAATTTGGGATAGTAAGCATATTGCCTACAGTTCAAATTTCGAAGCTGTGGCTATAAGTTTCTAAAGCGCCAGTACGCCACTGACTAATGAAGATGTCCCTCGAAAGCATAATACACGATAACGAAGGCATGTTCCTGAACGAACCACTATGGCGCCATAGTTATGATTTTAGCTTTTGTGTAAGAGATGGTCATTTGTTTTGAGTCCGACTTTCGCTCATCACTTTATTTTTATTTATTTATTTTTTTTATTGCAGCTTTTAGCTTAAGTTTTAAGTAGATGCTTCCATTTATACAATTTAATCTTAACTTATCAATTCGTATAATACAACCTTAGTAGTTGTTATTGTACTTACTATCAGAGTCATGTCCTGAGTATGCGTACGGTAAATTAAGTTTTAGGCATCATGTTAGTAGCTTATTAGTCATTGTATGTTGGTAATATATTCAATGTTGAAAAGAAGAATATAACTTGAAAGCATCAAGTAATCATTTCATTATTCTTCATTATGCATATCGCAACATCACATATTTAATAAAAAAATAATAAAATTAATGCTATGCCAAGAATTGAACCCGCGGTTTGCAGAAAATCGGTTTTTCGTTATGCATTACGCCACATAAGCTAAGAGCTCCTTCTATAGTAGGCTAAATAACGCAAGGAGGCAGTTAAACGATGATCAGTGTCGCACTGTCACACGATTAGTTCGAGATTTGAGGAATTTTTATGGCATTAAATCTTGAAAACGCTGATAATGAGCTGAGGAAAATCTGTATTTCTATGCTCGCAAGGCAGTTTTAAAGACATTGTAAACTAATTTTTCACGCGTTTCGCTTTAACACCGATTTATTAGCATCTGATGCCATAATGTTTAACACTATGCTACTTTTATTTTATTTTATTTTATTTTTACGGACGCTCTTTAACATCTCAGGTCATCAGCGTCCCATTCTAATCAGGGTGTGAAACGGCCGACAAATTTTGCTCAGGGGCCTCCTTTTTCACGCTTAAGGTTCTTTATTGTGCCGTAAATGTACGACAGGGGACCCACGGCTTTACTTCTCATCCTAAAGAAGCCATACTTAGGATTTTTACGCCCGAAAAAATCCGTCAGTTCTGGCCGGGATCGAACCCGCGAGCGTTATAGTTGTGGACCATACATTGCCTATCTGAAATTGCTTATATACATTTTTACACTCTCTAAAAATATTTCGGTGTAGTTCATTAACATCCTGTATATATATATATATATTAATGAAAAATAAAAATAAAGAAGCACTATTAACAATGTAACAAATTAACACTAATAATAAAAGTAGATAAAGATAAAACACAGAGAAAGAGTCACACTTCAAGTGTGACTCTTTCTCTGTGTTTTATCTTTATCTACTTTTATTATTAGTGTTAATTTATATATATATATATATATATATATATATATAAATTACTAATAATTAGAAAATCAGAAACGGATAAAACACTAAGAAAAAGCCAGAGCTGTAATCGCTATATTTCGAACTACTTGAGTTCTTCTATGCCAAGAAGACAAGTGAAGGTGATAAAAGTAAATATCGAATATCAAAGGTAACGTTATGCATGGAAACAGATGAAACAAGCAACAAGAGTCTGTGGAGGGAAGGAAAAAAAAATTATATATAAGATTTAAAGCAGGCGGTATGCGCGCTTTATGTAAAAAAAAAAAAAAAAAAAAAAAAAAAAAAAAAAAAAAAAAAAAAAAAAGCTGCTATTTCTCTATCTCTGAGTAAACTTTCAGAGCATTGTGTAGGTAACGCATCAATAAGTGTTAGATTAAAAGCATCATCAAAATCATTACAGGAGATATGACATGTTTGGCAAGGGAGACTTGATTTTAACAAAACGTCTATGATTGTTCATACGTAGCGAAACAGCAGTAGAAGTTAAACCAATATAAAATGCTTTGCAAAGCTTACAAGATAACATATATACGACGTTCTTAGTAGAACAACTAGCAAATGAAGAAATTTTAAATACTCTGGATAAATTAGGGCTGCAGAATGAATGGCACGGCATAATTAGAGCACTGGTTTTACATTTAGGGCTTTGGCAAGGATATGAGCTTGCAACGGGACGAGGTAAATTCGAAGGAGATAGGTTTCGGCGAAATATATTTTTAAGGTTAGGGGGTACAAATTGAGAAAAAATCACTTAAAGATGCATAAATAAAGTATCGTGACATTCTTTCAAAATAGGTCTGATGCTTTCAATTCCAGGCACTAAGTAGTAACAAGGTTAATGAAGTTCTTATTAGAAGTCTTAGGTTTGCATTGGAAAGTGCGCTGGAATTATACGGGATTTTAAAAGAGATGAAGGATAATTTTGGTCTTGGAACTTTTGACTAGGTTTTTAAAATACTTGTCAAAAGATGAAAAGTTGTCACAAAGACGATGGCCATGACTTGAAAGAGAAAAAGGAATAAATCTTTTGACATGGAAGGGATGAATGAAGATACTGTTGTAAATTGGTAGGCTTAATGTGCACAGACGTAAGAAAAGAGCTATTACACAAAGAAATATCAATATCTAGGAACGTAGTAGCATTGGGACAGACAGAAGAAGTGAACTGAACTGAAAAGTTGGAGTTAAGATTAGTAAGGAACTGATCGAGAGATTCTGAGCCATGAGTCCAAAGCATTGGTGAGCAAGTTTAGTCCATGTCTGGCCCTTTTGAGATCAATTCTCTAGGGATAGTTAAAAACCTAGTATCTTTGCCTTTTATTTCTGTTTATGGGAGAGAAGAAGCTCTCATATGAAGCTGCGGGTATTCATTTTAAAAACACTCCTAGTTACGGTAGACAAAAAATATTAGCTAGCTGTAGGATATGGGGCTTTCGACTTCAAATTCCTTTTCGGCATGAGTGGATATTAATGCGTTTACAGCCTTGTGGTATTCTATGTTAACTAAAATGTAGCGACAAGACTACATGAGATAGATGCGTTATTTTATTAACATCTAAATTGCATTCTCGAGCTTTCAGGCCAACATAATTATTAATTATAAAATAATTAGATTGCATAAACAGCTGTGTGCTTATCTATTACTATTTGTAAGCTATGGACACATTAATGCAAAGTCGAAGAAATGCAGAACTTATGCCAGCCAATGAACATTCTGGTAGAATAATTATGAATTATAGTAGAAGGCTAGCACAGAGATTAGATTATTGGCTAATATTAGAAAAGGTAATCTGCACAGATTTGTAATTAAGTAAATGAAAATCAGATTAGTTCTTAACTTCGAGATTGCATAGCTACTTTATTTCTAAGATTAACTATCTCATTAATTATAAACTGCTTTTCATACATACAAATACAGGTGCTTAATAGGTACGCCTGTAGAAATTATGGGCTTCCGTAGGATGTTACAAAACAGTGAGTTCATAATTTAACGTAAAACACCTTTGCAGACAATCAAAACCCGAAAGTTCAGGTATTTATTTTGTTTAAAACGGAACAAGCAATAAGGCATTTCAATTACTGAAAATATGCAATCATATAATTAAATTAGGTATTTATTACAGGTGAAAACAGAGCATAATATCACTATTACTAAGAACTGCGTAAGGTATCAAAATGGTCTCTGACTAAATTTATTGCTAAACAGTTTACTCATTATTCACATTTTCCTCCAAACATCGTGACTTTCATTTGCTTTCCTTCCTCTTTGTGACGTTACATTATGATATAAAATATTTTATAATTTTTTTTATTCATTTTTGATGCCCTATACCTAAAACAGCGAGAGGAGTAAATTTGACTGTTATACACGTATAGCGTAATAGCTGAGTAAAACTTTCGACAATTGACCACCAATACAGTTACAGTAATCCACAATGCGCAGAGAGAAATATCGGCTTATTTTCTGGGACCAGGAATGAGTGTATGTATATATACTATCAGCATGTTTCTGTAAACATTATATTCCCATTTAGGTAGTTTTGTGTGTCCAAGACAGTTGTCTTGAATCATGTATCGTCATCAGAGGGGCAATTCGGATGTCGATATTTTGCGCGCTTTTTTTCTAGAGTTCAGACTTTGAATCAGAAAAAGATATATTAGACTCGGATAGTGAATTTATGGCAAAAACTAGTGACATTTATTTAATGTTAGTGGGGATTTCTTACCAGAAGCGGGTTCGAGTGCTAATTTTCCTCAACCATTTTCCCAGTCATCTCAGCAGGCCCAGGGTCCGTCAGATTCCTCCACAGTGAAAACGGTGGCTAGAGGCAGATTTGAATCGGGGGTTATAAACCTATGATCTTCGTCAGGAAGATGGGCTGCTGTAAATATCATTTAAGAACGAGGAGGTCCCACTGCATATGCTTTCCAACGAGTGGATGACGCTCTCATCAGTGATGTTCATCTATTCTTTGGTGAATTGATGATTCATCTCATAAAGAAGTATACAGAATCCAATGCTCGGGTGGAACTGAAACACCAGTGAACTGTGTTATCGTCACTCGAGGTACTGGAGAAGACGGTCGCATTATGCTACCACAGGGGAGTGTACTTTTGCTTACCAATGAATGAATGAATGAATAGTGTTTAACGCCCGTTTTTGCTACAGAGGCACCACAGACGATGGACACTGGTGATACATGAAATGAAATATATTGGGAAAGGATTTATTTTTAAGGAAGGAAACGTTCCAGGTCTAAGTTTAGGGTACCTCCCCGGCATTTGCCATTTATGAGCACTGAGGAAAACCTGGAAAAAACCTCAGTCAGGGAGGACGGTCCTGGCGGGATTCGAACCCCAGGCCTCTCGCTCACGAGTTCGCGATTTAACGACCTCGGCCACCCGTGGCGGTTTTGCTTACAAAGAGAAATAAGAATGTCCTATTCTTCAGTACACTGTATTCTGACATGACAGTGAGCGAAAAGGAAAGAAGAAACAGAAACTATAACTTTCAACAATAACCTCAAATATGCGGTAGATTTCATTTGCCACATGACTCGTAAGTATTCAACTAAAGTAGCATGTGGAAGATGCCCAAAGCATGTTTTCTATTTTGTCGGTCCTGGTGGTGTAGTGGTATCCATACTTACTTTCCAAACCAAAGATCGCGGGTTCGATCCGGGAAAGGTCGGTTCTGGTGGTGTAGTGGTTACCATACTTGCCTCCTAAACCCAAGATCGCGGGTTCGAACCCGGCCAGGATCGATGGATTTTTTGAGGCGCAAAAATCCTAAGTATGGCTTCCTTCGGAAGGGAAGTAAAGTCGTGGGTCCCGTGTCGTACATTTACGGCAGGATTAAGAACCTCAAGCCTGAAAAAAGAGGCCTCTGAGCAAAATTTGTCGGCCGTTTCACGCCCTGATTTGAATGAGACGCTGATGACCTGAGATGTTAAAGGGCGTCTGTATATATATAAAGTTTTCTACAATATCCTGGACATGGCATCAATCAATGCATAGGTATTTTACAATGAGGTAAAACAAAGAAAGATGAAAAGGATAAGTTCATTCTTCATCTGGCGAATGAGCTGAAAGGGGGAGACGGTAAGTACAAAGAACAGCAACAAAAGAAAGAGGATGAAGGACTCAGGCCTTCCAAACAGCGAAAGGAATGCCAAATCGGTCTATGTAAAGGAAACAAGACCAGTCCATTTTATGAGAAATTTCGTGGAATTGTCTCGCGCAGATCTATTCAAGGTCATCTGCCAGGTCTATTCAAAACTCAGCCTCTCATTTCCTAGTATTCGTATGCCCGAGGTAACCGTGTGTTACTTTCACTAATGAAGGTTCTGCGATTTAAAGAGTTTTAAGTGAATGGGTTGAGGAGAAAGTTTTTGACTGTTTGAAAAGAAATAAATGTATAACAAGATACTCATTAGATATTTTTGAGTTGAACATACCATTAATTTTATAACCTTTTTTACTTCGATATATTGAAATTCTTTATGTGTTTCTTAAAGCACTTAATTCACTCGGAAAAAACCCACAGATATCCAAAACGATATAAATAAAAAAGTTATACCTTAAAATAGGCAACAGAAGCCTAAAGGAGCCAAATAAAAACTGGCCCTATCCACATCAAAAGCACGAAAACATGTTCATTTCTATCTGACTTAAATGTAATCCACCCAGATAGAAAAGGCATTTTTCCCAACTTCCGGGTCCTGCTGATATGATAACACCATAAAATGCTTACAAATAAGCTGCTTATAATAAATGCATGCAGTTGCTCTTAAGGAACCTATCGCAATTCATATATTTATAAAACAGATACAATATGTTACTTATTCGATAAATGTCATCAAATTTAGGTACATTAAATATATTACAAGCAAAACTTGATTTTTTTAATCAATGAATCCGCATTGGTTAAATGTGATTGCACATATTCTAGGTCATGGAGTTTTTTTCCATTGCATATTTCTTCAATACGGATATAGATGTTCACGTCGAAAAGTAAGTATTTACGCGAAACGAAAATAAAACGGTCAAAAGGTTTGCAGATATAACTGTTTGTGTATAATTCAGTCTAATTCATATAACAAAGTTTGCATATAATTTACATTCAAGGATTCATAAAATAAAATAATAATTACCAGATTTGTGAGGGGCAGGACATCAAGGGTGACCTATGTATGTGCTGCACTCTAATGTACTTTGACGGTACTATAGTTATCACAATGGCTTCCGTAAAAGACACAGCAACTTTCTTCGCTAAGGGAACATCAAATCAATTTGAATACGTTTTGAAGCTCTATCCTGAAGCTCTTAAGTTGAAAGCAGATAGAAAAACTAAAAAACCAGAAGAACTGATAAAATTGGATAATTGGTAAGTACAAAAGAGAACAGAATAGCTTTTAAGAAGTGGGAAACAATGTCATTGAACCTTGCTTTGTATTACGCTGCACGTAGCAGACTACTCTCGACGAAGGAATGCTCACTGGGACTGTTCGATCTTTAGCGCGGTCATTAAATGCCAACCGTGTCACGTGGGGATCAATGTCAACTAACGTGCTTCACTAATTTTGGAGTATTGCAAATCTTTTCTATTTGTATGTGCGTTCCTAGGGGTTTGGGGTGTTGGTAGCGTCATGTCGTTTGTGAAGCTGACGTTTACCTTGAAAATAAGTACTGTTTTGCAAAAATGAGACACCGATTTCCCCTAATATGTGAATTCTATAGTATTACAGCATCATTTTAATATCGTTAATCATCATTTATTTCCAGAACAGCAAAATCTAAAGCTTATAAACTTTGTAATATGTAAACCACTTGAATCAACAGCATGAGATAAACCAAAATGGAGACTAGACAAAGCATTTCGGTTAAGAGTATTCGTACGAAATTGCTATGTGACTGTAAAATTATGGGCATTTAAATACAACTTAAGCAATTGAAGCATTTTTCCCCGCTTTTCATAACAGATAAATAAGAGGGCTATTGTACTTGGTTTAACTGTAAGTGAGCAATTGGAACAGTTGCTCAGCCATGACTAACAGATGCAGTACATATAATATAATAAGAAATAATTAGTGTAAGTTAAAACAAGTTTTTTGAAAAGAATTAAATTTAGTTTTGAGCATTCTGTTTATTTCTTGTCATTAATTTTCAGTTTGTGCTTAGGTATGTTGCACATTGTCAGTATTCACTCAAAAAGACTTGAAACATTTATTTTCTTTTCATCCTAACCTTAAATTATTTTGAATATAGGGAAGAAACAAGTATTTTGTGTAATGTGGCAAAATTTTTGGTTTCACTGTTCTGTAACAGGTAAGATGGCAGCATTTTTCAATTTGCTTAGTCTTAGATTGTGTGTTTTTTGGATGCAGTTTTTCATAGCCTATATAAACAGTACTTTATGTATACATTTATTTATTATTAATGTTTATTTATTAAGTGTTTGCTAATGTAATAATGCATTGCAGTGGACTGGCCATGTTATTTCTGCCAAGAAAAGAGTGTTGAACATTGCATATTTGTTATGTATTAGTTCTGGTGCAGAGCTATTTTGTAATAAATGTCTACTCATGAAGATTTAAAAGATGGGGATGTTCAGATGTTACACAAATATTGTGTTTTATTATGCAGCAATTTTTAAAAATTTCAAGTGTAAAATCCTTATAATTATTTTGGCAATAACATTCTAATAGAAGAATTATTGTAATGACTTAAGTAGTTTCCCATGTAGAGAAGTCATAGTTTGCTGCATAGATAAATGTTTTCTACCATAAAACAAAAAATAAAAATTATTGTTCAATAAGTGAATTATGCCTTAATACCTATCATATTAAATATGTAATATGTAATGGGAGTATTAAGTATTCATTTAGCAATTTTTTTACCTAGACATTTATTTATTAAATTGACATTTATGTGCAATAATTTATTTAATATTATGAATGATTGTTAGTAGATATCAGCATTTGTTATGTTGAAATTATGCACCTGTTTAGGTTTTCTTTTTTGTTTAATATTTTTTTAAATAATGTGTGTTCAGCAGACCATTTGATAATGAAATTATTTAACAATGTTCCTGTAAAATTGGTACAACTTGTACGTTTGAGAGGCAGTTCTTAATGTAGGTGGCATGGCTTTTTATTAATTATCCTTGTTTATATTTTAGAAATGAATAGGAGAGAAAAGCAATCAAAGTTAAAAATGGCATCAGTTCAAATTACACAAAAAGTGAAATAACTATTCATTTTCCCTCTACCATTCCTTACTTTCACTTTAGTATTGCACAATTCTGCATTCTGTTCCCATTTTACAATTATAAGTTTCTATGACACCAAAATTAGAATGCCAATTAATCATCAACATAGGTGGAACTTAAAATCTTGATGGTACACTCATAGATGAGAAATAAAATGCTCAAATTCACAGTTGAAGGTCTCATATAGATGAGAAGTAAAACATTTAAATTCACAGTTGAAATTCAGTGCATTTAAATAACTGCAACTTTATATTCTTTAATATACATATCTTTATTTTACTTGTGCCTTCTCTTGAAAAAGGGCTTCGGCTTGAAATATGTATATTTTATTAGTTTGTTTATTTTTTAAAAGTGCAGATCATTCTGTTTATATATATATATATATATATATATATATGACAATGATGCTTAATCTGTTAGCAAGTTAAGTATACTATTTTCATGTAGTTGGCATAAAATTTAGTCATTTAATAGACTTCATAACTGAAAACTGAGTGCATTTTGGTATACTTTTAAAGCAAAGTATGCAATAAAACGTTTTTAGTTTAATATCCTATTCACATTTGATTTTTTGTATGTTTTCATTTTTATCTGCATCTTGTTTTTATTGCTACTGTTATCAGAGATGTTTAACTTCCCTTATAACAACTAAGGTTAAAGAGATAAATTAATGTTTGATGAAATGAGTACATAAATGGGTCCAGAGTCTGCAACTCTTTATATTACCTGCCTTTTCCTTTTTAGAGTAAGCAAAAACTCAAAAAATCTTCCAGGCAATGGCATCCAGGACATCCAAATTTAAAGGTGGACATTCTGACCACAACATGGAGGCAGTAATGCATCTTTTGTTTACATTCAAATCTTAAACTTAATTTAAAATTTTCTTCCATCAAATAAATTATTTTATGTTTTGTAGTTCAATTTAGTGTAAGAAGCTTTTCTCAATGGGTAGATGACTTAAACATATTAGCTGATTTCACAAAAGCAAATATGAGATTGTTTGCAGCTGATATTGTCATATGAATTGGCCCAAAAAGTAAGCAGAATAAACAGTATTACAAAAAATAAAAAATTAAATGCACAAAATTATCATTAGCATGGAAATTGGGCATCCACTAACAATATGGAAATAAACAAAAAAGACAAGTTTTCCAGCTTTTCAGTCTTCAACACACTGTAGATGATTTGCAACTTAAAATCAATAATGAACTACCACAAGAGAAAAATCAATAATGAACCAATACAAGAGAAAGAACAAACTAAATATCTTGAAATAATACTTTTCAAAAAAATTTCCTTCTCTGAACAGATCAACAGTATTACTAAGAAAGTGAATAATAAGAATATTAAGAAGACTAGCAGGCATCAAATGGGGAGAATCCATAAGTCTCCTTCATGGCAAAGCTCAATTTGCCCTATAGAAGTGGGATAATATTCACAATAAAATCAACCAATTTAATACTAAATTGAACCCAACACAATCTAGGTCATTAAGAATGATAACAGGAGCAATTTAAATATCTAGATATTAAGATGGCAATTCTGGGACAGAAATAAAAGTAATTCATACAGGAATAAATTGTTTCATATTCTTGACAGTACAAAATGATTAAAAACACAACACACTGTCAAAAATTACATACACCCAGGCTGACCCTTTGCAATATAATATAGATATCAGAGTGAAACTAAATCTGAATACAATAATCTTCAAGAAGAATGACCTATCTGAAGTATTAAGATTGATAACACTTGGTACACTAAACTATTATCCAACTGATAAATGGTATAAAATATGTACAGATCAATCACTTAAAAATGGAGAAGCAGTCTTTAGAATATAGTGAAGAATTCTGTCAATATACACCTTTGGGACAGTATGCTAACAATGATGGTGAAATAATGGCCATGAGAACAGCTTTAGAAAATCTATGGTATAGATCTAACATTGTTATCCTAAGTGGCTTTAAAACAGCACTGAAAGTACAGGTTGGGCAAAAATTTGCTTTCTTCAATAGTTTCTTACATTTGATTACACATTCCTTTACAGACATTGTTTTAAATGTAGGCCTGTTTCTTGATATACACGGCTGTCAATTCACCACTTACAAACATTGTTCCAGTTGTGACATCTGTAAAAGTGTACAAGTATGAAACCTAAGAATGAATATTGAGGAAAGCTACTTTTCGCCCATCCTGTATAATGAATTATAGTTATCCACCAACATACACTATAAATTAAATAAGAAAACTATATCATGCAATCAAATCAGAAATGCTTCTATATAGTTTTATAATGGATCCTGAGCCACGGGGATTAAAGGGGAACAAGATTGCTGATACTTTTCAACCCTGCAGTAAACATGCAGTAGCATTTATGCAAGATTATATAATATTACTATATGTTTCACTTATCCATCTGCTAGACACATATGCAACAGCCAACTGACAGCCATGTTTACTGAATTTGTTAAAATAGATTATTATTATTATTATTATTATTATTATTATTATTATTATTCAAATTAGTTTGCATAACTTGCATTGATTATACAATGAACACAATGGTTGCTTATTATTAGTATATGAACCCTTTCCACTATAACATTACCCATTTTTTACACAATACTTCTTCCCTCCAAAGTTTAGTTTCTTTACATTCTAGTACGCAGTGTTATTCTATCCATATTTCCATATAAAGAATGAATAACTAAGCTTAAGACCCCTCATAATAATCTTAAATTTGTAACTTTAGTGCTTGTCCATGCATTTCCTTCTCTTCGTGCCTTGTCACATTTTTCTCCCCAATTCCTTCTTATCATCTTAGCTTCAAGGAGCTTTTCTCCTAAAGTACTTAACACTTGCTTCTGAGTCTTCAATTCTTAAACATAATTTCTTTCAAAAGCTTGGTATACTATTTACTATCTCCTCCATCCAATTTCCATCCCAATTTCCTCTAAAATTATCTGGATTAACTTTTCTTGTGTAATCTTGCATTGTTTTAAAACATTATTTGCATTTAAAGATTTAATTCTGGATCAATAGATAGTTAATTTATTTTTCCAACCATCTTTTCCTTGTTCTCCCGATTTCAACTAGTGCAAACCCCATTGAATGCAGCTCATGGTAATCCCAAAATTAATTTCTAAAATTTTTTCTGTGAATGGCATCAATCTTTCCCCTCTACACTTTTTACTTTACAGTTTTTCAACATACATTACCCGTACCGAATATTTTTAAGGTTTGTGAAGCATGAGGAGAGTTAGATGACAGATTTAATTCATGTGAGCTTTCTGTGTTAGTTCCACATGAAAAAATTGTTTAAAGTTTTTACAATTTTTAAAAAAAGTTTAATTACATTATCATTGCTTAATGTCTGCCATGTAAATCCTCTCAAGGCATTGTACTCTCATTTCAGGTGTCTTGGATTGGCAAGATATGTTCTACTCATAGCTAATTTCCCCTTGCCAGTGTGTTTTTTCTAATGCTCAATCCAACTTCTCCATTACATCTCATCCCAAATGTATAAATCAATTTCAGTATACCATGTTCTTCATTTTTCATCTTTTGTAAGCTTAGCTTTTTGCTTGAAAACTATTATTTTGCATTTACATTTGTTTTCTCTTAAAACCCATATTACTCAGTATCTACTTATAAATTGCTTTTAATGTCATCGTAACACTACTTGTTACCTATAGATCCTACAATTAAGTCATCTGTGAAAAGGGTCTTGGATTATTTTTGTTTATAAAAACAGTAATAAATACATTAAATAATAAAGCTTAGTTACAGTCTCTCATGAAACAATCTGTTACCATATTATTTGGCACATAAGTATAATCATAAGGACATAGTCTCTGCTACATTCCAATCAAAGTATTACATATGTTTCTCCAAGCCAAGAGTCTCTCTGCCTCTTAATTAAATGCTTCCTCTAAATAACACACACGCACACACACACACACAAAAAAAAGCTTTTCATAAATACTGGACACAAGATCTTAAATTGTGCCTATTGTTGGGGCACTTTTATTTTGCAGATCGCAGCACTTTTAAACTGGTTATAGAACTTAAAACTATGCTGACATATTGTCTATACCAAACAGGTTTGGTTATCAGTAAAATTAAAATTAAACTAATAAAATCAAGTAACAAATAATTTTTATAGAAACCATAAATTTGATGCCAAAATAAATAAAAAACCGTATGATGCTGATTGAAGCATTTATTGTTATATAACAGTAAACCAACCACAGGTCACATATGCACACAAAATATGCTTTGCTTGAAATACTTTAGATGACATATTTATGAAAAATTCTCCGAAGAAAATTTGAGAGTATCAAAACATATTATACGCCTGATTAATCTGGAACTATGCTTTGGCATTTAGTATAATTGTTAACTTTTCCTGTTATCATGAATTATTTTACCTTCACAGTGAAGTATAGCTTTAAAAGATTTATGCTGTACATCTTAAAACCAGTATTTTTTTTTTGTGGGAAAAATATTGAGCTTCCAGTATTAGTAAAAGTTTGTACCAACAAACAGGAATCAGTTGACATACTACAAAATCCTGACATTATGTCCATACAAAATTGTGCATGTATGTGTTCTGTTTCCTAGATAGTATAAATGTGAGCTGTTGCATTAGGCAATGCTGCTAAGCATGAGCCAAGGTAAAATTAGAAAACATATGTTAAATAAATATGTAGCATACATATATACTGGAATGCATGATATAGATGGTAGAAACCATTATGCAATTCTGTTCTAATGCAGATTTTTCTTTGTCATTGTAGACACACCATCACAAATGAAGCAAAAAAGATTCATTTAAAATTTCAAATGTCATGGGCATTTGTAAAGTAAGAGGCAGCTTAACTTTTCAGTTTAATAGGTCTAACATTGTTTGTTTTGAGCCATCACTGTCCATAGTAATAACTAATATTTCTTTGTGCTTAATATTGCACATTTATCAATGGAAATACTAATTTTCTGTTTGTTTTCAATAAGCACTGCAGGTTTTTAAAAATTTACTACATTTATGAGAAGTAATACAGCAAGAGATATTTTACTGTAAAATTCTTCTTGTGTCTAGACCATTAGAATTTAGAGATTGACAAATATTAATATATACAGGCATATCAGTGCTGGCATGTGGTAAGTTTATATACATTTCTGAAAGTTCTTGTAGTTCTATTTCAATGCAGTTTGATTAATCCTGCCTCTGAAGATTTGTTTTAACTTTCATCTAAAATCTTTGATGAACTTTGCTGAATTTTTGTACACCAGTTTCCACTCTGAGGCTTATTTGCTGAGTAGTTTTAGTATTACAGAACAATAAATTATAGCTTGTACCGATTGTTCAGAATGTGTATGCCTTGATTTTTATAATTTATTATCATGTTCATTTTAGAATCTATATTAACCGCCTTCTATGACAAAAATCTATGGATAGTGCTTTGTGCAGTGCACAAGTGGTTCTTCATTCCAACATTGCTGCCCTCAGTATACTTGGAAGATCTGAATTAACATTTAAGTGGAGATGCTAATTGGAACTTGTACAATGAAGCTGATCATATAATTAAGATCATTGTATGATTAAGTCAAACCACACACTCTTATTTGCTCCAATTACTTGTTTATAAGTACTACTTGTTTTTACGAATCCTTTGTTCGTCAACAGGTAGCTGAGGAACAAAGGGTTCATGAAACCTGTACTACATAAAAACAAATGGAGCCAATAATAGTGTAGATCGACTCAATCATACAGTGATCTTGATTAACATTTAAGTTTTCACTCTGTACACTTTGTTGGCACTTTTGTTTCCTTAAGCCACTTTAATAAAATCATTTTGATAATGAAATTAGAGAAATGAAGAATAATCTCGTGAACATTTGCCTCTCAAAACTCAAGGTTTCTGTTGATTTTTGTATAAAGAGTTACAACTGAAGATAATCTCTTGTGAAATGTAGTTAACCCAGATCTAACAGCTAATATTTTTATCTATATCTAAAGCTGAACCATTAATCTAAGCTTGGAATTCCTCACTGTCAACTAGGTTACTACCTGATTGAAGTTGACTTCATACCAGTATATCTGCCCAAAATTTGCTTGTTTCCGATAACATTTTAAAGCAAGCATAAGTTGCTTAATTTTTCCCACAACTTCAAAAAGTGAAAACGTGGGATGCTTAGAATTTAATGCAGAAGCATGATTATAAACGCCTATTTAGAATGTAGTTTGATATGCTTTATTGCTGTTTTATGTAGCTCACATCTAAATTTAGTTGTACATTTGATGTGTCAATGTACCAAAACTAATATTTCATTGTTACTAATTTCTGGATTTTTTAAAAAAGACATTTTCCACTTTACTTTAGATGAGACAAGCTAACATCGCATATGTGCATTTAAGTTCATGAACTGTGTTTTTTCACAATGTCAATATTTTCAGGATGTGAGATTGCTGTTTTGCAGTTTTTTTTAATATACATTTTTTTATGTAGTAAAAATTGTGCTTAAATGTAGCACAGATCAATTTTCACACACTAGCTACTCAACAAAGATTTCACTAAACTAATGAAGAAAGTATTTTCTGAATTAAGAGAAATAAGCACATTCTTATTGACTTTGTAGTATTTCAAGCAGAATTCCACAGCTTTGAGCCGCATTCCCCATCTGTTTAGTACTGGTTGTGATGACAAAGGTATTTTGGAATGCATTTCTCTCGAAATTTAAATTCTGCTTCAGGCTTTCATGGAAGCTTTTTTTTTCATTAAAAATTAAGCAGCCACCTTAGAAAAACTTATACTGAATGTTTCAGAATATAATTGTAAATATGTGCAGAGTATATTAGTAAATGGATCATTTTCAGAAATAAAACTTGTAATGCCATCACTGCTTTTATCATGTATGAAACAGCATCAATCACAAGTAGCAAAACTATTCATAACCTAAACTTAGGTATTCATTTTTTACACTAAACTCCATTCACTTACACAAAAGTAAGACACGTTTTGGGAGAATCTCTCCCATCTTCAGTTGCTCACTGAACCACTGTTACTTGAAACTATGGCTGGACAAACGGATGTTCCTGTGGTGGCCTCTGTTGGTTGAACTAGGAAGTTGCTGAGCTCATCCATAGGAGGAAACTCAAAATTCACTAGGTTTTTCTCTATTTTTTAATATGAAAAATTTTTCCCAAGTGGATAACTCCAATGGGTTGTGAAGATGTTTCAGCAGTTTAATTCCAGGTTTTGGGTCCAAAAGTGAGCTGCTACTGTTGATTTATCCACCTGTTTAAACTGAATATTCCTAAAATGTTCTTTCCTCCAAATTTCCAAATTTCTTTTTGTTTTGCCTATGTAGCTCTGTTTACAATCTGCACATTTTATTTCGTAAATTCCTGTGCTGTTTTAGCTTATTGCCTACTTTGTCACAGATTTTAATTTATTAAGAAGTAGGGGCTCATGTAAGATGATATCAAAGAAATAGTCTTGTAAAAACAGTGACTTGATTCAAAACTAATTCTGAGTTTGTTGGTTTGTTGGTTTTTAAGGACCAGGTATATTTCAGGCATATGCAAACCATGTAAAAATACTTTTAGACTCACTAATATGGATCACCAGGCTCTAATTAAGGAATGAAACACAAGCAGCTGGTAATGGAAACTTGCAGTTTTCATTAAAAACTTCTCTTTTGCTGAGCCGATTTAAATGTCTCATCTCTCAGTGATCAAAATACAAGCAAAGAGAACAAATTAATAGACATTTCAGATGGGTGCAGAGAAGAAGATAGAAGTTTAATTTGGGTCTTTAAAATGCAATGTCAGTACAGCATTAGTTTCTGAATATTCATCATCAGTTGAATCTTTCTGTTTAAAATATGTAAAATTTCATTGTGTATGTGTGCAGATTTAGAAGAAACATTTCTATTAATGTATCCAGATAGTGCTTTTGCCTGAAATATTCTTTTATCATTAATCATGGACTTGCACCATATTTTTCCAATATTGTCACTTGTGTGCTTGGATGAGTATTTGAACAAAGTTGTCTAGAGGGGACAGATGGACTTGTACATAAGGTTTTTTGAAAGTAATACAAACAGCAGTACACATAATTTTAACAGTGCTTTCTTATAACATGCTACAACTGAAATATACTTAACGTGAATCTTAATTTTTTTTGAAGAAATTAAATGAAAAGATGAAAGAAGAGAATTGGCCAAATAGTAATGTAAATGTTGGTGTTTGTGGTCTGAAGGTTTTTAATGGTGCATAAAATCAGAACTTAATTAGTGAATTGGGATCTTTATGTTACTTTTACATATCTATTACATCTTAATGACTTACTTATCATGCAGATTTTATTTCAGTGACCAGATGAAAAGACTTTCCTAAGAAGTATTGTTCTACCACACATCTAAATGACTTGATTACTTTTTTGTTAAATTCTTCTTGGCAGTCAAGAATATCAAAAGCTCTGGCACTTGTGAAGTTATGGCTGATATTTTTGCATGGCAATGCAAAAGTTGTGGTAGCTTCTCATGGAATAAAAATCTTGTTTTTCAATTGAGAAACTGGTATATAAGCATCGGGTGCCTTTTCTCAAATAATATATGATTTCACACTCACAATTTAGTTTTCAGAAAGGCAAGACAATAAATAATGCAATATTTTCTTTTGGGGGGAAATATTTTAAATGTAAAAGACAGTAAAGAAAATATTCTAGGTCTGTTTGTAGATCTACTAAAGCCTTTGATGTGATGGGCTATGACATCTTGTTAAAAAGAACTTAAAGCTTATGTCATTAGATCTGTTGTATATTGAGTGGTTTGCCACATATATTAAATTTAGAAAAGGAACAACGTGTATGGGGATTGTAAGGGTATGTTTAAGGAAGATGCTGGAAATAAGTGTCAGTGGTTGGAACGATATATACACTGTGGTGGAGGCAAAAATGATGTATGGAATAGAAATATAGCCGTATGATGGTAGCTATAAAGTCCTGAATTTAATGAATGGATCATTTAATAAATTAATACTGGGACTGCTGAGAATGTCACCTAATAATGTAGCCTTGGTGGATTTGGGTAGGCTAACTAGTAAAGGGAGAATTGTTGAAAGAAGTATGAAATGCTTAAACAGAATAAATATGTTGAAGGATGGAGAGATTGTCAAGGAATGTCTTGGTGCATAGTTTGAATGAAAAAGGTTGTGGGTCCTTGAAATCCAGAATATTGTTGAAAAAATTAGTATGAATGTTGGGCAAATAAGAATGTAGCTATATGGGGTTTGAAAAGATATAACAAATAAAATTGAAGATATTGAGAAATGAGAAATCTTTGTGAGCTTTAGGAAGAAGAGTTCATTGATAATGTATCTATAAATAAAAAGCTTTAAGAGCTTTAAGCTTTAAGAGTGTGTAGTTCAACTAATCATACAATGATATCCATTAAAATAAAAAGAGTTTGAGGAGGGAGAAGTATCTTGAAATTTGTGATAAATTAAAGGCAGAAGGTTTTCCTTGGGCCAGATCTGGAGTAAGGAATCTTAAGAAGATTGAGAAAAATCTATGGGAATGAATACCCTATGTGTGGGATACTTGATAATGGGTACCACAGCATTTTATTGGGTGAGCAAATAAAGGCGCGGAGGTTTGGAAAAAGAAGTGGAATAAATTTGAGGGAAAAATTTTAATAAGAAAGACATTAGGAATCAAAGGAGATAAAATATAAAAATGATGGGAGAATACTTGGGCAAAGTTAGGGATAAATGGTGGAGGATAGAAGTACCATATGAGAAGAGAGTTTAGATATATGGGATTTGAAAGAGAGGTAAAAAAAAAAAAAGGAATATATATATATATATATTATTATTATTATTATTATTATTATTATTATTATTATTAGCATAAGAATAGGAATAATGAAAATGATTATGGTTCAGTTCCAAATGCATCATCAACATGGAGTTGTGATGTGTTGAGATTGGAAACAGAATAGGTAGATAACTTTTGATGATGTAAAATGTAGATTGTAATATAATTGGTGCTTATATAATAAGAACTCAGTAATAGTATTTTAGGACCTTGGGTTGGGTCGGAGTCTGGTCCCCTGGAATTCCACTGGGCTACTGCTAATGAACTGAGGACTGAAGTATAGGTGGAAATATATTTTGGTTTAGTTACAGATCATCCCAGATTGTCATTATGAGTGTCCAGAATTAGAAATGAATGTTTTAATTATTGTACACTGTTATATTACATGAATAAAGTAAATAAATTATGATATTCCTGATTATAAATAATGGAAATGTATAAATTGTAATGTTGTGTTTGTTGGAAATAAATTCGTATTCATATTAAATTTAGAACCCAGTTTGTAGAATTAGACTGTATGTAATCTGCTTCACTGTTGACCAAATTTGGTGTAACATGAGGCTCAATTTTAGGATCCATTTTAATTACATGTATTAATTAATGATCTTCCAGCATTGTCACCTGTTAAATGTGGTTCTGTTTGCTAATGATGCCAATCTTATATTTATATACCCAAGTAAACCTATATCTGTGGTGCAACACAAAATTTAAATAATTGGGTAAAATCTTATTAGTTAATATTAACAACACTAACTACATAACAGAAATATATATCTTAGAAAATAAGGATGATTTAGACACGGAGATATTAGGGCAAAAATTTTATGAACAAATAAAGAGATTAAAGTTGAAGAAAGCGAGTGATATTGATAGTATTCCAGAGGAATTCTGGAGGATTTGGGTTAAGGAAGATAATAGAAAAATAGTGGTTAAATTGTTTAATAAAATAAAGGCAACAAGGGAAAAACCCAAGAGGTGAAGGAGCACGATAGTACCCATATATAAATGTAAATAATCCAGCTAATTATAGGGGTTATAAATCTTCTTTACATTTTAGGCAAGATTTTACAGTAATTCTAGCCAATAGATTATGAAAATGGGATGAGAAGGAGAAGAAATTATCAGAATTTCAAACAGGTTTCAGAGCAAGGAGAAGTTCGGTAGATAAGGCTTTTGTAATAAAGACAGTTGTTGATAAATTTTAAGCAAGAAAAGGGGAAGAGCTTATATGGTATTTATAGACCTTGAGAAGGCATTTGATACTATAAATAGAGAAGCATTTTGATTAAAACTGAAAAGGAAAGGAGTAAATAAGATTAAATAAAATACAGTGAACTTTTGTAACAGTGATGTCAAATATTAACTTTTGACTCAACTTTTTTTAAATGTTAGTAAATAAGATGTTTATAAAACTATTACAAAAGATACATAGTGAGAACCTGTTTTGTGTTGAATTTTCAGTTGATAAGGTAGCGGATTATAACAGGAGTAAGACAAGGTTGTAAATTAAGTCCAACACTGTTCCATCTCTATATTGATGACATTTTGGAAGAAACTAAGAAAGATGAATTACATCTACCAGTAATAAATAATAAGGAAATACCAGGTTGCTTTTTGCAGATGATTTAGTAATCACATCCATATCTAGTGGAGGATTGAGAAGAGCAATTGAAGTAGTGCATACTTTTTGTAAACAATGGGGATTGAAAATTAATGAAAAGAATTTAAAGATCTTGGTTTTTAAATGAAGTTACAAGTTGAAAAATGGCAGTTAAATGGGAGAGAAATACAGGTGGTAAGGAAAATTAATTATCTAGGGACAAGTTTAAACTCTAATGGAAGTTGGACTGAATAGAAAAAATTAGCAATAGCAAAAGGAAAAGCAGCTATGAGTGTTATAAGAGCATGTTTAAGAAAAACTCCTGATATAAGAGTGAATTGACTGGAAAGAATTTACACAATCACAGTAGAAGCTAAAATGTTGTATGGATCAGAAATTTGAGGTGCAGAGAATGCACGGGAAGATGTTAATGAAATAAATAAAAGTTTTTGTGAATTGATTTTAGGTTTACCAATAGCATCCACAGAATTAGGTAGATATTCCACTAAGAAAAAATAAACACAAGAATTATGAAATATTTATTCAGAATTACCGCATTAGAAGAGAGTGATATTAAAGAATGTTTTAGTATATAGAAGAAATATAAGGGAAAGAATGATAGTATTTCAAAGTGCAGGAAATTTTACAACAAATACAAAAGTATGGATAAATAGGGAATGCAAAAACTGGGGATTTGGGGGGGGGGGAATATAAGAGTGGAAGATATTGAATGACAAGAAATATTTAGTAGTTTGGGTGAAGAGTTCATTGAGATTTTATAGGATAATAAAAATAGTATGGGGTAGGGAAAAATATATAGAACAGTGTGATAAGGCAGGTAGAGGAGGGTTTAATTAAAAATGAATATAGGAATCCACACAATGAAACTATCATAAATCTTGTTGAATTAAAAGGTAAAACTTCTAAAATTCAGCCAAGTATACATCCTGCTTGAAGAGATCTGTTAGTCGTCAATTGGTTGACAATGTGAGCAGGTGACTCACGAAACTAGTCCCAACTTACTTTTTAATAAAAAAAGTTTTAATGTGAAATGTCAAGAGAGTTTAATGTGTTGACATGATTTTAGAAGTTTTACCTTTTAATTGAACAAGAGAAGGGTTTGCTTGTATAGAACTGAAGTTATAGATTTAAAAGGATTAGGATATGATAAAGGAATAGGAAATAGTTTTAATGTGTGGAGAAAACAATAGAGATTTTCATTTTATTTATTTTGTAATCAAAGTTATGGAGAAAAAAGGTTTGGAATAAAAATGGGGAATTTCAGATCAGGATATTTTAATGGAAGATTTCAAAAAGGAGAGAAGGATATAAAAATGACAGGGAATTATTTAGGTAAAATTAGAGAGAAATTGATAAGAATGATGAAGAGGATGATGGAAGGAAAGGTAGAAAGATGTGTAAGCTTAGAGTATAATAATTGAGCGATATTACAGGATATGATGGTCATCAATGCACTAATAAATAGAGTTGTGTGCATTGGAACCAGAATGTCCACTAGCAACTTAGCAAAATTAATAATTGTATTGAATTATTGCAATAATAGTATTGTAAATTTTTAGATATTTTATGTAAATTTAATTGTAATGTTGGTTGTGGAAATAAATTCATTCAAGGAGATAAACTACATGAATTTCAACAAATGACTCACACAACATAGAAATTGAAAATATGCCTATAAAGAACAATTTTTAGTTGTTGTAATTGACTGACATATTTTGGAATGATCACATTTTTCCCTCTGTAATAAATTAATCAAACATTCTATGTAATATACACATTAGATAGGAATTATACTGAATATATTTTGAAAATAGTATAATTTGGTTATGTGTATCCAATATTAGCTTATGGTACATACTTTTGAGGAGCTGCAGGTTTATAATCTACGGTCCTTGAATGGCAAAAGAAAATTGTGAGAATATTGCAGTAGTTACCACCTCATCCTTCCCGTAAACCAATTTAATTTAAGAAATTAAATGTTCTAACATTACCTTCAATATTATATATTTATTAATGAAAAATAAAGTAACACTTTGAACATTGTAAATGAAATAAAAATAACTGAAGAAGCAGAAATAGAACAAAGCATATTCCCATAATTATCGCTCACTATATCTCGAACAACTCGTGTTCTTTAAAGGTATGACTTGTCTTCTTGCCTTTCAAGAATATGAGTTGTCTGAGATATAGCGAGTGATAAGTCTGTGAATATTTAAGTGCTTTATTCTATTTCTGCTTTTTTAGTTATGTATATAATATGCATATAATATTAGAAATTGTATCTTTTTTTCATACTAAACAGTTTTTCATAAATAATTAAGATTATCATGTTCATTATGCTGGATCAGATGGGTTAATAACTTACAGTATTACAGATCTGCAAAAGGCATCAATTATATACCACACAAATGTGCAACTCTGTATAATAAATTACCAAACTCATTTAAAAACACTTCAAGCACAGAATTTTAAAAAATACGTTTAAACCTATAGCTAAAACATAATTTTTATACTGTGGAGGAATTGTTGGAAACTAAATTATAGAGTTAGATATGTATGTAACAAATTTGGAGTTTTGTATTAATATAAAATAGATTGATGTGTACAGTAGTACATAATGAGTGAATAAAACTACATTGAAAAACCTACATGAAGGAAGTGTTATTTCAAAGAGAAATTATTCACTATGACTCTAATGAGTAAGTTCCCATAACACACAACTGCCATGGGTGGCCAAGGTTGTTAAGATGCGGACTCGTGAGCGGGAGGTCTGCGATTCGAATCCAGCCAGGACCGTCCTCCCTGATTCAGGTTTTTTCCAGGTTTTCCTCAGTCCTCATAAATGGCAAATGCTGGGGAGGTACCCTAAACTTAGGCCTGGAACGATTCCTTCCTTAAAAATAAATAATTTTCCAATATATCATTTCATCTCATGTATCATCAGTGTTCATCGCCTGTGGTGCCTCTGTAGCAAAAACGGGCGTTAAACACCATTCATCCCCATAACACACAAGATGTTCATATATGTAAGGAATTCTCAAAAATGCTTTGAGGACTATTTTCAGAACATTAGACAAAATCAGACAGATGAAAATTAGTAAGTGAAAATTATGAGGATAAAAGGAAGATTGTAAGATTGGAGAAGCAGAAGGAAGAAGCTTTTGAAGCTCATATTACATTTTTGCAGAAGAAAGCAAGAGACTAAAAACTCTGTTTTTAAACATTTGTCATGTTAAATGTTTTATTAAACAAATGCAATGGTGAACAAAGCTAATGCAAATACTAGTAACAATCTTTTACTTTTTAATTTCAGGTCATTACAAAGTTTTCAAAGTATTTTACTGATTATTGTTTGTAGTTTTTTAATGTTTCCTTTGTTAATTTCTTATTAATTGATACGTATATATCATTCAATTGTATCAACTTTGATTATTTTTTCTATAACTATAAGAAAATTTATGTGTAAATTGTTTATTTAAATATTAATAAAAATTACAAAAAGTAGAGATACCTGAGCATAAAGGGGAGAGATGGATGACTATAGTGGTGGTGGAAGTGTATCCCCCCTTTTAGTTTTGTTAATAGAAAAAAATTGGTGTAAGCATATGTAAAGTGGTCAGGAAAAATTGGAAAAGTTAGTCTTGAAAATCAAGGAAAATGATTCCACCATGAACCAGGAAATGTAAGACCCATATTTCAAAACATAAAGTACTATTAAATGTACTTACGAAGCTGTTGACAATGGAGTGGTATATATATAAACAATGTAATACAGTTTTTTTCACACTAACTCCATTCACTTACATAAAATTTGGACATATGTTTCGGGAGTGATCCCTCCCATCTTCAGCCTGTAGATAAACTGTTGTTAAGCGTGGCGGTTGGGTCTCTTGATGTTCTTGTGGCGGCATCTGTTGGTTCTATTACGAATTTGCTGAGTTCATCCAATGGAGGAAAATCGGAATTCATCAATTATCCTTATTTTTTTATAATGAAAATGTTTTCCCAAGTGGAATTGCATTATGAAGTTGTTTAAGTAGTTTTATCTCTGGTTTAATTTCATGATTTTTATTCCAAAAGTGCGCTGCTATTGCTGATTTATCAATTTGTTTTAAGCGAATATTTCTGGTGTTCTTTTTTCCGGATTCTCAAATTCCTCTTCGTTTTCCCAATGTATTTTTTATCGCACTCTGCACATTCTATTTCGTAAATACCTGACTTTTGTTCTGTTGGCATGTAGTCCTTTACTCTGCAACCTAATAAGTTCTTTATATTAAAATTGTTCTTTGGGGCTAACATAATTCCTTGTTCTTTGAATATCTTTTTGAACATATTGTGGTAAATTGGGTGGTATGTGAAACTTTTGAATTTGTACCTTTCTTTTGCACTTTTAAGTGTGGAAACATCTCTTATTGTTTTTTGGTTTTATTGATGATTTTTATTACTGTGCCTTTGTTGTATCCATTAGTTTCTCCTATCTTTATGATTTGTTGGTATTCCAATTTGTACTCTGTTTCTGTGAGTGGAATGTTAACTAATCTGTGTGCTAAACTATAAAACACTGCATATTTATGTGGAATGGGGTTAAAACTGTCATTTTTTATATAATTTTCTGTGTGAGTATCCTTTCTATGAATTCCAAATGTAAGATAGTTTTCATTTCTTATGATTTTTACATCTAGGAAGGGAAGATATCCATTTCTTTCTTCCTCTATGGTGAAATTTATAGATTTGTGGTGCAAATTCAGAAGTTTTAGTGCATCTGTTGTATGTTTTTTCGGAATTATTGCAAATATGTCATCCACATACCTATACCATGTTATGAAGATTAGAGGGAAGGCTTTGGTGATATGCATTTCAAACGAACTCATAAAAATCTGCTAGATTCCCTTAAAACAAATTGATAAATCAGCAATAGCAGCGCACTTTTGGAATAAAAATCATGAAATTAAACCAGAGATAAAACTATTTAAACAACTTCATAACGCAATAGAACTTTCCACTTGGGAAAACATTTTCATTACAAAAAATAAGGATAATTTGAAGAATTTCGATTTCCCTCCATTGAATGAACTCAGCAAATTCCTAATAGAACCAACAGATGCTGCCACAAGAACATCAAGAGATCCAACCGCCACGTTTAACAACAGTTTATCTACAGGCTGAAGATGGGAGGGATCACTCCAGAAACATGTGTCCAAATTTTATGTAAGTGAATGGAGTTTGTGTGAAAAAAACTGTATTACATTGTTTATAAAGTACTATGTTTATGAAATGATACCTGAGGCCGAACCATCAAACAAAATAAAATCAAAAAGGAATTGTTGCTTGGGACAGATAGAAAAATCATCTGAGTGTATAATTACATCAGATAATCACCATATGCTTTATGAAGATGCCAAGATCCTTGCCAATACCAAACATTACTACAGGAGCCTTCACAAGGAAGCAATAGAAATATTTAAATATGCATATAACATTAAGAATTACTTACTAAACTGAACACGGATTCCAGCTCTTGCCAAATGTGTGAACATTCCAACAGATTATCGATATGGACATAACCTTGGTACCCCTCTCCTATCTTCCCCTTTCTAAGTCAACCTTCAACCTTTATTGTTGACAGCTAAGCCTCTCACCAAGAAACAGTCAAAGAGAGTCAAGCAGATAAATAGCTGTATAGTTTTATTCCTCTGATGATGTCTGCCACAGTACATGACAAAACATTAGGTCGAGACACAGCCTCAAAACCTGAAAGCACATTATTTAATTCAAAACTCCAGCTGTGTATGCCTAAGTACAAGTTACCTCAAGTTTTGTGATTCCATTTTTCCATAAATTCACAAGTAAAAGCATGTTTGCAAGCAGTCACATTGTTCATTGCAACAAAATTGCTGACTGCATAATCCTTCTGCATCTTTACTTTCATCCATTGATATCATCTGGAATTTTCACATAGCTCAGTTCTTATTTTTTCCAGTTTCTTGATACACCATTTCACTATATATTTTCTGTAATGTTGAATGATCCAGAATGCTGCGAGTTATATATTTCTCAAGCTACTGATGAAATACTCGATCGTTTAACTTCCAAAGAGATATATCTGATCCAATGAAGGCATGGTAGAGATCATTGTTGAATTCATTTCATTTACTGGTTGCATCACAAAAGTTTGATGTATTTCTTTTCATGCCAGCTTGGTGCTTAGCAAGAAAAAGAGCTAAGTAGTTCAAAACCTCTGCTTGCATTGACACTGGTTTGACATGTATTACATAATAACATTTTTTCACATGTTGCAAACCTTAGTTTTTAAATTCAGTAACTTTTTTAATATTGCAATTAGTATGAATCTATGTTCTTTTGGCATTTTGAAGGTAGATAAGCAGAATACTAAATTACCTGGCTGGTTGATGCTTAGCACTTAGCATTTGAGAGGGGGATTATCACATCAATTTTCTTGTCTAATAACTGACTCAAAGAAATATTTGCTATTGTTAAACTCTCTCTCTTAGGTTCTCAAAGACTCAAGGTTCAAAAACTTTTTTTGTTTATAACTAATTTTACATTGTTACTATATTTTCTAATATACTAACACCAGAAATATGGAGAAATATATGAAATAAATTTATTTTTCATATTGCAAACAGCATAATTGATAAAAATAAGATATAAATACATGACTTTCTGTGTGATTAAAAAATCTAATCAACTAATAAATCCTAGCCTAGCTAATAACCCCTGCTGAAGAATTAAAGGATTCAAAGAAGAACTGGAAGTCTTGAAATAACAAACATGAATAAACAAAGGCTATGCAAGGAAAAAAATTTAAGAATGGGCACATGGAATGTTAGAACCCTAAAAAGGGAAACAAGAAGTATTAGATTAAGAAACATAATATAAGGCATTAATAAAGTAAGAAAGAAAAGAAGAACTTGCATAGATTATGAGATATGTAGGGTACCTTGGGTATGGGGACAGTAATTATCAGAGGATATGGGATAAGAAGGTTACCACATAGGATTGGTTAACTCAGGAGACTCGACAGTGGATATGAAATGGGAAGAATTCATCACTCTGATTCCAGTATATATACTGTCGGATGGTATGAGCTTCAAATATTAGTAAGCAGAAAAAAGCAATAATGATGGGAGATCTAAAATGGAGTTTGACAACAATGGAAAGGCAAGTGCAACAAAATCAATATTAAATGGAAACAGAATTGTATATTGCTGTATAATAAACACGATAATTGTAGAAAACTTCTATTATAAGCACAAATAATCATCAAATTATCTTTGAGATTACTCAATATGCAAGTATAACTATTACCTTTTTCCAAAGAAAATGAAAAACCTATGGAGAAACTGGAGGTAATAAAAGAGAGAACAATTGTCTACATAACTTTTTACTGGTAATGGAATTGCTTTTGTGAGAAAAGGCAATAGAAGGCAGAGTAAATAGCAGAAAATAACTTGGGAAGAGCTTAAAGTTAATATGAGGTAGGCAGAGTTAAGTATGATTCTTCATGCACCGAGTATAATTAAATTTTTGGCAAATGGTAAATGCAATCACTTGAGGCAACATTATGTTTGCATTATATAACACAAGGTAGTGGAATATAAAAGACAGCACATTGCAGATGAGTGGGGAAGCGTATGTAGTAAAATTAGCGAAGGAGAGAATGAAGAGTACTAAATGGTGGAATGGTACAAAACAAGTGGCAGAGGAAGAAAAGTGTAGAAGCAGTACAAACAAAGAATCCTAGACATAAAGAATATACATAACATTAAAAGAAATGCCTGTAAAATAGTGATTAACAGGAATAGAGAAATGCTTGGATAAAGTTTGGAGAGGATATGAAAAATAATTACTGACAAGACAGTAAGAAAGTTTTGGACATAAGAAGAAAGTATAGGGACGGAATATCATGTTAAGAAAAGTCACAACCTTTTGATAACAGAAACACAAGAAATGCTGTGTGGCAAAAGTGCGATGAAGGGAAGTTAAGAGAAAGGAGCTGAGAAGTTGTGAGAAACCAAATGAGAAAGCAGTGGACATGCCTAGACTTGAATGACTCTAAAGAAGAGGAGACAAACTGATTTTTGGGATGTAAAAATAGCAGTGGACTAGATGAGTTTTAAATGTTTAAAACAATTATTATAATTTAATTAGTTTCTTGGACAGGATCATCAAATTAGTCACAAAAATTGTACTTATCTTTTTGAGACATTAATATGTTTTAGAATTAAAAAATGATTATGCAGATTGTCCATTTGGCCATTCACATTAAGAAAAAAATTGAGATTGCATTTTGTCTAAGATGAAAATCTGACGTAGTTTAATAAGGCATAGATATGTAAAACATTTAAAAAAAAGTGGACTTATCAAAAAGGCAGGGGGAAAATTGAAATTGGTACCCTATTTGATTTTACAAAATAATTCTTGAATAATGATGTAACAATTTAAGCTTGAAAGAAATACTTCACATGCCTTTAACTCTTATATTTCTATACATACAATGTTCGGCTACTTTTAAATCTTGTTAGAGAATGTCAACACTCAAAGACAACTGCAGGTAATTTATTCTAATAATTTACGATTTTATTTAAGAAAGAGAATTTATCTACATCTGTTCTCTCTTGCCTACAATTGATTGTAAAACTATAATTGTTCCTACCATAGTATGTTGGTTTTTCTAATCTAGTTGTGATATGCATACATTTATTTTATTCTGTATGTGGTTTGTACCTGGCATAATAGCCAGACATTGGATTTTAGGGTTAATACCTATTTTGTTCCTTTAGGAGAAAATGCCTAAATCAATGTGAAGTTTTGTTATTTCACTATTTATTCATATACTCATAAAGGTAGCAACATTAATGGTCAGATATAGAATTTGCTCCTCTAACATCTGTTGCAGTAGAAAGAAGTTTTTTCTGCTTTCAAAATGATTCTCACTGAAAAAAAGCAAAGATTAACTGTGGAGAATTTGGAAAAAATTCTGGTAATGTGTTATGCAGATTATGGAAGAGAATGAGCATGGAAATGAATTTCAAAAACTTAATTTTTTTCAGTACCTTTAATTTGTGCAGCTGTGTTTATGTAATACAGTTTGTAATACAGTTATCTGCTTATTTCTTAAATATACTTTTATGTGCCATGTTTTGTTTTACTGAAATAGTGCTGATTTGTTACATTTTGAACTTATTTAAGCAGCTAAAACTGCAGTTTTTAGTGCCTATAAATCCAATGTCTAGTAATGAAATCATTGCTTTGTTATGCTTCTCTGCTATTGATTCCCAATCTAATGCTTCTTCCAATGATTTTTTTTTTTCCTGTTAAAATTTTGCTACTCTATGCTGGATTTTTATAGGGTATTTATATGATATATTCTATATGCATCCCAACAAGCTGCTGCATACTCCATTAAAAGCCAGACTAATGACAAATAATCTATTTCCTTTGATTTTGGACTGGCTTTTTTTTTAATATTCTCATAACAAAGTGTAATCCCCTTCAAGTTTTCCTCATATCGTTGTCAATTTGTTTATCCTATACTAGTTTAGAACTTAAGTATTACAGCAGTATTCCTGGGGAATTTCTACTTCATCCAGTATAAAATTAAGATTTATTTCTTCTCAGCTTTTACATAATGTTTGCATTACTCTTGCTATGTTTAACTGCCCTATTGGAAATATTAAGATTGCTTTGTAAAATGTTCATATGGGAATTTTCATTAATAATTCTGTAAATAATACAATTGTCAGAAAATAATCATATTTAAGACTGCATATTTAAACATGGCTAATATAAATAAAAATAGTGAGAGTTTTGTTGTGAAGAGGTCCTAAAGCTGGTTCAAAAGGGGAAGAAGAAAAATAAGGCAGTAGGTAAAGATGGACTGCCAGTAGAATTTTTTCTCTTCTGGTGTCAAAAGCACGATCACTTAGCGTGTTTGACCAGATTATTGAATTTATTTAAGTGTAGCAAGAGGATACCCAAGAGCTGGTGCACTCTATTTTTAAGGGAAAGCATTCTATTAATGATCCAGATAGCTATAGAATTGCCCTTTTGCCTAATTTTGCTAAGGCTTTTACTCTGATTTGATGTGATAGAATTAATGACTGGGTAGAAGAGAACATATAATTATTAATTGCTCCATTTCAATCAGGTTTTATGAAAGGTTGGAGAATTATGCATTTGTTATTAAAACTGGTAAGTATTTGGTGAATAAACATGGTAGATGTATGGAGTATTTGTTGATTTAGAGAAGGCACATGGTGGAATGAACAGAGAGGCCTTATGGTACAAATTATGGCAAAAGGGAATGAGTAAGGAGATGGTTGTTTTGCTGAAGGAGCTTTGTATGGACAACACATTTAATCAGTGCCTTAAAAATTATGTCCTTAAATTTATTCTAAACATCTTGAAAATTCCTCTGCTGCTTAGAAAATAATAATATTTTTCTAATAAAAACATTTGTAGTGTCTCAGCATCTGTTTTGTTGAAATCCTAAACTTAATGGATTTGTCCTGGGTATAGCTATATTTATTATGTTGCTCAGTTCTAAATCATATTCTTCTCTGTTCATGGGGACATTTACCAACCTATGCGCAAGACTATTTAGTACTGCATGTTTATGAGGATTTGGGTTATAACTGTTATATTTAATTTAACTATTAGTGCAGGTTTCTATATATACCAAATGTTAAATGGTTTTCACTATGGAAAGAGAATGCAGTGGACAGCTACCTTCTTGGATCTTAAAATAATTAGGTTTAATAGACTATAGTTTACCAGTACTTGTACAGCAAAGTTTTTTTATCATCATAGTTTGAGAATATTTTTTGGATATTTTACACACATTTTATGATAAAAAAAACATCTCAAACTTATATATGCTGCAGCAAATGATGATTAGTGCAACTCCATATGCTAACTACGGAAGCTTCCACTACAGACTGACGGAACTTATTTTCCTTTTCCACTTCCTGTATTTTCATTTCATATTCCCGTTTGTGTTTTGTTACCTTTGGAAATGCTTAACAGAAAATTACGATGATGTTACAAACATTATATACTCTTAAATGGCTTATTATAATGGATGATTCAGGAATGTGTCAACTTCTTGTGCAGGTATCCTATCTGTACCGTTTTGATGAAATCAAATTACTTATCAAAATAACCTGATTTGTCTTTTGAAAAGTATGCATATAAATGTGACATTTAGTGCATCTTATACGATTGCTATCCAAGAATATTTTTGATTATATTATTATAGATTCAAGTTAGTTCACTTAAAGCGGATACAGGCCTTAAGTCAAAATAGAATTTTATGTGGATAAAAATTTATATCAAAATAAAGTCCCACTACTTTACCTAATTGGAAATAAAAGAATCCATGTAATAAATGAAATAAAAGGCAATTGAAATCAATGGTCTGGGAGTGCTGAAAAGGATACAATGGAAAAAAATTCTTTATAATCTAGTGAAAAAAAACCCTCAAAATTTGATGTGCAAACTTCTTCAGAACTTCAGAGATTGAAAGGATGTTAGTATGAGGTTCACCAACTTTTGATATCCAGGACTTTATTTAGTCTTCTGGAAAGAAATTAAACTAAAGAGCTGCTTATTAGGGATAGTAGTCTTCTAATGCTCTCCCAAATCTGTAAATCCTGACTTCTCAGAGTTGTGGTTGTCATCTCACCCAATCTTGTGCCATGATATCCCAGATGCTCTCTATGGGATTTAGGTCTGGGGATCTTGCAGCACATTTCAGAATTGAAATTTTATCCATGCCCTCAGGAAATAGGTGAAAGGCAGTTTTCTAGAATTCTGATATATTCCTCAGAGTTTATGCAGGAGACAACCTCCACTACTTCTGCCACACCCGAGTTGCTCATCCAACTTCAGAAGGCCACACTAATGCGACAAATTTTAGTCATAATAATGTGCTCAGGGGCATAGCAGGTTTTATTAGGGCATCACGGGATCATCTGGCTAAATAAAGTTCCCCCAGAACTGTTCATTAGTTTAATTTCAAGAGCCTTCTTTCAGGGAGGTTGATGATTTTAAACACCAGCTTAATAAAGATACTTTTGGACCATGATAGCATACTAGAAACTGAATGATGTACAGTATGATAATAGTGATACAAGTTTTAACAACCACCTTCATGATCTAGTGGCATTTGCAACTACCAATCTGGAGGTCCTGGGTTTAAATTTAGTGAGGTCAAGCTCCCCCCCCCTTTTTTTTTAAAGCACTGAAAAGGTAAATACCATATAACTTTAAGTGCCAAAAACTCTGATCCCATTGACAGTATTATTAATTTATTAATTCATGGCTACAGGCTTACACCTATAGTGTTTATCTCCAACTTACACATGTTAAACGGCAAATTTAAAATATTATATATATATATAAAAGCAAGCTCAGTTCTTATATACTTGTACTTACGTAAATCCACATCTAAGCTAGGGCGAATGTCATACAATATTTTCTATGGAAAACAAAAGCAATCATTCTTCCTGCCTTCGTTTCATTGCCAAGTCTAATTAGCATAGTATGAAAACATTCTTTTGCCTCAATAAAACAAATACAAAATAATAAATTGTATAATACTGGTAAATAATGAAAAGAAAATACCAACCTAGCACTCATCACCATATATTTGTTTAGACATATTATACTGATTGACATTCTTTTATCTGAGAACTTTTCCTTTAATGTAAAAAGCGAATGGCAGTACCTTTAGGCACTATTAATCTCCCATATCACCAAGCAAAAATATAATGAATTATTTACAACTGTCAATCTATTATCTAAAATGTTTACACAAACAGTACTGAAAGTCTAGCCCTACATAAAATATAACACATTAACAAAAACAAATAACCAAACTTAAATTTTATCTTCAAAGCACTCTGCAATATTTTGCCTCTTGCCTTTTACACTCCAAATATTTATGACAATGTTGCTTTGCCTCATATACATGATGTTCAAAGAAGTGATAATTTTGTAATGTTTTATTGTTTTACTTTATAGGTACCAGAATGAACTGCCAAAGAAGATAAAGGCCAGAGGAAAAGATGCTCATCTTGTGCATGAGGAATTAGTACAAACAATGAAGTGGAAACAAACTGTACGTACTTACTGGAAGGAATAATGAACATAGAATGGTAGCAGATAAGAATATCTTGCAGAAATTGTATTTGTTTATGTTAACTTATTTTGATATGTAGAGGGTAAGTCATTAACTAAGTGCACAGACTTTGTGAAAACCTAAACTGTCATGCATTATAAGGTAGTCCATGCCATGTTAACAACCAATAATATGAGTTATCCTTCTGTCTTCGATACCAGTCTGCAAAGAACTATTTCACCAGTTTGATATGACAGGCACTTCTCACCAGAGGTGGGAGCATTTCTTTATGAATATTCTTTGATTCCATAATTTTTGCCCACAAAAATCGTATAAGTGCTGCTCAAGAGTTGTATACTCACTCAGAGATGCTGCCATCTTGCAATCTCTGTTTTGCAATTGTAAATGTCTCCATTTGGCACTAGACTTATGTCGTCTAGTGGCAATAAACTCGGGTGCCTAATTCAAGCATCTATTTGTAACTTAATGCCTTACCCTCATATATAACTTATTATGAACTAAGTGCAACTGTGGAATGAAACCGGCAGCAGGAATATCAAGTCTGTATAATAGGATATAAGGATAAGACATGCCTTAATTGCTGACATAAATTTTTAAGAAGAATTCACAGATATTTAGTATTCAGTATTGAAAAAATTTATTATAGTGCAGAGTAACAATCAATATTTAAACTGTCTGGTGCCAGTGTCATTGTGTACTGCATATTGTATATTTTCATTAATGCATAGGCATTCAAAATTGTCATTTCAAATTCATCATTACATCTTTGTCTAATACCATTACACAGTTTTAAACTTACTGCTTCTCTTTTTTAAGAAGTCTTCACCATTGTGATGAGCATATGGAAAAGTATAGCGAAAAACCATGTCAATAGTCACAAATAAGCTCTCAATACTGATGCAGTCAAAAATTAAAGCTTTTGGAAATGCTGTAATAGGAACCTTAATGACACTGGTTGAACACACTGCAGTGGTAATGGTGTGGCAGCACATTGGCATTTATGGCAATGAAAGATCACTGGTCAACACACATTTTGTCCCTCAAGTGAAAATATGAAATATTTAATTAGAAATGTTAATTGGAACTTTTACAGTGAAGCTAATCATATAATTAAGATGATTGAGTCAAACTACATACTCTTATTGCTTCACTTACTTGTTTATAAATGTAGTACTAGTTTCACGAACCCTTTGTTCGCATCCCCAACTAACAGTCGACTGCTGGATAATTTGTTATGCTGTGGTAATGTGTATTCTGCTCTGGTGGAGGTATGATGATCTTAAAGTATATGTTTTCATCCCTATGAAGTGTCACAAGTTCATTAAACTGTCTCTATTAGTAAATGAAAATTTTATCCCATGTTGCTGATTCTGTAGATTATAGGTCCTTGTACTGATTTTAATAATTTTGCTTTATTCACTGTCATGGTTTTCTATCCAGAAAGGAGATACTACTGCTGATTTCTCCATTTGCATGTATTTTATGTTCTTGAAATGTTCTTTTAACCGTGTGCCTATATTTACCTTTTTTTTCCAATGTAGATTTTTTCACATTCTTCATAGCTTATTTTGTAAAGACCTGTTTTTTTCTCTGGTGGAATACTGTTATTAACATTGTCCATCGGGAGATTTGAAACATTAAACATGTTTACAGGTGCCAAGCGGATATTAATATCTTTTAAAATATATTGAAATTTTTTGTAGCCCTTTGTGGATTGTTTAAAAATTTACTTATCTTTTCCTGCTGAAAGTATATGGTTTCTTTGATAAGTTTGTACCTCTTAAATTTCTGTGTTTTTTTATATACTAAGGTTGGAAACTATTCTAACATGGATGATACTGATGAAAGATACAATAATCTTAATGACTTCAACTGCAGCTTCCATAACTTGAAATAAAAGACATTTAAGAGTACATAATATTAAAAGAAAAAAGCAGATTAATTTCAGCAGATATTTGTTTTTAATCCTGTGTCTAAAACATAAAATATGCCCATATTTCGCACGAAGAACTGTTAAGTATAACCATAACAGTCACAAGAATTAGCCGCTGAGAAAAAAATAATACAAATAGAAAAGGCAAAGCATTACACAAAACTGGCAGATATAGATCTTAAATTATATGAAAAATACTTACAAATTTCAAAGAGGTTAGGAAACATGCTATGGGATAACTTAATCAGCATAGCTTTAGAACATATACAGTATCGGGTAAACGAAAAAGTCAGCAATCAGAAAATAAAGTTTCTAAATCAAATACCTAAGTAATCTAAAAATTATGTGGAAAAGGTCAAACGGAAGTTTCAAGAAAGAAGAATTAGCAAACAGATAAATAAAAAGAATACATCAGTAGACAGGACATATAGGAACACAGTAGAATTGTTAAATGATAAAGATGTAATTTTTACAAAGTTGACAAAGGGAATGGAGTAGTAATATTAGATAAAGAAGTTTACAATGTATAAGGATGCAAGAATTGCTAAATAAGAAAGAATGTGTACAGGTCCATTCAGACCCATTGAAGGGATGTATTAATTTAGTCCATGAGGCTCTGAAAGCATGCACAGTTATCCCAAAAGAAACAAAATACAAAATTAAACTGAACAATCCAACAAGAGCAAAAATTTAGGTTTACCAAAAATTCACAAGACTGGTAATAGTATGCAACCATTCATTAACAATATCAATACACCTTCATACTATTTAGCAAAATGACTAGCTGATAGATTCAAAACAGTGCCAAAATTTCAAACAGCATAAACAATTCATTTCAGTTAATAGAAAATATTAAGGATATATAATTATAACCTTCTTACATGTAATATTTTTCAATGTAGAATCACTGTTTCCAAGCATACCTAAAGATAAACTCGTAATTTATCAGTATGACTGGCTAAGAATAAATGGAATTAATGATTCACACATAAAAGAATATATAAAACTTACCAAAATTTGCATAAACCAATTCTACCTTTCTTTCAAGGAGAACTTCTAGAAACAACAATCAGGACTTACTATAAGCAGCCCCTTATCTCCATTTCTAGCTAACCTCTCATGAGCAGATTTGAAACATACATCAACTCAGCATTCCTATACATATTTAAAATTTGGTACAGATGTGTTGACAAGATAGAAACATCATTCAAATACGAAACAGATAACATGTTACCATTCTTCGATATTAAAATAATGAAGCATCAAGGAAATCTGGCATTTGGAATATATAGAAAGAATATGCATGCAATTAGTCACATCAAAGTTGGCAGTTTTAACCTCAAAACATACAAACATGCAGTGGTCAATAGCTTAACACTAGAACACCCAATGGCGGTCAAGTTACTGCTTTTGATTTTCAAATGCTTATATTTTCACTGTTTTTGAAAGTATTTTTCTATGGTTTTGTGACAATTAACATCTTTCAATGATGTATAGCTCACCAATATTTTATTCCATTTCAGGTGTAATTTTTTAAAATAATAGCAAATTTACCATTGGTTCCGGAGACTATCAATTGACGACTTCCTTACCCATGTTTCTTATGACATTTATTGCATTTTTGTAACAGAATCATCACTGCACAGCAAACATGTTTCAAACTCATTGTAGTGAGGTGTGAGTCATTGTTTATCAGCTCTTGTATTAGTGACTAAAATTTAACTTAGCTTTTCATTTTCAATAGCTCTTATAGACTACTGCCAGATCACTCATGGCTGATTATGGGGACGAAGAAACATCTAAGACAGCTAAATGCAAGACATGTCAAATAGGGTTATGTAAGGAAAACAAAACCAGACACTTGTTTGACATAAAAGATTATATGTGATTTTATATAATTAAAAACTCTACGAAAAGTGTCATACCAATATCTCTGAGACTGTTCAATGTAAAAGCTTTCTGTATAGATGTAACCTGTATTTGTATAACTGTTGTCTTTTTTTGTACAAATAATTTGTTACTACATAGCATAGAGCAAACCCATTTCACATAATAGAATATTTCTTATTTTCAATAAAACATGAGCTTATACTCGAAATAAAAAATAAATAATCCTTTTTTTTTACTAATTTAGCTGGAGATGACATATACAAGATGAACAGAAGAATAAACGAACAAATGTGTGAATGCATCATTGAATTACCAAAAAATTAACTAAATAAACAAATTGGTTTGGGGACATAAAGTGCTAAACATATGTGAGCATAAACCACAAACATAAAACTGAAACCATAAGCTCGATTCAAAACTGGTTTGCAAATCATTGTTCCCTCTACATCACTATAGTTGTCTGATAAGTAAGAAATTTCACCAGTCAAAGGAAACTTAAATATATGATACTGAGCAGGCATCAAGTATATATAAACTCACTCCGTAAGCTAAGTGCAAAATGGATTTGAGCCTGGTTTGCAATTCAGAAGCAAAATCTTTCCCCTAATATCATCATAGTATGCTAGAAGATGATGAGAAAGAAATTCCATAGCTTTCAGTGGGAAAATTTATTAAAAATGCATAAGAAAATATGAGTGGTCAATTGATGCTAATGGGCATTTTAGGGGATACTTGCAGCTCAGGCATTCTAGTGTTAACATACAGGCTAGTTAACCTAAAGATTAGCAAAGAAGAATATTTTAAAGAATGCAAACAAATAGAAAGAACAGTTATTAAAAATGGTTTTTAAAAAGAACTAATACACAAAAAAGTGCAGAAATTCAAGAGGCCTAAACTTATTAAAGATCACAACACTTTCAGCAGGAAAAGATTAGCTAATTTTTAAAAATTTAATATCATCCATGGGCTATGAAAAAATTTCAAAATTTTCTAAAAGATTTTAATATCAGTTTGGCACCTATAAACAGATTTAATGTAAAATCTTCGGATAGACAATGTTAATGACAGTATTCCAATGGGGGGAAAAGCAGGTATTTACAAAATAAGTTGTGCAGAATGTGAAAAAATTTACATTGGAAAACCAAAGAGAAACATAGGCACATGGTTAAAAGAATATTTCAAGAACATAAAATGCAAGCAGAGGGAGAAATCAACAGTGGCATCTCATTTCTGGAGTGAAAACCATGACATAGTGAATAAAGCAAAATTATTAAAATCAGTACAAGGGCCTACAATCTACAGAATTAGCAACATGGGAGAAAACCTACATTTACAAATACAGGGACAGTTTAATGAGCTTGGACACTTCCAGGAGTGGAAAAAAAACTTTTAAGTTCATCATACCTCCACCAGAGCTGAAAACACATTACCACAGCATAACGAATTATCCAGCCGTCAACAGTTAGCTGAGGATGTGAACAATGGTTCTTGAAACTAGTACTACGTATTATAAACAAGTAAATGGAGCAATAAGAGTGTGTAGTTTGACTCAATCATACAAAAATCATAATTATATGAAATATTTACTTATTTTGAGCTGCTAAACATGAAAATGCGAATAAAACCTGCTTTTTGGCCCTGATTAGCCAATAAGTATACCCCTGATATTCAATATACTTAGTCTACATTGAATATTTAGACATCGTTTATCAACTATCTCAATCTGAAGTTGGTGACAAGTTTGTAATTGCTCCATGTAATATCATTCCATAACTCATCTGGCCTGCATGAAGCAATGCATTGCATCGTAGTATTAATAAAAGATGATGCAATACTTTAGTTCTAAGTAATCCCATGTAATGTTGGCCAGTGTTTTTTTGTGTGTTTAATATTGATCGATCTCTTGTAGTGTCAGAAAGTCCAACTGTGTATTTCCTGTGCTACATTTGCACCTATTTCTTTGTGCATAACAAGTGAATGTTGCAGTGGAAATCTAGCAGTGCTGTCTCGTAACTTTCTTAATAATCCCAATAACTTTTGTTTAATTTGTCATGGAAGTGATTTTTGCTAGACACAAGAAAGCTATAATTCCAAATGTGAAAAAGGCATATCAGCTTTATTTTGAATGCAACAACCAGGACAATCCCTGGTCCACACAATTCTGGTAGTATGTGTACTAGAAATCTTGCAAAGCGGTTGAAAGGCGGTAAAGTGTCAATGCCATGTTCAGTTCCAATGGTGTGCAGGGAGCCAAGTAATCTTTTAAGTGACTGCTACTTCTGTATGTTATCACCTGTATTTGGGGGCATTACAAGGTAAAAGAAATTGACATTTATGTACCCAAATATACCGACCAGTTCCATACAGCGAAGAAATTCCAGCTCCCGAATCCCTAAAAGAATTTAGCATAATTTCAGAAGATGAGGGTGAGGGAGGTGAATGTACGTCCCCAGAATCTGATAACTCGTATGTTGACATGGGTGCACCATCTTTAACACAAGAAGAACTTAATGATCTTTTTTGACATCTGAACATGCCAAAGGAAAAAGCAGAATCATTAGTATCAAAATACCTTGCAGAAAATGCCTGAATGACCTCATTTCACTTGCACCATACTTTCAAAATAAAGATGACTTTGTGTTTTGTAAGATATAGATGGTCTTATGAATGCCCTTCAAACGAAACATGAGGCTGCAAGATCGCAACTTTTCATAGACACCTCCAAATACAGTCGTGAAGAGGTATTGCTACATGATGAAAATCATTTTGCATCTATTCCAATCAAATACATGCTGTGCACATGAAAGATACCCGAGACAATCTAGAATACCTGTTGGATTGTCTCCAATACAGCTACTATGGCTGGCATATCTGTGATGACTTGAAGGCAGTGACTGTGGTAATGGATCTGCTACTGGTGCATACAAAAGACTGTTGTTGTGTGTCTTTTTTTTTAAGGTGAATTTGATAGTCGAGCAAGTCAAAAAAAATGCCCACCACTGGTAGAGCTGCACAAAATCCTGCTCTTTCACATAAAACTTGGTCTAATGAACTTTATAAAAGTCATGGAACAAATGTTCCAGTTTTTAAGTACTTCCTTGATGAACTCTCATAGATTAGTGAAACTTAAATTAAAGAGGGATTTTAGTGGGTCCTCAGATTTGAGCATTCTTCACTAAAAGAAATGTTTGACAGCTTGCTACATGGTGTCGAGAAAGAAACATTAATTTTCTTGGAAACATCAGGAAAGAAATCTATTAGGAATTGATTGAGAACATGTCTGTGTATCGCAAACTGGGCTGCATTATGTCCCTAAAGAAACATGTGTTCCATTCCCACTTAGAATTTTTCTGGATAACTGCAGCATGGTGTATGTTTCCATTAGGCAATAGCAACAATGGAGACAAAGTACCAGGGAAAGTGGTTCACTTTCATGATGACTTGGCTGATTATTGTTAGATGATCTAAGGTAACCCTGTGCAATTGTACAAATAAACAATGCCATATGTAAAAGTGGACATGAACTCATATATATGTGAGTGGTGTTATGTAAGCATTACTCTATTACATCAGAAACTATTGCAGATCTCTCATAAACCATAGCAAATTATACATGTTAAGCACCTAAATCTATAATGGCTAATTTTATAAGAGAGGAAAATCTTTTGTATAATTTTGTTGCCCAATGAGAGCAGATGATTTGGCTAAAGGATTTGGGAGTCCTTTAATAGATCCTGAACCCAGCTTGAGATTGTCCCATAGATATGTTCAAAAAGCAATTCAGTAATGGACTTAACAAAAAATATGAAGAATACTGGAAATCTGTTACAAGTCAGTGGTATTTGAAGACACTTATTTAAGATGTTAAAGGTATTGCTTGGGAACTGCTCAAAGTGGACAAGATCAAGCGCAGTTAGACATTGGGTCTACTAATAGGCCACTGTCAATTGTGTGGGCTCTACAAGATAAGCAGAGTAATTTATCCAGCTTACAGGAAATGCAATATAGGAGATTGAAGGGCACATAAACTTTTTGACTGAAAATATAAGAGTTAAATACTTCAATCATTGGTTCGTGGAAGTACCAAAGTTTTCTGTTAAATTATTACTGGAATTTTCAGAGACAATGGATCAGTAATGGTTATGGTGTGCAGAGCAGGGTTTTTTTCCCTCTGTATGCTGTTTAAACCATATTGTTCAGCATCTTGGATTTAGTGCTACAGTAAATAATTTGATTAAGAAATACTAAAGTAAATCAATTTCTGAAACAAAATATGAATCCATTGGAATTGCTTAGAGAAAGCTCTTGAAAGCATTCTGAGGAATCCATTAACAATGGCTGTCCAGATGTGCGGTTCCTAGTTTATGTAAAATATTAATCAGGGATAGTTGCATTTAGAGGGTTTTGATGCTATGTGACTGGAAACTTGAAATGAAGAAAAGCTTGCTGTCAGACGTGCATAATCTTTCCATTATCATTTTATATGCACATTTCATTTAGTTTCTCACTATGGTTCAGGAACAAACTAAGTCAACTTGAAATCTTTTTGTATGAGGCCTGAGTAACAAGTACACAAATATTAAGAGTTTTGTCTTTGATATTTTTTAAATTTCAAGATCATTTAACGTACAAAAGGGCGGTTTATTAAATGTAAGTAATTTGGATTGGTTGTACATTCTCATAATTTATAAAGCAATGAGAGTTAAACAAATTAACTGATCTTAGCGATCTTGTTGAACATCATGTTATAATTTATTACAAGAACAAAATTTTAACCATCTCAAACTCTAATAAAAGCTTACATTGGATAAATAGAAGAATAGAAGAAGTAAACATAATTTATTTAATTGAATAATTTGATCTTCATACAAACATCATGTTTATGTGCATGTCTTGGAATATGTGGGTTTATTACATGAGTTTTTAAATGTTTGTTCTCTAGCGGGGAAAATTCTATCCACAACTGTCGTACCTGGTGAAGGTGAACACACCCCGTGCTGTGATGATGGAAACCAAGAAGGCATTTCGCAAGCTGCCCAATTTAGAGCAGGCCATCACAGCCCTTAGCAATCTGAAGGGAGTGGGCACAACTATGGCTTCAGGTATGATTTAACATAACATCTGATAATGTAGTATTAAATCAGTGCTGTTGTTTCATTGACACAACTTTACTTCAATGTCTCTCAAATGTGTTTCACTAGATTCCCGGATTTTAGACTAAGTACCTATGTATTCTTATAGGGATGATTAAATATCTTCATGTTTTTAATAAAATGTGAGAGATTTTATTGAACCAAAAAAAATTAACATCTATTTTGCTCATTGTAAATTATTTTATGGTTTTTAGAGCCCAGAATGCCCATTTTTATTTTATACATGTAATTTTAATTTTTTCATACAGTAATGAAATAGAAAGTTATTGCGGTTTTGGTTCAAAGAGTTTGTAGTTTGGCTGTAGAAATGAAACTTTTGAAAAGTAACAGTTTTGTTGAGCAGGTAGCTAGTTAATTTGTATTTAATTTAAATCAAAGTAACATTATAGTTAAATTTTATAATGTTAAAAAAAAAAAAAAAAAAGGGAAGAAAAAGGGAAGAAAAACGAAATTAAGCAGAGCATCTAGCATATTATGGGACTGACCTATAATGGGAAAATTATATTTTGCTAGTAATGTTTCAAAGTGACAACCAGCCATAATATAATGAACTTACAGAATAATTATAATCGTTTTCTGTTGCAAAAGAAAAAGTTTCACATCATCCCGCGTTAATGGTGCTGGTCATAAAACAAAAGCTATATAGGGTAATACCATAATGATAGCATGCCTCTTCATCCAATAGAAGTAATTTCATATGTAGCTGCAGTTAGATTATGGAATGTTGTGTAGAATAGTGTAATCAAAGCTTTTCCACAAAAATACTGCAACAGCCAATTCCCTCAGAATCAAATTTAAAAAGAACTAAACTAAACTTTGACATTCATTAGGAACTGTGTAGCCAATTCTTAAAATTGTTAAATGTGAAAATAACCTTTGATTCAATGAATGATGAGCCAACTTCTCATCCTTCTGCTCCAAACCCTGTGTGTGTGTGCGTGTGTGTGTGCGTGCATGCGCGTGCGTGCGTGAGAGAGAGAGAGAATAAGATAAAGATAAAGCTTGCATATTTCATTAAAGGTTTGCAGTTGCTGTATCCTGGTGGAGTTTTATTCTGTACTGTTAAGCGGCTTTTTGCTTGCTCTACTGCAACTTTCTGTTTGAACATAACAACTCTGCCTGTTTAGCCAATGCTGTACAGAAAATAAATAAAAAATAAATTCCCTAATACATGGAATTTGCATAATTCAAAGCTAAAGGAACCGGGGAAATAATTTGAAATATCCAAACATTTTAATTACAAAAGTTACGTCTAAAAATGTATGTTTTATCAATATTTTCATTAGTAATTAAAGCTATAAAGTAAAAAACTATAAGAATAAAATGTTACCATATTTATTGTTCCATTAAGGAGGATATATTCAAGAGAATACACAGTGATTGCACATTTTACCCTGTACAGTAAATGAATTTCAATTTTGCAAAAGAAGCTAGAAATATCTAATTGTTTTGCATAATTTAGTCTGTTAGAATCCTTAAACTCTTTAAACATGTTTAGTGACTGAAAAACACCACCACTTATATATTCAAATCATTGTAATATATGTCGAACTACTCTTATTGTTCCACTTACTTGCTATGAAATGTGGTACTAGTTTTGAGAACCTTTACTCTCATCCTCAGCCATGGGATGACTGGTTGGAAACTTCCTTGCAGTATGTAAATGTGAGATTGTACTCTGGTGGCTTCCTGATGAACTTGAAGTTGATGTTATCCTCGCCAGGAACATCGAAGTTCATTAAACGATCTCTATACTTGCAAATGTAAATCTTTTCCCGTGTAACCAATTCTGTAGGTCCCTGTACTGCTTTCAGTAATTCAACCCCCTTCTGAATGTCATGATTTTCCTTCCAAAAATGATATGCCACTGCATTGCATTTTTTTGGAAGGAAAATTGTGACATTCAGAAGGGGGTTGAATTATTGAATTATTGCAAGCAGTACAGGGGCCTACAGAATAGGCTACACTGAAAAATATTTACATTTGCAAGTATAGAGATCGTTTAATGAACTTCGATGTTCCTGGCGAGGATAACTTCAACTTCAAGTTCATCAGGAAGTCACCAGAGTATAATCGTACATCTACATAGTGTGAGGACGTTTCGAACCATGGCCTAGTCGTCCCATGGCCTAGGATTAGAGTGAAGGTTCTCAAAACTAGTAGCACATTTCATAGCAAGTAAGTGGAGTAATAACAGCATTTTAGTTTGACATATCATACAATGATTTGGATATATGCGTGACTTCACTGTAATAGTTCCTATATGAACATTTTAAACACCACTTATGTTGGCTTGGCCCTCAACTCAGCAATGAAATTCATGCAAATGACAAAGTACCTCGAATGATGAGGGAATCAACATCTCTTCAGCTTCATGTTATTCCTCCTCCTCTTCCCCAGACAAATCGCTATCTTTCTTGTTCAAAACTGTTAAAATGTCTTGATCTGAAATCTCATTCAGAAGAAGAGAAACATGGTATTGTTGTCTACATTGTCAGGTTTCCTTGTTTTTTAATTTACCATACACACAAGAATCTCTAGGCCAAATAGGACATTTATAGCACTAATGGTTTTGCAAAATATGTTGGTAAACATAATGGTACTAACTAGAAATGTTGATTGGAACTTGTACAGTGAAGATAATCATATAATTAGATCAGTTGTTTGATTGAATCAAACTATACACTCTTATTGCTCCACTTGCTTGTTTATAATATGTAGTACTATTTTCAGGAATCCTTTGTTTACATCATCAGCTACCTGTTAACTACAGTCAGAGTTGTCATTATGCAATGATCTTAATTATACCATTAATTTCTAAGACATAGAGTAGACCCAAGGGACTTTGCCATAGAGCTTGATTATAAATAGCGGTGGTTTGGAATGCTGAGTTTAGGCACGTATTATGTACCATGAAGATAAGTGAGAAGAGGGTTATGATTGGGAATATAAAAATAAAGTAATATTTATTGCAAAGTTATTCTATTCATTAGTAATAACTGTAATTTGAATGTTTTCTGTTAACAGCTTTGCTAGCAGCAGCAGCCCCAGATCAAGCACCCTTTATGGCAGATGAGTGCCTTATGGCCATTCCAGAGATTGAAGGCATTGATTACACCACTAAAGAATACCTCAACTTTGTTCAACACATTCAGGCGACAGTGGAGAGACTGAATAAAGAGAGTAAGTATTTATTATTGTATATTATTGGAGGAACTCATGCAAATCAAAGAAGTTAGACCCAGTAGTATAAAAGTTGCTAACTGGAGATTGTTTTTAACTGTAATTTAAAAATAACTAAAAATTTATCATCATTTCTATTGCATAAAAATAACTTTAGACTGCATAATCTCCAGTTTGTAGTAACCATCAAACTTGTGGCAACATCATGAAATAATAGGGAAATTCCTGTTTAGAGAAGTTGATGTTCAACCTGAAAAAATCAATATTTATTCAGTTACCTGCCCCCTTGACATGTTTTTTTCTTAATATGTCTTCATACATGGACAAGTAAATGTCAAAGCAAATGCGAGCAAATTTTAGCAAATGTGAGAAGGATATTATTTATAAACAATGTAATACATATAAAAGTAAGTATACTTATTTGAATGTAATACAGTTTTTTTTCACACTAACTCCATTCACTGAAAAAAACTATTACATAACTGTAAATGGTTTCAAACAAGAAGTGGTATATAAGAAAATAAACAGAGCTAGGAACAAAAAAAGAATCAAAGACGTCAGTGCTCTTATTCCTAACAAGGAAGAAAATAGAATGTACCAAAAATTCACATACGATCCATCAATCTTCTACAAATTCCAAAAGATTTTCAAAAAACAAAACATTATATTAACTCCAAAAAACAGTTACTCTAAAAAATATACTAAATTCTAAACTAAAAGAGGACATTCCTTAAGAGAACAAATCAGGAATATATCAGATAGAATATATTGATTGTGAAAAAATTTACATAGGAAAGACTAAAAGAAACATTAAAACACGAGCAAAAGAACATATCAGGAACATAAAACAAAGACAGGAAGAAAAATGAGCAGTAGCTTGGCATTTTTGGAATGAAAAACATAATATAAACAGGAATCCCAAACTACTTAAACACATTACAGGAAAAACAGAATTCGCCGTTTGGGAAAACATTTATATCTGGAAGAACAAGTGTAGCATTTTATAATTTTGAAATCCCACCAAGTGACGTCTTAATACAGAAGTTCATCCACCCGCCACCAAAGACAAACCAAACCACCACGAAGAACAAGGCTGGCAGTCGAACTGGAACTGAAGATGGGAGCAATTAGTTCCAGAAACTTAGTTTTCCTCTTTTAAAAACTTTAGTGATGTAAGTGTTACAAAGTCGACTCAGTTATTCTAAACTTATACTAAACATCACTGTTACAAACGTCCACCATATTTAACTGTATTACATTGTTTATATATATATATACCACTCCATTGTCAACAGCTTCGTAATACATTTAATTGGGGAAAGATATTATTATTGATCTGGTAATAATTGAAAATAACCAATTCCACCTTAATTAAGTATAAAGAACATACATACAGGAAATTGCCAAAGGGTATAATTCTATTCTTAAGACTTCTGCATTATTATACCCATGTAATTGCAGTCTATAGCATCTAAAATTTCAGGAAAGTTGTGAAATTGAAAACATTTTATGATACAGTCGAACTACACACTCTGTATCATAAAAAGTTTTCAATTATATGATTGGCTTCACTGTGAATGTTCCAATTAACATTTTAGTTAAAGTTGTGAAAGTTATAGAAGCCAAGACACCACTTTTCATGTATCACCCTCCTCAGTTGGCATTATAATGAACTGACGTCTAAGAGCTGAGATTGCTCTAGTAACTTTATCGATGGTTCTACTGGTCGTTGCTTTCTACACTTTAATATTAATATATCTTCATTAACTATTTGGAAGCTCCCTGTTGCTTGGAACCTTAAAGTTATTAGTATCATGAACATCGTATTTAAAGTACGGTTTTGCTTAGTTTGTGATTGTAATTTGGGACCCAACATCTGTTCCAGTTCTTTGATATATTTTGCCAAGCAAAATTGCATTTTGAATTATTTGTCATTCAATTCTAGGAATGGATGTTTTTTCTATCATTAAATACATGGGCATGGTGAAATTCATCATCTGATGAACTGTAGGAATAATCAGAAATCGTACTATATAGCACTTGTAAGGTTAGCCTAATAATCTATAATTTAATGCAATCTGTTATTATGGTGAAATGAAAAGTGATTGAAGAAACTTTATCTACCTAAAATTAAAATAAATGTGACTCAACATTTTATGAAATGAAGTTGTGCTTCTGTACTCTGGGAAGTGTTTTATTTAACAATTACTAAACTCTAGTTAGTGCTTTAACTTGTGAAATTTTGTGAGTTAGATTAAATTTGAGGTTATTCTTAGATTAACATTTACACATCCAAAATTTTCAAGTTAAGCATAAATGAGGTTAATTTTATGTGCCAAATTCAAGTTAACTCTTTATAAAACTGGCCCTTAATATTATAAACCTTTTGCATTAACTTATAATCAGAGTTAAAACATATCTTTTAAAAAAGAAATTATTTTAAAAAATATATATGGAACTAACACAGTGAAACCAAATCATATGAATAAATTCATGTGATATATGTCATACTAAACACTCTTATTGCTTCACTTACTTCTGTGATTTTGGAACCGGTTTCGAAGACCTTCGTGTTCATCTTCGGCCAAGGGTACGACTGATTGGAAACGACTCTGTAGAGTTGAAGCGCCACCCTGGTGGTGTTTTAATGTATTTAATGTTGGTGTTTTCTACCTTTGGAATATGAAAGTTCATTAATTGATCTCTGTATTTATGAATGTAAATTTTTTCCCAAGTATCCAGTTCTATATGTCCCCGAGTCTCTTTTAATAAATCCACCTTCTTCACCATCTCGTGGTTTTTTGTCCAAAAATGATATGCCGCAGCTGATCTATCTGTCTGTTTATATTTTATGTTCCTGAAATGCTCTTCTAAACATGTGCGTATATTTCTCTTTGTTTTTCCAATATAGATCTTTTCACAATCTGCACATGTTATTCTTTAATACCTGCTTTTTTCTTTTGTGGGGTCTTTAGAGTCGTTTTATCTTTCAAGATGTTTGCTAAATTAAATCTGTTGATATATTGAAACCTTTAAAACTATTTTGAAATTTTTTCATTGCCTTTGGATTATAGGTAAATTTTTTAAAAATTGTTTTTTTTTTTACATCTGCTGATAATGTGGTGGTATAAACCCTTCTTTACTATAAATATTGTACTTATGAAGCTGTGGTAATATATCCTAAACTTCATTTTTTTTACACTAAACTCCACTTACTTAAAGGTAAGACGTGTTTCTGGAGAATCTCTTGAAACCTTTCGAGTAACGGCGGTTTGGTGAACAACTGGAGATGGGAGAGATTCTCCCGAAATGCATCTTACTTTTATATCAGTAAGGTTTTGAGTAACGGTGATTCGGTGAGCAACTGAAGATGGGAGAGATTCTCCCGAAACGCATCTTACTTTTATGTAAGTAAGATTTCGAATAATGGCAGTTCGGTGAGCAACTGAAGATGGGAGAGATTCCCCCACAATGCATCTTACTTTAATGTAAGAAAGTGGAGTTTAGTGTAAAAAAATGAATACCTATCTTCTTTACTATTTGGTAAATTAACCAAACGATGTCTAGTTGTTGAAAACTGCATGTTTGTGTGTTAAAGGATTAAACCCATCTGCTTTGATATGATTATCTGTATGTGTATTTTTTATATATATCCCAAAGCAGATTCTCATTGTTCTTCACAATTTTAATATCCAAAAATGGTAACATGTTATCATTTTCTATTTCGCTAAATTAGCAAATATAGACTTAAAACTATATGATTTATACCTGCTAATTTCAAAAAGGTTATTAAGTATTTTTGTGACAATTTTATAAATGCATTATAACACATACAATTCCAAGTAAAGAAAAAAGTTAACATTCATAAAAGAAAATTTGGCAATTGGAATAAAAATCAGGAAAAAATTAAATATCTGGAAAGTTCAAAACCTAAACAGAACCATGTAGTTAACTTATCTAAAGAAAGATTCAATAAAGAAGAGTTAGCCTTTATCAATAAAGGTTTTAAAATGTGTGTTAAATATTCCAATAATATAGAGGATTACATAGTTGATTTGGAAGTTGCTATGGGATACTTAAATAATAAAGAAAAAGAAAGAATCAAAATAAAATCAGAAAAAGCTTTCAAGGAAATCAGTATAAAGAAATCACCAATAACTAATATATACAGAAACATTATAAGATCACTAAATGAAAAAGAGGTAGTGTATAGAAAGGCATATAAAGGAAACAAAACTATAATTCTGGATGAGGACGAATATGTTTCTAGAATGCAAGAGTTGCTCAATAAAAAGGAATTTGTTCAAATCAAATCAGATCTGTTGAAAGAATATAGTAAAACAGCGAATGATGCCATACAAACATGCACAGTTATTCCTAACTAAATGCAAATTAAAACAGAACAATGCAGTTATAGCAAAGATATATGGTTTACCAAAAATTCACAAACCTGGAAAAAGTATACGACCTATTATCAGTAATATCAATATACCATCATATCTTTTAGCAAAATGGTTGACTGATAAATTTAATGTTTTACCAAGTTTCCCAAGTAAAAGCATAGAGAAGATTAAGAACATTTAAGTTATTACCATCTGATACATTAACTTCTTTTGATGTAACATCATTGTTGCCAAGTATACCAAAAGAAAAACTTTAACTAAGAAGATTGGTTATATGAGATTGGAATTAATGAAATACATAAAAAGGAATATATTAACCTCTCAAAAATTTGCATAAATCAATCATTTTTTACATTTAGAGAAAAATTTTATAAGCAACAAACAGGACTTACTATGGACAGCCTTTTATCACCTTTTGCAAACCTCTACATGAGCAGATTTGAGATGCACATTACTTCTGCCTTTCCACAATTTTTTAAGATTTGGTACAGATATGTAGATGACATTTTTTGTATAGTAAACAAAAATCTGATTGATGATGCCTTAATACTGCTGAATATACAAGACAGAAGCATTTCTTTTACATGTGAAATAGAAAATGATAACATGTTACCATTTTTAGATACTAAAATTATGAAGAACCATGAGAATCTGAGCTTTGGGATATATAGAAAAAATACACATACAGATAATCATATCACGGCAGATGGTTTTAATCTTTTAACACACAAACATGCAGTTTTCAACAACTTGACATATTGTTTGGTTAATTTACCAATCAGTAAAGAAGAGTTCAAAAAAGAATATAGTAAAATAGAAGAAATGGCAATTTTAAATGGCTTTAATAAAGATCTGGTACATAAAAAGGTGGAAAGATTTGAAAGGAAAAAACTTATCAGCGATACTACCACATTATCAGCAGATGTAAAAAAAAACCAATTTTTAAATAATTTACATATCATCCAAAAGCAATGAAAAACTTTCAAAATAGTTTTAAAGGTTTCAATATATCAACAGATTTAATTTAGGAAACATGTTTTTAATTTTTTATTTTGGAGACTTAAATATCTTTTAACACTTTTAATGCCACTCCCACCCCTCTATACACCATTTCTTAGCATTGCTCGTGAACAATAAGTAAAAAATATGAAATTTTATACATATTTTTCACTCCTAGTCTACCTGTAGTATCAGTATATATACACTGCACTGCTTGCAATCACTGAAGAGGAGAAATGAAAGAATAGGGAGAAAGCAATTTCAAGATGTTTTCAAAAAAATTGGAGTTTCAAATACAGGGTTAGCACTCCAGTACATTTTTAAGTCTGGCTTCTGAACAATTTCAGTGATGAACATCAACCCCATAAATTCCTTTAGTTCAGGAACCTATACTGGTTTCCAGGTTTGTATTACTGAATTTTTTGTGACAGGTCACATTGCTGCACTTATCATTTGACTTGCACACATATTAAAAAATAATCATCGTTCAAGAGAACGTTTAAGTAACATATGATTTCATTTTCTAATTGAATATTTAGGCCCAAATTAAATTTAAATGGTGGGATTAATGGGATGTCAAAGCTCATAATATGATTAAGTAAAAAAGGTATTTACGAAGCTGGAGACAATGGAGTGGTAATATATCCTACATTAATGTGTTCCAAGTTGTTAACACTAACTCCACTTACTTTTTTAAAACTTTGGACTAGTTTCTGGAGAGGTTCCTGTCATCATCTACTCAATGCCGTTGTTCGAAATGGTGGATGGACGCCCATTCGTTCCTGTGGTGGTATCTTGTGGTTCTAGTAGAAACTTGCTGAGTTCATCCAGCGGCGGAAAATCAAAATTCATTAAGTTGTTCTTATTTTTTAAAAATCATTTTAACCACAAGATACCACCACAGGAGCGAACAGGTGTCCATCCACCGTTTCGAACAATGGCATTCAGTCAACAGCAGCAGATGATGGGAGGAACCTCTCCCGAAACTAGTCCAAAGTTTTAAAAAAATAAGTGGAGTTAGTGTTAACAATTTGACACATTAATGTAGGATTCATAATATGATGTTTATTTTTTAAAATGTAAATCTACTTCCATATTACCAATTTCTTGGGCTTGTTGGTAGCTGTCAACAGTTAGGCTTCTTTTGCAATGTTATGATCATAAGTTCAAAAATGATCTGCAACTGCTGATTTATCCACCTCTTTATATTTAACATTTCTGAAGTGTTCTTTGATCCTTGTCTCCATATTTCTTATTGTTTTGCCTACATATATCTGATCACAATCCAAACATTCTATCTGATACACTCCTGCCTTTTTGCTGGACATCTTTTATGGTGCTGTTCAGAAGATTTCCATAGCTAAATTTATTTTGTGCTGCCAAAACAATATCACATTTTTTAAAAATCTTTATGAATTCCTTATTTGCCCAAAGATGATATGTGAATTTGTGTTTTTTACATCTTTCTGTCTTTTGAAATGTCTGATCATCTTATCAACTAATGAACTATTGAATCCATTGTTGAGTGCATTGATGATGTGACGACATTCTGCTGTATGTTCTTTATTGAGTGGGATATTTACCAATCTATGAGCAAGGCTATTTATAATGGCATGTTAGTGTGGTTTAGGGTTAAAATGTTATTCTTTATGTGATTATGTGTATGTGTGAGTTTCCTGCATATTCCAAACAAAATTATGTTGTTTCTCTGGTGTATTTTTAGGTCCAGGAAGGGCAAACAACCTTCCTCTTGTAATTCCTTAGTGAACTTAATACTTTGATCTTGCAGATTTAGTAATTTTAGGGCATCCTCAGTTTGTTTTGTTTTTTTGTTGGTACTATTGCCAATATGTCATCCACATAATGAAACCATGATTTAAAGGTCAGTGGAAATGCCTTAGTAATGTGTGTTTCTACTGCACTCATTAATAAATTTGCCAGAAATGGAGAAAGGAGGTTACCCATAGCCAAGCCAGAGATTTGTTGGTCAATTTTCTGATTGAATGTTAAAAAGTTTTGGTTTATACACAGTTTTGTGAAATTGCTATAATTCTCAATTTCCTCTACTGTTATGCTCGTACTTTTAACCAGTTCTGAAGATTCAGAAGCAGTTTTTTGTAGGAGTGCTAGTGATCAAATATGTGACATCAAAAGAGACCAGGAAGTCGTTCAGCAAAATCATCTCATTGTTAATTTTGCCCTTCATATGAATTGGTGGTACTTCTACTTTCAAATTGTTCCAAAGCTCCAAATTTCTTTACCAAGCACTTGACCAAACATTGTGTACACTGTAATTTTGTTAACGCTAATTATTCTTTATTTCTTAAAAATATAATTCAGTAAATGTTCTCCTTCATTTCACAGTTCTGGGGAAACTATTTATACAAATAGCAGGCTGCTTTTCCTAATTGTTTGCTAGGTAGTGGAAAACACCATCATTTGAGATAGCCAAGAGTGAAGTAGTCACTCCAGAAACATTTATTGCCTGTACAGTCTGAAAGTATACCTGAACAATCAGTGACTCATTGCAAATGAAGTGGTAATAGTCCTGAAATAAACAAAGAATTGCAGCACCATCATTGCCATGTACTGTTATGCCGGGTTGCCAGATGTTAATGCACTCTACATTTTGCTCTGTCCTATATTAAAAGTTTATAGTAAAATTGAACAACATTATGGCAAGCACAGCCTATAATGTATTAGTATAATGCTTTGAATGACTCAACTAGTATAGCTATAAGAATATCTCTTGTCCTCTTTTGGGGGACCAGAATGGTACCTTTGCAATACGGAGAACACTAATAACTGAGTAATTATTTTTTTCTGCTTTTAGGTACCAATGGTAGTATCTGGAACCCACATCAGGTTGAATTGGCATTATGGACTCATTATGTGGCCTCAGAAATGAAACCAGAGCTATTGGACAGTATTCCCAGTCCAACAGAAAATGGAACTTCACATCATGACCAGAAAAATGGGGACACTATCCTCAAACCACAAGTATACATGATTTGAATTAAATTGTACACAGTATTAATATCCTACCCCAGCTCATTTTTCCTCTAACACCTCTCTTTAACCTACCTTATTATTTTCTCTGATTCTTATTTCTCTCTTCATTTTATTGTTTTGTATCTCATTTAAAACGTGCTTACAAACAAGGAAGGAAACACACAGAGTATTCCCCCCCCCAAAAAAAAAGCTATAACACACACTCATATGTACAGTGTATCTGCATAAATGAAAATGCTTACAATTAACATTCACTTCTGAGGAGTGAATTAATGTATGAGAAACATTAAAACTACAGAGCTGCCAATTTTTCCAATTGTCTATAAATGTTACATATTTCTTCCGCATATTACACCATTAGTGAGAGGGAAAATTATAACAGTAAAAAAATTTTATTACATTCAAAATGGGCTGCATACCAACTAACAAATTGCCATTTGCATGTATGCAGTTGCTTATCTAATAAATAAGTTTATGCTATCACAGTTGGTAGAGCATAGACAAAGAGAGTTTTTGCCATACGTGATTTTGTTACCATAAACCATAAAGTGACATGATTAAAACAGTTACACAGAATAATAGTATTTACCCTTAAAGAGCTTTTGCCCAGTCAGAGTAATATGTTAACATGAGAAATGAAAGATTTGCTTCAACTCTCCACATTGAGAAACAATGAGAACGATTTACTTGAGAATATGCTTTTACACAAGATAGAAATGTTCAGACTAGGTTTAGGGAATCCAAAATTGGATATACGTGCATTACCAAACAATTTATCCTGTAGAGTTTAATTAAATAATTGCAGACCTAAGAGAATTTGTTAAAAAAATAATTATGAATGTATGAACTTATTTGTTATAACTGTTACTAAAGAAATTACATAGGTGAAATTCTCAGATAAAAGTAGATGATGATATTCTATTACTTTATTTTTAGGCATTATATATTTATTCTTCAAAACAGAAATGTAGGCCTAAAATAAGATTTGCCAGCTATAGTTTGGCTTTGTTAGCAGTTAAGAATGTATCACTTCTGCATAACATACCTTCCCATTTATCGCATATATGTAGAAAATGGAGGAATTACTTCAAACCGCAGCATTTGGTGCCATTGGAAATGAGTTATTGATATTACATAGCATTAATAGAAGAAGAAATATCCAGCAACTAGGTAAGGTGAATCCAAAACTAGATTTAACCAATTAACCAACTAGGAATGCCAAATCTATTTCCTATTTGAGAAAATCATATGGATTAGAGGCAATAACTTCTCATAGCAAAATGTCGTTTATGTTGAATCAAAAGTTTTTGATACACATGCTGAGGTTTTCCCTCCTTTTCAGTTCTCATTTTTCTTATCCTAAAGCTCACCTTAAACTTCCATCAATGTTATGTCACCTCAACAGATTTCTCAATACAGAAAACTTACACATACTCAGAATACAGACCACATTACTTTCTCATTTATGGTAACTGGAAGTAGGCTGGGCAAAAACTCCCAATAATATTGTTATTTGAATTAGTGGTTTGTGTGATGTATTTGCCTGTTAGCCTGGTAGGTGTTTAATGCCCCTTTTTATTACTGAGGTACCACAGGCAGTGGACACTGATGATACATGAGATGAAATGATATATTGGGAAAGGAATTTTTTATGGAAGGAAACATTCTAGGCATAAGTTTAAGTACCTCCCCGGCATTTGCCACTTATAGGGACTGAGAAAAACCTGGAAAAAACTTCAGTCAGGGAGGGCAGTCCTGGCAGGATTTGAACCCCAGACCTCCTGCTCACGAGTCTGAGCCTTAACGACCTCGGCTGCCCATGGCAGCCTGTTAGTCATGTAAGTGGCTATAACTGAGAATATTTTAATTGCAACTGAATATGTCTCTCTAAAATAAAGCATACCAGTTAATTGCATCCACTTTCAAGAAGATAGCATTGTTACAAATACTGAGATGAGCCATGTTTAAATTAATGCTTCACATATAGTGAAAACCACATGTTCTACATTGTGTGGTAGTGTGATTTTTCTGTGGCACATGATAGCTAAGATAACTTAGGTCAATTGATTTTAAGAAGACTAAAACATCTGCCTGCTTAAGTGAAATAAGCAAACAAGCCTATTTCATCATTCTTTGTAAAAGTGCTGAAACAAGGTTTTCAGGTAGATTTAAATAGCATGAATTTTCACAGTGAAATATAATAATTATTTATGAGAAAATCACTCAAATTGCACTAGTTTTGTTCCACTTACTTGGACATGTTTCAAAGTGCCTTCATCATCAGCACAATTCCACCGTCAACTTCCCAGCTTGGTATTAAGAAGTCACTCTGTGGATTTTATGAACTTTGTGATGAGGTTACTGTTGTGTAGGCAGATCAAAATTAACTAAATTTTCCTTAATTGAGGTATTAATTTTTTACACTAAACTCCACTTATGTAAAAATAAGATGCGTTACGGGAGAATCTCTCCCATCTTCAATTGCTCACTCAACCGCCGTTACTGGAAACCAGTAGACACCCAGATGTTCCTGTGGTGGAATCTGTTGGCTGAAGTAGGAAATTGCCAAGCTCATCCATCCTTAGGAGGAAACTCGAAGTTCATTAGGTTTTCTTGATTTTTTAATATGAAAATTTTTCCCAAGTAGATAACTCCATTGGGTTGTGAAGATGCTTCAGCAGTTTAATTTTCCGTTTTATTTCATGATTTTTGGTCCAAAAGTGAGCTGCTATTGCTGATTTATCCACCTGCTTAAACCGAATATTGCTAAAGTATTCTATCCTCTGAATTTCCAAATTTCTCTTCGTTTTGCCTATGTAGCTCTGCTCGCAATCTGCGCATTTTATTTCATAAATTCCGGATTTCTGTTCTGTTGGTATGGAGTCTTTTAATGTGCAACCTAATAAATTCTTGATATTATATCTGTTCTTTGGGGGCTAATATTATCCCACGTGCTTTGAAAATTTTCTTGAACCTGTTGTGGTAAATTGGATGGTAGGTGAAACTTTTAAATTTGTATTCTTCTTTTGTGTTTTTCAGTGTGAAAATTTCCCTTATCACTAGTCTTCCATTTTATTGAATTTTAGTGGTGTGTATGTTACAATTTCGACTCAATTTTTTAAAAATGTTAACTTTATTTCTCTTTTTATGTCGTGATTATCTTTCTAAAAATGGTGTGCCACTGCTGACTTAATATATATACTTAACGTTCCTGAGATGTTTCTTTAACCATGTTCCTATGTTCCTTTTAGTTTTTCCAACATATATCCTATCACATTCTTTACTTGTTATTTTGTAGATGCCTGACTTTTTCTCCTGTGGAATGTTATTAAAACTGTTGTCGACTAAAGCATTTTTCAGAGTGTATCTGTTAACAGGTGCAAATTTAATGTTAATATCTTTAAAAAAAATTTTGGAATTTATTCATGCTACTGGATGGTAGGTGAATTACTTAAAAACTGGTCTCCCTCTTTCAGCTAATAGTATGGTGGTATTCTTGATCAATTTCTTCTTTAGGAATCTATTAGGTTTTTTGGTTACTAAATTTTTGTTAAAACCGCTTATAATGGTTATCTCCTGTATCTTCTCAAATTTTTTTGTACTCCTCTTACTGATAGGTCAATTCACTATTCTATATGTTAAGCTGGTTAAAATTGAGTGCTTGTGAGCTATGGAGTATAGATTTAAGTTGCAAATTAACAAGTTTCGGGCACCTATTGAGTGTTTCCTCGGTATTATTGCAAAAATATCATTCACATACCTATACCATGATTTGAAAATTAAAGGGAGGAAGGCTTTTGTGATATATATTTCATGTAAAAAGCCTTCCCTTTAATTTTCAAGTCATGGAATGGGTATGTGGATGAAATTTTTGCAATAATACGGAGGAATCAACTCAATAGATGCCCGAAACTTTTTAATTTGCAATTTAAATCTATACAGTTTAGAAATGGGTGGCTATCATTTCTTGAAAATTATTAAATAAATATTATAAAAAATACAGATTGTTTGAGTTTTGGAATTTACAGAAAAGAAACAGAGAAATTCATTAAAAAATGAGACTTATAACTAGAAGTTTCTTCCGGGCTTAGGAGCAGTGGTCTCTTGGAGCTAAGGAGTCCAAATGTTTCATCCTCAACTGTGGATGAGAGTTATAACCCCATTCTACATAAATATGCAGTGTTTCACAGTTTGGCACACAGATTGATGAATATTCCACTCAGAAGCAGAGTATAAAATAGAGTACCAGCAGATAATAAAGACAGCTATAACCATTGGTTTCAACAAAGACACATTGATAAAGCTTATCAATAAATCTAAAAGACAGAAAATGATAAGGGAAGTTTTCAGTTATCATAAGCTAGGAAATTGCATCAAGCACTCATTTCTGCAAAGTGAGTAAGTGGTTGCATTCCTCACAGTTATCATGAGCTAAGAAAGTGCATCAAGCACTCATTTCTGCAAAGTGGTTAAGTGGTTGCATTCCTCACAGTTATCACAAGTTATTGCCCCAATAAATGAAAATAAATTGAAGTGTCGTGGCATGTTCTCTTGTGTCCTATGTTAGAGTGCTTTTGCTTTGTGGAATGTGCTGTATATACTGAGGCATGAGCTTTTTTATTAAACATAATCATAACATATTAACAATAGATACAAAATTTAAAAAAACATAAAGGACAGTATGAATCCTCTCTAGTACATAATATCTTCTTCTAGCATTTTACAGCCCCATTTGGGCCTTAGTTTACCACGACGACCACTGCATCCTCTACCTTCATCACATATCATTGGTAGAGGGCAGCAAGTACATAATATACATAGGAAAATCCACTATCTCTGGTATAAAACAAAAGCAAAAAACTATTACAATTTGCAACTAAACTTAACCCAAAGTCTAGTTCAAGAAAAATTAAATTTATAAGGGAAGCATGCATTTGAATGGTAATATTATAACCAACATTCCAGATTGATTATCCGAAACATAGCTAGTCAAAATCAGTTCTGATAATGTTTTTCTACACATTTATTTATTGCTATTGGGTGGGAGAAAAGGCTGACTGTCCTAATATAAGGTTGAATAGTTTACATTTTTTAATAAGAAATATAGTTTCTCTTTTGCTCTGTAATTTTTTAATTTTAGTTCCATTTCATTTCTGCACTTGAGCTTCATTTAAAACAGAAACCACCCCTCTTTTTTCTTCTTTTTCCTCCACAAAGAACAAAATTCAATTTATTTTTTAGCATAATGCTTGCCATTTGGTTTCAACAAATTTCATTTGCATGACTTGTGTGTTCAGTGCTTAATAAAGGCACATGAATGGTTATATACAGTTGTTGCTCTCGCCAAAGAATCTTCATTGACAGCTAATTTTCATCAACTCTGTTTAAACTATATATATGATAGTTGTAACTGAAATTGATAATTAAATTGTATGAAGATGTAACCAACCAATCAGACATGTGCACAAGACTAAACTAGGAATTTGCAAACTGCAGTGGCTCATTGTTCAACAGTGTAATAGACATCAAGAAAAATGAACAAACAATCTTGGTTTGCACCTTGCATACATGGGCACATTTAGCTTAGGAGGTAGTATTAAGCAAATTACATGGAACAAACATGCTTGTGTATTATGCAGCTGCAAAAAGATATGTGTTGAAATGACATAGGTGAAGAATATATAGCTTTTCAGATTTTGCATACAGTAAAACCTCATTAATCCAGACCACTATTAAAGTGAATATCTTAATCTGGATAATAAACATTTTTATAGTTAAATTTCTGAAATAAATTGTTATATGCAGAGTCTTTCATGGTTTTATTGCTGTTTGATGGCAGCAGTCAGAAGAGTAACTCCCAGTGAAGCATATAAAATCCAAACAATTGCTTAGTGTTCTTAGGTGTACAACTACAATTACATTTTAACTTCCACCATAATTAAAAATCACATATAATCAGTTTGTCATTCCTGTATCATTCTGCATATATAGTGTTGTAAAAAATAAGATAGGCCATATTACTCTGTTTACTGCATACTGTACACTGATTTTCTTGTCATGCAAAGGGGATTTTATTTATAAAACCTAGTTTTTCTGTATTCCTATACCCATTTCTTTGCATCAAAACATGACCACATAAATGAAACCATGGTTCATCAGTAAAGAATATTATTCTTATATAATTATTCTATCATTAAAATAATGTAACATCCAGTTATAGAAATTTACACAAATATTGGGGTCACCTGCCTGCAGTTCTTAGACAACAGTGATCTTGTATGCTTTTAAGTTTGTTCAATTTTGGAAGATGAACTAATGCATGTGGATGAAAATTTTTTAAAAAGATGGCAGAAAGGTGTGGATGTAGCAGGACATTGTTAAGGTATATGCTATTTTCATTGTAAATATAGTTGTAGTTGCAATTGTGAGAACTTGAATCTGTTGTGCAGATATTACATCGGCCTCACTGGGAGTCATTGCTCTGACTGCCAATCAACCAACCAACTGTAATGGGCGATGACTGACAAAAGAATCTGTATTTGGTTTCATTTTATTTTTCCACATGCTCTTCAGAAAGAATCTGGTTATTTCTAGGGAAAATAACTGATAATGCCAGGCTAATCTTACCCTTCTTTCTCTCAGCCTTTCTATTTGCCATCCCATTTGTGCTAATGGTCTCTGTAAGAACAAATATCTACACATGCTTGACTCTCTGCATTATTTTTAAGTTGAAAAGACAACTCAATAAACAATGATAATAAGCAAACTTGCAAATGTGCTGGGAAATCAAAACGTAAATCCATCTCTCTACATGAGAAATTCATCGAATGTGCCAGTGTTGCTATGTATGAATGGAATTTGGAATCACTAAAGAAACTGTTTTGAACATATAAAAGCAAAATAGGAGGGCTTTTATAATTTGTTTTAAAATGTACTATAAACAAAGAAATCTCCAGTTGAATGTGACCGCCAGAAGAAAACTGGATGATGCATTGTAAAAGAGGTTTGAACAATTTCACGCAAGTGAGGAGAGAGCTGTGGAAATTTGAGCAGCAGCTGAGTGTCTGGCATAAATAGATTTTCAACTGGTTTTTCAGATTGTGTATATAAATAGGTGTGTGTGGTGGGGGTGGGGGGGCTTAATACAGATTTAAATTGAAAATACTCCAACAAAACATTAAAGAAGAGCAGTTAGATTTGAGTTGCCTATATTACAGTTGGCCTGAGAATACCCAAGCTTTAAAATACATGCTTGGGTAGAAGGTCAGCAAAGAGGCTGTTATAGCATTTAAAATTTTTAAGAACTATCAAAATTATACAAATTCGAAAATTCTAATTGGAACTAAACACAGTGAAGCTTTTGAAATGTATATAATCAACTACTTGTCGTCTTAACACTCTAATGCTTCATGTTATAGCATGTTGTGTGCCAGTGTATTGTCCAAAAGTAAACAGCCAGGGGCTCTTTAAAATGTAACTATGCATTGTTTTTCACTACTGTTGCTTCTTTTCCAAGCATTGACATGTGTAGAGTGCAGTATATTCATTGCAGCTGCAAAATTAAAGACACTGGTCTCATATTCTGCAGCATTTTTTCTGTGTGCGTGTAACTCCTCAGTGATTGATTGCATAATGAGCAGGTAACATGGGCATTACATTTTAAAGATCCCTCGCTCGACTGTTTACTCTTTTCATTATTAATGGGGCTCTTTAAAATGTGATGTCCACATTACCTGTTCATTATTATGCTTACTACAGACATACTTATGATTGGTTTCATAACTATACTATGCCAGAAATAAAAGCTAGCAAATCAGTAAATCCCAAAATGACATCAAAGTGATAACTTACTGAATAACGTATTCTCATTTCCTGACTCCAAAAACTGTGTAGTGCAGGTGGCAAGATCTAATGCAATTCTTGCTATATATTGCTAATACAGCCCATGGATCAAGGGGTAATCTACACTGTAAGAGTTTGAGTAAGAAGAGATTTCTCTCCAAGGTGTGTGGGGTTGAGGAGTTACAGATAGAAAAGATGAGATTTCTCTCATGTTAGAAGATACAGAAAGACTGGCTTGAAAATTATGTAGGCAATCCAAGCTCTTTTGCATTATAAATGGAGAAGAAATTGTGGACTGTGTAGGCAACATTATAGATTTGATGATGATGTGTCAGTCTCAAAAGTAAAATTAAGTGAAGTTCAACAATATTTGAACTCTTATTGATTTTGTTGGATGAAATGACAATAAGGAAATTTTGCATGTTATAACTATAAAGAGTAATAGTAAAAATAAAGGAGATGTACGACAAACTGCAAATAATAATAATAATATTTATTTATTTATTTATTTGCTGTCAATAGACTTGTGTACACAAGTTTCTGACTTTGTCAAAAAAAACTACAATTTACAAGGTATCCAGTGATACTCTCACAAAATTATATAGCAAATATATATCATGTACAAATTTAAGCCATCCTCAACTCGATATTGTTTTCTATACCAGTTATATACACATGAAGTCAACACTCTGATTAATAATAATAATAATAATAATTACACATACTGTGTACAATGTTACCAAAAAAACTAGGACAATGAAATTATCTTGGGGTCTAATCCATATGAATATTTTAATAATAATAATAATAATAGTAATAAAATTTTGTTAAGCTGTCAATAGACCTGCATTTACAAGTACTGTCTTAATCAAAAAGGAAACTAACATATTTACAAGTAACATTACATTTTGGTTACCACATTCTGTATATAATCTACATTCTAGACTAAAATTAATAACAGAATTAGATCATCAGAACTAATTCATAACGAAATAGCCTTACAGTTTTAGCCATTTAATATTTATTAAGGATATGAACAAACCATATTAGAGATTAGTGATAACATTGCCCAGTTATAGCTTATCTAATCTGTATAGACATTTGTCAATAAGATACTTTTTCAACACATTCTTAAAAGAATTACCTTGCTGGGTTTTAATGAAAGTGGGAAGTTTATTATACAGAGTGATACCAATACCATGTGGATCTTTATTGCTCGACATTTTTGTCTTATGCTCCCTATGATAATTATTAATTCCCCTTGTGTTGTATTCATAATGGTCTCTATTTAATGATATGTATTCCATTTTAGATTTTATTAATAAAAGAACTTTGTAGACATACAACAATATGACTGTTAGTATATAATGTTTTCTAAATGTTTATTTCACAGATTGACGACTAGTTAAATTGAATATACATCTCATAATTCTTTTTTGTAACATACTCTATTTAAATTAGAAAGGCTTGTCCCACCCCAGATTTCTATACCATATGTTATATGAGAGTGTACCAATCCATAGTAAACCATTTTAAGTGTGTCTCCTTCTAGCTGATAGGTTAATTTTCTTAATAAATATATGTTGACACACAATTTTTTACAAAGCATAGTTACATGATGGTTGTAGTTTAAATTTTTATCAATATAGATTCCAAGGAATTTGGTGTAGTTGGTTTGTTCAATTTTTGAATTATTAATATGTATTGTTAACTCATTTTCTTCCTGGTCACGAAGCTCAAATAGCATTAATTTAGTATTATCAACATTGAGTCTCAATTGTAAATTTTGTAAGTACTTTGACAAGTGGGACAAAAATATTGAGGCCTTTTCTTCCACTTGTTTAAAAGTTTGTTCAGCACATATTAGTGAAGTATCATCAGCATGATACAATACTATAGTCCTGTGACTATGGCATATTGTTTACATAAAGTATAAACATTAGGAGGCCCAAAATTGAGGAGCCCTGTGGAACTCCAGCTCTCACATCATCATATTTGAACTTGAAAGACCTTATACAGTTACCTTGCTTGCTTAAAATTTCTGTACATTGTAAACGATTTTTAAGGTAAGATGAGATGAGTTCTTGTATTTACCTCTCACTCCATAATTCTGAAGTTTAGAGAGTAATAGTTCATGAGATGCACAATCAAATGCTTTTGGTAAGTCTAGGAAAATATCTATTGTTTTTTTATTTTTTTCTAAGTTAACCATTACTCTATGAATAAATTATATTGCAGTGATAGTTTAAAAGCCTTTACGAAAACCATTTTAAAAGCCTTTACGAAAACCATGCTGGGACTAAAAGTATATTTTTAGATTCTAGAAACCCCGTTAGCCTTCTATGTATTATCTTTCATATAATTTGGCAAATATTGATATAAGAGATATTGGTCTATGATTACTTGTCATTTTTTTTTGTCACCACTTTCATATACCGGTCTGACTGCACTTATTTTGAGTAATTCAGCAAACACTGAATTTTCCATTGAATTATTGATCAGTTGCACTAATACTTTTACCAGGTAGTACTTATAACTTTTTAAAATGTTTGGTGTAATTTCATCCCACCCAGGAGCACTATCACTTTTAAAACTACAAATTATAGATTCTACTTCCTGTTCAGTTGTTACAAATATACACTTTAAGATACATTTATATTGGATAGTTCCTGCCTCAAATCCAGTGTGTTATCGCATGCACCCATACTTAAGAAATAACTATTTAGCAAGTCACAAACCTTGCTTGGATCTGTAATACATTTCCGTTTGTTATTTAGCTGAATGTTTTTTTTTTTTTCCATTTATGTCTGGTTGAGTTTGTTTATTTACAATGTTCCATGCTGTTTTAACTACATTATTTGACTTAGTTATTTTCATGCTATTTTTAAGCTTTTTATAGTATATCAAAGATGCTTTATATTGCTTTTTATATTTGTTTTGAAACTCTTTGTACACTTTTAACCTGTCATTCTGTAGAAATCATAATTGTCTTTGATTTTATCTCACAATGCAGTTATTGTCATTGGTAGCTTTAATTTATTACATTTTTGTATGCTAATAATCTTTTTCTTTACTGGACAAGCTAAGTCGAAGTGGTGTGTAATGATCATAAAGAAGGAATTCCATTGTTCATTTACAGTTTTGGCTGAATGTACTTCTGACCACTATTCACAAGCCTATCTATCTTTTGGAATTTGCACATTTTTATCCCTTAGTTCCCTAGTATACATACAATTTTATTCTTCTTTTTCAATACAATAATTGTGTAGATCAACAATTTGTGCTGTATGATCTGATATATAAAAGTCATTATTTATTGTCGTTATTTGTCTCATGTCTATATTAGTTATAAGATGATCTATTGCCTTACTTGAATATTCAGTTATTCTGGTGGGGCGTAGATTTAAGTCATTTAATTTATGACTTTGCAGTAGATCACAAAATTCACTATTATTATTTTCTAAATTTAAGTCGTCTATTAATATTAACTGATTATACTTTTTTTGTGCCTCCTTTAAGAATTCATCAAAGCTTTTTAGGAAATCTTTTATATTTGAATTTGAAGACCTATACAGTCCAATTACATACTTGCCTCCTAAACCCAAGATCACGGGTTCAAACCCAGCCAGGATCAATGGATTTTTTCGGGCGTAAAAATCCTAAGTATGGCTACCTTAGGAAGAGAATTAAAGTCGTGAGTCCTCTGTCGTACAATAAAGAACATCAAGCATGAAAAAGGAGGCCCCTGAGCAAAATTTGTCAGCCGTTTCACGCCCTGAGTTGTTAAAGAGCATCCATAAATAAAGCAATTAAAAAAAAAACCCAGTCCAATTACCAAGATATTACCATTATGAACTTTTACTCCTATAATTTCAAAGTTTATTTTTTTTTACAATGCCTGCTACTTATAAATTCAGTTTTAGTATATAATACCACACCACCACTTCTGTGGCTGAGTCGACAAAAGCTATCCATTCTTTTATAGTTATCAAACTTTACAGTCTGCAACTGATTTTCATTAAGGCCATTCTCTGAGAAGACTACTATGGATGGGTTTATTTCTGTTAATAGGACTTCTAGACTTTCTAGTTTGTTTGATATATATTGACAGTTCTGATGCATAACTCTAAATATCACACTATTTCTACTAGCAGTTGCTCTACAAAAACAATTCAAAATTGTTTCTACACTTGTTGTTAGTCATTTCATATTTGTTATTGCACTGCCCTTTTCAGTAAGTGGAATACAATTTGATGATTTTTCTAGAAAATTTTTAAACCTATATACTATTTCAGCTGCAAGACAATTTTTTCCTTTGTTATTTAGGTGTAGACCATGCCTTGTGTGGCAGTCCCTTTGCATATCACTTATATCTATTAACGATATGTTACTAAAACCCACACACAATAGCTTTAGTTTCTTATTTGTCTTCCTAATCTCTCTATTTACATAAGAATTGTATATTAGATCATACCTATATACCTATAAACCTATATACTATTTCAGCTGCAAGACAATTTTTTCCTTTGTTATTTAGGTGTAGACCATGCCTTGTGTGGCAGTCCCTTTGCATATCACTTATATCTATTAACGATATGTTACTAAAACCCACACACAATAGCTTTAGTTTCTTATTTGTCTTCCTAATCTCTCTATTTACATAAGAATTGCATATTAGATCATACCTATATGGAATATTTACCACACTTATGTGCACTCCCTTTTCACTTCGTTGGTAAGTGATTTTAATGCATTTACTGCTTCATTGCAATAAACATCATTTGCTCCTGCATGATTATCCCTTATTGTAGACAACTTCGGTTTTCTTCGCATCATGCCTTCAGTCACTCTTCTTGCATTTGTTGTCCTCTTATTGGATTTGATTGAAGTGTTTCCACCTTTACCATCAAGTAAGGGCCACACCATGCTGTTTTCTTCTCCATCCACAGGTAATACTGAGAATGAAATTCTAGTTTCCAAGCTTTTTTGATTTTCTATCCCACATGTTTTCAATGTAGCTGTTTTCTTCTGCCATTCCCAGGTGGGTTCTGTTCTCTCATCAAGGAGCAGCATTAATCTTTTATTCTCATCTTTTAATATCCTATTTTGAGATTTCACCTCATTTAAATCATTGCTCAATATTTGAATTACTTTTTGTAGCGATGATACACAATTGCGATCTCCAACTTGAACGACGCCATTTTTTTCACTACACATGTAATTTGCATGACTTGCTGCAGATCCTTCTGTTTTACCACTGGTTTCTTCATTAATTACCATTTTCTTGTTTTCTGTTATGTCTGGTTTGTTGTTACTGTTCAATGATATAGTTACGCTAATTTCACTATATTTTTTTGCTTTTTTTTCCCCATATTTTTTCACATTTCATTACGGAACACCCTACCACCAGCCGCCATATTAATATTCCTAAAGAAATTAGTTTCTTCAAACCAAGCAAGAAAAAGGAATAATACTAACTTGTTTTTAATATTAACAGAGGTAATGTTATACTTTTTTTTCTTGAAATATCCCCTGATATTCTTTATTTTTGTTAAACCAGACTTTTGCCAATATGGACAACTCTCAGCCCCAATTGTTTTGGATTAATAAGATTTTATGGTATTAAATGTAAGTTATGCCTTTTTACACATTGCACTATTTTAAATTTGTTTTACCTCATTATGTATTTAAAATTCAGTTAATGAATCAATTTAATATAGAAATAAATTTTATAAAAGGTAAAAGGGATTTTTGAAAGTTAAATACACCAAATTGATTGTTAAGAAGGAAATAAGAGCAAATGCTAAATATTTGAGAGCATTGCCATAGGTCTGAGTGGTGAATTGTCTAAAGCACTTTATGTGCTTTCAAATGAAATCAGAAGGTTAATGCATGCTAATTATAATGAAGTATTTTCCTGAGTATTTGGTCTCATATTGACAAAGTCTTTGTGTGTATTAACATTTTATTTGATTGCAGGAACCAGACCAGAGCTCAGATGAGAGCACACAAGACTCAACCAATGGTAAGCGTTCAGTCCCTGCAGGATCTGCAGAGGATGCTACATTGGATGACACCACAACATCCTTTACAGAAGATTCCCTGACACCAACACCAATAGCTCCGCCAGGCGATGAAAATACAAATGATTCAATCGCAACTTCTGATTCTGCTACAAATGACTCAACATTGATCACCTCTTCAATAGTGGCTTGTAACAATAAACAACAAGATCCCTCTAAAGTCAGCACCAATGTTAAAGCTGTAGAAGATAATGAGGAACCACCTGCGAAGAAAACAAAAGTGGGCGACGAGAAGTGACCAATGTACCAATTTTTTTATTGAAATGTTTTTGAATTGGTAATGAACAAGACGGTAAATTTGCCTAAGCAAAGAGAAAGTTAGGATTTTTTTCCTTCCCATTTTCTTTTAATTTACAAAACTTGTATGGTTGATACCAGGTTAGGAAACTGCAGTGTAGATCCTCTTTTTTATTTTTTTATTTAAATGGACTTGCAGAAGGAAAGCAAAGAAAGATACCATTTAATGGAAAGCAAGTATTTTAGAGTTATTTCTAATAGGTTTCTCGGGGTGAAGCCAAGCAGTTCGACAGAATAACTCATATCCTTGCTATCCAGGATATTTTCCGATTTGTTCACTCTTAAGTGCGGTTTGGTCCACAGAGTTTCATAAGGAAATAGTATCATGTTTTGTTTTGCTGGTATTTAACTAAAAAAATTTGGTACATCAGTGTGAAAAGTTTTTCATTTTCAACTATCGTTAAGGGAACAATACAGTCCTTCAACAGAAAAGTGAAGTGAGCACCAACAAATGTGGTGGTCATTGTGCAGTACATTATAACAACTATACAGGAATGAGTTGTTACATGGAACACTTTTGACCTCTAAACCCAATACCATTTTTTCAAACTGTGGTAGACTCGTACATTCACCTACCAAGACAGCACGTGTTATTGAAGGTTAGTGTAAAGATTCCATGCTTCAGGTATAATACTTTTGATAGTCACTAAGTTTCCTTTCCCCCAATCTCTCTAACCATTATTTTCATTATAACAAGTTTGCTTATACAACAGAAAGAAACATAAAAGGGAAAATTAAAAGGATGTTGGCTAAACTTAAACTGTAACAAACACTGTTGGAAAGTGCAAATTGTATATGAAATATTTCCATTTAGTTTTTTAAACAAGAACATTCCAATGGAAGAGTATGAAATAATTGTTTTCCTTTGTTTAATTGTAGAATTGTCAAGTGAGGAACTACTGAGTGCAAATACATGTCTTAAAATGAAAATAGTTGATTTTTTAAATAAAAATCTCAGCTATTGCGCTCATCATCACAAATTTGTTACCAAAGATAAACCTTTCAGTGCTAAAATCAAATATGTTGTACATTCCAGAATAAAACTTTCACCTACCCTGGTGGCAATATAGAAGTAGGTATTTTATAAGCAAACTGTTTAAGAAGTAACTGCGATACTTCCTTTGATCATTATAGTTTCCACAGTAAAGTTAAGCTTCATATGTATGCTTTCATGTCACATTTATACAATGAAATTCCACAAAGTATGGGCATTTTTCTTCGAACAGGCAGTTTAAACATATTCCACCTTAACAGAGTTGATTTCAGCAAGTTTTTGCACTCAGCAGGCCATATTCCACTATTCTGTTAGTTCTAGTTTCTCAGATTTTACCTTTCTCCTTTAGTAATCTAATTTCTTTCTTCAAAGAAATATTTCTTCTGACTGATCTTCAGTAGTAGAGTGTCTTAACAATGCAAATACTGTTTTGTAATGAAAAATGCCTTGTCACCTGACATAGTTTTTTTTTTTTTTGTAACATGCTTCATGTTTCTTTAACTATACTTGGAATACATTTTTTTTCCAAGCCAGAATTTCGTAATGGCATAAGTTTTTAAATAAAAAGTGTACAGCTTTAGTAAATAATATTTTTAAGATTAAAATCGGTGACGTATATAATGTATAAGATTTTTTTTTTTTTTTTTTTTTTGATTTGTAATTGTTCCTCCATCACAACATGGTTAAAGGAACTAGTACTTACGTTAGCAGGACTTCATATCATAGGACAAAATAAAAATGTGACAGTATTTATTTTGAATACATGGTTTAATGTGTTTTTCCTCTCCCGCCTCTTGTTCGTAACAGTTGTTATATGGTGTGAAGTGTTGCTTTCTGATAAGGCTTACTAGCTTCCCCAACCATCTGCATGTTGTGTGCAAGTACACCTTTTCTCTCAGGAGATTGTGAAAGGAAAAAACTTTGCCGAAGAAACTTTTCATCTGTTTCACAGAAGTGACTGATGAACAAATAATTAAAACCAAAAATCCATTTTAGAAGTTGATGGAAATGTGAAAGTGGTTGCTGTCATGAAGTGACAGTTTACAGCCTTATTTATTTATTGCATTGTAGATCAGGCTTTTAATGCTAAGGTAAAAGCAATCAAGGTGATTTTTTTCTTTATGCTTGTTACTTTTTTTATTTATTTAAACATTTTTGTTTATTTATTATTACTTTTGAAAACTTTTTTTTATATATATAAGTTTCATAGCTAGTGGCTATTCTTTTCTCTAGTGTATGTATGATAACACATTTGTGTGTGTGTGAAAAATTTATATTATAGTTTCTGACATAATTTGGGGAGCCATTGATAATGCTCAAAAAATGGGAACTTTTTGGAATAGTCTGGAAGAACAATTGTTATGCGTGGTAATATCAATTTTGGGTTACATCCTAATTCTGCCTTTATCTTTCCACCGTTTTATTTCATTTTATTATTTTTATTTTATTTTTTGTTTGTTTGTTTGCTTGTTAATGCCATGTTTAAATATTGTATGGCTATTTGTTGCGGCTTCTTCATGTCTAATTCAATACATTTTTAACTATAAGAAAAATAAATTTTTATTCTATTTTAAGTTCCCCCTCATCATAAAAATATATGTATATAATATGGATTGTTTTAAATAAAAACTGCAGATATATTTGAGCATGGCATTATTAAGGAGTGAAACAAGCATTATTCATTCATGAAGGAAATTAAATTCATCATTTGCAATCTTTCTAGAAATGCCACTGAGGTCCTGTGGATGGATTGCCTTTGTAGCATACATGCATACCTCCAAAAAGTGAGAAAGAATGAAAAATGAAGTACATATAATTTAAATAAGTTGTAAAAAAGTATTTAAGTGTCGTCAGACAACAGAGGAAACCAAAACAAGCATAAACAGTACCATGTGCTATTTTTTATATTTTATGACTATTGTAGGTAAAACATTAAAATATCTTGTTCAATAAATTATAATGATACATCTAGTAATTGTAGTTAGTGATAAATATCATGTATTCACTCAATGGCCTTATAACTCTTCATCACAGATTTAAATGTTTCATCATTGTTAATGACTATTTTGTTCATTTACTTTTGTCTTAGCAAACAAGCCAGCAGCAAGTAAGAAATGGATCAATAAATGGAATAAAATCAGAAAGATGATTATACCCAGTTATATTCTGTCTATAAGGAATGAAAACCCCTGTACATTTGTATAGATTAAATAGAATTTGAGATTTTGAAAAGTACAGTTCTCTCACTGTCAGCAAGCTATTTAGGTTCCTATTATGTTTCACTTTTAATAGACTTATAACAGTTTTGAGGTAGAATATTTTAACAACCCTGCAATAAGAAAAACACCCATTGTCGAAGATTTTAAATTAATGAAACACATTATTTGATCATTTCAGTTGCCAGCAAATGGCAGAAAAAAGTTTCACACCAATAATGAAAATTATTTTTAGTGCATTCTGATGGTTTAAAAATGTTCTTATCCATAGGATGTGCTGCATAAACCATGCGGAGATAAGTTTAAAATTTAGGATGCAGGAATAGAAAAGTTTTTAAGATTTCTTTCACAATGCACTTCAGCATCATGGTATAAAATCATTTTCATGGGAGTTTGATTTTTGTAGCCAGGGGAATGTTCTAAAGTTAAATAAGGGCTTGTAGCCTTTAACTCTTCAGAACTGGTTCATCCAGGATTAATTTACACATTCCAGTGCCCTATGCTTATTAGTATTGCTAGTATCAACTTTTCTTTATAAAACGTATAAAAGTGCTGATAGAACTGTTAAGTGTCAATAACTAAGATAGCTGTTTAATGAGAGAACTACAGTTTTTATAAAAGATTAATCATAATTTATTTCATATATTAATTTAATTGAATTGACTTTTGGAAACATTCATTCATTTATGTGCTTTCTCATGTTCTGTATCCATTTTATTAAAAAATATTTGTGAGTTTAGCATCTTTTGAAATGAATTCAACACATATACTTGCAATTTATATTAGAAACAAATTTATTAAATAGAATTTTGTATACATAAATATAGTTCTCTTGCTATTTGGATATTTGTATAAGAGAAGTTATAATGTAATAAACTGACTCCTGTCATTTTAATGAAGCATCAGTGCATAAGATGTAATTTGATATCAAAATTATATGAACAAAACTAAACGGAATGCAATGAAATAATAACAAAAGTAAGAAGTGCTTGCAAGGTTTGTATATGCATATAGATTATACCAGTAGTGATTGAGAAGGAAGCCCGATCTGAAAAGAAATCAAGTTTTCCAATTTGTAATTTGAAAGGGAAAACGAGAAGTTAATTTATAGGATAGTGTTGTAGAAAATTACAACAATGACAGATCAGGTGTAAGACTGTCAGTAAGGCCCAAAACAATTTTAGTCCCTGCTGTTCTATAATTACCTGGGATGGTATGATGTGCAGTTGATATATTGAATAATCCAGCTGTTGCTATATGTCATATTAGATTATTTGAAAATGTTTTTGATAACTACGCTGTGTGTAAACAGAGATTAGATAAAATCTTTGTAATGAGGATGGGTGTTGAGATTTTCAGTATATGTAGAAGAATTTTGAGGGGGAAAAAAACATGCTTTTCTTTTTTGTTTCTTTCCCATATACCCTTAACAGGAAAAACCTTTGATCTTTCTTTTTATACTCTTAAATTCCAAATAAATACTGCTTTCTAATGAACGTAGCTAGCACATCAATAACATCTCTTTCCTAAGTAGTAATGAATAGCAGAAATTTTCACAGTGAAATATAGTATAATATAACTAATTATTATTGAGGACATCATGCAAATTTCACTAATTTTGTTCCACTTCGACATGTTTCAAAGGCTGTTGCCTTCATCTTCAGCATGATTCCATTATCTGCTTCCCAGCATGGTATTAATAAGATGTTCATAAAATTCACAGAGCAACATCTTATTACCACGCTGGGAAGCAGACAGTGGAATCATGCCGAAGATGAAGGCAAACAGCATTTGAAACATGTCCAAGTATGTGGAACAAATTAGTGAAATTTGACTGATTTTCTCAATAATAATTTGTTATATCTCTTTCCTACTTTGACTAATTCTGATTACTGAGGGTCTCGAGCATCACATTTTGGGCTAATTTGTATCATGGTTTGGTTTTAGTCTCCTTAATGAAAGCATGAACCTAATATTTATTTTCCAGTATCATAAGGCCACAGGAACACTAAGTTACTAGAGAATTTTTATTTGAAAGGCAAGTAAGGTCATAAAAATTCAAGGACAGCTAGAATTGAACCATGGTCTTTTCTTTTGCTTTAGATGCTGATGTTCTAATATTGCTCTTCTTGACCCCCATAGAAATTTTCTCAAATGAATTGATTTTAGAAATTGGGAAACATGATTATCAATAAATAGGTGATGTAGAAACGGCTAAATCAAGGCAAACATGGTCTGAGCACCATTCAAATTCTGCCTCAAAAGGTACTACTTACTGAAATGCAGAATGCTCTATGAGAATAGTGTATTTTTAATAGTGCTTTAACACCTATTTTAATCATAGGTGGTAGACAATGACAATACACAAAAGATGAAATAAATTGGGATAGGATTTTTTATATATATATATATAAAGAAGGAAGTGTTTGGGCTAAGTTTAGAGTACCTCCACAGCATTTGCCATTTACGAGGACTAAAGAAAACCTGGAAAAAATCTGAATCAGGGAGGATGCTCTGTAAGAAAAATGAACTTACTTGCTACCCCCTTACCTTTTTAATAGTGTCTTAACGGTCAGTTTTACTGGTGATGGGAGGATGGTGTTGGTGGGAATCAAACTGTAGACCTCCCGCTCATGAGTCCATGCCTTAACAATTTCAACTACCCGTGGCAGTTGCTTCCTCTTTATCAATTATCTGAATGAATGCTCTAATTCCTTTAAGCAATGTTCTAACAGTTGTGCATTCCATGATTTAGTCATGTTTACTTTTGATAAACCTCAAAAGGAGTAAGTAGTACTAAAAAAGTAGAAAACAATAGATCAGGGGCATGCATTCTTGCCAATTAGAATTGGTTATGATCTTTGATATGATAAGTCAGCTTTAAACTTAGAACTGAAAAAAATAACATTTCCTGGATTTTGGGCATAAATCAGCAGCTTCAATGACTGATTTACTTAAAAGTTTTTCAATCGATTACGATTCACAATTATTTTGTAAGGGAATAGTCTTGTTGATTCAAAAGTTCTTCAAATGAACTGCAATTAAATCTATTAATTAGGGTCTGGATTTTTAAGTGCCAAAAATTAGAAAATTTTAATAATGTTACTATATAATTATTAATATTAATAATTTTCATTTGGACTCTATCGGATGAGCTATAATCCACAAGATTGTCAAATTATGCATTGCATATGACACTATTATCCCAGAATGTTCATGTGTACCATGAAAAGGACCATTACACATCACATGACAAACTTATAGCCAATCACACCAACATCTATATCTTTGAGTTGGTTCTCCAATACTCTTTGACATTTTAAACATAATGTACAATCCACTATTTTTTTTCAAATTATATATACATTTTTTTTAAAGATCTTGTGCTATAGAACCATTAAGATAATTAAATTCTGTTCACTAAAAGGAGTCCCACTGTGTCGAGTACCTATTACTAAGAAAATCTGAACTTGCAGAAATGTTATATTTTTTAACATATTGGAACTTAACATTTCTTAAATTCTAATTGAGTTCTGTGTTCAGTTCATTAACAACAGATGCAAAACCATTGACATTTTTGCAGTCCTGTATTGCTGTAAGCCAAGTTATCCAGTGTGTCACTAAGTGGTGGCAATTTATATTGTTGAAAATATCAATTCTTCTTATAGACTTAATGAACACAATGTTGCCATTGTTAGCATTGAATGATAATACTCTAATTTCTTCATATAGTCTATGTAGTCAGTGTATCACATACAGTATGAATTTAGGATAACAGATAACTACTGCTTCTGCTGTGTCCATGTATAGTTACAGAAAAAGAAGTAATGGCTGAACTCTTAAGTGCAAGTAGACATTACTTATTTTGGGAACTACATGGCAGCATCTGTAAATAGTGAAACATCGAACTTCACACACAGCCACAAGATATGCATTCTTTCATTGCATAATCTTGCAATTGTTAGTTTACTTGCAGCAGGCATTTCTTGGTATGCAAATAGATATTTTTCTTTAAATTTGCTGCATCATTTTTTATTACACCAATAATCGACACTTCCTACTTTCCTGACAATGGAGATGAGACTGAAGCCTTGTCACAAATCTGTTCCAGTGTTTCTTTGGAGATAAATTTTTTTCAAAGCTTACTTTTCAAGAATATAAACAGTTAAATATTTCATAAGAAATGTGTTGGATGATATAAATACCCTACATAGGTATGTACAGTAAATTGAAAATTTCCAAATCAGCAATCTTTCCCCTATCCTGCAGAATTGATTTATCCTGGGGAAAACCCATTAATTTGCTCCTGATGGATGGCAGATTCATTTTATAGATCCCGTTTAGTAAAAGTATTCAAAGGAAGCGAGTGAAACACTGATTCAGTTTTACTTAAATGTAAAATTGGAACTTAAACACAGTGAAGCCAATCATATTAATGGATATCATTGTATGATTAGTTGAACTACACACTCTTAAAGCTTCACTTACTTTTTATAAATGTATGGAACCGGTTTCGAGAACATTTGTTCCCATCTTCAGCCATGCTAAGGTTCAACTGTCGGATCATTCGTTGAGCTGTGGGAATGTAAATTCTGCTCTGGTGGCGGTGTGATAAACTTGTAGTTTATGTTTTCATCCCCGACAATGTCGAAGTTCATTATGCTGTTTTTGTATTTGTAGATGTAGATTTTCTCCCAGGTTGCTAATTCCGTAGGTCCTTGTACTGATTTTAATAATTTTGTTTTATTTATTATGTCGTGATTTTGTGTCCAAAAATGATATGCTACTGCTGATTTCTCTATTTGCTTGTACTTTATGTTCCTGAAATGTTCCTTTAACCGTGTGCCAATGTTTCTCTTTGTTTTCCCTATGTAGATTTTTTCACATTCTGCACAGTTTATTTTGTAAATACCTGATTTTTCTTCTTGTGGAATACTGTCATTAACATTATCTATCAGCAAATTTTGAACATTAAATCTATTAATCGGTGCCAACCTGATATTAAAATCTTTAAGAATATTCTGAAATTTTTTTGTGGCCCATGGATGATATGTGAATTTTTTAAAAATAAGTTTATCTTTTTTTGCTGAAAGTGTTGTGGTTTCTTTGATATGTTTTTGTCTCTTGAATTTCTGCACCTTTTTATGTACTAGTTCTTTTTTAAAACCATTATGTTCCGATCCCATCAGACCCATTGAAAAGGTGTGTTAATTCCATCAATGAGGTTCTGAAAACATGTACAGTCATTCCAAAAGAAACAATATTCAAAATAAAACACAGCAACCCTAAAATAGCTAGGTTATATGGTTTACCAAAAATTCACAAGACTGGAAATGGTATGCGCCCCATCATTAACAACATCAATACTCCCTCTTACTATTTAGCAAAATGGTTAGCTAATAGATTCAAGGCTTTACCAAAATTTCAAACCAGGAGCATAAATAATTCATGTCAGTTAATAGAAAAAATTAAAGACATAAAATTGCACCCCTCTGACACTCTTATATCTTTCGATGTAGAATCTCTGTTTCCTAGCATACCAAAAGAAAAACTCCTGATTTATCTACATGATTGGCTAAAAACAAGTGGAATTAATGATATACACATTAAAGAATACATCAAACTGACAGAAATTTGCATAAACCAAGCCTTTTTCACTTTCAAAGGAAAATTTTATAAATAAGAAGCAGGACTTACAATGGGCAGCCCCTTATCTCCATTTCTAGCTAACCTCTTCATGAGTAGATTTGAAACACACATCAACACAGCGTTTCCATTCATATTTAAGGTATGGTACAGATATGTGGATGATATATTTGCCATAGTTGACAGAAAACTCATTGACGATGCCTTAAAACTTCTAAATATTCAAGATAAAAACATTTCATTTACATACGAAATAGAAACAGATAACATGCTGCCATTCCTGGATATTAAAATAATGAAATGCCAAGAAAAACTTAAATTTGGAATATACAGAAAGAATACACATGCAGATAATCACATCAAAGCTGACAGTTTAAACCCTACAGCACACAAACATGCAGTAATTAACAGTTTAACACACCGGCTAGTTAACCTACAAATTAGCAAAGAAGAATATTTTAAAGAATACAAACAAATAGAAGAAACAGCAGTTAAAAATGGGTTTTAAAAAAGAACTAGTACATAAAAAGGTGCAGAAATTCAAGAGACAAAAACATCAAAGAAACCACAACACTTTCAGCAAAAAAAGATAAACTTATTTTTAAAAAATTCACATATCATCCATGGGCCACAAAAAATTTCAGAATATTCTTAAAGATTTTAATATCAGGTTGGCACCGATTAATAGATTTAATGTTCAAAATTTGCTGATAGATAATGTTAATGACAGTATTCCACAAGAAGAAAAATCAGGTATTTACAAAATAAACTGTGCAGAATGTGAAAAAATCTACATAGGGAAAACAAAGAGAAACATTGGCACACGGTTAAAGGAACATTTCAGGAACATAAAGTACAAGCAAATAGAGAAATCAGCAGTAGCATATCATTTTTGGACACAAAATCACGACATAATAAATAAAACAAAATTATTAAAATCAGTACAAGGACCTACGGAATTAGCAACCTGGGAGAAAATCTACATCTACAAATACAAAAACAGCATAATGAACTTCGACATTGTCGGGGATGAAAACATAAACTACAAGTTTATCACACCGCCACCAGAGCAGAATTTACATTCCCACAGCTCAACGAATGATCCGACAGTTGAACCTTAGCATGGCTGAAGATGGGAACAAATGTTCTCGAAACCGGTTCCATACATTTATAAAAAGTAAGTGAAGCTTTAAGAGTGTGTAGTTCAACTAATCATACAATGATATCCATTAACTGATTCAGTTACTATTTTATCAACTTAATATCGATTTAATCAATATGAAGTTATTACTTCCAAACTTCCCCTACTATACAGACAATTAATGTTGCATTATGCTGAATATGATAAAGCCAAAGTAATTTATAAACAGTATATGCAGCTGTTTGAATAGCATTAAGGTTGGGAGAGGTCTTCATTTTAAATGAAAAGTGAAACTTACTATAGGTGAGTAATGCACTATTAAGAAGTGTATCATGCCAACACTCATTGTACAAGAGCACCAACGTATCTATGTTTTTCTGGCATCTGCCTTAAGAAAAGTTAATTGTGCCAATTTTTAATATTAATTTGTGTAATATCGAGGGTTTCATTCTTGGAGGGCATACAAGCCATAAGATAACATGAGAAGCTTTTGAATTTGTACTAAATCTTCCTGTTTTCTCATAATTAGCAAAATTTAATTTGTGTATTGAACACTTATTTTGAAGCTATAATGCATTTTTTTAAGATTGCAGTTAAAGCATACAATACCAAAGTAAATTTCACTTTATATATTAATTACACTTAAACTAATTATATTCACCTAAATGAAATGTCACTTATCTATAATGGCAGAAATTAGTGCAATGGATTTAAGCTCCATAAATAAAGTATTACTTCCTTAACTTTCAAGATAGAGCTTCTCCAATTATAGAACAACTAACAACAATTAATATATTGTTATCTTTATTTTCTTGTTTGGCTGTGATGTCCTTTTGGCATTCTTTTAATAGGCAAAAATAGTTTATCCTAGAAACACTATGTTTTATTTCTCATAAATAGAGTGTTACAATCAAATTGTACTAATACATTTCCTTAACTTTTATGAAGTATAAGCTTTTGGATGCTTAATGTCTTATTTTCCTTAATTTTTAAGTAAACTAGTTTATGGCTTTCTCTTTAAGACAGTCCTAGTTGTATAAAATTGTGCATCATTCTCTGTGGTGCCTATTTGAGAGATTTCTTTAGAACGTATGGAACAATTAGTGTTGCAGAGGCTCCAAAATATGTTTATCTTTTTTATTATTTATTTATTGAAATAAAATCTTCATAGTCATAATTAGGCATTGTAATGTTCACTCGCCAACCTCAACTTTCTTTGTACTCTTACTAGCTAAACTTCATGATAATTTTTCTCCCGATACTTAGGACTGAAAAAAGTATCATCTCATGTTAAATAGCGGGCATTTCACATTTTTCCAGTTTACAGTGATCCCATCCTTGGAATCTTCCCAATTTTTTCTTTTTCTATTTTGAAAATCGTTAATGGAAAGTTGTATTGCTTCATGTGATTTATCCTTCTCTTTCTGCCAGGCAAATCAAATTACTTTAATCATAAATCCAGGGAACCTTAGCATCTCATTGACCATTTCAATTGTGGCATACATAAAATCACACTTTAAGTAAGTGTGCCCAGGTTCGATAAATTTTTTGAGAATTTCTGTGAGTTCGGGATATTACTGCACCAAATGCAAGAACGTCATAACCACAATGGAATAATAGTTTTTGGGGTAAAGATTAAGAATCTTACTATTCAGAATGAACTTTTGCAAACATGTTGCTATTTCATTTGCTCCTTGCCAACCATTATGCTATTCTGATCCTTTTTTGCCAATTCATAAACAGGAAAATTGAAGATGCCAAATTATCTTTTGTGAATTCTAATAAGACAGCGCGTGATAAAAAGTAATAAAAGTGAAATGGAAACATAAACTGGAAAAAAATCAGCTTTGTAATAAGGAACAACTTATTGCAGCTAAACAGTTACAAGGACGATGCATGGGGTTGCAATTTTAGGTTACGTCATGCTTTAACATAAAAAATAAAATACATGCAAAATTTACTGTGTTAAAAGCGGATGCCGTTTATATTTAGGGCCACTTGGGACTGAGGCATTGGGGCTTTCTGCGCCCGAACGATAGCAATAAAGTGTTAGTATGTTTTTTTATTTATTATTGTTAAACTAACCTAACCAATATAAAAATAACATTTAATGTATTGTTTTAAGACAAATTATGAAGATTACAAGAGAGAAAAAGTAACATTTATTGTATTAAGAACAGTGCAGATAAATTATGCAGATTACATGTGCGGAAAAAAATATATTCCTGTGGGGATTCGACCCCATGACCACGCTAGCAGCAACGCGTTCTAATTAACTAAGCTAAAACATCTATAAGAAAGAATTTACCTAAAGTAGTTCCTACTATAAAATAACCAGTCGGTTGTCTTCGCTACCGTTCGGGACTTCAGCCGTAGCAAGCCATCGATTGGTAATAAGTGTCGGCGTGCAGTCTGGAAGGAGCCGTGGCGAGTCTGCGTGGGAAGAAGGGCGGCCATACTTGCACTGCGCCAAGCACCTACCGTCTACAACCAAACACGGCAGCGCCAATATTAAAATTTTAGCAAAATAGAGGAGCATAACCTTAGCCAACAGTCTCTCTGACTGGAATCTAGACGCCTTTCGAGTAGATCAATTTAGGACCTACTGCAGTTAAGGCTCTTAAGGGTAAGCAGTTTCACAGTCTGAGAACACTTACTACAGTATCACTGTAGGCTTTCGCTATTATTTTTTTCTGTTCTTCTAAGGTAATTAGTTTTGCGCTATATAGACACTAACCTGGTAAAAAGCAGAGGACATCACCATTAACAATATGCCTGAGCAGCAGAGGGCTGAACATGATGTAATAATGCAAGACTTAGAAATAAGGGACGACAGCGACAATGAGCGCCTAATAATTGACATGAAAGTAGATGTAGATATAGATAAAAAAAAAACAGTGGAACAGTTACCAACCATGCAAAATACCTCGTCTCAGCCAGCTACTGTGGCTGCAATCTGCCTGAATTTGCTGCTGATGGGGAAGTGTACTCAAACAAAAAAGCATACCTTGATCACTGGCGAATTTGACAAGGCCTACAGACCAAAACAGTACCTGTCAACATACCTAAATGAGTCCCATGGACTTAAATTCATCACAATCAATGACTATAACTTCTTTCGCCATTGCAGAGCGAAACATGTGTCCTTCCACATCGTCCAGCACCGGGAACAGAGACCCGTTGAAGTAGTAACAAAAGGCTTGGACAGAATCATAACAGAGGATGAGGTTACAGTAAAACTTGAACACGTAAGGTTTGACATAATGTAAGTTATTTTCAGGCAGTTTAGACGTCCAGACGACCAATATTCCTAGTTGAATTGGCAAACGAAATCGATTGCTCTGTTGTTAAGTTCCTGATGGACCTGGCCCGCTGTAAAGTGAGAGTTGAGGATATTGTACTACCCCAAGGTCCTAAGCAACGTGAATGATACCTACGGTTTCGCCACTTGTCGAGACACTGTGAAGCAGCACAAATCTATCCCCTCTGCGCCGGAAATCACCTGTTGCAGTGTATTGCACATACATGGAAATGTGCCCTCTGTGGTAGTTCTGACCTTGGAGCACCTAGAGGGGCTGTCCATTTTAAAGGATACTCGTTGATCCACTCCCCCCCTTGCAGCGCGCACAAGGCCACCTTCTACGTGGGACACGGTGTCTGTGAAGGGATCTTTGCTGCAGTCACCCAACCCCAACAGGCAATAGACAACTGCAGGGACACGCATACACAGCCCACATGCTCAAAGTATCTACTAGCACAAAGAAAACAACCGGCGCACAGACAAAGAAGATACAGCGTACAGACAGACTCAGTACATACCGACATTCACTGCACATACCACATGTGACCCACCATTATAACAAAAACCCACAGACAAACAAGCCACAGCTAACAAACAGGTTCACTACACACAGTCATCTACTGCACTTAACTCACATGACCCATGAACACAACAATTGCCTCGACATAGACGCAGGAGAAGACACACCACCAGTGCAACGGCAACACCAGCCTCCCTGAACCAGTACCAACACCCAACCAAATTCCTACTCGCCCACTCCTTTAAACCTCGAACAACGATCTAGTTATGCAGTTTGACCCTACCACAGAAACGTTTGTGTCTCACTTGGGCAGCGGGGACATATTGCAATTAGCCATTTTAACTTCTTTAACTGGTTGAGGGGGCATTTCCCTTTAACATTTTCCCTAGTATACCATCGTATGTGAATATATGGGCTAGCAATGAAACATTAGTAATTAAAGGACTAAAGGAAATACACGTTGTGCAAAATTTGAAGTTAATGATTAAAATGTAGCGTGTTCAAGCGGGGTTTGGAGGAAGATTAATAGTTTTGATGATTGGTGTGAGCCTAGTGTTATAAGTTTCGACTCGACTTGTATACCTGCAAGCTGTCATTCCACAGCCCAAACATGTTTAGACCAAATAGTTGATAGTGGAGTTTTTCCGTATAGAACTGAAAATAAATTTGATAATTTCAGATCACAATGCAATTTTTCTTCACCTTCATGTAATAAAAAATTATCGTGCATATGGCAATTCAGTTACAAAAGAAGCTTTAGCTCAGAAAAAATTGTTTGTTTTAAATATGTTCTTCAGAACGAAAACTTGATTAATGCAATGAACAAACATGACGTAAAAGTAAAATACTAAAATTCCTGAATATTATCTTATATTACTTTTCTATTGCATTTACTATTAAAAATACGGTATCTCTTAAATGATTTGAAAAGTAAAGTGGAAAACAAGAGGAATTATAATTTCATATAATATGAAAAGAAAAGAATGCAAACTTTGTAAACATACAAATAATCTAGATCTTAAACGGTACTATAATACTTACAGCAATATCTTAAAGCTGGGGAATTGAATGAAAACCGTTATTTAATTGCAGAAGCAGAAAATAAAAGAAAAGGGATGTGGGAAATGTAAGAAAGTAAGTAAGGGAAACCTCAGATCCAAAAGTATGTGAAACTAACTTATACATTTCCTGTAACATTTGCAAAATAGGCGTTAAACATTGATGCAACATTATGAGTACTTGTGACTAATGTCCTATTAGAGATTATCTTAGTTAGAAATGTTATAGGAACATAATATAAATCACCAATAGAGCTATCACCAGAAACAAACCAAAACGCGATTTTCTTAACACCAGTATCCCCACAAGAAATTCTCAAAGTAATTTCTAATTAAAAAAAAAAACTTTGCACGTGTAATTGATGATATACCAGATACTATTAAAAGTTGTGTACCAATTAATGAAACCAATGGTTGAAATTTGCAATTCATCACTCTCCACAGGTAAATTTCCAGAAATATTTTAGATAGCAATTTAATAAAATTCTATCAACTTCTCAATTTGGGTTTAGAAAAAGCAAGGTAATAAGTAATGCCTTCGATCCTTTAATGAGTCAAAATTGTCAAGCAAAAGATAGCAGGCAGCACACAGTGAACGTTTTCCTGGATCTAAATCATGAAATCCTTAAAAAAAAAAAAACAAAACAAAACAAAACAAAACAAAACAAAGATCACGTCGGCATAAGAAAAATGTCAAAATGTTAGTTTATTTCTTATGTAAGCAACAGAGTGCAAGTCGTTGAAATCAAAGCATATTGTCATGAAACAGGAAGTACTTCAAGGGTCAACTTTGGGTCTTGTGCTTTTCCTTTTTATATGTAAACGACTATACTTTGAATTTGCTCCAAACCAAAACTCTGCTTTTTGCTGACAATATAATTATAATACATAATTACACCAATAAAATGACTTGTAACTGAAAATCATACAGATTTAAAGCAGATTGGCACAATGGTTATTGATTGATAAACTGAAATACGCGTGAATAAAACACTTTTATGCATTTCAGCAAGTAAATTATTAGTTATTATGCCCAGATAATTTTAAACCACACTACAATTCAAGAAATAAATCACATAAAAATTAGTTATCTGGACTGACTCCAATTTGTCGTGGGATCACCATATTAGCATATAGCTTCAAAATTGAGTCGTTTACGTCATGCATTTCGAATCCTGTCCAAAGCATTGACATTTGAAGCTTTAAAAACAGCATGGATAGGAACATACACTTGTATAATATGGCATAATCAAAATCTAGGCAGATCTTAACATAAAAAAAAAAAACCCCGAGTAGTAAAAACTATGATAAATTTGCCAATTCGATCACAAAGTAAGAAAAAAGTTTTCAAAGAACTCAGTATATTCCCAGTTCTTTTGCCAGTAGTCTTTAAGGACTATCTTATTTTAATCATCCTTCTTTCATACCATCTCAAACCGCCATGGGTGGCCGAAGTCGTTAAAGCGGAAGGTCTGGGTTCGAATCCCCTCCTGGACTGTCCTCCCTGACTGGGTTTTTTCCTCAGTCCTCATAACTGGAAATGTCGGGGAGGTACCCTAAACTTAGGCCTGGAACGCTTCCTTCAATAAAAAAATATCATATCCCTATTTATCATTTCATTTCATGTATCATCAGTATCCACCGCCTGTGGTGTCTCAGTATTAAAAATGGGCGTTAAACACTACTAAAAAAATCACAAATTATTCGGTCATAAACAATTTTAAAAACCAGTAATACAACTTCAGCTAAATCATATGTGATTCTGTGTAAGTGAATATTTGCAACTTAAGTTTAATGCACTGAATTAGTTTTAAAATCAATAGTTCTTAGTAATAACACCACTCTTATTTTGTTTATGTTTAAATACTGGAACATGGCGAAAGAGGAGGATCCTACCACATGCTTATGATATGACGACTACGCCTATGAATACTATGCATATGTCATAATAAAATTATGAGAATTGTAGTGCCACAGGCCAACATATAATCAATATTATTGCATTTTTGTTACATTTGTATTAGCTTGCAATATAATTTTAAATTCCGACGATGACATTTTTTTTTTTATAAATTCTAACGGATAATAAACAATTCAACTCAATAATGGATTCGGCGATTTTATCTTTCGTTAAGTAAATATCCATTTAGTGAAACCATACCAAGAACTTGTGTAATAGAAAATGGGTTGCTTATTTGGTCCGTTGCAGTTACTGTTTATCACAGTGGTTTATATTTGAAAGTAAATCAACAGTAACTTTTTAGTTTTTTAAGTTAATGATGATTTAGTGAAATTACACAGGAACTCGTGTAATACAAATCGTTTAGTACAGCATGGGTTGCACTTGTATGTCTTAATTATGACAGTGCACCGCATAACACCAAATATACATTTCTTAAATAGCAGTAATTAAAGAGTATACACGCGCCTATTTTGATGTTAATGATAAGAATATAATGTGTATGAAACATTTCATTCCAAAATATATCTTCAGGGAGGACATTTTCTCTGTGTCATGTTCCCTAATCTACCATCGTATATAAAAATGAGTATTAGCATTGAAAGGAAAGATCTGAAAGAATGCATGAAGTGGGATTTGGAGCGAGATGAAGTGGGTTTTAACGAATGTTGTGAATAAGATTGTAAGTGAGGGAAAGGCAAAACATGCCTACACGTTTATAACTATTGCCAAGGAATTCATTTTCATTAAAATAGAGGGTGAAAAATAAATGTCGACTAGTTTTAATGTGTCCAGTAATTTGAAAGTTAGTGTATTTTATAAGTATTTGTGTTTGATGGTGGTGGTGGTGGTGGTGATGATGATGATGATGATGATGATGATGATAATAATAATAATAATAATAATAATTATAATAATAATAATAATAATAATAATAATAATAATATCCCACTCATTGAATGAGTAGCTCATAGAGCATTGTCAAGGAAAGTTCATTACTAGAATGATTTGGATACAGGAAAAAAAAAAAAAAAAAAAAAAAAAAAAAAAAAAACGTGTAAAATAAAATTTGCATTAAAAAATAAAGTTTTCGTATGTAAATCAAATTATATATTCAGGAGAGCCCTAAATATGGGCTGCAACTTTTTCTTACATATTTATAAGGCAAATTATATTTTCCGATACATTTTCTTTTCCAGTAATTGAGTAATTTTTTTTTAATTTTAATTGTAAAGAGAATTGTAGGTAAATATAAATGACTAATCATCTTTTAATTATTATGGCTTTACAAAATCCAGAAGTCAGATCTGCGCAGATGCATTTGTGCTTAAATTATCCATTAATTTTGCACTGCAGTAAATTTGCTTAAAATAATTTTATGCATGTTACATTAATGAAAAATACGGTTTATTATTCTCATTTATGCATTTTGTTTGATGTTATAATTTTCGTTGTAATTATTATTTCATTAAGTACTTATTAATCCGTAGTAAACTGTAATGGGATGCTATTAAATTAACAGTATTTTACCTAGACGATTTTATATAAGTCGAATTGTTATGATATTATGCTTAGCTTTAGCATGAGAAATATTTTATAAGCAGTTTCAGATTGTTAAAAACCACTGAAATATTTTCAAATGATAAATAATATCATCTTAAAATCATGAAATTTTCGTGTTTGTTATTTACAGTAGTAGGGCGATGACGGCCGCCATTTTTCTACATTGTAATCTGGATATTGGAGTCATTTTTGCTTAAAACCTGTTTGTCATTTTGTTGGTATTGTTGATTGTCAGTGAATGTAAACAATTCACAGCACTCACATCAAAATTGACAAATGTAAGAGAAACAGGCAATAAGTGAGTAAGATACAGTTGGTTTAAACATTCAATATTTAAGCGTATATCTATTTTGGTAAATCATGCTGATAACAAATATGCAGGTCTGTTGAGGGTGTTTAAATTGAACTGTGGTTATATTTTGCATAAATTACATTTTATTATACACGATCTCAAAATGACCAACGTTATGTTTTTAGATTTGTATTAAGGCCAAACTATTCGGAATAACAAATATAAGGCTAATCTAAACGTGACTCCACAAGTTAACCCCCTAACAAAAATCTTTTAAAGTATACACTGTGCAAACCTAACCTAACTTGTCTACAATGTGCATTTCGATTATCAACTTGATTAATTAATATACATTAATAATAATAATAATCATAATAATAGTGCTGTGTGAAAAATATACAGCAATTTCTCTCGGTGATATTTAAATTTGAAATGGTACTCTAATTTGAACAACATATACTGGCAACCTTTCGAAATATTTAACAGTGTATGGGCTTGCAAACAAAAAATACCTGTATTCTTTTTTATGTTACCTAAAGTATTAATCATCATACGAAATGAATGAAAGTTCGAAAAAATCACAAAAATCTCTCGTTGTTTAAATGCAAATAATTTCTACACGTGCCATTTCATAGCTCCTGTAATAATTACTGATTAGGCCAACAAACCATTTATTGCATATAGGAAGCATTGGTAAATTTTTAGCTCAATCACAGGAACCATGTCCTTAAAATCTGCAAATATATATATTGATTTAAATTAAAAATCATTCATCAAACATATTTTGCCAAAACTTAGCTCTTGAAACTTAAGTATTTACACCAGAGAAACTATAAAAAAATTTTATTTTTCCTATCTTCATGCTGTTATGAAGTATAGAATTAATTGCTGTTGATATTCATTTGATAGTCAAATCAGTTTTATCATGATTAAAGAGAAAAAGTAATAAATTTCACTTTCATATCAAAGTTTCTTGCAAGAATATCTTCAGAAATCGAAATATGTAAACAGTCTCAAGGAATTTATAATTTAATCAAGAGTTTTAATATAAAAATCAAATATAATATTATATAAAATTTACAAATTTTTAACTTTACTTTTGACAGAATAGAAATCTGTTTATAACTTATAACCTTGGCATTTTATCAAAACTTAGTTCTCTGTGACGGTGTATATTTAATGCTTTATTCACTATGTAGAATTGTGTTTAGTTTTGATTTGTTCATAGAAAATACCTTTATAACATGCCCCATTGTGTTGAAGAATTTTTAAATGAAGAGTAATCTTATAATAAAATTTTAATTGTGAATAAATTGAATACATTCTTATAGTGTATTGTATAGTTTTTCAAAGGAATTGATCTTCTTCGACTTCAAGTTTCTGGCAAACCAAGAGCTTGCAGTATTCCTCATTGTTACTGTGATTAACCCAAAGAAGAGACTCAATTTCATGAGAGTCTCTTGCATTGGATAAAAATATTTCTATACCACATAAATTACCTAACAAGACAAGTAGACAACCATGGGTGGTTGAGGTCATTAAGGTGTAGATTCGTGAGTGGGAGATCTGGGGTTTGATTTTCACCAGAACTGTCCTCCCTTGCTGGTTTTTTTTTAAAGTTTTCCTCAGTCCTCATAAATGGCAAATTCCAGGGAGGTACTATAAAACTTAGGGAGCTTAAAACACTTCCTTTAAATAAAAAAATGTTTCCTAATTTATCATTTCATGTCATGTATCATCAATGTCCACCACCATGATGCCTCAGTAGTTAAAACAGGCATTAAACATTATTTAAATGAGGGAGAGAGAGAGAACATTTTTGTGGACATGCACATCCAAACATCATCTATTTAGCTTCAGTAGATCCAATTTTACTACTATTCTTATTTCACATATACAATAGCTCACTAACTCTTTGTTATTATAAAACTCTACAGTGTATAAAACGTAAGGTACGAAAGATGAATTAGAATGTATAAACAATTTTTAAGAAATACTCGGAAGAAAGACAAAATCTTGATTTTAACAAGAGTCAAAACCTAACAGCAGAGACCTGTGGAGTAAATAAAAATATTGTGTTGAGGTCAAAAGATCTGACTTTGGTTGTGCTCTGGTGTTTGTGTCACCTTAAATATATAAATGACCCCCTAAGAGAGTTACATATTTCAATGACTTTGACAAGGATGTTGTGCTTGGGGCTGTTATAATGAGGGTGAATTTTCAACAATAGACCAAATTCCAAAGTTTTAAAAAGCTAAAGTTTATACATAGGCTCTAATTCATCCATCTATAGATTATTGTGCAGTTTAGGCTTCAAATATAGAAAGACAAAAGATAGATGTAAATTCTTAATGGAGAGGAGTGACATTGTGGCAGCATGGCTAAATTTCCTGCAAACAATGCACCAAATTTTAATTTCTGGTGAATCTTTTATTTAGATGAAACTTCGGTTAATCAAAACCATACTCAAAAATTCTTTTGACAAGACTCCTATAATAATGGTGGACTGAAATTAATTTTGGGGAAAGGCAGCAGATATATGATTTGTCATGTAAGATTGGCAAAAACAGATTTTGCACCAGAGAGGATATGGGTATTTTATTCTAAATCAACTTCTATTATGAGAAAATGACAGCTCCAACATTAAATAGAGGTTTTTGAATAATTTCCTAAATTATTTAGAAGGAAGTATAGTAATAATGAATAATGTTCCTTATCATTTGATCTGCGTAACAAAATTCAAAATACAACGATTAAAAAGAGATTCAGTTTTCAGCAAGCATTCTTGGAAAAGCGTTGAAGATTCAAGAATATTTTTTATTTCTTTCCAGTCTATGGACATAGCTACATAGCTCCAGACTAAGTCTTTGGTAGAATTCAGTAATCATAAAGAAAAAATTAATCTTGTCTACTAAAGAATATTATGACATCTTAAAAGAAGAAGTCACCCTGAAAATACTCAACAATGACTGGGAAATTAAAAATATAAAGAATAGTTCACAGAAAGTACTAAAACCTAGGTTACCATAAAAATTGATACAGCTTGTCATCTCATTCAAGAAAGTAAAGAACAATATTAATGTATCAGTGAAAAGCAAACCATGTCATTCAGCACTACTTTCATCCACTGTTCCACCAAAGCAAAATATGGTTAGCAAGAAAAGAAGGCATTTCTGCACTATTAAAGTATTTTAAAGTACCAGATAATGCAATTGAATTCTACAAAGATGGTCTAAGAGACAACAAATTTGACTATGTCTAGATATGAGGCTGGGAATGTTCAATATTGTATAAATGATACAATGATTTTAGTAGTTTAGATTATTGTATTGTACATTAATGTATTCAGACTGTTCACACTAACCCCATTTACTTAATAAACAATTAGGCTTTAACTAAAGCATGTATTAATAAATGAAGATAAGCTAAATCAAAAAAACCTAAAAACAAAATTCCTATTATTAACTCTAGTTGACTAGAGTGGACAAGGCAATAATTTTTTTCAAAATCAAACTTAAAACTTATTAAATAAGTAAACAGTTAGTTTGAACAGTTTGAATACATTAATGTAAGATATATTACCACTCCATTGTTTACAGCTTCATAAGTACAATTTATCCACTTAATTAGATTATTATATTATATGCATTATTAAGGATGATTAAATCATTATATGTTAACATACCGTTCATTTTGTGTTATATTATAATTATGTTTATTCTTAATAAAGATAACAAAATTACATTCAAAAATATAAATATTAAATAAATGTTTAATTCATAATAAGTAATAATGCAGGACAACAATAAATTGTAAAACTTATTTATGCATAAAAATTATTGTAATAATAAATAAATAAATAAATAACTGCATATACATTTAAAAAAACTGTAAATTTGAACAACTTTTCTCTCTAATGTATATATGCAATTATGAACTTTTGAAAAAATCTGAATAAATCATATTGTAATCCTTCATAGTGCAAATTTTGTTTCAGTATATCTTGCTAGGGCATTTTATTTAAAACAGTAAGATCTAATACTGGATAAAATATTAAATTCGTCTAACATCTCTCTAGGTGAAAATAAAAAATGTATTTCCTGAAAAATGCAATATTCTGCATTTATTGAGTATTGAAAAAATCCTCCTCAATTGGGATTTGTTCTGGGTTTATTCTGGGGTCTCTGGTTTCCCCGCTACTCATTCTGTCATGTTCTACCTTCACCTCGTCTTCACCCTCATCTAGTGTAATGTAATCTGCTGATTTTTCATTTTCATTTAAATGTGCTATGCTACCGCCATCTAATGTTGAATGGAAGAACTCTAATTAGTAAGGAATTGGACACCACCATATTAACAGTCCTAACCGTGTTCATCATTCCTTTTTATGTTTCTTACAACATAAATGTGTTTTTTTTATTGGAATGGACTTATTTATTTATTAATTAATTAACAGGAGCTCACAATAATTTCATTTTCCTTCTATTTTCCCAGTACTACAAGCTGACAAAATTTGCCTTAAAATTAAGGTTTGGGTGGTGTAACAAATGTTGTTATTAATTTCTTAATGAAGGTTTGCACAAAGTGGGTAGTTGCTGCGCAGAAAAAGCCCCAATTCGTAGAGGTGGTGTAGGAGACAGCTATGTCTTTGCATCAGTTGGAATTAGGGCATAACTTCTTTATGACTCTTTAGTGTTACTTGGTTTACAAGCTCTTCAGCTTCCTCCTATTGCTTTCCTTTTAGTTTTCTGTGATGTTTATGAGGTTCCACATTTACTCAACTTCCTCTATCTTCCTTCCTTCTGACATTTGAATCTGGATTCCTTATCCAGCAAGGGTGTCTGCTATTTTATTATCAAGTGTTCCAATGCGAAATGGTACCCATTTGAAGTCTATCCACTTTTTGTGATTTTGGAGGAGTGAAATATTTCAATTATTAATAATTATCTTTCAATTATTCTAAAAATTATCTAGAAAATATGTATATAGCTTTGTCAACTTTAATTTCTATCCATCTTTAATGTGTACCTAAAGAATTATTAAAATTTAAGAGGGTGAGGGTGTAAGGAGTGTTGATTCCATACAGAATGACCCATAGACATAATAAAAATTTAGAATTATTAATCAAATTATTTACAATAATAATAATAACAATGTGATTGTAATTGCATATGTATATACATACATTATTATGGTGTTTTTCAAATGGGAAAGGTATTCTACTGTAGCCAATAGAATATAAATGCTTATGCACAGATGCTGCTTCAAAATCTTGTAAATTTATTATTATTGTGTCTAACATTTCGCCATATCCTATTTCTCTCCTAAAGTCTTCCTCATGTACATTTTCAAAGTGTCAAACATAAGATTTCCAGTCTTTCTGTGTCACATTGTCTACTTCTTTGATAACAAGTCTTTCCATGTCTTTCACAATAATTTTATTTTCAACTTCTAATCCCCTCCAATATGAGACCACAAATTCTCAATTGGATTGTAATAACAATGATAAGGAGGCAATCGAATTATCTTCTGCCCTCTTTCAATAGCCAGTTAATCAAGTTCATACATTTTAGGCTGACAGTTGAACAGCAAAACATATTGCCTTCTAAACCCAAGATTGCGGGTTCAAACCCGACCAGGATCGATGGTTTTTTCCGGGCGTAAAAATCCTAAGTGTGGCTGCCTTCGGAAGGGAAGTAAAGCCGTGGGTCCCATGTCGTACATTTATGGCACGATAAAGAACCTCAAGCCTGAAAAAAGAGGCCTCTGAGCAAAATTTGTCGGCCATTTCACGCCCTGAATTGAATGGGACGCTAATGACCTGAGATGTTAAAGAGCGTCCGTAAATAAACCAAATCAATCAAAACATATTGCAAAAGGTAATATTTTATTTTGTTTTAAAAAAAAAAAGTCTAGCAAAGCTGATGCAACTTGTTTGTATCCTCTTGAAGACTGTGTTTGCAGCCAGATATAGATAGGCAACAATATTTTTCTTCTTTTACTCATTACCACGAACCATGATTGCATAACCATGTTTGCCTGGCATAGAAAATTTCGCTCAATGACGGTTTTGAAGTGGCTGGTTTTGCTACATATCAAAGGCAAACTTAATGACACCTGGATTTTCTCCTTTCATTATTCTATAAAACTGCTTTGCATGGAGATTGTACAATCTGTGACTAGTTCTTAATTTATTTTTCTTCTCCAGACATTTCTCTGATTTTATTTCCATGAGACCAACCTTACAAAAGGAGCATGTACGAGGATAGGTCCATAAGTTTCCGGCCTAACCATTTTCTAGTTATGATAAAGACAAAAACTGTATTTCACTTTTCAATATAATAAACCTTTATTGCAATACATTTCTCAATCATTGAATTAACATTTCAATCAAATATTCAAAAGTCTTGTCTTGTCTTGTCTGCAAAATGGACATAAATAGCATCCATTACTTCTTTGTCACACTTAAATTTCCTTACTAGATGGTCCTTCTTTAGTTTTGAGAAGAGGAAATAGTCACTGGGAGAGCTAGATCTGGGCTGTAGGGTGTATGGTGGATCTCCTTGAAGCCACATTTCTTCACAGCTTCCTTTGCAACAAGAACTGTATGCGCAGGCACATTGCCATGAAGAAGGCACTCCACCACTCAGCTTTCCTCATCTTTTCTCTTTGATGGAAGCACATAGTCTGTGCAGTAGGCCCACATAGTACTCCCCATTTACTGTGGTGTTCCTCTCCTTAAAGTCAATGAAGAGTATTCCTTCACAGTCCCAAAAGATTGTAGCCATGATCTTCTTGGTTGGCTGAGTAACCTGGGGCTTTAGCGGCGGTGCTTTGCCAGGTTTATGCCACTCCATTGATTCAATCTCTTTTGAACAAGGGACCATAGTAGAGGACCATAGTTTCATCTCCTGTAATAGTTTTCAGAACTTCTGTCTCTTTCTATCTCTTGTTGCCACGGCAGAGCTCCAAAAATGCCTGACAACGGACGACTCATTGCTGCTTTTTGACAGAGGAAAGAAGTCTAGGCACTCATTCTAGCCTTATTCATGTTTAAATGTTCATGGATAGTTCGAAGGACTTGTTTTAGAAAGGCCCAACCTTACTGCTGTTTCTGTAACTTTGAGCCACCGGTCTTCCATGATTTCTCCTTCTATAAGAGCAGTGTTTTCAGGAGTGAGCACCTTCAAGGGCCGACCTGCATGCTCTTCATCTTCAATGCTTTCTCAACTTTAACAGATAAGATATGACACCAGATAGGGCTTTTGTGAAGGTGATAATCCTTATCAGCAAGGCCAGAAACTTATGTATCTACCCTCTTATCAGTGTGGAGAGTTCGAAATGATAGATTAAAATATTTATAGGATACATTCTTGTATTTTGATAAAAAGCATAGTTTGAAAAGGGTGGCACTCTTCTTTTCTCTATATCTTCTGCCACTCAAACATTCTTTTACCCATACACTACTTTCAGAGTCACTGGAATGACCATCCACTCTGATTTAACTTGAAATATTTCTTCTTACAAATAAGACTGCACCATTGATAACTTCTCTAAAAGTAACCTGGGAATATGTTGATGACAATGAAGGATGGTGTGGGATTATAAGCAGCCAATCAAAAAAGAAACATTATTACAACAATGAATAACATGGTATAAACTATGTGCACTTCTATTATTGCCAAATGCTAAGTATGAAACAAAAGTAAAGGAGAATTTGTTGCAGTTGTCAGCTTTTGCTTTAACTCTTAGATTGCATATATCAGTTTTTGCTAAAGCCCTGTGAAATGGCCTGCTTCTATACATAATATTTGTCAATTTTTGCTAAAATTCTATTCAAAGGATGACGTAGAAAATCAAAATTATGTTGTGAAGAGGTATAACTCAATTTTGAAAAATTTTGCATTTATTGAGTTTTGAAAAAATGCTCCTGAATTATGCCTGCTGTGATTGAGCCCAGTCACCTTGGTGGGAGGTGAGTAGTCAAACCACTTGGCCACAGCATCACCAGTGGTGTTAAATGCAGGATGAAATCATATTACTTGAGAAAAAAGGGAAAGCCATGATAGTCCAGAAGAAACTGGTAGGTGGCAAAGCAGCAAGAGGAAGATGTAATAGAAGATAGCTATAGTGTTCTATTGTTGTAAATACCAGCTTGCTATCTGCTGGAGTATCTCCTTTTAAGGGAAAGTGTTTGATAGAAAAGTATTCAAAGCATATGATGAAATAGAAAACAGATATTAAAAAAAAAAAAAAAAACATTTAGAATTCCTTCCTATGATGATAAAGAAAACATTGAACTTTCAGGCAATGAATAAAAAATAAATAAAGACCCCAGGGACCCACTCGCTTCGGCCGGCGTCTACCGGATTCCTTGTTCCTGCGGTGCTCTATACATAGGCACCACTCAACGAAGCGTCAACACACGGATCTCCGAACACAAGAGATGCTGCCATCTGGGCCATCCGGACAAGTCCGCGGTCGCAGAACATGCTATGTGGGCAGACGGTGAACACACTATCCAATACAATGAAACATCTATCCTATCTTCAGTACCATACTACCACGCTAGATTACAACGCGAAGCCATAGAAATCTACAAGCATCCTAATAATTTCAACAAAAAAGGGAGAGGCTCTCAAACTGAGCAAAACTTAGCATCCGATATTAGAGCACATAAAACAAGCCCACACTAGCAAAATTCATGCGAACCAATCACCGATCAGAATGGAGATTCCCGCCCTCCGAGTACAACTCCTCTGCTCCAGCCGAACCAATCCCCTTTGAGCAGTTCATATATAAATATAACACCTCCAGCTGGCATTTCAGTCTCTCCCACCACTTCACATCGCTGAATACACTTAATGCATGCTTTATTTCATTCCACAATTCCTCTATTAAGCAAACTAATACTAATTCTAACTAACCTAAATTAACTCTCATCTACACCAGTAGCAACTAACCCCCCGGCTGCAAACAGGACTCGTCATGTTTGCAGTCGAGGTTTCACATTGACGCACTCGCATGCATTGCATGCCAGCATGTAAACTAATCTTTACTAACCGGGGTGCTTAAGCGGAACCCGACCCAAACCTATCTCCTAATCCTTCCCTCAACCTGCATTTAATACCCTTAACAGCATGAAGCACCTCTCCTGCATGTTTAGTACTAACTGCATGGGGAGGCGATGTAGACTGCATGCCCGCATGTCGGGTGATCGCCACCTGGGTCGGCGGGTGTGGGGCCGGCCCCAAAAAAAAAAAAAAAAAAAAAAAAAAAAAGCATTTCAGTCATGGCAGGACCTTCACCCAGAAGACTCAGACCGCGCCACTGAAGATGTCCTCCGCAGTTGAGGATGAAACGTTTAGACTCCTTAGCTCCAAGAGACCACGGCTCCTAAGCCCAGAAGAAACTTCTAGTTATAATAAAAAATAATTTCAAAATTCAAAGAATAATTTGAGTCTACTACCAATAGAAGTAAAAAAATCCAATTACAAACAATACCACTGCCATAGAGTTGAAATGGGAAGAAAAAATAAATTGACGACAAATTTTAAAGTTTCTAACTAGTATCTAAAGAACCAATTATCTATACCAAATTCCAGGCTTGGTTTTGAGTCATGGTACTGTGAGCTTAGTTTACAAATTCTGTACTAATGATGACATATGTATACCTGGAAATAATGATTTTTTATCTATAAGCAAAGATGACAAAGTACTCAAGCAAAAGTGATTGCTTTTGTTCATTTTACACTAAACATGAGGTTTGATATGAACATCGATAGCAAGAGAATGTGTGTGCGTGGCACTCCATATGGTATATAGCTTGGGAAGATGAGTGATCATTTAGAAATATACAGGGCCAAAACTGGAAGATATGTAAGTAAAAGAAAGAGCAACAAAGAGAAAGGTGCAATGATGAACAATGAGATGTTGTGTTTTTAGCTGTACTAGCTATAATGTTGATTATTGGGGTATTGAATTGAATCTAGGCCCCAAAGATATGAACCATATAGTGAAGACTATATTGAGAATTATCTCAGAAAATTGATTTAAAAAAAATTGAAAAGATTATCCAGATGAGGTTGGATAGTTAGAAAAATCAAAGGCATGCTACATATTATGGAAAAAGAAGTGCATGAAGAGTTCCACATATATAAAGAAGAAATGGAGAAGTTGCAGAGAAAAATGGAAGATGAATTAAGAAGGCCAATTTGATACAATTTGGAATGGAGAATAGACAGAAGCAATTGCTGCCAATAGTTGAGGAGATATTTGAGAAAGGTTTGGAGATGAAATTGACTGATTGGGAAATGGTGACTTGCTTTAAAATGAAAAGAAGAGGAAACAAACCCAGCCCAATAATGGTTAGATTAATAATGAATAAATTTAAATGGTCAATTCTGAGCAATGCAAGGAAATTGAAAGGAATGGAAATTTTCATAGAAGAAGATTATGGAAAAAAACAGAGGGATGCTAGGAATTCATTACTAAAGAAAATGAAACAGACCAAGGAAGAAAGAAAAAAAGCACATATAAAATGTATGGAACAATGGATCAATGGGAAGAAACAGGATGTGAGGCAGAGGCAAAATATGAACAAGCAGATATTGAAAATAGGCAATTCAGCAAAATATTTGGAAACAGAAGCAGCTATGGTGTCTGAATTTGAAGAAAGAAGAGGAGATATGCCGGAAATACATGTATGGCGGGTCGAGAGAAGAGGAAATCTGTGTGAAGGCATCAAGAAAGCATGTTGCACCAAACAATAGAGAAAGAATGGAAGCAAATGCCTTGTCATCAGTTGAGAAAAGAATATGTGATAGTGGCAATGGGTTTAAAGTGATATCAACTCCTGAGGGGAGCATAGTGAGAATGTGACATTGTGCATAAGAAGAATGAGGTGCAGAGTGAAGTTGGAGAAATTCAGAAAGGAAGGAGTGGTTCAAAAAAGGAATTGGACAGGAATGTGGTATTATGAAATATAGAGGGTTTAAGTGATGAAGTGTTTGAAGTATTAAATAGGAGACATGATAGTAATGGCTGGACAAAGATGAAAGTATAGAAGTGATAGGTTACAGTTACATAAGTGAACATGATATAAGGAAAAGTAATAGAGGGTGGTATAGGGGTATTTATAAATAATGGTAGTGGGGTAAATGTGAATAAAGTGTTATATATCTTTAACTGTATTACTTGTCTTTCTTCTGGAAATAAGATGGAGCCAGTATGCCTAGGATTAGGAATAGTGTACAACCCACCTGAGTCATCAGAGTTTTACAATGAAAACTTCCATGATAGTATAGAGAAATTAAGCAGACAATACTGTGTTATGGAATTTATTATAGCTGGTGATTTCAGTGCCAGAGTAGGTAAATATGTCATAAGATTTGTGGGTTTAGAAAATTAATGTGTGTGGGTGAAAAGCAATGAGTGGGTAAGGGAAAATAGAGATAAGATGCTCAATAAGGAAGGCAGAAAATTGATAAGAGTTCTGTGAGTTGAATAATCATTAAGAGCAGAGGACCAATGGGGAGAATTCACATTTATGAATGTAACCGGGCAGAGTGTGATTAATTATATGCTATGCAGTGAAGGAATCAGTCAGATGCTGGTAGATTTTAAAGTTCTGATATGATAATAAGTAGGGGCACTCTTTCTAAAAATGAGGATGAGCTCAGGGGAATATTATAGGAAAGAGGAAGTAATAAAATTGAAGTATTTTTTAAATGGAAATAGGAATATGCAGAGTATTTCTGGGCTAATTTGATATCCAAAATATCCAAAATAAAAAGTATGGGATTTTAGAGGCACTGAAAGAGGGAGAGCAGAGATTGGGTGAAAAAATTAAGGAAGCTGTGACAACTAAAAATAGTAAATATATATTGTAGTTGTTAAGGATATCTTGAGAAAGAAAAGGGTAGGAAAGTGGAAATACCACTTCAGAACTCTGTTAGGGGGCAGAAAGGTTCAGAGTTATGAATTAAATTTAGATAGTACTGTTTTTTTTTAAATGGTGTTTAATGCCTGTCTTTCCTACTTAGGCTCCACAGGTGGTGAACACTGGTGATACATGAAATGATCTATTGGGAAAGGATTTTTATTATTAAGGAAGGAAACATTCAAGGCGTAAGTTTAGAGTACCTCCCCGGCATTTGCCAGTCATGAAGACTGAGGAAAATCTGGAAAATACCTCAGTCAGGGAGGACGGTCCTGGCAGGATAGGAATCCCAGACCTACTGCTCACGAGTCTACACCTTAATGACCTATGCCAGTCACAGAATAATATGTTTAGATAAAAAATTGGCTATGAATGAGATAATCAGATCAACATATTGAAAAGAAAAAAGGACTTCAGGAATAGATGGAATTACAGGTGAATTATGTAAACATTTGCACTGCTCCTCTGTGAGCAAGGAGTTGATGACCATCTTTTGGAACTTCTTAGGCAAACCGCTAATGGACTGGCTTCCTCAAGGAAAGACTGTCAACAGCGAGTGTATTAAAAAGCCCTTACAGACTTAGATGTAGGACTCAGCAGTGGGAAAGGGAAAATAGTGACAGGAGTGTTCCTCTAACATGACAATCTGCAGCCTGACATCAGCAGCACTATGAACGCAAAGTTGACATTGCTGGGGTTCATTGTTGTGCCGTACTCATCATATTCACTAGTTCTCATTCCCTCTGATTATGCCTTATTCAACAACGTGAAGGATTTGCTGCAAGGTTAAAAAAAGTAGCAACAAGGAAATTCAGGCAGCTGTCCATGAATGATGGTGTAGTGCTCCTGAAGAATGGTTTCATAATGCCATAATGAAGCTACCAGGAAGAGCATTGGCATTATTGGACAGTATATTGAGAGATCCCACATGCATTTAACCATGTTGCATAATAAAAAAGATACACAAAACTACTGTTGTAAATCATTTCTGAATGTGAGGAATTTAATTTCTCACATGTTGTAATATGTAATTAATAACACTGAACATATGTGGAATTCCATCTACAAACTTGCAGAATATATTTATGCTATATAGAGCTATTATATAACTTTTTGTATCAATTTTAATTTGTACAGCTTTGAAAATTGTTAATTTAAAGAATACATTGTATTACTATTACATTTTTTTCATGACAACATAATAATCAATAATTATTGCATTAAAGTTTATTTATGGAACTTTAAAATGAACCCAGAGTTACTGAAAGATATATAATCACTTGAAATCTAAAATATTATAAGTTTTACTAATTTTATAAAATTAATGGGTTGAAAAAATAGGAATATACCTGTAATATACTACATTATATACTTATCAGCCTACATTTAGGCCATATTTCATTAAAATCTAAAATAGTAAGGTTAAAAAGATGCCATTTTGGTTTTTTATTTCTTATTGCAACTCCTATGCGACAGTTGCTTGAATTTATTGAAAGCAAATAAACTAAACTAAGGACAAATCAAACATTCATTATCTTTCCCATCTACCACAGTTGGGTGTGTTATCTAGATTTATTGAAGTTGTGTACAAATTCCTGAACACTATAAAAACATATAATTGATATTATTGTATGATTTAGTTGAACAACACACTCTTAATGCTTCACTGAAGAGCATTCACTGAGCATTAAGAGGGTGTAGTTCAACTAAATCATACAATAATTATCAATTATGTGATTGGCTTCACTGTGCAAGTTCCAGTTTACATTTTAACTATAAAAACAATTTAAATTGCAGATTGTTCTACAAATTCAAAATTTATAATTGCCAATGTCCATTCCTCTGGATGTACCCTCCCATTGAAAATGTCATTCATTATCTTCGTCAACATATCTATAAATTTTAAACATCTTAAACCTTCCTTAAATAGTTCTGACGGCAATCTGTTGAGATCGCTTAACTTGCAGGCTCAAATACATCCAGTGTGGGGGAGGGGACATTATTTAGATATCTGTGGTGGGGAAGAAAGAAGTGGTCTCGCATGATTCAGATTAGGGGCTTGGAATGGAACCAAAACAGTTAATGCTCTGGGGGAAAGAATTTGTCCACTGTGCAGATAAAGCTATACTTGGAGACATATTTTGGCAGAATGCAGGGAAATAGAGATTTTAAGAAATGAGCATTTATCACTGCAATTTCTGGATTCCAATAGAAATTTGAACATTTGCCGGAAAGTGTTGGTGCATGCGAGATACTGATAATTTGGAAATATTTCTAGAGAAGACCCGACAAGGGAGGTTAATGAAGAGGGGGAGTTGGAGAGGGTATATGAGTGAATGGAAGGGGGTCTCAAGAGTAAGGGTTCCATTCATGTCTATGTATTTGTATATAAATTTATTAATAGAAAATGTAATTATATCCAAGTATTTGCATATTTGTATGTATGCATGTAGATTTGTATAGGTATGTGTATGGTCCTTTTGATTGTTATAAGGACAACATTAGCATGTATGGCCGTAAGGCCCATGCGACAGTTGTATGTGAATTTATAACTGAATACTTAGGTGTAACAAGAGCATTAGTGGTAAAATGCTACATACAGAAAAAATTCTTAAAGTCGTGAAAATGTAGGAATCTTGTTATAACACACTAATATGCTGAGAAATGCATTTATTACCTAGAAAGTCTAACACTAATGTGTGACTACAAAATTAAACTATTTGCAAGAAAATATGGGCATTTAAAATAATACAATTAACACTAATGGATATCATTGTATGATTAGTTGAACTACACACTCTTAAAGCTTCACTTACTTTTTATAAAAGTATGGAACCGGTTTCGAGAACATTTGTTCCCATCTTCAGCCATGCTAAGGTTCAACTGTCGGATCATTCGTTGAGCTGTGGGAATGTAAATTCTGCTCTGGTGGCGGTGTGATAAACTTGTAGTTTATGTTTTCATCCCCGACAATGTCGAAGTTCATTATGCTGTTTTTGTATTTGTAGATGTAGATTTTCTCCCAGGTTGCTAATTCCGTAGGTCCTTGTACTGATTTTAATAATTTTGTTTTATTTATTATGTCGTGATTTTGTGTCCAAAAATGATATACTACTGCTGATTTCTCTATTTGCTTGTACTTTATGTTCCTGAAATGTTCCTTTAACCGTGTGCCAATGTTTCTCTTTGTTTTCCCTATGTAGATTTTTTCACATTCTGCACAGTTTATTTTGTAAATACCTGATTTTTCTTCTTGTGGAATACTGTCATTAACATTATCTATCAGCAAATTTTGAACATTAAATCTATTAATCGGTGCCAACCTGATATTAAAATCTTTAAGAATATTCTGAAATTTTTTTGTGGCCCATGGATGATATGTGAATTTTTTAAAAATAAGTTTATCTTTTTTTGCTGAAAGTGTTGTGGTTTCTTTGATATGTTTTTGTCTCTTGAATTTCTGCACCTTTTTATGTACTAGTTCTTTTTTAAAACCATTTTTAACTGCTGTTTCTTCTATTTGTTTGTATTCTTTAAAATATTCTTCTTTGCTAATTTGTAGGTTAACTAGCCGGTGTGTTAAACTGTTAATTACTGCATGTTTGTGTGCTGTAGGGTTTAAACTGTCAGCTTTGATGTGATTATCTGCATGTGTATTCTTTCTGTATATTCCAAATTTAAGTTTTTCTTGGCATTTCATTATTTTAATATCCAGGAATGGCAGCATGTTATCTGTTTCTATTTCGTATGTAAATGAAATGTTTTTATCTTGAATATTTAGAAGTTTTAAGGCATCGTCAATGAGTTTTGCCATAGTTGACAGAAAACTCATTGACGATGCCTTAAAACTTCTAAATATTCAAGATAAAAACATTTCATTTACATACGAAATAGAAACAGATAACATGCTGCCATTCCTGGATATTAAAATAATGAAATGCCAAGAAAAACTTAAATTTGGAATATACAGAAAGAATACACATGCAGATAATCACATCAAAGCTGACAGTTTAAACCCTACAGCACACAAACATGCAGTAATTAACAGTTTAACACACCGGCTAGTTAACCTACAAATTAGCAAAGAAGAATATTTTAAAGAATACAAACAAATAGAAGAAACAGCAGTTAAAAATGGTTTTAAAAAAGAACTAGTACATAAAAAGGTGCAGAAATTCAAGAGACAAAAACATATCAAAGAAACCACAACACTTTCAGCAAAAAAAGATAAACTTATTTTTAAAAAATTCACATATCATCCATGGGCCACAAAAAAATTTCAGAATATTCTTAAAGATTTTAATATCAGGTTGGCACCGATTAATAGATTTAATGTTCAAAATTTGCTGATAGATAATGTTAATGACAGTATTCCACAAGAAGAAAAATCAGGTATTTACAAAATAAACTGTGCAGAATGTGAAAAAAATCTACATAGGGAAAACAAAGAGAAACATTGGCACACGGTTAAAGGAACATTTCAGGAACATAAAGTACAAGCAAATAGAGAAATCAGCAGTAGCATATCATTTTTGGACACAAAATCACGACATAATAAATAAAACAAAATTATTAAAATCAGTACAAGGACCTACGGAATTAGCAACCTGGGAGAAAATCTACATCTACAAATACAAAAACAGCATAATGAACTTCGACATTGTCGGGGATGAAAACATAAACTACAAGTTTATCACACCGCCACCAGAGCAGAATTTACATTCCCACAGCTCAACGAATGATCCGACAGTTGAACCTTAGCATGGCTGAAGATGGGAACAAATGTTCTCGAAACCGGTTCCATACTTTTATAAAAAGTAAGTGAAGCTTTAAGAGTGTGTAGTTCAACTAATCATACAATGATATCCATTAATATGATTGGCTTCACTGTGTTTAAGTTCCAATTTTACATTTAAGTAACAATTAACACTGTTATTGCATTAGAAGGCTTACTTGCTAACTGATTTTGTAATTTCACATTTCTTTATGTTCATTAGATTGTTTTTACAGCTTTCAGCCTCATTCAGTGATTCAATATCTGAAATATCACTTGGAGCACCATTATCCACAGATTCCATGCTTAGAACACAGATAATTCATTCAGCATTGTCTGATTTCAAAAATTTACACAAAGACAATACATTTTTCTTTTTTTTTTAGTAGGATTTATTCCTGGTTTTGATACATCACTGAAATTAAGATCTCTGTATCCCTGAAAAGGTTCAGAAAATTAAAGGGCTGATACACTGCAGTGTATGTATTTGAATCTGACACCACTCCCAAGGAATGTGGTGACCCTGAAGGTCTAGTGAAAGGTATATTTGCCTTGTAGACCCAAAATCATGGGTTTGGGTTGATGGATTTTATTGGGCATAATAATCCTAATAAGTATGGCTTCCTTCAGAAGAAGTAAAACTGTGAGTCCCATGCCATACATTTACAACACATAAAAGAAGCTCAAGCCTGAAAGAAGAGACTCCTGTGCAAAAAGTATTGGCCATTTCATGCCCTAAATTGAATGGTGCACTGATGTTAGAGAGCATCTGTAAATAAACCAAATCAACCCATGGGGTGTAGTGTACACAGCAGTATTTCTGAATGCAAAATTTATAATGTTTAGTATAACATTGGAGCAAGAGCCTGTGACCATCTTTTATAAGGGAAGCAGCATAAATGACTTGGAATAGTTTGGGTGATATTCTGCAATCTTCCATCATTTTCATTTATTCAGTTAGAACTTCAGTAGCACAACATATTTTTCAAAATTTATATCATACTGGTTATGCAAATGCTCTCTAACAGGTTTTTTTTTTTTTTTTGATTGATTTTATTTATGGACGCTCTTTAACATCTCAGGTCATCAGCGTCCCATTCAAATCAGGGCGTGAAATAGCCGACAAATTTTGCTCAGAGGCCTCTTCTTTCAGGCTTGAGGTTCTTTTTCGTGCCGTAAATGTACGACATGGGACCCACGGCTTTACTTCCCTTCCGAAGGAAGCCATACTTAGGATTTTTACGCCCGAAAAAAATCCATCGGTCCTGGCCGGGTTCGAACCCATGATCTTGGGTATAGGAGGCAAGTATGGTAATCACTACACCACCAGGACCGACTCTCTCTAACAGGAAAAACATATTCCACTTCAATAATAAGATGTGCTGAAAACATTGCAACAGTAGTATTTTTGTTCTGTCCAGCACATTAGTCAGAAAAAAACAGTTTTCCTCACATTTGTGTATGATGGTAACATTTTCTGAATGAAATTACATAAGAACAAACATACTGAATTTGAATTTTTTTCTTGCCTCTGTTTCTTAAAAAGGTGGAAAGAAACTAGTGCCATCAATATGGCAATGGATGTTGACAAAGAAGTCTTGTAATATTGTGATGTTACATTTAACTTGGGTATAGTCAAATTGTAAAGATTTGTATGCTTCTATTTTGCTTATTGTAGCTTATAGTTGTCTTGTATTGGTCTTCAGGATTTATTGCCAGAACATCACACTGTGCACAAAAATTACATTTATGTGATATTGACTATGTTCTCTCCAATATCATGGTAAGTGTTGTACTTCATTTGTAGTATTTTATTCGTTTTTTCAAAAAAGTGCTGCTTAAAGAGGGTACAGTTTCATCGCTACCAATTCTGATTTATCAGAGTATTTCCTTTTAGTTCTGGCATTGCTATAGCGGACCTCCTTGCTTGGGAATTGCGACTAATATTCTTTAACAAGATTCTAAATATTTTCTTCTTTCTTGTTGAAACAACTGTTATGCTTCCCCTTTTATCTTCAGAAATAGCATCTGGAGCACAAGTAAAAACCACCCTGAATTTCATATTACATATTTAAAATTCTTATGATATGAATGTACTATACTAAAATTTCATTGCTTATTGATCTTTGTACAATTCTCAGCCTCATTTCAGAAAACTCAGCATGAATTAATAAGAATATATGGCAGACACTTTTTGTATTCCATTATGTTTTATAGTGTATTTACAGAAATTGTTTCTCTTCAGGAATGACATATTCAGTTTTCTTTTCTTTTTTGGATATATATCCTAACAAGATAATGACCTGAAGTACTTTATCTGTAGTATCCTAGAATGGAATAAACAGTTGTTTCTGTTCATCAATAATTATCACATTTTGATAACACCTAATATAAATATGCAGAAATACATTAAGAAAATCAGTAAAATTATTGCATGTGTTCATTTTACAATATGGTACAGTGAAATACAAGGAATGCAGTAGACTATATCCTCTTACCTCCTTTTGCAATATGATTGAACTGGCTTGAATTACTTGGCAGATATTTTGTTTCCTGTATGTAGAAATATATATATATATAATTGATCAGAATTTCAACATTTCTTTTCCAAAATTCAGAGTTTTAAGTTCTTTTCTTGCCTTTAAGTTTATTTTCATTGATATCCACCATTTCTTCTTTCAAAGAAGTAACGTGTTCAACACTTAACACCATCTTGCTGACATAATGTAGCCTCATACTCACACCGTAAAACATGGATGCAAGAACAGTGTACATGGAACCTTCATTTTGAGATTTCCTGCCGGCTAGAGGTGACATAGCAAACTAATTTTTAAGGTTCGATAGGCAAAAGCGCAGAGAATATGATGCATGCATTTATACAATAACAGCTTTATGTCTAATGCTCTTGTTGTCCCAGGTATTCAATTATTATAATGTTAGTGCAAGTCACATGGTAAGGGAGCTTGCATTGGAGATGTGGTTGGAATATTCACCACAAATGGCAGTATGCAGCTATAGTCTATTGAACTGATAACCATATTGAAATACTCTTCTACATGCTATTATATTAAGTTTTCTGACTGTTTTTTACAATATAAAAGAAATTGCTTTTGCTTGTAAAATTATATTATAATAAAACAGGTTTGTTTAGTTTAAACTTTAAAATGCAAATTGGAACTTGCACAGTGAAGTTAATCATATTAATTGATATCATTGTATGATTCAGTTGAACTACACACTCTTAAAGCTTCACTTACTTTGCATAAATGTATGGAACCAGTTTCAAGAACATTTATGAAAAGTAAGTGAAGCTTTAAGAGTGTGTAGTTCAACTGAATCATACAATGATATCAATTAATAGGTTTGTTTAGTTTTAAATTATTTTTCTATTGTGCTTTTTATACAGGAGTGGCATGTCTTGACTTCTTCCCCATTGGAAGATATTGACATTATGACCTGAATACACAGACTTTTTTGTGTGTCTGTGTGTATGCATTCAGGAAGAGAATGGCATTGTACTTGGATACTAAGGTGCAAAATCCAGAAGCAGGATGTATCAATATAAATTTGGAATGGCATCAGCAATATTGTCTCTTGGCTGTGGCATCTTATAGTCAAGAAAAAGGAGGTTTTGTCACAATTTATGATGATCTGGTAATTACAAATGTTGTAGTATTCTTTCAATTAGTCATACTGGAATATTATTTAAAAAATTCAAATCTTGAAACCAGTACCAGTAATGTGCATTTATCACATATTATCATGGTACTAGAAATCAGGATTTATACTGTAAAATATACTATATTAATAGATTCCTTAAATTCAAATGCACTTACGTTTTAGTTGTGTATTATTCTGATTGGAATGCTAAAGCAGTCCATAAATTCCAACTAAGTTTCAGAAATATATTTACTTCTTTATTCATAATTTAATATCATATTGCAATAGACTTAGTCATAAAGTACACACCATTCTATAGGATAAAAGTTATATAGTATATATTTTACTGTGACTCATTTGAATGAATGGTTTAATTGCTACTATGCTTTAAAGGGGGGGGGGGTGAAAGGGCACTGGCATCAGAAAACCCTGAAACCTACTGAGGGTTAAAGAACTAACATGACCACATTTTGTAAATAAACTGACTTATTACATGTTCATTTTACATTTGCCAATGGTCAAGAAGGAATTATTGTTGTTTATAACCAAGTGCTGCTGGCGCCAAGAGTGTGGGGCATTACTGATCTGTTAACCTGAGCCATAACTGTTTATGCAGCCTGTCTTAGTTATTTGTGCCTTCAGTTAGCATTTGTACATGGTTGCACTAGTGCCATATCAGGATAATGAGGAAGGCACTAATAGGCGCTAAAGTAAACAATTTGCAGCACTCCTGCCAAAATTGGCAAATGTAAAATAAATGGGTAATAAGTGAAACTTCATACCACATAAGGAGCATTCATCCTCCATAGTAAATTCTCAGAACTAGATCTACTGGTGGCTGATATAATGATAGAAGATTTATATATATATATATATATATATATATATATATATATATATATATGAAAAATAAAAATAAAATAACATTATTAACAATGTAACAAATTAACAGTAATAATAAAAGTAGATATGGATAAAACACTGAGAAAAAGTCACACTTGAAATTGCTATATTACGAAGAACTCGCAGTAGTTTGAAATTCAATTAAGGATAAAACACTGAGAAAAAGTCACACTTGAAATTGCTATATTTCAAAGAACTCGCAGTAGTTTGAAATATAGCAATTTCAAGTGTGACTTTTTCTCAGTGTTTTATCCTTATCTACTTTTATTATTACTGTTAATTTGTTACATTATATATATAAGAAAGTCAATCAAATAAGACAGATAAATTAAATTAAAATAGCAAATATAGTAACATTCTAGACATAATAGGTTTAAATTTAAAAGTTAATTCAATTGATGATGAACAAATGCATTTTAAGATAAAATAATTTATAGACTGTTTAAATTTTATCAATGCTGTACTACCACTACATTTTGTTCACTTTTGAAAAATTTTGAGCTTATATTTCTAATTGTGATACAAGTTTATAGTACAGCCTTTTACCTTTATGCTTGCAAATATAATAGGGAGAAACTATATGATAAAAAAATAAAAATTACAATTTTTTTTTTTTTTTTTTTTTTTTTTTTTTGGCCACTGAATCGTAAACAGAGAAAAAGTCACTCCTTAGATTTATTCAGCATATTCTCAAGTCTAACTATAGACAAATGTGGTACTTTTAGCTCAATTTTTGTGTTTTTTTAAGTATATAGTAATTGAAGTTGTGAAAATTTGATTACATTCAAAAGTTGAGAAAAAGAGATCTAAAGATTTGGTTGTTTAGCATTAGGTTTCTTTTCAACTTACAAAATTAATGTTGTATTGAACAATTCTGGCTAGTAAGATGGTTCTTCTCACCTTTTCTATACTTCCTTAAACCACATTTTTAACAGCTTGATTTTTTCTCCATCCTAATGTATGTAGCTACAGCTTGTGGTGTGCTGATTCTCTTCCTGCCCTGGCACTCAGCAAATTCCATGAGAAGTTAAGCTGATTGTTGGGTTTCTATTATAGTTCTGGTGCAACCTAGGCTATATTCTGATGCAGCCAGAGCCACTGCTGTGAAAAGGTGAAAACTTCTTTTGGACACAGCAAATGCAGCTGTTATTAGCATTTTGCATCCTACCAATTTTACATGTAGCCTTTTAAACATGACCTTCAAAACAGCATATTGAAGGGTCATAGGCACACGTAAATCAGACTTAATAAATTTTATTTCTGCCAAAAACAAAAAAAATCCAAAATGACTATTTTTTTCAGTGTAGCCTTCCCATAAGTAGACAGTTTTATTTATGGAACCCCTAGATCATTTATATGCCTCATATTATGGGAGCTAAACTGTTTTCAATTATACTTTAATAAAGTAGAGAGTGATAAGCTTATATAGAAAGAAGTGTTATAATTTTTACAATTACATTTTCAAGAAACTTATCTACATGTTTGAACAGATGACAATCCTGCAATATATCTAGTGGCCTTCTTTTGCCATATAAGTATCCCATAGCCTCAGAAGAAATATCTCATGTTTAGAATACCTTATTGCAAATGTATGTGTAAAAAAGGTAGGCAGACAGAATATGTTTTTCACTAACCCAAGATTTTAACTTACAAAGAAGATAAATAATTCTGGATATGTTTATTGCATAGATGATCAGAATGTGCACTATAGAGAAGTTTCTCATTCAAATAAATATATAGTAGCTTCACAGATTTGAGTGTGTTAATTCAATCAGATACTAAGGTAGGTCTATAAATTTCTGTCCTAGCCAATAAGGATTATCGCCTTCACAAAACCCTTATCTGGCATCATATCTTATCTGTTAAGTAAATAATTGCAGCTGTAACTTCTGCTCCAATGTGTTCAGTTGTTCAGATATAGTTGCATAAAGAAGGCTATATACGGAAATGGTGACATATTGAAAATGGAGTATCAAGCTGTTATTAAGTTCTTTACAAAAGAAGGGCTTACTCCAAATGAAATTAAACAGCGATTGGACGGTGTATATGGGGAAGTATCCCTCTCATATTCTAGGTAAAAGAATGAGCCAAACGTTTTCAAATGGATCGAAAAAGTATTGAAGACGAAGAGCGTGCAGGTTGGCCCTTGGAAGTGCTCACATCTGAAAACATTGCTTTTGTGGAGGGAGAAATTATGGAAGACCGGCAGCTCATAGTTACAGAAATAGCAGCAAGATTGGACCTTTCTAAAACAACGGTCCATCAAATTATTCGTGAGCATTTAAACATGAATAAGGTAAGTGCAAGATGGGTGTCTAGACTTCTTTCCTTAGTCCAAAAGCAGCAATGAGTCATCTGATGTCAGGCATTTTTGAAGCTCTGCCATGGTAATGAGAGAGCTCTGGAAACTGCTGTTACAAGAGATGAAATTATGATCCTCTGCTATGATCCCTTGTCCAAAAGAGAATCAATGGTGTAAATCTGGTGAAGCATCGCCTCTAAAGGTCAAGATCATCAGTCAACTGAGAAGATCATGGACAAATCTTTTGGGACCGTGAAGGAATATTCTTCATTGACTTCAAGGAGAGCAACACCACAGTAAATGGGGAGTACTATGCTAACCTACCGCACAGATTATGTGCTTCCATCAAAGAAAAAAGGCAAGTAAAGCTGAGTGGTGGTATGCACCTTCTTCATGACAACACGCCTGTGCATACAGCTCTTGTTGCAAAGAATGCTGTGAAGAAATGTGTCTTCAAGGAGATCGACCATCCACTCTACAATCTAGACTATTTTGGGGGTGGGGATTGAAATGTTAATTCAAAAATGTGAGAAGTGTCTTTCAATAAAGGGCAACTATGTTGAAAAGTGAAATATAGTTTTTGTTTTTATCATACCTAGAAAGTGGTTAGGCTGGAAACTTATGTACATACTCTTGTAACACTAATGACTTGAGATGTTAAAGAGCATCATAAATAAATAAAATGCTCTCATAAGTAGCTTCTCTAAATACATAATCATTTTTATTTTTAGGACATAATGCCCTTATCAATACAATATCATCAACATATAATACTATTTTCAAGTTGTGTTACAAGGCAAGTCATTAATGTGTATATATAAAAAGATAGGGCTAGCAGAACAAAAATTTAGATACAATAAAGGTAGCTTTTAATATATTAGATTTGTAGTTACCTACAAACACTGTTTGTCATTTGTTATCAATATAGTTCAATTATGTTAAAGTTAAATATTGAATTATAATGAAGATAATGATAATTAAGATTATTGTATGACTGAGTGGAACCATACAATCTTATTGGTTCCATTTACTTTTTTATATTTATTACATGTTTTGCAGACCATTGTCTGCATCTTCAGCTAACTGTCAACTGCTGGATAATTCACAGTACTCCTTAGGGGATGCGTATTTTGCTTTGGTTCAGTTCAAGGAGAAAACATTCACCATTTCTCCATTCTGACCTTTCTTCTCAAATAAATTCCGCTTCATGCTACCAAACAATCCAATTCTTCTGTAGATCTCAATGCTTGTTCCCTCATTACTTATACCCTTCTTCTGCTTATTACTGGAACATTAAAAAAACATAACCTCTCTTCTCCACTGCTAACTTAGCACCCCCTCCCAAATAATGATGTTGGAGTGTCCCATCATTGCAGTTGTACAAAGTGTGGGTGATTAGTGAGACTAGCTCAACCTTCTGCCGATAATGACAGCCTTTTCATCCAATAATTGACATTGCTTTTATGCATCACGATCTCATATCTTTGGCATAACTGTATGTTGCTGATGATGTAATTTTTCTCCAAAAGAAATTGAAATATTCTCATTATTTAAAATGCACATTTCTTTGAAACTCCATTTGGAAAACAAACTGCATTACTGCCATCTAGCAGAAGAAGAAATAACTACATTAGATAGTATGCAAAGTTTCAAATTTACTATTCATAATGTGTAGTCTTTTTATAAATTGACCAAGTAAAAATATATATTGTATTACCTGTTGAACTTCTTTCATATAACATGAATTCAAAGAGCTAAAATAAATAAAATATTTTGCTGTGCAAAACTAATGACATTTGCTGTATTTTAGGGTGAAGTGATACCAGGAGTGTCCTGGCCACAGCACAGTGTGGCACAAGTGACTGCTTTGGCATGGCACCCAGCTAAGAAACTACTGGTGATTGGCTGGGAGAATGGTGAACTGCAGTCCTGGGCTGGTGATTCAGAGTTTGTATCATTGCAATCATTGCATCAAACTCCCATCACCATCTTGCAATGGAGCTTTCTAGGTGGTCGTCTTGTATCTGGCGATACAGTATGTAATATTTCACATAATTGAATGAAACATACTTTTTATGCTGTTAGATTATTTCTGCCTCAAGAGTCATATGAGAAATGAAATACTGAGGTAAAAGACTATATATGAAGGCATGGCAAAGTAGTTAAAATGGGTATCAAACACTAAAAAAAAAACAGCATATATGCAAAATTTAATATATACTCTCATAATTATAGGCTGGATCACTGGTAGGCAGCAAGGTGGATGCAAGAGGGCAAATTCTGGCAGTGTTTCACCATGAATTGAAAAGAGCATTAACACATATTGTATTCCGGCACAGTTCAAAATATGCCTCTCAGGGGCTGGATATCAGGTAAAAGTCGTTGGCCTACTGTGTTTTCAAAATAATCTAGGAAAATACAATTGTTTGTTCATTTTACTACAAAAGTTTACATACTGAATTTTAACCTGGAACCATTTTCATTATGTAACAAAAAATTATATAAATGAATATTCTAGATCAGGCTAGTTAATTGATTTTGTACTCTTATGCTCCACCGACAATAATGATATATAAGTACAAAAATTGGTTTGCTTGTCTAATCTAGAATACATAAGCTTCATTGTAGTAGTTCCAACATGAAGTTGGATTTTAAATTTAGATAAATCAGTATTAAAAATGAATGTTTTGCTTGAAAACATTAATTCACCACAGCTAGAGCAATTGTTCATAATGATATGTTGGACAGTGGAAAGCTGTGTCAGTGAAGGTAGCCAAATAAATATTTTTCTCATAACCACATTTTTCCAAACAAACATCATTAAAACTGTTAGAAAGTTATAAGAGACAGGGTCTCTCAATGACAAGAAACTGTTCTGATCCTCCGTGTTCTTACATAAGAAAAGTTAGATGAAATACAGGAATTTCCTATACAGAAGCTGAAGGCACCATTTTCAACATCTTTTATAACATAGATTGTTATTATCTGCTTTAAATACGTACATTTTATGCTTTCAGTAAAAAATATACATACTAAAATAAGAGTACTGATGTAGATTTAAATAGTGAGAATTTTTACAGTGAAATATAGTATATTATATCAAATTATTTATGAGGAAATCACTCAAATTTTACTAATTTTGTTCCACTTACTTGGACATTTTTTGAAGGCTGATGATGAAGGCAATAGCCTTCGAAACATGTCCAAGTTAGTGGAACAAAATTAATGAAATTTGAGTAATTTCCATATAAATAATATGTTATATTAAGAGTACTAACCTAACTCATGATGACTGCATCTCCCTTTTTCCAATTGTAGGGGCTGCAGTTCCCCAGTAAGCAGCATGTTCAGGAGGCCTGTAACTCAAATTACCTCACTGTATTAGCAATAATACTATGTCAAATTTTGTAAATATTTAATAAATATTGTTATTTGCTTCACTGTGACTGTTCAAATTGTGTTTTATTTTAAGAAACAATGTTTGTTTGTATGGCAATATAAATATATTGCACTATGATGATGTAAACATCCTTAGGATGAATTTCATTTTATCCACTCAATAATTGATATTAACTATTAAAAACTCATAGTGAGAATTTCCAAAAATCAAACTTTAAGTTCTATAGCAGTGACAAGCCAGCTGTGAGAGAATTCTTATATATAGCTTGCTTGCAACATCACTATGCTTTTGCTTAACTAAAATTGTTAATTGGAACATTGCACAGTGAAGCTAATCATGTATTAAGATTATTGTGTGATTGAGTCTAACTACACTCTTCTGCTCCACTTACTTGTTTAAATATGTAGGACTGGTTTCACGAATCTTTTGTTTGAATTGTCAGCCCATTGTTGCCTGGAGGATAAACCGTTATGGTGTTATACATATATAACATTAATATTTTACATATTTAAAATGTGGTACAGTTATGTCAATGATATATTTGCCATAGTTAACAAAAAACTCATTAATGATGCCATAAAACTTCTGAATTTACAAGATGAAAACATTTCATTCTCATACAAAACTAAAAAAGATAACATGTTACCTTTCTTGGACATAAAAATAATGAAACGTCAAGAAAACCTGGAATTTGGAATTTATGGAAAGAATACACATGCAGACAATCACATCAAAGCTGATGGTTTTAAACCCACAACGCACAAACATGCAGTTATTAACAACTTAACACATCAGCTAGTTAACCTTAAAATTAGCAAAGAGGAATACCTAAAAGAATACAAACAAATAGAAAGAACCGCAATTAAAATTGGTTATAACTAACAACTAGTACACAAAAAAGTACAGAAATTCAAGAGGCAAAAACTTATTAAAGAAACCATAATACTTTCAGCAGGATAAGATAAGCTCATTTTTAAAAAATTCACATATCATCCATGAACTACAAAAAATTTCAGAATATTCTTGAAGATTTTAATATCAGGTTGCTCCTGTAAACAGATTTAATGTTAAAAATCCCCTGATTGATATGTTAATGACAGTATTCCACAAGAGAAAAAAAGCAGGTATTTATAAAATAAATTATGCAGAGTGTGGAAAAAGGAAAAACAAATGGAAACACAGGCACACAGTCAAAAGAGCATTGCAGAAACATAAAATACAAGCATTAGGAGAAATCAGCAGTAGCATCACATTTCTGACAGAAACCACGACATATTGAAAAAAAAAAAATTATTAAAATTAGTTCAAGGATCTACAGAATTAGCAACATGGGAGAAAATCTACATTTAGAAATACAAAGACAGTTTAATGAACTTCGACACTTCCAGTGATGAAAACATAAACTTCAAGTTCATCATACCTTCACCAGAGCAGATGACACATCCCCACAGCATAACGGTTTATTCTCCAGTTGACAATGGGCTGATGATGTGATCGAATGGTTGGTGAAACCAGTCCTACATATTTAAACAAGTAAGTGGAGCAAAACAAAAGAGTGTAAGTTCGATTCAATCACACAATAAATTCTTTTGCTTATTTATTGCTTCATAAGAGCAGATGAGATGTTTGCCAATGGCTTATAATGTATCATGCTGGCTAAGAATATAAAATGATACTGAGGGACTTAAAACTTCTATATATATAATGGAACCCAGAAATATTTTAGCTAACAGATTATCCAAAATGTTCATGGCAGATAATAGGAGGTCTGTTTCAACTGAATGAAATTAACAGTGACAGATGTTTGAAGATGTCTACATCAAACAGTTACCACTGTTGAAAGAATTAAAAAAAAAAAATCATTGAGCTCAAAGCCATCCTTAGAGAAGATAAATTTTGGAAACCATGATTATTGATAACACTTCATTTCATACCTTTACTGGCATAAATGTTCAGGAATGAATGAATTTCCATAGTGAATTTAGCAGTGCTGTCTAGGTTGAGTAGTTTTATTGCATCCTCTTTCCATTTTTCATTTACTATGCAAAGATATCATCAACATAATGCTACCAACATTTGTATATATGTGAAAATGCCTCAACTAATTTTATTTTCCAAGAAACTCATGTACATATCTGCCAAGAATGGTGAGAGTGGATTTTCCATTGCTAGACCCTTCTTTTGTATATAACTATTGCCTCTGAATGTGAAATAGGTTGATTGATCAAATTTTGGTGAGGTTTCGTTATTGTTCTATTACTTCTCCAGGTAGGTTTATTGAGGTTAGCCATTTCTTAATGATATTTATTAGATTTTCTTTGGGGATGCTAGGAAACAGAGACCACATCATAAGAAGCTAGCAAATCCCTGTTTGCCAGTTTTATATGTCTGATTCTATCTATTAATTCTGATGAGTTCTTTATGCTTTGACTTTTGTATTTCGGTAAAGTATTAAATTTTTTTAAAAGGCAATTGGCTAAATTGTATGTGGGTGAAAACCAACATACAATATATATCAATATCAATAACTGAAAAAGCAGAAAAGGATAAAACACTAAGAAAAAGTCACAGATGTAATAGCTATATTTTGAGCTGCTTGTTCACTTGTCTTTTTGCCATAGAAGAACTCAAGCAGTTCAAAATATAGCTATTACATCTGTGACTTTTTCTTAGTGTTTTATCCTTTTCGGTTTTTGTAGTTATTGTTATTTTAGTTACATTGTTAGTCATTTATATATATATAAAACATCATAAACTTCGAGATATAGCCTTTGGATATTTTCAATAAGTTCCTCTGACACCTATAGAGTGTGCTTCTCCCAGTAACCTACTCTAGATTGATTTAATTTACTACTTCAATATTAATAACTTCAAGAGTATAAGTATATAAGAACCTTTGTACTGGTCAAATAATCACTATTAAAATCTGAATTTTGATCTTATGATCAAAAACTTTTGGTACAATAAATACAACCAATGAAAGAGTTTGACTTAAAAAGAGGCAATATTAATCATGGACCTTAGACTGAGGAGCAGAATCTCAGAAAAGGAACAATCTGAGATATATTTTGGTAGAAACTGATAAACACACAATGGACTGATACTTTCACCCTCTTGAAAAACAGAATAGAAAATCAATATCAGTAATGGAGGAGATTAAAGCACCCAAAGAAGCATTTCATTGATGAACAAGGCCTAAACAGCACAGTATAATAAAAACAAGGCATCTTATAAAGCATTGTTATTGAAAAAGAAAAATGTAAAGTAGAAGAGAAGATGATATATAACTATGTTGATCATGCAAGAGAGTTACCAAAGATCTAAAATATCTACCTGATACTGGAACAAGTTTATGTTCAGCACTCATTCACATAGTCTTTGAGGATAAAACAGATTTCTGTTCCTGTAGAAGTAAAGTGCAGTTTGGTCTGAATATTCTGAGTCATCTGAATGGAACAGCAGGCATAGATTTGAATAATTTTGTTTACCTTCTCTATGGGCATGATTAAAACATGTCATATGTTAAAAGCAGTGTTGGTTTTTGTTTCATTTTTTTGTTACATGAACCATTTGCTTTTTCTGAAACATTTCATATTTTCTTCCCATCCCTTTGTTTATTGTGCTTTGTTTATGATTTATATTTGCGGAAGTATTATTTTTGACAACAGTGAACATGCTGTTTTCTGGTTTTCTTCTAGACACAATACTCCTCTTCCTCATCATTTTCAGTTCTATAGCATATATAAAGAATTATTTTGTATTTCAGTGTGGCAAAAGTCAAAGAGATTACATTGGCCGAGAAAGAAGCCTAGAACAGCATCCAGGTGGTGTGTGCAGTATCAGGAGTGAGAATATATCAATCACAGACATGGTAGTAGAAGACCAAAGGCCAAAGGCTAATACTTCAAGAAGATAAGAGGTTGACAGAGCATTCAAGAACTTTTCATTTTATCTTCCAAAATGCTTTTGGCTGACATGAGATTCCCTATTGCTCTTAGGATAGCTTGTAAAATGCTTGGTAGTTAAATTATCGTATAACTGAGTTGAACTACACACTCTTGTGGCTTCATACTTGTTTTGCAGACTATCATCTGTATCCTCAGCTAATTGTTGACTACTGGATGATCACATATTCTGCTCTGTGGAGGTGTGATGAGTTTAAAGTTGATGATTTTATCTCTGGAAATGTCAAAGTTCATTAATCTATATTTATACATGTACATTTTCTCCCATATTGCTAGCTCAGATCCCTGTGCTGACTAATAATTTTGCTTTTTTCACTATGTCATGGTTCTCTGAGCAGAAAGGAAATGCCACTGCTGTTTTCTCCATTTGTTTGTATTTAATGTTCCTGAAATGTTCTTTTTTAACTGTGTGTATATATATATTTCTCTTTGTTTTTCTTTATAGATTTTATTGCATTCTGCACAGCTTGTTTTTTTTCTTTGGTGGAATGCTTTTACTAACTTTGTCATTAAATGTTTTTGACACTAATCTGATATTAAAATATTTTAGAATATATCCTAAACCTCGGTATTCATTTTTTACACTAAACTCCACTTACATAAAAATTAGATGCGTTTAGGGAGAATCTCTCCCATCTTCAGTTGCTCACTGAACTGCAATTACTCGAAACAATGACTAGACACCCGGGTGTTCCTGTGGTGGCCTATGTTGGTTGAAGTAGGAAATTGTTGAGTTCATCCATAGGAGGAAACTCAAGTTCATTAGGTTTTCTCTATTTTTTAATATGAAAATTTTTTCCCAAATGGATAGTTCTACTGGGTTGTGGATTTGTTTTAGCAGTTTAATTCCTGGTTTTATTTCATGATTTTTGGTCCAAAAGTGAGCTGCTACTGCTGATTTATCCACCTGCTTAAACCGAATATTCCTGGACCAGAAATCATGAAATAAAACCAGAAATTAAACTGAAACATCTTCACAATCCATTGGAGTTATCCACTTGCAATAAAATATTCATATTAAAAAATCCAATGGGTGAACTCAGCAATTACTTCAACCAACATAGGCCACCACAGGAACATTCAGGTGTCTAGCCATCATTTCAAGTAATAGCAATTCAGTGAGCAACTGAAGATGAGAGAGATTCTCCCAAAACGCGTCTTATTTTTATGTAAGTAAGTGGAGTTTAGTGTAAAAAATGAATACCTAAGTTTAGGATGTATAACCACTCCATTGTCAGCAGCTTCGTAAGTACAATATTTATTTTCTTTTAGAATATTTTGAAATTTGTGCAAAGCCAATGGGTGATATGTGAGGTTTTTTTAAAAATTATCTTTACTTTTTCTGCTGAAAGTGTTGTGGTTTCTTTAAGTTTTTACTTCTTAAATTTCTGTACATTTTTGTGAACCAATTTTTGCAAAATCCATTTTTAATTGCTGTTTCTTTCTATTTGCTTGTATTCTTCCAAGTGTTCTTTCTTGTAAATGAATAGGTTGAGTCTGTGTGTTAAGCTGTCGATTACTGCATGTTATGTGCTCTTAGGTGAAATCCACAACTTTAATGTGATTATCTGTGTGTGTGTTTTTTCTGTGGATTCCAAAATCCATTTGCCTTGTATTATTATTTTATTGTTTAAAAATGGTAGCACATCTACTTCTGTTTTATTTGCAAATGATATATTTTTATCTTGTATATGCAGAAGTTTTATGGTATCATTAATGTGTATTTTGTTAATTATGGCAATTATATCAATATATCTATCAGATTAATATGTGTGGGAATGCTGTGTTAATATATTTCAAATCTGATCATGAATAGGTTAGCTAGAAATACAGATAAGGGGCTAATAACTCATGATTCATGACTCTTGTTAATAGAATTTGCCATTTAATGAAAAATATGATTGATTTATGCAAATTTCAGTGATTTTTATGTATTTTTTTATGTGTGCTTCATCAATTTCAGCTGTCCTTAGCCATTTAAGATTTTGGCAGTGTTAATATTACATTAAGAAGGACTGCTGTAAAGGAAGCCCTTAAGCGTAGAGCACTAGTTTATCATATCATGTTTTGCCAAATGCTTCACAGTTATCCATGGCAGGAGACAATCTTCTCATAAGAAAAATGGTTCATAAATCGCAGTACAGGACCACCTATGTATATTGAATGAAACAGTTTTAACAGTTATGACACAGAGGCAATGCAGTGATTATATGTTGGTTCTTGTATGGGGGTTGGATTTCAGATTTTGATGGCTGTGATTTTTGTTGAAAATCTGGTTGGCTGTCTTTACCTAAATATCAGAAAATGTGATACTGTACAATGTTTGCATATTGCACCTCAGAACATCCCAACATGATCTCTCTTAAATGCACACATGTTCAGCTGTACAGTGATGGTTTCATAATCCCAGAAGACAATGAGTGTCAATAATTTCCAAAAGTGACTTAAATCCCATGGAACACATATAAACAGAAATGCTATAAATATTAACAAGGAACTACAGCATGGGCAATGTAAAAATTCTGACAAATTGTGGAAACTTGTTGTAGATACTTGGAACCATGTAATATCCTTATTATATTTATAAAAGACAAATGGATGCCACTGGTTTTTGGGCAGGCTATTAAATCCCAAGAAGATACTCTTATGTTCACTTGAGAAGTATACTTTTAACCATGTTTGTTGTGTTTTATTTAATAGTTATTTGTAAATCAAAGTAGTGCATTTCGGTTTATGAAAAAAATAACATTAAAAAGGCATTCCATAATATTTTATTTCACCAAAATGAATTTTATATTTTCTAAAAAAAATCGTAAAGCTATTAAAAGAACAAATAAACAATAAAGCAAATTCATTTAAGATCTTTCAAAAAATAAGACATTTTTAAAAAATTCTGTTGGAACTTACACAATGAAGCTTGTTAAATGTAAATACGACTGAATGCCTTTTGTTTCATGTAGATCTTTATGTGTAGGATAACAGTAAAGTAGGAATTTATGATTTAATGTGTTATTAAAATTCAATAAAAATTTATTTGCATTATATATTTGCAGTAAAGCCGTACAAAGAAACGTTAATGAAAAATAAATGTTATAAATCTTCAATTAATAATTCTTTTACTTTACTTGGTAGCATAAATACATAGAGACTTTCTATTTTTGTTGCTTTTGGCCTTGCATTTATAAGACAATTCAGTTCATTTTATTTTTTCATCCTTTTGAGTGACATTTAAAGGACATGTCTTATAACCTATTTACATATTTACATTATATACAAAGTTTTACTAGTTTTACCATATTTAAATTCTTCTGTACTATAAAATGCATTTTAATTTAGTATTTTTTATGGTTTTCATCCTTTCCGTTGATTTTCTTTGTTTCACTTCATAGTTTATTGAATAATTCCCTTCCTACATTTGCTCTTGAACAATTTATTCAATGTTCCCCTTAGTGTTGTTCTGAAGTAGTTGTCATTATTTGTCAAACCATAAGAATATATATTACAATTCTTTTGACCTCAGTTATGTACAATAGTTTTTATTGCTTTTGTGTGTGTGTGTGTATATATATATAAAAGAAAAATAAAAATAAAGTAATACTATTAGCAATGTAACAAATTAACGGTAATAATAAAAGCTTTTAAAAGGATAAAACACTAAGATAAAGTCACACTTGAAATCGCTATATTTCGAACTTGTTGAGTTCTTCTTCTTTTTCTTCTTCTTCTTCTGCTCCTCCTCCTCCTCCTCCTCCTTTCCCTTCTTCTTCTACCATAGAAGAACTCAACGAGTTCGAAATATAGCGATTTCAGGTATGGCTTATCTTAGTGTTTTATCCTTTTAAAAGCTTTTATTATTATATATATGCATGGAGCAGTTAAAATTTTTAAGTTCTTAAACAAGCTTCTACACTTTTGTTTATTATTTATCTAACCTATTTTTCTGATGGCTTTTTCTGCAATTTTAAAACTTTTCCCATTTCTCTTTGTGTAGTATTCCCCCCATAATGTAATGCCATAGCTGATGTGTGAGTGTGTATAAGTGCATAATAAACTTGTGTTTTGGTTTTGCTATTCATGTCTTACTGATTTACTTTTATTATATGTATGCCATTATTTATTTTTTTTGGTAATGTGTGTGCTAAATGGGATTTCCAGTTTAAATTTTTGTCAGTGATCATTCCGAGATAGTGTGTATTATTTATTTTACCTAAACTTACACTTTGATTGTTAATTTTATGTTATTTGAATTGCAGTTTGTTAATTCAAAATTTAATCATGCTGTCTTTTTTACATTTATTACCATATCTAGGTTGAAGTAGTATTCCTTTATGATTTTTAAGATTGAGTTTGCCCTATTTCTACATCTTTAGTTGTCTGACCCCTAATTATGACTGTTATGTCATCAGCATACACAATTGCTATGCCTCCCTTTGATTGTATTAGTTCAAATATTTCATTTATCTACATTAAGAACAGGAAGGATCCTAATTTTGAGCCTTGCAAAACTGCTTGATGTACAGTTTTGAAATCTGATTTTATTTTTTCTATCACACCATTTGCATTCAGATGATTTATTTGTACACATTAAGTTCTGTGTTCTAAATATGTCGATACCCAATTTTGAGCCAGGCTGCGAATTCCATATTTTCTTACTTGTTAATCAATGTTTTTATATTCATATAGTCAAACACTTTTGATGGATCTACGAAAATAGCAATCATGATTCATGGTCATTTAGAGCTTTTGTTATAATAATATTTGCCTTTTGTTAGACTTTTATTGTAGATTTACACTTTTGAAAACCATATTGCCATTTTGATATAATACTTATTTTTTTTACCTAATTTTGCAGTTGTTTTAAATATATTCCTTTCATTAGTTTTGAGAAGAGGGAATCAGGTTTATAACTTTCTACCTCTTTCTTATTTCCTTTTGGTTTAACTATTGGTCTGAGAACAACTATTTTTTAGTGAATCTAGAAAGATTGCATTAGTGAAGCATTTGTAATATGTATTAGAACTCCAACAGATTTGCATTTAACCTGTTTTAGTAATTCATTTGACAATTCGCCCAGACCACTTAATTTCTTTGATTATAGTTTACTTATTTTACTTATTATACTTTCTTCTGTCACTTCCAAAACTGCCATGCTATTTAATTGACCTATTTGTTTGATTGTTATTTTTGTCTGATGAGCTTTTGTTTAAGTTTAATTGTGCTGGTACATTTACAAAATGTTCATTGAACATTCCGCAGGTTTTTCTTGGGTCTTTTATTTCGTCATCATTGTTTTGTATCACTATATTTTCAGCATTTTTATTTTTCCCTTCCTTATGTTTGTTTTATTATCAGCTTTCTATACAAGTTCTCTATTATATTTCATTTTTATATTTTCTATTTCCTTTCTGAAAATATCATTATAATTTTTTATATACTCTGCAGATTGGTCATTCATGTTAGGATGTTTATTGAGTCAGAAATTTAACTCTCTTCCATAAGATCTTTATCCCTTTTGTCATCCACTGTGTAGTCATGGCACCTTTACTATTTTTTACTTCAAATTTTTTTTACAGGAATATAACTATTCATTCCCTTCTGTAAAATTTTAATAAAGCTATTATGCTTTTTATTTGCAGTTTCTGCTACATAAACCTCTTTCCACCTTTGCTGTTGCAGAAAGCTTCTTAATTTTTTTAAATTTTCATAATTCATTTGCATTTTATATTCAAATATATTTGGAATATAATTTATTTACATTTACTTTTATAATCTATCCAAAATGGTCCCCTATTCCAGCTTTTATCATGGTTGATTTACATTTGGTTTCCTCTAAGTTTATCAAAACATTGTTTTTACAAGTTCTAGATCACTTTGTGACTGTAGTTGGTTCTTCTATACCTATTTTTAAGTTATGCCTATCTAGTATTCCCATTAACATGCATTTTGCTGCATTGTCACTTAATAAGTTGATATGTAAATCTCCAATTATAATTTTTATCTTGTTTTCCTTTACTGAGTTTAACAATTATTCTACATTCTCAAAAAATATTTTTTTTATCCTTCAGATGGAGCTGTGTAGATGATGTGTGAATTTTTAAAAATTTAACTTCTCTTTTCCTGATGAAAGTGTTGTGGTTTCTTTAATAAGTTTTTTTTTCTCTTGAATTTCTGTACTTTTTGTGGACCAGTTATTTTTAAAAACATTTTTATTCGCTGTTCTTTTTATTTGCTTGTATTCTTTAAAGCATTCTTCCTTGCTAATTTGTAGATTAACTATCCTGTGTGTTGAGCTTTTGATCACTGAATGTTTGTGTGTTTTGGGCTTAAAACCCTCAGCTTCGATGTGATTCTGCATGCATGTTCTTTCTGTATATTCCAAATTCCAGGTTTCCTTGATTCTTCATTATTTTAATTTCCAAGAATGGTAAAAGGTTATATGTTTTGAATGTTAATTCAATTCAGAATCAAACACAGTGAAACACCCATTAATAATCTCTTCTGAGTAGAATATTTAGAACACTCTTTTTGTTTCATTTAGATGAGATTTACTCAGAACATATGTTTCATGGAACTTTTGTCCACATCATCAGCTGTTAAACAACTGTTGAATCATTCATAGCAGATGGGTAGTTTGGTATCTGGGTAGACTCTGGTGGTCCAGCTTCTATAAATTATTCAACAGTTGTTAAACAGCTGATGATGTGGACAAAAGTTCCATGAAACACATGTCTTGAGTAAATCTCATCTAAGTGAAACATAAAGAGTGTTCTAAATATCCTACTCAGAAGAGATTATATATGTTATATCTTTCTGTTTCATATGTGAATGATATGCTTTTATCTTGTATATTCAGAAGTTTTATGGCATCATAAATGAGTTTTTTGTTAACTATGGCAAACATATCTGTACCATATTTAAATATGTATGGGAATGCTGAGTTTATACGATTAGCTTCACTGTACAAGTTCCAATTAGCATTTCTAGTTCTAACATATTTATCTTTCATAATACTTACATTATATGTGTATCATTTATAACAAATTATTTTTGAAGAAGTCAACACAAATTTCACTAGTTTTATTCCACTTACTTGGACATGTTTCAAAGGGAAATTTCCTTCATCGTCAGCACAGTTCCACTGTCAGCTTTCCAGCATGGTATTAAAATGTCACTCTTTGGATTTTATAAACTTTTTGATGAGGTTGCTGTTGTTTGGAATATCAAAATTAACTAAATTTTCATTTAATTGAAAACATTTTATGATACAGTTGACTTACACACTCTTATGCTTCACTTACTTGTCATTGTTGTAGACCAGTTTCGAGAACAACCTGTTCTCGAAACCAGTCTACAATAATTGAGATTCAAATCCATATCACTTGTGCGTGTAACTGGTTAAGAATGTTACCTACCACGGTCCAGATGCTAATGTGTCTGTCAACTAATAGGCCTAGGTTTGGTCCTCAGTGAACATATTGCCTGGGTACATTATTTTAAAAAGCTTTCTGTTGTTCTGTAAAGATGAATACCAGTTAATCAATGGTCATTGAACTCTGTGCTCTTTTGTGCCATAATTTTATTTATTCTGTTTATTTAATACAATTGGTATGATTTAATATGTCAGCTAATAGTGACAACTTCTTGAGTTTATCCTGCTCATTTATTTAATAAAGGTATACCTTATAGTTTTTTATATTATATTTTTAATATTCTGTTAAAACATTTTGAGATACGCTGAGATAACAAAATTGCTTGAGGTGCCAAAAATGTTTTAAAGACCTGTGCAAGTAATAGATAACACAAATAAAAGCAAACTTAATTTTAGAACTTGAACTTATATTAGGCAAATTTTCAGTTTAAAATCTTCAGACTTGAGCAATGCAAAATGTTTACACTCTGTTCATTATATGTACATAAGTTATTGAGTTTGACACAAGCAATGGTAGCAAGAGGATTGGTTTGTGTAATGCTCTGTATTCTATAGATATTGGAAAGATGGGTGATCATTGGTTCCAAAATCAGCAGATTTTGCAGAAGAAAGAATAACAAAGGGAAAAATGTGCTAATGAACAATGAGCATTTGTGGTTGTTAGCCATTTTATTGATTATTGGGAACCGCCACTGGTGGCTGAGGTCGTTAAGGTGCAGACTCTTGAGCGGGAGGTCTGGGGTTCCAATCCTGCCAGGACTGTCCTCCCTGACTGAGGTATTTTCCAGGTTTTCTTCACTCATATACCACCACGAGTGGCCGAGGTCGTTAAGATGCAGACTTGTGAGTGGGAGGTCTGAATTCGAATACTGCCTGGACCGTGCTCGCTGACTGAGGTTTTTTTCCAGGTTTTCCTTAGTCCTCATAAATGGCAAATGCCAGGGAGGTACCGTAAACTTAGGCCTGGAATGATTCCTTCCTTAAAAAGAAATCCTTTCCCAATATATCATTTCATCCCATGTATCATGAATGTCCATCACCTGTGGTGCCTCTGTAGCAAAAATGGGCATTAAACACTATTCATTCATTCACTCATATGGCAAATGCTGGGAAGATATCCTAAACTTAGGCCTGGAACGTTTCCTTCCATAAAAATCCTTTCCCAATTTATCATTTCATCTCATGTATCATCAGTGTCCACAGCCTGTAGTGCCTCAGTAGTTAAAACTGGCATTAAAACACCATTAAAAAAATTGGTTATTGGGGAATCCATGCCAGAAGATGTGAGCCAGATAGTGAATATATTGAAAATAATCTCAAGACATAGTTAATCTGAAAAAATAGTAAAGAGAATCTAGATGAAGTTTGATAGTAAGATAGAAGAAGACAAAGGCATGCTACATATTATGGAAAAATAAGTGCATGAAGAGCTTCACATATTTAAAGAAAGAATGGGGAAATTGGAGAGAACTAATTTGATGTTGTTTGAATTGGAGAACAGAGAGAAGTGATTGTTGCATATAGTTAAGATATTTGAGAAAGGTTTGGAGATGAAATTGGCTGAGGGGAAATCATGACTTGCTTTAGAATCAGAAGAACAGGAAATACACTCAGACCACTAGGGTTAGATTACCAACAAATAAATTTAAATGGTCAATTCTGAGCAGTGCAAGGAAATTGAAAGGCACAGAAATTTTCACAGAAGAAGATTATAGAAAAGGAGAGGGGTGTTAGGAATTCATTACTAAAGGAAATGGAATAGGCCAGGGAAGAGGAAAAAAAAGCATATGTAAAATGTATGGAACTATGGATTGATGGAATAAAAAGGATATGCGTCAGCAGCAAAATACAAAAGAGTGAATTTTGGGAAATAGTGATTGAACAAAGTATTTTGAATCATAAGCAGTTGTAGAGTCCGAACGTGAAGAAAGAAGAGAAGATTTGCTGTGGCTGGTTGAGAGAGGAAAGGAAGAAGAGGGAACCTGTGTGATGTCACCAAGGAGGCTGTTGTTGCTCCAAACGATATAGAAAGAGTGGAAGCAAAGGCCTTGCTATTAATTGAGAGGGATGATGATAGGGGCAGTGGGCTTAAAGCAGTGTCTACTTCTGAGGATAGCATACTGGAGATAGCTGATAATGAGAATGAGGTATAGAGCAAAGTTGGAAAAATTCAGAGGATGAAGACATGGTTCAAGAATTGGATTGGAAGGTAGTGTTATGGAATGTTGAGGGCTTAAGGTTGAAAATAATAAGTGATGAAGTGTTTGAAGTGTTAAAGATAGGAGACATAATAGTAATGCCTGATACTTGGTTGGACAAAGATGAAAGTATAGAAGTAGAAGGTTCAGGATAGAATGTTTAGATAAAGAGTTTACTATGAATGAGGTAGCGCATCAGATGAAAATTTAGAAAAGAAAAAAGGCTTCAAATGGATGGAATTCCAGGAGAATTTTGGAAAGAGATATAAGGCTGCTGACAGATATAGGATTAAGGATGGAAAAATGTGCATGATTGTACCACTATATAAAGGGAAAGGTGATATAAATAACCTGGCAACTATAGAGAAATTAGTCTGTTATCAGTTTTAGGTAACATATACATACTGGGTATTAGCCAGAAGGTTCATAAGTGGGTGGAAATGGAAGGTAAATTATCAGAATTTCAAGCAGGTTTCAGAAAAGGAAAAAGAACAATGGATAATATAATGATAATTCACACTATAGTAGATAAATATTTAAGAAATAAAATATATATATATTTTTTTTTTTGCACATTTTGAGAAAGCATTTGATACAATAAACAGGGATGCATTGGCATACAAATTGAGAGAGTCAGTACTGAATTTATACTAGACTTTAAAATTTATATGAAGAAATCAGGTTTTGTGTTGGTAAAGATAATAGAACTACAGATTATATAAGCCAAAATTTGAATTTGAGACAATGATGTAAATGGAGCCCAATATTGTTTAATTTGATATAGATGATATCTTAGATAGGGCCATGAAATACAATCACTGTCCAATTGTTGGAAAGAAGGAAGTGCAGAATTGCTCTTCACTGACAATCTCATAACAGAAGCAGTAACTGTGATAGGATTACAATATGCCATTTATGAAGTGTAAAATGGGTTCTAAGGATAAATAATAAAAAATAAAACAATAATATTTTAAAAAGGATCAAAATTAAGGAAAGATGAGAGATGGTTTATCATAAGAAACCCAATAGAGATAGTGAAAGAATTTAATTATTTTGGGGTCAGATGCAGTCTAAATGAATCACAAACTATAGGTGAATTGCTATGAAAGCTGTCAGAATATGTTTGTATAAAGTTCCCACTCTGTCAATGTAAGTCTAGAAAGACTTTATGAAGCTTTGGTTGAATCAAATATATATAGAGTATTAATTTGCGGAGTGTCAAAGGAGTGGATAAAGATTGATGTGGTACCTAAAATGTTTTGTAGAGAAGTTCTGGGATTACCAAAAAGAGTAGGAAGGAAAGATATAATAGTGGAGAGAATCATGAAATGTTGCTACAGATGTTTAAAATTAGATGATACCCATGTACTAAAAGAATATCTTAAGTACCAAAGAGATGTACAGGGAAGAGAGAGTTGGTTTGGGGAAGTGGGGAAATTTTTGAAAGAAATTGCAATAGGGAGCGTGGCAACTGGGTGAAAGTAACATCAATGGATTTTGGAAAGAAGTGAGGCATATGGTTGAAGATATAGAGAAGTAAGAGATTTTGGTTAGCTTTAAGGATAAATGTTCTTTAGGCTTAACAAAATAGTTAAAAGGTATTGGAGACAGAAGAAATATATAGATCATTTGTGATCAATTCAGAAGAATATGCCTTGCATGGATCCATAAAGGGGTATTATTTCTAAAAGGATAAAGGAAAATTTTTAAAGAAGGATGGATTATGTGTGGGAAAGTAGGTAGTGCTTTCTATTGTCATAACAGAATGTGAAACAGTAAAAATAAGGAGAGATAATATCTGAAATGAAAAATGGGATAAAGTACAGCATGATATAATGGCAATTAAAATGTTATCAGACATGAGGGTAGAGAAAATATGCAAGATTGGGGAATCCTTAGTAAAAATAAAGAATAAATGGAAAAATTTAAGGAAGAAGCTTGAGGGCACACACATTTGTGAAAATGGTAGATTATTTTAGGGGTTGTTTATCTTATGCATAACCTGGTGGTTAAGATGTGGGAGAACCTTAGTTTTGGTATTGCTAAAATCTTAGATATTTTGTTTATGTAAATTTAATTGTATTATTGTTTGATGAAATTCATATAAGACTATTCTTTTTGCTGTAAGTAAGTTCAATATGAATAATAACAAATCTTATGAATACAATACTAGACAGAATGACTGTTTTAGGGAACAGACAACCAATCAATGTACTGATAGAGATATTTTTATAATTAGGCAGATTCTTTATAATTAACTACCTACAGTTACAAGATACAAAGCAATTTCAAAGTGGATTAAAATATTTTTGATTGAAAAATGTTTCATAAACTTGATAAATTTTAAACATGGTATGCATTTGTTCCTTTTTGTACTTGACAATGTCAGAAACTTATTTTAGTAAATTGAAATTATGAAAATGTATTACTTAATTGGAAATTGCACTATACATTTTCAGTATGCTGTGAAGCAGTAACCATTAAACTTTGTCAGTACTTCCAGATTAACTCAGTATAAGACCCTTAATCACAGCTAGGTGTTTTATTGGTTTTAGCAGGAGTAATTATTGTTTCAGTGGGTTAGCAAGAGCAGCAGTGGCTGGAGATGAAAAGGCCTTGGATATGTTCAGTGCGTGGAGGCCACGAACAGCAGGTCACAGAATGGTTCATACAGGCCATGGTGACAACTTTTGCTTTTATGTAGGCTCTGTATCAGGTTAGTATATATTTGTAATTTTAAAGTACAGGAATTTTATCTGAAAATGCTTTTCATCATTAGATACTTTTATTAGTTATTTAAGATATTAGCACAAAAAGCTATCTGATGAACAGCTTTCATTATTAAGATCATCGTATGATTGAGTCAGTATACTGTTTTGCTCCTTACTTGTGGAGAGAGTAATGTGGAGTAGTTCTACTCAATCATACACTGATCTTAATATATGATTAGCTTCATTGTGCAATGTTCCAATTAACAATTTTAGTTAACTTTCATTATTTACGTTAATTATAAAAATGTTCACAAAGTAAAATAAATTGCATGTTGATTCTTATGAAAAAGCATAGATAAAGTTAAGTTAAAGTTTACTTACTAATATATGTAAATGAGGTGTTCAGTTTCTAAATAATCTTATATTTCTCACACCATATTTTACTTTAACTATACTTTGTGTTTTGATTGAATTCTAGGAACATCTTTTCTGACATATGATTTAAAAGACTATCTATTGTCTGCTTTTTAGTTTCTGTTGTAATATAATTGTTTTTTTCCAAACCTCTCCTCCTGAAATTTATAATGTCCAAACTCCACATTATTTGTGCTATTTTGAAAGCTACTGGACCATTAAATAGCCAGATTGAAGCCAATATTCATTTCAATTAAATTGAAATTAATTCACTTCCTATATTTGCCCAGAGTACAAATGTATACAAATTGCATCATCAAAAATAGGAAACAAATAATTTAAATTACAGTGAGTTTGAATTATAATAAAGTCCAGTCTATCACACATTTCTGTCAATAAAATGTTTAGTTTATTTTGTACATTCATATGGCAATATAAATCGGTTATCACACAATACATTTATCAGAACATAGAAATCATTGACCTCATGGTGAAAGTCCGTGGTGCTATTTCTCTATACTTTTTCACCATCAGGAAAAGATTCAATTTATAAGAAACAAAGATAAAAGAAATTCTGATATGCTCTATGTGAGTCTTTATTTCTACTTTGCCACCCCTGTACAGGCAATAAAAATCCTATATGTTAACATTCAATTAACATTAATTAATTATTTAATTAATCCAATTAACAATTTAATTAATCGTTATATGTATTTGTTTTCTTATGAGCTTAGGCTTTTGTAGCTGAAGTATGGCATGGTAAAAGTTATTTGCAATATTCCAAGTGAAAGTTAATGATAATATACTATCCAATATTTCAAGGATCTTGCAGTCCTCATCTTCTGCAAGGTTCCTGAAAAACTGGAAGGTTTATTATCATAAAGTATCATGCAGCATGAGCCAAAAAAATTTACCCTGGAATTTTTTCTGTTTGCTTTGTTACCTTCATCCTCATTTTTTATTTAATTTTTTGGTCCCTAATTTATATATATATTGCTGTACTCTGTTTAGTCTGCTATTGCAAGGGGGTCATTATTGTTTCATCAATAAATATATATTTATATTCTGTAATATTCAATAGAATATGGAATTAAATTAAAAAGCAGTTTTTAACTTTTATTTTAAGGTGTCATCTGATAGTGCTATACAATGTGACTTTTGCAGCAAACGATTTGATAGGTAATTCTAAGGAATATGGGTGTTCTAATTTCAGAAAAGACCTTGGTTTTTGTGCAGCATGTATGGTTTTTCCCATTGATTGCAGATTTTTGTCTCTAAAGGCTCATTGCAACTGATATCAAAGACATGACACCTGTTACTGCAGTTTCCTGGGATTGTCGCTCTGATTGTTGAGTTCAAAGACTCACGGCATAGAAGTTCCAGATAGTCTATTTTAACAAGTGTGTGAAGAAGTGAATAACAACACTGAAATACTTTTTTTGGTATCCAGGATTTTCACAGTGAAATATATTATAATATGACAAATTATCTGGTGCCCATCTTTTCACAGTGTTAGAAGTTTTTATTGGCTCATAATTTATTAACTTTGAATTGTAAATATAATGTCTGTGCTATTAACTACCCTTTACAAAGGAGAAGAGTGAAATCTTGGGGTTAACATGAAAAGTACAATCTCCTTGTGCTTGGAGTAACCTTTCCTTGGTACAAAAATTATAAAACCAAGTTCATGTGTAAAATCATTCAACTCCACCTGGGTAACAATTTTGCTCTGAATCTTTTTTCAGCTGGTGAAAAATCACAACTTCCTCCACATAAGAAGTAGACATTGCATCAAGATCAACAGGCTGTTGGATTGTATAGGTATAGAAATATCTTACCCATGAGGTACAAATCTTAAAAGATCTTATCACTGATTTTATATCTGTGTACTAGGTGCTGTCCTTGTCTCATTGATTATAACTCAAAACATAGCATTTACAAAACTAATACTCATATAAATGTTTCGAAGTTCTTGCCAAATCTTGCCTATTTGGAATGAAAGATTCTGATATTTACCATCGTCTTAGATTTTTAAGACAGGACCTGCATGTAATCTGCAGTGCCCAGCTCTTTTCTATATCCTCTAACTTGACCTTGAAATAGCATACATAGATTTTCATTAATGAAGTAATTGGCCGTTTTTTTTACTTTTAGTATATGTAGCAAAAGCTCTCTTAGTCATTCACACAATCTCTTCTTCTAATGCTTGATGTTCTTGTCATTTTTCATTATAAACTTGTGTGGAAAACTTTTCATAAACTTTTTGTAAATTACCAGATAAAGGATGGTAAAACTTATAACATAACTGAAAAACATAACATGCAGCCAATAAATTTAAATGAGTATGGTAGTATGACAAATTATTGTTACAGAATCACTCAAGTTTCACTAATTTTGTTCCACTTACTTGGACATGTTTCAAAGGCGATTGCCTCCATCTTCAGCTTGAGCTTGAGGCAGTCTTCTTTCACTGTTCCTAGCTGACTTATTTATGAGTTCTTTTGAAACACATATCACTAAAGCCTTCTCCTGCATCTTCAAGATCTGGTATAGATATGTAGATGATATATTTGCTTTTGTACCAAAGAGATTGGTAGATGATGCACTGAAATTATTAAACTTACAGAAACCCACAGTTAAATTTACTATAGAAATTGAAACCAATAACATATTACCATTCCTGAATTTGAAGATAATAAAAAGTAAGAACAAATTAGGATTTGGCATTTACAGAAAGAATACACACACACTGACAATTATATTGAAGCCCATGGTTTTAACCCAAGACCTGATAAAGAAGCAGCTTTCAATAGCATGGTATACAGATTAGTTAATGTACCACTTAATAAAGAAGAATATAAAAAGAATACCAGCATATAATAGAAAAAGTCATTTCTAATGGGTTCAAAAAACAATTGATTAATCACAAAATTAAAAGATTCCCAAAACAAAAGGAAATTAAACAAATTACCACTTTGACTGCCTTATCACAAGAAAAAACTTATAAAAGATTCACTTACCACCCACAAGCCAATAGTAAATTTCAAAAAAAATTTCAAACAGTACAACATTACATTAGCATCTCAGAACAGTGTTGGCAACAACAGATACAGTGTTGGCAAATTATTGAATTAAATAAAGCAGATTCAAAACCCAAAGAAGAAAAATTAGGTATATACTAGATCAATTGTAAAGACTGAAAAAATATACATAGGCAAGACCAAGAGAAATATAGGCATCAGATTGAAGGAATGCTGGAGAAATATCCATTACAAACAAATAGAAAATCAGCCATAGCAGCACATTTCTGCAATGAAAATCATGAAATAGAAAAAGACATCTCTTATTAAAAGCTGTTCAACATCCTAAGGAACTTGACATAGGCAAAAGATTTTCATAGAGAAATATGAACATAAAACTCATGAATTTTAACATTCCGGAAGCAGACAATATTTTGTACAGGTTTATCCACAGACCACCAAATTCACTACAATCGCCTGGCTTTTCAAACCTAATATGATCCACCATGCACCAGTTGTTTAACAGTTGACAATGTGAGCAAAGTTCTCACGAAACATGTCCTGAATTTTTAATTTTGAGAGTGAAACATTAAGAGTGTTCTATTATTGTATCAATATTTTAAATGTTTTTAACTCATAGTGCTTCCTTGTTCATTGGAAGTGAAGCCACAAAAATGTTTTTAGCATTTTAAAATATTTTATCTATTGAAGATCTTATACTTGTTATCACTGTGTTAATTACTAAATATATTAAAATTTAAAAAAGCTTTGCTGTTAAATCAGTCTTTGACAGCTTGATAGCCAAAGTTTAGTGCATTGTGGTTGAAATATAATTGATTCTCCCTATATAAATGCATTAATTTATTTGAAATGTGGATGTATGTAATTTAAAAATACATTTAATGCATTGTATATAGAGAGTAATCAGTATATTTTAATGAAAAAAGAATTACTTTTCATAGAACAGAATGATGACGTGAATAAATCCAATTTTTATTTTTCAAGGATCATTATATTATTTCACGGATGAGGGAACATGTACCGAAGTATTGAATACTGAAGGAACTATGCTTAAGAAAATGCTTTTTCATGAACATAAAGACAACTTAATAGTGATGACTGAAGACTTGAATATTGGACAGTTTCAAGTACATGCTGATGGACAACTTACTGAGTTGATGAAGGTCAGTATTTTTGTTGTAAAGTATATTTTACTGGATTTAGTTTGCAGTCTGACAATAAGTGCCATAAGTAGTAGACTAATGATGATAATGTTGGCAATAGTTTGTAATAATTTGTTCTGTTTTATCTAGATTTAGGTACTAGGTATTTGTTTTGAATAAATAAAGCAGTATGGCAGCTTTTAAACTTCATTTCTGTGAGCATTTGAAAATACATAACTCATTGCTGCATTGCCTAAAGTTCTCATTATATATAAGAATTTTTGCAGATGACATTGTAATATGGACCAGTTCAACAAAGTGCCATGAAATTATTCTTTACAAAAAACTAGAAACTAATATGCAAACAATTGTAAAATAACTTGAAATTCTAATTGGAACTTGTACAATGAACCTAATCATATAATTAAAAATCACTATATGGTTGCTTCAAACTACATACTTTTATTGACTCCATTTATTTGTTTAAATGTAGTGCATATTTCACAGACTGTTGTGTGCGTCATAAGCTGTCGACTGCTGGATATTTTGTTATACTTTAGGGATGTATATTCTGCTCTGGTGAAGTTGTGATGAAATTAAAGGTTATGTTTTCAACCCCCAGAAGTGCGGAAGTTCATTAATTTGTCTCTGTATTTATAAATGTAGATTTCCCCCCCCCCATGTTGCTAACTCTGTTGGTCCAGTACTGATTTTAATAATTTTACTTTAGTCACTATGTTGTGGTTTCTGTCCAGAAATTAGATGCTATTGCTGATTTCTCCATTTATTTGTGTTTTATGTGAAATGTTCTTTTAACCATGTGTGTATATTTCTGTGTGTGATAGTTTGACTGAATCATGCAATCATTTTAATTAAATTATAAAATACTTTTAAGAATGGATAAAAAAATGATCATGTGGAGATAAATCCCAAGAAGATGGGTTATAAAATGTGGGAATGTTTGCAGATTATTTTGTAATATGACCTAGTAAAATAAAATCCTATTAAACACTACAGAAATCAAAAACTGATATCTAAGAATTATAAAGCACTTGAAGGAAAATGAATAATAATAATAATAATAATAATAATAATAATAATAATAATAATAATAATAATAATAATAATAATAATAATAATAATAATAATAATTGTAACTAGAAACTAATGAGAAACTAAACCAAGAATATACTGTATATATAATGTAAATATTAGATTGAAAACTTACTTTTTTAAAACACATTAACAATTTACATAATTCAACATACAGAAAAAAAAAATACTGAAAAGATTAGCAGGTGTAGCAGTTGTGAAATGGGACAGTCCTGTGAACTAATGTTAGCAGAATATTGTGGATATCAGTTTATAATGATTAACTTAATAATTTCTTGGGAGATGAAATATTTAAAAAACCTTCCTCTTAGCTTCACTTACTCAGCATTTTATCAGAGCATGTTTTATGAATCTTAGTCCTTTATTTTATATACATAAAATAACAAGAACTAGAGGTGCAGAAATGAACAAAACACTGAAACAGTCACACAACATTTTGAACTGCTTATATTTTTCAGGCAAAATACAAGTAAAGGTGATGAAAATAAATACTGAATCTTGAAAGTGACTTAACGCATGGAAACAGCCACAAGGTAAAAAGTGGAGGAGGTAAAATAAGTAAGAAAATCATATTAATGGATATCACTGTATGATTAGTTGAACTACACACTCTTAAAGCTTCACTTACTTTTCATAAATGTATGGAACCGGTTTCGAGAACATTTTGTTCCCATCTTCAGCTATGCTAAGGAGCTTTAAGAGTGTGTAGTTCAACTAATCATACAATGATATCCATTAATATGATTGGCTTCACTGTGTTAAGTTCCAATTTTACATTTAAGTAAGAAAATCATATTTATAATTCAAAAAATAAATAATAATAAAAACAAAGCAAAAAGAGAAAACATGTGAGATTTAAATATAATGGTGTAAATACTTTTTGCAAAAATAAATAATTAAAAAAAGAAATGCTTTACATACTCGTGTCTCTAAAATTACCTCAGAGATAGAGTTAGCAGTTTTAATTTTGCATAAAACATGCATGCAAATCACCATGTTTCTCATTCTCACATGTTAATGGTGGTCCTGGTGGTGTAGTGGTAACCATACTTGCCTTCTAAACCCAAGATCGCAGGTTCAAACCTGGGCAGATCAATGGATATTTTTGGACGTAAAAATCCTAAGTATGGCTTCCTTCGTAAGGGAAGTAAAGCCATGGGTCCCATGTCGTAAATTCACGGCAGGAAAAAGAACTTCAAGCCTGAAAGAAGAGGCCTCTGAGCAAAATTTGTTGACCGTTTCATACCTTGAATAGAATGGGATGCTGATGACCTGAGATGTTAAAGAGCATCTATAAATAAACCAAATCAACAAAAATCACTTGTTAATTTTTCTCTTTTACATGATGATTATTATTGGGTTTTTTTTTCAATTAATATAATACTTTTACTTATTTTTCCTTCCTCCTCTAGCTTGTTTTATCTGTTTCCATGCATTATATTATCTTCAAGTTTCAACATTTATTTTCATCATCTTCTCTTAAATTCTGCCAGATGAACACAGGCAATTCAAAATATTACACTATGTCAATGTTTCATTCATTTTTACTTCTCTAGTTCTTGTTATTTTACCCATATTTCTCTTTACAAGTTACATTATCTTAATTTTTTAATATATAAAGTTCCTTACTAAGCTTAACTCCAAATTTTCAGTTAAGTTCACTTCTCTATCTCCCAATGCTGCTTTGTTCCTAGATATTTCAATATTTCTTTATGCAATGGCTCTTTTCTTACATTTGTATGTATATTAAGCCTACCAATTTACATCAGTATCTTCATTTTGATATCTGTCATCCCTTGCATATCAAAAGATCTATTTTTCTCTTTCAATCTGTGGTCATCATATTTGTAACAACTTTTCATCTGTTGACAAGTATATTGAAAAGTCTAACTCAAAAGTTCCAAGACCAAAATTATCCTTCCTCTCTTTCAAAATCCCGTATAATCCCATCGCACAAAACTTTCCAATGCAAACCTAAAGCTTCTAATAAGAACTTCATTACCTTGTTACTACTTACGTGCCTAGAATTGAAAGCATCAGACCTATTTTGAAAGAATGTCACAATATTAATGCATCCATCTTTAAGTGATTTTTCTAAATTTGTACCCCACCTTAGTTTTAGAACACTCCCTAACCTTAAAAGTATATTTTGCCAAAACCTATCTTCTTTGAATTTACCTCACCCAGTTATCCTTGCCAAAACCCTAAATGTAAAACCTGTGCACTAATAATGTCATGTCATTCATTCTGCAGCCCTAATTTATCCAAAGAATTTACATTTCTTCATTTGCTACCTGTTCTTCTAAGAACGTTATATGTATGTTATATTGTGAGCTTTGCAAAGCATTTTATATTGGTTTAACTTCTACTGTTGTTTTGGTACATATGAACAATCATAGACGTTATGTTAAAACCAAGTCTCCCTTGCCAGTTGCCCAACATGCCTTATCTCACTGTAAGGGTTTTGATGATGCTTTTAATCTAACACTTATTGATGCGTTAACTACACAATGCTCTGAAAGTTCACTCAGAGATAGGGAAATGGCAGCTATAATTTTACATAAAGCATGTATACCACCAGGTTTAAATCTTACATATTAATTTTTTTTTTCTGCAGACTCTTGTTGCTTGTTTCAACTGTTTCCATGCATAACGTTACCTTCGATATTCAATATTTATTTTTATCACCTTCACTTGTCTTCTTGCCATAGAAGAACTCAAGTAGTTTAAAATATAGCAATTGTAACTCTGTGACTTTTTCCTAGTGTTTTATCCTTTTCTGCTTTTCAAATTATTGTTAATTAAGTTATATATATATATATGTGTGTGAGTTATAATAGCTGAGGAGAAGAATGAAGGTCCATTGAACTTGTCCTGATAAAACTTTGAATAAGTGAAGCTAGAAAGAGTGTTCAATTATTTAAATAGACTCATAGGAGCTTCACTATGCTAGATTCTAAATGTAATTCATATTGAAAATGTTATGGCTATATACAATATATGCGACATGCGCGGCATACACACACACTCACAAAGGATTTTTTTTATTTGGTTTATTAATGGATGCTCTTTAACATCTCAAGTCATCAGTGTCCCATTCAATTCAGGGCATGAAACAGCCGACAAATTTTGCTCAAAGGGCTCTTCTTTAAGGCTTGAATGGCTTCCTTCAGAAGGGAAGTAAAGCCATGGGTCCTGTGTCTGTCATACATTTATGGCATGAAAAAGAACCTCAAGCCTGAAAGAAGAGGACTCTGAGCAAAATTTGTCGGCCGTTTCATGCGCTGAGTAGAATGGGATGCTGATAACCTGTGACATTAAAGAGCATCTGTAAATAAATAAATAAAAAAAACTGAAAAAGAATCAATATAAAAATACTGGATACCAAAGCCAGAAAACACTGCAAGTAAAAATACCAATGTCATTTAAAAAATAATTTACAAAAGGAAATTTACATATAATATTCCAAATAAACACCAAATCTAACAATTTTTAATTAATTCTCTGAGCTATATAACTGTTTATGTTAAACTTGATTTAGCAACTATAATTAACAAAAAAAAAAAAAAGAAAGAAAAGAAAAAAAAGTCCCCAGAAATATAAAAAAATTTAAAGCTAGTGCTAGCCAAACCAGACGAAAGTCATGCAGCCAAATCATGGTGTAGAATTTATATTGATGGTTCTCTTAAAGGGGAGAAGCTGGATTTGGAATTTGCCCCAAAGAATTTTCTCAGTATGTTCTTTTGGAACAATGTGCTACTAATTTTAATGGAAAGATCCTAGCCATTAAAACTGCTCTAGAATACATTCTTTTTAGACCACATGTAATAAAAGCATAATGCTATTAAGGACTCAAAAATGTTTTTATTTCAAAGAATAATTAATACTAATTATACCAGCCCATGTTGGCTTGGAGGTCAATGAGATGGCTGACAGGATAGGAAAAAGGGCTATTAACTCCAAAGCAGAATCTAATTTCAAAGTTTGAATATTGAAAATAACTATTGTATTGTAAACATATGGTAGAAAAGATGATCAAGGGTAAATCATACACAAACACAGGCTTCAGGCGAAACTTAGAAAAACCATTGTATCTCTTTTTAGATTTATGACTGGACGTGAATGCCTTATAGAGAACTTGTTTGAATGAATGCATTTAAAGAGTTATTGCCATCTGTTTAAGGACAAACAGAATAACCATTTACTAGTATGCAACAAACTTGACAAGGATAACCAGAAGAATGGAAAACTGGAGGCTAGGGATATAAAGATTAATGTGAACAGCATCCATATTAGTGCTGGCAACAACCATTTATATGTATGTAGGTGTGTGTTTATTATTCCATGTTTTTATATAGATTTATTACTGCTTTGATTATGGTAACCACTTTTCTTGTCATAAAAATCTAGTTCAACAAATAATTTCTACTTCTACTCAAAGAAATTAGTTAATTATATAACCACAATATTTAACTAATTTCTTTGAGTAGAAGGAATAGTTTGTTGAACTAGAATTTCATGACATGCTATTCAAGAAAGATGGTTACCTTAATGAAAGCAGTAATAAATGTACAGTTACTAAAATGAACTTGATGTAAATACTGACAATTGCTGAAATTTTGATGTAGAAATTGTTGGGAAATGTGAGGTTTAAGTACATGAAACTAATAGAATGCTCAGAACTGTAGCCATCAATGTCAATTTAACCAGAATTTTGTTTGGACAAATGTCTATTATAACACAGAATGAAAGGAAACTAACCGTTAAACCATTGCTATCACAGAAAACTCTCATGGTTACATTTGCAACATAAAAGCAGTAATTCCTATTAAACTTACCATAAAACATGTGTTGATAAATAAAACCTTGAGTGAACAAGTAAGAAAAAATTATGGAAAACCTACCCCAAAAACCTCATATGATATTCACCCAAATATACATACTTTATAAAAAAAACCACCAATTTATAACCTTTAAAAACTTTTCTCTTAACTACCACTGCTACTGGACTCCAGACTGTGGCTCATCAGTTGTAATCTACTGGAATTCCAAGAGACTAGAGCTCAATTATTTTAATAAATCATTCTCTTTACTGATTTACTATTACACTAATTTATATTCAAATTTATTTCAACAACCATCATTTGATTATGTTTGCATACTATTCAAACTGGTACAAAATAAGATCTAAACTAAAATAAACCACCACGGGTGGCCAAGGTCGTTAAGATGCGGACTCGTGAGCGGGAGATCTGGGGTTCGAATCCCTCCAGGACCGTCCTCCTTGGCTGAGGTTTTTTCCAGGTTTTCCTCTGTCCTCATAAATGGCAAATGCCAGGGAAGTTCCCTAAACATAGTCCTGGAACGTTTCCTTCCTTTAAAAAATATCCTTTCCCAATATATCATTTCGTCTCACCAGTGTTTACCATCTGTGGAGCCTCAGTAGTAAAAATGGGCGTTAAACACCATTCAAAAAAAAAAAACTACAATAATATTAATATTATTATAATTAAAATCATTGTATGATTGAGTCAAACTGCACACCCTTATTGGTTCCCCTTGTTTAAATTTAATATGTTTCACAGACCTTTGTTTAGTTTGACTCTTTCACACAATGATTTTAATTGTATGATTAGCTCCACTGTAAAAGTTACAATTAGCATTTCAAGAAAATATATTACTTATCTGGTCTAAATATTTTTTTTCTGAAGTAACTTGCCTACTTTCTGGTTCCAACATACATAACTCCAGGTTATTGATGTATTGGTGACCATCTTATTTATAAATGTATTATCCTGTCCCTAATTATATTTATCTAGCGTATTATACTTCTAAGATATTTCTCCTGTCTTCCTCTTAGTCATTCTTATTCATTTTTCTCTCTTTGCCCAAATAGTTCTCTACAATTTTTATACTCTTATCTCCTTTTATTAAAATCTTTGTAGTTAATACTTCCCCATCTAAATTATTCCATTTTGGTTACCATGTATGTTTTCTCCATAACTTTGTTTGCTTACAGTATGATAAACAATGAAAATCCTTGTTAATTTCTACACACTTGGACATTTTTCTATATCTTTATATTTTAAACCTTTTAAAACTCCAGTTCTAGCCCAAGTAACCCCTTCCTGCCTTGCTTTATCTCATAGTTCTTTATATTTTTCCCTATACTGTTTTTATTTTCCTATGAAGTCTCAAAGAACTCTTTTCTCTCATACTACCAAATGTTGGAAAATTTCCTGAGCTTTTAGATACCATGACCCTTTCCACTTACATTTCTCTTGGATACGGAAACATTCTTTGATAATGTCACTCTCTTCCAATGTGGTAATTCTATATATATAATATTAATGAAAAATAAAAATAAAGAAACACTATTAACAATGTAACAACTTAACACTAATAATAAAAGTAGATAAAGATAAAACACTGAGAAAGAGTCACACTTGAAATTGCTATATTTCGAACTACTGCAAGTTCTTCAGTGGCAAGAAACTAGACAAGTGAAAGTGATATATTTATATATCACTTTATATTTCATAATTCTTATAATGAATGTTAACTTGGTGGAATGACTACTTAACTCTAACTGTACTGTAGCATTAGGCGATGCTAATTACAAAAGATTTTGTTAATTTAATCAACATCTTCCCATGCATCTTGCACACCCCATATTTCCACCCTATATAACATTTTGACTTCTACTATGGTTTTATAGATTCTTTGCAGCTAATTTACTCTTATATCTGAAATTTTCCTTAAACAAGCCCTGATAATACTCATAGCTGCTTTTTCTTTTGTTCTTGCTATTTTTTTCTGTTCATTTAAACTTCCATTAGAACTTATTCTTGTCCCTAGCTAATTAAATTTCCTAATCACCTCTATTTCTCTCTCATTTACCTGCCATTTCTAATTCTTTCTCAATTTATAATCTCTTTTATAAACCCATGATCTTTGATTTCTTTTAATTTATGTTCAATCTCCCTTTTCATTACAAAACTATTCACTACTTTGACTACCCTTCTCAGTTCTCCACTAGATATCAACCCAGTTACTAAATCATCAGCAAAAAGCATTTGTGATATTTCTTCATTATTGATTACTGGCAGATGTAACTTTATTTTTTGAATCTGGCCCAGAATGTCATCAATATAAAGATTGAATAATACTGGAATTAGTTTACAACCTTGTGTTACTCCCGGTTTACTCTGCATATAATCCATTACTCTATTACCTCAATATTTATCATAAAACAGGTTCTATCTTTTTTGAGGGTTCTATGGACTTATTACTTACCCCTTTTCTTTTTAATTTTAATCACAATGCTTCTATATTTATGGTATAAAGTACATAATAACTACAAATTAGAATTGATTTTGCAATTTGGACATTCATCCATTGCGTCCTTTTCCATTCTCTCTACTCTGTCCTAGGGTAGTGATCGATAAAACCTTTTATCATCACATTTTCCCTAGCTGAAGAGGCGAAATGAAGCCGAAACAGAGATGACACAAATAATTCAACAACAAGTTTGAGCATTCACCAGGCTTCAGAATTTGATCTTTGAATTTGCAATTTAGACTATATATATATTGTAAATAGTGTTCTGAGGAAATTACCAGGTGTAATCACTTGTAATTGTAACATGTTAAGCTGTAGCTGTTTATTCTGTAGAATACATTGTAAAAAAGTAAATTAAATTGTCTCTCACTCACTGAGTAATAAGGAAATAATTAAATGCTTGCATAGGCTTTTTGGCTGTGGTCTAATGGTCAAATTGTATTTGTAGTGACCTGATATTTTATTGAACAATGGTGAACATCTTCAGAGGAATGAAAATGTCAACTAGACTCTAAGCAACTGATTCTAGACTTCACATCAATAACTGAGTAGGAGTAGAGCTGTGACATGGGAAGTGGAAGGGGGAATGGCATGGTCAAGGCCGTTTCAGAATTGACCGACAACAGGAGTTCTTACATGCCTTTAAAGAGCAGGAATCCAAATTCTGTTAAGTTTCATGCCTTCTTCTTTCCTGGAATTAATATGGAAGATCACCAAATGGTTTACGAAAACAGCAAGATCCTTTGCTTTTGACAGAAATTATTGCAGATTGTATATATAAACACCCCAATAATTTAAACAGGAAAGAAGAACACATGAAACTTAGCAGAATTTGGATTCCAGCTCTTAAGAAGCATGTTGTCAATCAATACCGAAATGACCATGACCATGCCACTCCCCTATCCACTTTCCATGTTAGAGAACTCTACTCTCACCTTGATTATTGACAGTAAAACAGAATCAGTTGCTTAGCATCTAATTGAAAATTTTATTCCTTTGAAGATGTCTGCCATAGCATCAGATGAAACATTAGGTTACCGCAAATAAAATTTGACCATTAGACCATGTCCAAAAAGCCTGGAAAAGCATGTTACGATTTAAGAAAATAAATTATGAAAACTAATATTAGGAGATGAAAGCTATTATATAATTTACAATGTGGCAAGACCTGAAATATGTATTGGCATATCTATGGGTAAATAAGCTATTATCATCATTAACATAAGAGGGTAGCATAAAGGAATTGGAGCAAAGCAAAAAAACGTATTACATATGTCATAAAAAACTGATGAAAGGGGTAATCATGGCCAAAATAACTAAAAGTAGAACATTTAAGTGAAATCAGTTTAATTGCACTGTGATTATGTGATTTTTCAGCAGGTGCTGTGAAAAGCAAATAAAACCTGTGTCCATTTGTTTAGTAGCATGAAAATGCAGCCATAATTGTCATCATGATTGCAATAATCTTTATATTTTACTGTTATTGTTATTACAGGTGAAGCTGAATGGAAAACCACAAGATGCAGCAGTAGTTTGGGCAGGGCATGGCACTTTGGCTGTCACCACAGGAGACCTTATGATTCGTTGTTGGGACTTAGACACAGGAGACAGCTATATTTTAGAGGGTGCTGATGATACAACAGCTTCTACAACTGCAAGCAATATGCCTACAGAAATATTTACAAGCCTTTCCTTTTGTCCTCAGAAGAGTGAGTAGAAGTTATATATGTATGTATAGCTTAGAAGCATGTAACAAAACTTAATGCTCGTTCCTGTTGTTTCATTTTCTCTGAGATTTTGTTAGTTTGTTCATTCCTATATTTTATTTATTTTCAAATGGTAGAATTTGACATGATTTTCCTAGCTTCGTATTATAAAAGAAATATTTCTCTAGATTGCTCATTTTATGTTAGGTGTTGTTCATCCATTATACTGTTAGATTCACTACATAGCACATGCTTATAATCCCAAGATAGTGGTGATGATAAACCAAGCAAACCATATCCTGACATTTTATGAATCTAGTCAACTGCATCTTGGCATTCTTTATTTATCATTTTTACATGTAGGTTACTAATTATAATTTCATCAATTTTAATCCTTTGTTTTAAGCTGCTTATTTTCAGATATTTGCTTTGTCCTTGATTATTTTTTGCCTCAATTTTTTGTGGCTATGTTATTAAAATGATTTTAATTCAACTATAATTTAATTGTGGTCCTGTACGTGGGGATACCAGTTTGTTTAATCATGAATGGTATTCACAACAGGCATTTAAAGTTATCATATCAAAATATATCAAATATTGAAATATTAAAACAGAAAATCAGAAAATGTCATAAATATTGGGAAGATAGATAGTGCGATTGAAACAGAAATAGTGCTAGTTAAAACAGCATACAAAGACCAAAAAAAAAATCTTAACACTTTCTGGTCTGACTACAGACTATACTCACAGTATCATCACAACCACTAAGATAAGCAACAGGCTATGCTCACAATGACACTTAAAATACATCACTAGATTGCAGAACTGACCAATTGTAGAAGAAAAACATATTTTCTGTTAAGTCATGTTTCTCTTACTAAATTCTGTTACTTCCATGACTGCAAAATAGAATTATTAAAAGGGTCTCACAGAGAAAGAAATGCTCCATATTTTATTTAATGATTCTGGCTCAGAAGGAAAATGAATGAAGATTTTGATCTCTATCATTGCCGTAGTCTGGTGGTAGCATTCTTGCTTCCTCTGTTTGATACAAGCTTGGGTCAATTTCCTAGCTAAGTTTACTCTCAGGTCTTAAGGTGAATGCCTGGGAAACTTATACCATAAAGCTCCTTGAACTCATTCAGTGGAATTATCACCTATCATTCCTCCAGCAGCTATCCTTGGAATAACATAGCTGCACCTTCTAGGATCCTGTCTCAGAAGTTGGCTACACTCTTGTCAAGTCCAAATGGACTGTGGTGACATTGGGAGAAAAATGCTTTGATCTTGATAATGATATTGAAGATAATTATGTTTACTGGAATATTCACTTTATAATAGTTTGAAATTAGTAACAATCTGTATTTCATTCATAATAACATGTACTCTGAAAAGTTAACATTTTCCTTCCATAAAGTTGGTCCTGGTGGTGTAGTGGTTACCATACTTGCCTCCTAAACCCAAGATTGCGAGTTCGAACCCGGCCAGGACCGATGGATTTTTTCGGGCATAAAAATCCTAAGTATGGCTTCCTTCGGAAGGGAAGTAAAGCCATGGGTCCCGTGTCGTACATTTACGGCACGAAAAAGAACCTCAAGCCTGAAGGAGAGGCCTCTGAGCAAAATTTGTAGGCCGTTTCACGCCCTGAATTGAATGGGACGCTGATGACCTGAGCTGTTAAAGAGCGTCCATAAATAAATCAATCAATCCTTCCATAAAAATAGCTACAGAGTTATACTTTGATATTATTCATGAGAGATGTTAACTGATAAATTATATATGTTACTTGATGAAACAGCTACAAGAATATAACTATTCTTATTAAAGATAAAGTTATATATAAGTTTTAACTTGTGAGAGAATGCCCGTGTGTCTGGTTAAGTAGTCTATCATTAGATACAATAAACTTATGACATCATGCTGATTTTTACTATTTAAAATGTAGTTTAAAGATTAATGTTAAATATAAAAAAGTTTCATGAAATCTCCAGTAGATGAAATATTTTAAAATGCTTAAACTAGTTAAGACCTTTTAAAATATTAATATAATGATAAAATGCTCTTAATATTTTATTCTCAAGATTTAAAAATTGAGGACATATTTCATGAGACCTTTGATCACATTGTCAACCTAGCATGATTAACCAGTCATTTAACAGTTGACGATATGAGCAAAGGTCTCATGAAACATGTCCTGAATTTTTAAATCTTGAGAGTGAAATGTTAAGAGTGTTTTATCATTATATTAATGTTTTAATGGTTTTTCAGTCCATTTCCTGTTCATTAAGAGTAAGCCCATAGAGGCATTTTAAAACATTTTAAAATATTTAATCTACTGGAGATTTTATACTCCTTTTCATTGTGTTGATTTCTGAATATATTAGAATTGAAAGTATCACGAATTTATCTAGATCATTCAAGAGTTATGAATTTTTTAAAAACCCATAAAATTCCCTGCTAGGGATGAGAAATGATATACAAAGTAGCAGACCAGAAAGTTTAACCATGACAAATGCAATATGGACCAGCAAAGTGCACAAAATTGAAATATTTCTGGAACCAAAAACTTGATTATATATAGAAAGATGCAAAGACGGTAGAAAAAAATGAATTCTCAAAACTACTTGGAAGTGTTTAAAAGTGACAAAAACAAAATACTAAGCTTTATTAAGAAATTAACTTATAAAAGAATCCTGCTTTTATTGCTTTCATGAAAACATGTGTTTCAAAAGGAAAGTAAATAGCTGTAAGTTTCACAAAGAAAACTGCTTACAAAGTAGCAGTGCAAGCTAACAATTAATTGAAAGCAAATAATAAACACTTATGAGAAGACAATATTAGAAAAATGTACCACAGCAGTGAATATAAACAAAATAAATCTGCTCTTTAAAACCAAAACAGAATAAAATGGAAATGTTTAAAAAATATATATAGCTGTATACATTTTAACCATAGTAACAAAATATTTAAGATAACTTTTAGAATAGAAGAGTTAAATGAAACTGTAATGAAGACATAAAGAAACAAACTGTCCCAGATAAAGTAAAGGGTTTTGATTTTATGGGTAATAGCAGTGTTAGGTAGGTTAAATTCTGTTTATTTTACAAGTGAAAGGCAAGGAGAAGTGGAGAAAACCAGATTAAGGGTTTAATGTGAGAATTAATCTAGGAATGGGAGTTGTGTTTGCAAATTATATTTAACTCACCTAAGAATTTTAAGTTTCATAATCTGGAAATTTAAAAAATTGGAAAATGGAAAATGAACTAGAAGATATTAAAAGAGGGGAATCTATGATAGATTTTTGTATTGTTGAAGAATGTAATGAAAAAATTGGTGAATTACAAATTAGGGATTTAGATATTTGAAGAAATTTCATGTGAGTAGAAGGTTGTGAAGTGTGGTTAAGAAGTAGTAATAATAAAGTAATGATTGGAGAGGTCTCAAATAAAGGAATTTTCAAGTGCAGTGGTTTTGTAATTTTAAATTTTAAGTGTGGTGTGTTTATATTTAAATAGGATAGGAAAAAGTGTAATTGATTATATTATAAATAGTGAGAGTTTGGTGCCTAAATGATTGATATTAAGGTGTGTAATATGTAGGACCCAAAAGTTCATGCATTTGCATATTTTTTCTATAGGGGTTATATATGCATATCAGCACATTGTGTGTATGGATTATGAAATTTTCAGTCATTTGAATGTCATTCCAATTAGATGTGTTTACACTCTGAATAAAAGTTACACTAAAAGCTTATATCATTAAGACTAAAATTAGCAGCCTAAATTTCCAATACATCACAATTTCATTCAGAAATTTTTTGTTGAATAGTTTGCATTTTCAAAGTTCTTAACAATCTAATCAAGGATTATTGTCCATGAATATAAATAAATATTTTTTTTAGCTCACAGAAATGAGGGGAAAAATGAATAAATAAAATTAAAAAAAAGCTGAAAAATTAATATACAGAATAATCGGCACAGCCTATATAAATTTTGTATCCACATTACAAAAGGTAAAATATAATCTGGATGAACTCTCAAATTAATAGTTTCAGAAATATTGATGATTTTGTAAACCTTGTTTACTGAAAATTTGCAATTTTTTCTGATTTTCAAAAATTAATTTTAGCAAAACTTTTAGACCAAAAATTATCAAATTACACATTTTTAATAAACTTCATAGACAAAATTTTCATGCCATATGTTAAATTTGAAATATAGAGGTTTGGTTACCTTGTTTATTTGACATGGAACGACCCAAGTAAGTTGATGAATGTTATCAAAGATAAAAATGGGATTCCTAGAAATTAAATCTGGAGTTAAGCTGAAGACAATGATGATCTATCTTCATTTAAAAAAAAATAGGAGGAATGTAGAAAATATTTTTGTTATTAAAATGGCAATAGACAAATATCTAAAGAGCAAATGAGATAGAATATGTGCATGTTTGTAGATATGAAGAAAGCATATAATGGTAGGATTAGAGATACCCCCTGGTATAAATTAATGAGGAAGAGTTTAAGTAATAAATTAATTGAGTTATTGGAAAAGCTGCACAAGCAGAGTATTTAATATAAGATGTAAAATGGGAAAAGTGGCTTAGGAAATATACCAAAATTGGGGCCTTAGACAAGGATGTATATTGTGTGTAGTTTTGTTTAATTTATTTATTGATTATATCTTGGATTGCTTAAAATAATTAATACACATTTGCCATTATAAATTCCTGGCTGATGATTTGTTGACTCTGTATTGGTAATCTGGTTGAAACGTGTGCTAATGGCAATTGAAAGATGCTGTAAGGAATGAGAATTAAAGGTAAATTGGGATAAATTCTAAAATATAGCATGTAAGAAAGGTGCTAAATTGAAAACAGAGAAAAGATGGTTTATTTATGATAAAAAAATTCAGTTTGTTAGTTATTTAGGAATTAAGATAATTAATACAGGAAGTTAAAAAAAGCTCAACATGAAGGCTCTAGCTAAAGGATGATTGGCTATGGCAGCATGAGTAGATATTTTATTTTTGGCATCATTAATAAATGTGGTCAGGTTTAAGCGCATTTATTGTACCTTGGGGAGTCACTGGCATAGAAATTTCAAGAATTGAGAAAGGATGGGTAAGAGCAGATTTATTATAAAGAAATTCATATAAAATATTATGATAGTTTCTTCAGAACACATCTAATTCAGGAGTTACATATGGTAAGTGTAAGGGGATTAATTGAAAAACAATTAAACTTAGACTTACCTTTGTGCTGGAACTAATACAGTGAAGCCTCTAATATAATCATAATTAGCTGGTGAGTTGATTTAATATTCTTATTAAATAACTCGACTAACGGCTGATGCAGGCAATGGCCTGTGAAACATGTTCTGTATAATTTAATGGTAAGTGGAGCATAAGAATATTAAATTGACTCACTAGGTAATTAAGGATAAGTAAAAAAATCATACTAAAATATTTTTAGTCTAACAGTTATTTATATATGAGATGTAATGTGGTTTTAATGGTTTATTACTCACAAACATAACCACCACAGGTGGCCGAGGTTGTTAAGGTGCATACTTGTGAGTAGGAGGTCTGGGGTTCAAATCCGGAACAGGCCTGGAATATTTACTTCCTTAAAGAAAAAGTTCTTTTGCAATATATCATTTCATTTCATGTACCATCAGTGTCCACCAGCTGTGGTGCCTCAGTAGTAAAAAGCAGGCATTAAACCTATTAAAAAAAACCTCACAAATATGCTATAATTGAAGTTATATTTTACAGTGTTATTAATAATATAATAAACAATTTAATGTTGGTAGGAATTCTTTCTGGAGGAACCAATTTGGGCAACATTTTGATGTGGCGATTTGTGGCAGTGCAGATATCTGGGAGAGAATCTCCATCCTCGGGGCCATCAGGTGGTGATCCTGCTCAGAATTGGCGGCCAGAACCTCCTTGCAATGTCCGAGGTGCTGTGAAACAGTTAGCATGGAGTGATGCACACATGCTTCTGGCTGTTAACACAATCACTACAGTGTTCATTTTGCATGAACATGAACTAAAGGCTCATTGTAGTAACAAGGTGAGCATTTGGTGCAGTCAAAACTGATGTAATGTTATTCTTGATACAGTGGCAAGTTTTACAACTTTTGCTTTATGGCAAAGTTCTCTTTTAAGAAATGAATGAAAATTTATGGAATGTAGCATTATCTAAACTTGGTTTGGTTATTGTTTGACTTCTGAAGCTGCTTGAATTAGATATCTCAGCTGAAAGATTGCATAACAAGTAAAAATGTACTATAATGATGTAGAGCCCAAGAAGTTCATGCCTTAAAAATAACAAAATATCCAGTAAATTTCACAAAATAAATAGGCATATTATTGTATGATTTAGTTTAACTACACACTCTTAATGCTTCACTTGCTTGTCATAATATATAGAACTGGTTTTGGGAACATTTTATTCTCATCATCAGCTAGGCTAAAATTCAACTGTTGGATAATTTGTTATGCTGTGTGAATGTGTATTCTGCTTTGGTGGCGGTATGATAAACTTGTAGTTTATGTTTTCATCCCCGGCAGTGTCAAAGCTCAAATACTGTCTTTGTATTTGTAGATGTATATTTTCTCCCAAGTTACTAATTCTATAGGTTCTTGTACTGAATTTAATAATTTTGCTTTATTCACTATGTCCTGATTTTCTATTCAAAAATAATATGCTTCCTGAATGAAATGTTCCTTTAGCCGTGTGCCTATGTTTCTCTTTGTTTTGCCAGCGTTGAATCTTTCACATTCTACACATTTTATTTGGTAAATACCTACTTTTTGCCTCCATTGGAATACTTTAATTAATATTGCCATTCAGGAGATTTTTAACATTAAATCTGTTTATTGGTGACAATCTAATATTAAAATTTGAATATTGTGTTACTACTGTGAATTTTAAGATTTTGTCTTGTAAATTCAGAAGTTTTAGAGCATCTAATGATCATTTTTAGCAATGTCGTAAATGCATGATCTACATAATATCTCTACAACATTATGAATGGAATGATGTATGTTTCAAAAAAACTTTGAATAAATTGGCCAGAAATTTGTTGATTTTGTTGATTTGTTTTATTTACGGACGCTGTTTAACATCTCAGGTCATCAGCGTCCCATTCAAATCAGGGCACGAAACCCGACAAATTTTGGTTTGAGGCCTCTTCTTTCAGGCTTGAGGTTCTTTATCGTGCTTTAAATGTATGACACGGGACCCACGACTTTACTTCCCTTCAGAAGGAAGCCATACTTAGAATTTTTATGCCCAAAAAAACCCTGTCTGTCCTGGCTGGGTTTGAACCCATGATCTTGTGTTTAAAAGGCAAATGTGGTTACCACCACATCACCAGTGTTTAGAAGGCAAGTATGGTTACCACCACATCACCAGGACCAACTTGACCAGAAATGGCAAAAGTGAGTTTCCCATAGCCAATCCTGATAAGATAAGGTAACAGGGGTTTAATGCAGTTTCTGTGACCTCTGGCACATCAGCCTATAAGGCTTATTATGCTACCCCATTGTTTTCAGAAATCTGTTCCTTGAGCAGTTGCAGTATTTTGGTTCCAATATTAGCATCCATTCCTAGGCTATAGAAAGAGTAAGTTTCTTTCTTACCAGGAATGAGCAGGCAAACAGGATATGTGAGGCATCTCCTCATCCTGTTATACATTCTACAAATGGATTCATCTTTATAGAGTCCCACATTTCGTAAATGTTTCCTGAAGTGACCATTCTCAGTAATTAAACTACTTTTCTTGTACTCTTCTACCTAATTTGAGGAGAGGTAAGGAAAGAGTGTTACTTGGACCGAGGACTGATTTCCTACATTGTTTTTGTCCAGGAAAGTTAGCAAGGGTTTTTCCCTTACAATCTTTAATTATAGTACAGAGAACTGCTGGTGGAGTGCATCAAATGTATGCACTTGTTCAAATGATGTGAGATTAATGAATATTTGAATATTTGTCAATTGCTTATTTAAATATATCCCCATTATACATACAACTATGGTGTTAAATATACAGGGAAATGGAAGAAATCATATCATGTACTAATCTTATATATTTTGGTTGTTTATTAATGAACATCATTATTATTATATTATGAATATTTCTCCAGGGGAATTTTTATGAATTTTATGATTTGTAAGGTTTAAAACAAACTATGTTTGTTCTTAGCAAGTTCTCCTATTTGTGGCCCAATAAATTATTGTAGCCTCACTTATTCTTAGAAACTCTCCTTAGGTTGTGTGGAAATCTTTCCTTTTCAATTCATAGCCTTAAAAAGGTTTTTAATTAGCCTAATTATATATGTAGTATGGGCAAAATTATTGCTCCTAATGGTTCCCTGGCATAAATGATATTCCAGAAAGTCAGATCTTTACCTTATAAATTTCATGAGACCTTATTTTATATATTTTTAAGTTTATTACACTATCATGAAATCTGCCCATATTTCTTAGCCATTGTATTTTCCTTTTGCTAAGTAGTTCCCTATCTTCTTAATATTTGTATGTGGTCTTAAATTTAAAATTCTCCAACTTCATTATTTATTTTAAAATCCTGTACAAAACCCATGAATTTAGGAAAAACTATGCATCATTTTGTAATTAAAAGTAGATATATAAACCTAAAAACTATTTTGTAATTAAAAAATTGTTAATTTTTAAATAAAAAGCTTGCTTTTTTGTACTAAGATACACATATAATATACAGAGCCTTATTTGGACATGTGGCTGGCAAACAGATTTGCTTGGCACTGGTAAACTGTTTGCCAAGAGTTGGATATTCATAGCCCCTTAAATTTAAATGCATAGATTTCTCATGCAAATCATAACAATAGAAGAAACATGCATTTACCACTATAAGCCAGAAATGAAGCATAGTCTAAAACAGTGATTGGAAGTTCTTTTTTATCATGATAATGTGCCTTCACACATGTCTGGGTTTGTTGCTGCAAAACTGCATGATCTTTGCTCGGACTATCTCATGCACCTTAACTTTTCTTCAATTATGATACAATAGAATTTTTTCATTACTTTTCATGGTAATCTCAATTGGGCATCCAGAGCAGCTTTCATCTTCAATGCATAAGTGTCATTGTTTAAGCTCATTAATCCAGAAATAGTCTTCAGACCTGTTGCAGAATCCCTGTGAACTTCAACTCAGCTTTGATTTGCTTGACCATTAACTTCTTCAGGTAAAAGTGTTCAATCACAGCTATGGATCTTGTTTTCTAATTTTTGGCAGATGCAATGGTGGTCAGTTCAAATAACTGTCAAATGCTGCACATAGCATCTGGTTGAAACTTTGTCATAGATCATGGAAATGATACTTGCTAATGATGGTGCAACTGAAAAAATGTTTGCACCATTTAATGTAAATTCACTGGGCTTCTCAAATACTTCTCTTACATGCATCAAGCAAGAATTTCTTTTTTGTATATAAATTTAATTAAGTTAACATGTATTTAGTAAGGTTGAAATGCATTTAACCGAATTGAACTGCATTTTATGTATTTAATTAGTTGATGTGTATATAATAGTTTGAAATGTATTTAACCATGTTTACTTGTATAAGTACAAGCTGTAAATATTGTAATTTCACCATTTCTCCACTGCTTCCGGGGTTAGGCTCAATTGCAAATTGAATAAAATACATATACATACATGCAGTGATAGTAGCTAAATATAAGTGTAGTAAATTAAATAAGTAAATAAATATATAATAAATTAACAGTTTTTACAGCAGAAAAAAATACTTTTAGTCAGCATTTATGTGCTTATAATGTGCTTTCTAATTATAATTTTAAAATATAACTCTGTTTTAATTTGCACGATTCTATACATTATAGTTATATCTGTACTTTTTTCATGAAATAATTAAACTGATTACCAGCAACCATAATTATCACAGAACTAGCACTGAAAGATAATTATGCGTTTTTGTGCTTTTCCCAGATTGTGGCATTGCAGCAATCTGCTAGTCAGTTGCTGGTGGAACTTGAGCTGAAGGAAAAAGGTAACTATCATTCACTAGAACTTACCACAGACCTTCAAGTGAAAGGCGTTGCTGTGGCAATGAATTATGTGGCAGTATGGAGTTCTAAAACACTAGTTGTTTACGAACTGATCGTGGATGGTGTAGGGGATGATGCAAGGATTACAAGCAAAGTCACAGGTATGAAAATTTAATGAATTGTATGTATGTATATGATTAAAAATGTTAATTTTTTTATTAAGTGAAGTGAGCAGAAGAAAAATTATATCATAGAACATTAACAGATTAACTATGCAGCTGGGTGCTTGCAGGTGTCTCAAACTTTGGATCAGTTAATAAGTGTGAAAATGAAAAATATATTTAAACATTTTATTAAACATATAACTGTGGTAAAAAGAACAAAAAAGATGAATATAGATTAATAAGATGCAAATTTATGAATGGAGTTAATAGTCTAAGTTGTACTAAATGCAGTGTAATGTAATTCTATATTCAATATTAATTAAATTTGGAATCTAACACAGCGAAGCATGCATTAATAATTTCTTCTGAGTCAAACTATTTAAACACACTCTTTTGGTTTCACTTACTGGAGATTTACTCAGGACGTGTTTTACATTACATGCTTTTTAAGAGTCTAATTCACAATATATTCGGTGCTATGATGGGCTGTATATATGATTGGAGGCAGATACCTAATTTTTACAAATCTGTTACTAATATCTTCAGTATCATTGTTGGGCTTTTTTCCATTCATTGTACTGAAAAAATGGCTCTCATTTCTATTTCCAAAATTTGTATCCAGAGATATGGAAACATATTTTTAATTTAATATCATTTTTCAATTAAACACTGAGTAACTTAAATTTATTTTTTTTACAACCTCCAGTTTCTGTTCTAAAAAGTTACTTGGTATAGAACAGATAAACTACATTTGTGCATTACTCTGATACTCATTTGTTTAACACCACTTTTGTTTATAGAGCCCTACAGTAGAATGAAACATGGCCTGGTTATTATGTACTTATTGCAATTCAAATCTTGAACCATATCTTAAATAGTGAAAGCATAGTTTTAAAAAAAAAATCACAATTTTTCTGTAAAAATAAATAAATAAAAAATAAAACAATTGCTAGTAACACTGTTCAACAGCCATTTTGTTACAGAGATACTAATAACCAATTTTGAATGTTTGACCATTAAGCTTGAGAATAACCTTGTTCATTTTTTATTGGTGTTTATGTACAAGAGGATAGAAGCTCTCATAATATATGTAATTTTCAATAAAATTAGATTTACGCCTACAGTAAGCCTAAGAGATATTCATATTCATTTATTCCACCATTTAATTTACAAATAAATCTCATTTTGTCAGCATTTAAATATTTACAATAACAAATAAAATGACAAGAACTTGAGATTTTACAGTTATACAAATAGGCAGTAATGATACAAGGACATATATATTAGTTAAATATGGTGGACGTTTGTAACAGTGATGTTTATTATAAGTTTAGAATAACTGAGTCAACTTTGTAACACTTACATCACTAATAGTTTTTAAAAGAGGAAAACTAAGTTTTTGGAGCTAATTGCTCCCATCTTCAGTTCCAGTTCGACTGCCAGCCTTGTTCTTCGTGGTGGTTTGGTTTGTCTCTGGTGGTGGTTGAATGAGCTTCTGTATTAAGATGTCACTTGGTGGGATTTCAAAGTTGAAAATGCTACATTTGTTCTTCCAGATATAAATGTTTTCCCAAACGGCGAGTTCTGTTTTCGCTGTAATGTTTTTAAGTAGTTTGAGATTCCATAACATAATATAAACAGGAATCCCAAACTACTTAAAAACATTACAGGGAAAACGGAACTCGCTGTCTGGGAAAACATTTATATCTGGAAGAACAAATGTAGCATTTTCAACTTTGAAATCCCACCAAGTGATGTCTTAATACAGAAGTTTATCCAACCGCCACCAGAGACAAACTAAACCACCATGAAAAAGAAGGCCGGCAGCTTATCTAATAGCTTATCTAATAAAGTAGAAGGATATAATAATAACAACAACAATAGCAGTAGCAGAAACAACAACAACAACAACAACAACAACAACAATTGCTTTGCACATAACACCATTTTCAATTTGAGATGATCAGAAATAAACATAATGCAGTTTTAAGTGTTAAACATTTTGGCATCAGGTAGTGATAAATTGGTTCAAGCCAAGCTGGGTGAAAAATTTGGTTTAGAATGTCTTTAAAACTGCCTTGCAAGCATAGAAATATCAATTTTCCATGACTGATTATTGGCATTTTCAAGATTTACTGCCATAAAAATCCCTAAAATTTCAAACTAATCATTTGACAGTGCAACACTTAACATCTATTACCTGACTTCTTCCATTATGTAGCCTACTCTAGAGGAAGCTCTTTAACTGCATGTATGGCATAATGCATAATGCAGAGGCTGATGTTCTGTTGGTTGTTGGTTCAATTCATGTTGGGCCATTTATATATTTTCTTTAATTAATATGAAGTACTGCAATATGTATATTTAGAACACAATTCTTATTGTTAAGTACATTATGAACTAAATATTTCCTTGTTTAGACTGGCTGTGGTGAGTAAGCTAAGGGTTGTCTGTGAGGCAACATGGAGAACATATACACATTCTCTGAACTTACATATATGCATCTGATTTTTGGTGAAACAAGAAATAATGGTTTAACAGCTGCAGCATAGTACAGGGAAAAATATCCCAAAAAATACCAGCCATGTCATTCCACTTTCCAGTTCATCTAAAGACATTTGCGAGAGTGTGGAAACTTCAAGATAATTAGGGGTGACGAAAATGCTAGACGAACTCGACACACAGTACAATTTGAGGAAAATGTTCTGTAAAGAATTGCAGAAGAGCTATATTGCACATGCACTGAGCACTAAACACATTACTTATGGCAAGCCATTTACAAAGAACTGCATTATCTCTTTCACCATCAAAAGGTGCAAGCACTTAAGTCCAGCAGACTTTGGTGCCTGTGTACAATTTTGTAACTGGGCATGGCTGCAGCACCCAGCATTATTTTCATCGCTATTGTTCACTGATGAGGTCATGTTCACCAGGGATGTATTAGTTTTAAACTCAAGAAACAGCCATGAGTGGGACTATGTCAATCCACATGCTGATGTGAAGATGTTTTCTGTGAACGTATGGGTTGGAGTTATTTCAGATCATGTCATTAGCCATATTTGCTTCCTACGCACCAAAATGGGCACATTTATCTTCATGTATTGCAGAATTTTTTACCTGTATTTATAGAAGATGTGCCTCTGCATTGTAGGTGTCTTTATTCAATAATTTTCCAGTTAGATTTATGAAACAAAATAAATAATATATATAGAAGTTTGAATTTTGGTATTAAAATAGTGGGTTGGAAGCAAAAAAACTCTTAAACCATATTTTTATACCTGCTTTTTCATGGAGTAGAAGAAAAATGGGATCGTCTTCTTGGTCTAGTGGTTAGCATTGCTAACTGCTGGCCAGGAGGACTGAGGTTTGATTCTAGGTACAGCTTAGAAATTTTTCTAAGTTAAGGAGGTCTAGAATGGGGTCAACCTAGTTTTCAACTATTATCAGTTTTCATTCAAGTTATACATTTTTTGTCTTCCTAAGAATTTGGAGATTGCTAGCTAGCCTTACAAATAGATGACTCATTTAGTGTTTAAGTAACCATGATAATTATAGCTGCCCTTTTTAAGGATACCAAAGATACAGCCTCTCAATCCATCGTTAAATACAATAATAAAAAAATATATATTAATATATTAAATAATCATTAACATTTAAAACTCATATATCTAATCCACAAATTTAAATATAAGTTCAGTGCATTTTTAATTCTCATAACTAAAACTAGTCTTTTAGTTAAGTACAAGTATAGTGTAAATTTTGTAAATCCAGATTTAGATTTTTACCAGAAGTTATGTAGAAATTTGAGGCTTATATTGAAACACATTGTTACCATATGTTGTAAAATATTTGGTAGCCATTTGTTTGCTGTAGTACAGCATTATATCTGCTTGTTCATAATTTGTTAATGTTGGTTTTAGGCTCTTTTACCTGTGAGGTGGAAACAGCATTTTTGCATGATCAAAGTGTGCTAGTGCTATTAAAGGACCAAAGTGCTGTGGAATTACGTACTTTACAAGGTACTGTAAAACAATCTCTTCTTACAAGTGATGTCGAGGGCAAACCCATTGGCATGCAGCTATGTGGACCATTTTTGACAGTAATAACTGCTGCAGGCTACATAAAAATCTGGGATCTAACACGCAGGTGACTAAGTTTATTTGATTTATTTATTTTTCTTAAAAAGATAAATAATATAAATCATTCTTGGTAGAATTGCATACAATAAACTGAACCAAAAATGTTTAGTTAAACTGCAGAACTGTGTCTTCTAAAATATTTAACACTAATACAGCCAAATGAATAGTTTCAGCAACTCTGGCTCATTTTTGCTCCTGTCTGTTTCAATATCTCCTCTAATCTTAACACAGCTTCCTCAAATCTCTTTTCCCTAAGCAGTTCTTCTACCTCTATTACCCTTAACGCTCCTGCCTACAATCTTAATTCCTACAGAAATGCTTCTGATTCATCCTCCCTTCATCTATATTTTTGAATTTTAATTCCTTCTTATTCAGAAACGTTATCTTCTTCCTTTAATGTTCTTTGAAATTTAGCCCCTATTGGTAAATGATTACTTGAACAAACTACATTTAACTCTTGAAAACACCGCCTGTGGTGCCTCAGTAGTAAAAACTGGCATTAAACACCATTAAAAAAAAAAAAAACCCTTGAAAACAGACAAGATGAGAATTTAAATCCACTGAATATAGTCTATAATACTCTGACTGTTTTTGTTCACAAATGTAAATTCTCCCATATCATCTTTCCCTTTTACCCCATTACACGTCACCAGATTAAATTCTGGTCGGTCCTGGCGGTGTAGTAGTAACCATACTTGCCTTGTAAACCCAAGGTAGCGGGTTCAAACCCAGCCTGGATCGATGGATTTTTTCGGGCATAAAAATCATAAGTATGGCTTCCTTCGGAAGGGAAGTAAAGCTGTGGGTTCCATGTCATACATTTACAGCATGATAAAGAACCTCAAGCCTGAAAGAAGAGGCCTCTGAGCAAAATTTGTCGGCCATTTCACGCCCCAAATAGAATGGGATGCTGATGACCTGAAATGTTAAAGAGCATCCTTAAATAAACAAATAAAAAAAAAAGATTAAATTCTTTACAAAACTCTTAACAATTTCTTACCTTCCTAATTCAAAAACTTGTCTTTTCTCATTCTTCTTTCTGTCTCACTTAGCTTTCCTATTAACTCACATTCAGGATCTATTAGCTTTATTTGATTTTCTCCTACTCTTGCATTGAAGTCGCATATTATTATAAAACCTTTATACATATGGTTGTTTAATAATCCTTCAATATCTTGATCTAATTTATTAAATAAGCTTGAATCATAAAACTTTGAGGAATTTGAGGAATTATGCACTGTTGCCACATACACACTTTCACTTTCCCATAAAGCACTCAGAATACATCACAGAACTGAATTACCACCTAGCTCTATAGACATTTTAGTTTAACTTGTAAGCCTTTTCTCACAAACAAACCTAAACCCCCTGACACTCAACCTTTGCCTGTTCTTTTTAAACTACTCTTCCCATAAAAATAAAATTTTCTCATTTCATCAAGAATATTTTTTTACCAGCCATGTCTCTGTCACACCTGTCACATCCACTATATTTAGAAATTTAGATATTTCCCCTTTCCTCATTTTTTCAAGTACACCTTCTACATTGCAAAATATAATCCCCAAATTCCTTACCTATGCCCTTTATCTTGAAACTGAATTGCTGTAGCCTGGCTCTACTTCTTGTCAGTATATGGTTGCCTACTTCTCCTCCTCATTGTCCTGTACTTGTAAAATGCTTCCCCCAGGTGTTGATACTACGCTAAGTCCAGTATCTGCCCAAACATCTGCTGCTGTACCAGGCACCATTCTTTAGACCTCCTCCTTCAGCTGTTTCTCAGGTACAATTTGCTTGCTTGGTGACGAATGCCACTCTTCTCCCCTCCTTCAATTCCCCAACAGCTGCTTCTCCAAAGTCCTCTCCATCCTCTTTTGCTGGCTTAAAAACATATTCCACTCGCCTCCCCTCTTTGCTTCTTCTGAATCCTTCTCTCCCTTGTATCATCCTCCCTCAGCTGTTTTTCCAACATCACCAGTTTTTGGTGATGCCAACCTTTCACTTCCCCTCCTCATCTGGTCATCTCCGCTACCCATCCTCCACTCTACTTCTTTCCCCAGGTTTGTTATGTTGCCAGTATTCTCCAATGCACGTCTTGAATTTAGCTTATGAATAACCTGTTTCATGTCATTAATTCACAATGCCAAACCTTGAACCTAAGCTTTTTCTCCCCTAGTCCTTGCATTTTTCATTTCTCTTAACAGAATATTTCTTGTTTCTCTTTCTCTTTTCCTGTATTCTTGCTTAATAAATATTCTTGTCCCTTTTACCTTTTTGATGCTTGATAAGATTGTACTTTGTATACTGCATAGGAATGCCAGTTTGGAAATATTAGTTGTCTGAAGAGTTCATGTGATTTAAAACAGCATTGAAAGGCCCAAGGTATGCAATTGAAAATACTGGTATCAGATGAGATAATTATGTTATTATGTTTAAATTAAGTTAAAGGAATTAAACTTCACAAAAAATTATACAATAAGAATTATTTGTAAGCCTTGATATTAATTTAAAGATCCATACCACAAAATCGTGTCTCTATTTAATTACATTTGAAAATTAGTGATGCAAATTTATAATTGATAAATAAATATATAGGTGTGTTATAACGAATAATATTGTGATTGAACAATAACACAGTAATCTGTTTATAGTTTTACTGATACAAGTAAACCAGCACACAACAAAAGCTTCTATGTATTCCAAAGCAGCAGTTGATACCTCCTATGTAACATTATTAAAAAAAAATCAAATTTATTGTATCAAAGTATGTTATATTTTAATAAATTTCAAACTGATAGTGTATAGAGTTATATGAATTAATTCATGAGTGCATTCAAGAATACCATAGTATATTGACAGTGAATTCGTGTTTTCATTCTCCTGAAAACTTTAGTTTTTGTCACATATGAGGCTTCATAAAAACAATGACAATATATCTATATTGAACTTTTTGCCTACTCCTTTCAACTTTATAACTCCAGTTCTGATGCAACCAAATTCTTCTCTGTCATTCTCGTTACAACATTCAACATATTACTTAAATGTAAAATTGGAACTTAACACAGTGAAGCCAATCATATTAATGAATATCATTGTATGATTCAGTTGAACTACACACTCTTAAAGCTTCACTTACTTTTCATAAATGTTCTCGAAACCGGTTCCATACATTTATGAAAAGTAAGTGAAGCTTTAAGAGCATGTAGTTCAACTGAATCATACAATGATATTCATTAATTCAACATATTTTTCATGCATCTGTATAAACTTAGGGATTTTATTATTAAAGCCACCAAATATTTCTTACACTTCAATATCTTTGATCCATAGTTTAATTTGTCTCCAAAAAACTTTTCCTTTTAATTTTCTGTCTTTCCAAATATCTGTAATACCAATCCTTTCCAAAATGCCCTTAATTGTATTGATTGAAGTATCTCTTTGTTTTATCCTTTCTTGCAAAATTAAGCATGTTCTCAAAATATTTTCTTCTCTAGCCTGTTGATTGTAAAATTTTCTTTCCATTATTTTCCCCTTATTCTCTATTTAACTGTGCTTAGCTACCCCATTTGTTGAAGCCTGCATTAGACTCAAAACTAGTTTACAGAAACTCCTGTGAATGGAATTTGCACTTATCCAACCCTCAAATATCCCCTAAATCTCTATCCCATATAACATTTTTGCCTTACCTCTCTCCAGCCAGTTGATTTTCATTCCTGGCAATTTCCCCATACGTATCTTTACAGCATTCTAATCATAAAATACTGCTTCAATTGATGCTATTAATCTTAGATTGGTTATTGAACCTGTAACTTAATTATTAATTTTTGGAATATGTGTATTGACTTTGTGAATTACCTCTAGAATATCAACGTAGAAGTTAAATAATATAGGAATTATATAATTGAGATCATTGTATGTTTGACTGGAATTACACACTCTTATTCCAATTAACATTTCTAGTTAATATAGGAATTAGTTTACAACCTTGTCTCTCTGTCTCTGTTTTTTTTAAATATTGTATAGATGCCTATTTTAACTACTGCGGCACCACAGGCTGTGGAACTGGTGATACATGAGATGAAATGATAAATTGGAAATTTATTTTTTAAAGGAAGTGTTCCAAACCTAAGTTTCAGGGTACCTCCCCACCATTTGCCATTTATCAGAATTGAAAAAAACCTGGAAAAAATCTAAGTCAAGGATGATGGTCTTGGTGGGAATCAAACTCCAGACCTCCCACTCTCAAATCCGTGCCTTAACAGCCTCGGCAACCTGTGGCAGTCAGCCTTGTCTTAAACCAGTGGTATTCAGAATAGTTTCAAGTCACCATATCATTAGTGATCTCAATATAAAATCCATTATCACTATATCAAATACTTAAAAGGAAATGGAATTGGTACCACCTCTTTATTGATTTTCAAGCAGCATATGACAGTATTAACAGAGGTACTGTTTTTGAGGCAATGCATAAGTTGCACACTCCCAGAAAACTGATTTCATTAAAAAAAGCTGCCATGGAAAATACTAGGTCCCAAATTAAAGTTCAGAATATGTTTATTGTAAACTGAGAAGTTAGAAACAGTGAAGTTGATTGATTATACAATATAGAGTTGATATAAGGGGACACCATACTTAACTATCTGATTAATTTATCAGAACATGTTTCAAGAGCTTTCACTCTCATCTTCAGCTGGAGATGGACTAACAGTGGCAGGTGACAATGTGACATGATCCTTATTACTTAAATGTAAGTTGGAACTTGCACAGTGAAGCCAATTATATTAATTGATATCATTGTATGATTCAGTTGAACTACATACTCTTAAAGCTTCACTTACTTTTCATAAATGTATGGAATCGGTTTCGAGAACATTTAGTTCCCATCTTCAGCCAGCTGAATCATACAATGATCCTTATTATTTGAAATGAAAATCTTTTCTCACATTGCTAATTCACTCTTGGATAGTTGGTAGCTTTTCAACAGTTTGGTTTCTTGTGTGGTGTCATGATATATCTACCTATTTATATCTTACATTTCTAAAGTGTTGCCAATGGTCAAAGAACACTTTAGAAATGTAAGGTGGATAAATCAGCAGTTGCAGATCATTTTTATTTATAATCACGACCTTGCATTTCTAAAGCATTTTTAGTCATTGGCAACACTTAGAAATGTAAGATATAAATAGGTGAATAAATCATGACGTCACCAAAGAAACCAAACTGTTGAAATGCCAACTATCCCAGGGAATTAGCAATGTGTGAAAAAATTTTCATTTTAAGGAATGAGCATCTTGTTATAAATTTTGACATCTCACCAATGGACTTCCTGTGTATTGCAACTACCAGAGGTCACATTGTCACTTGCCAGTTGGTCCCCAGCTGAAGATGAGAGTGAAAGCTCTTGAAACTTATTCTGACAAATGAATCAATTAGTGAAGTATACTGTAACCTAATACTGACTTATTTAAGTATATAATTAAAATATATTTTTAAGTCCTGCTAACAAACATAAATGGAACAGAAAAACAGACTCATTGGTTTGTTTCATGTTTAATATTGCACTGAAGAAGGCTATTCAAGATTCTGGCACCAGTACAAAAGGCACTATCTTCTGTAAACTAGTAAATATTACAATATTGTTGTTATAGAAAGGCACCAAGAGCTCAGAAGGAGGCATTTATTAATGTTCAGAAGGAACAAAGAAGATGAAATTATGTATTAATGAAGAGAGAACTAATACATGCCAATGATCAAGAAAAATTATATAAATAGAAATATGTTTATAGAAATTGGTTTATATAAATTTGAAGCAGTATATTTGGGTTCATAGATAATTATAAAAATACAATACATAGAATGGATACTCTGTGGAAATACATGCTTTTATGGCCTCAGAAGAAACATCTGAAGTCTTGGCCTCATATAGAAAGCTAGATGATATGTAATGTTTGGTGAGGTCAGAAACATGGTCATTGTTGAGATCCAGATGAATGACAAACTTGGTAAATTTGAGAGATGATTCTTAAGATATATTTTTGGGCCAGTAGAAAATTAAGTAGATATAACCATAAAATCTTTATAAGTAATTAAAAGAGCTGTAATGACATATTTATTTGATCATTGTTTCTACTCAATAAATGTTTTTTTTTAATAATAATGATAGTATTTTTACCGAATGAAATGAAATTAATTTTATTATAACACTTGATTATATTTGTAAAATTGAAGTTCTTTATTTTTCTTATGATAAATCAAATATTTGAACAGGTTTTAAAGATTTATTTTACTCTAAGAGATAGCATATGATAACTTTATATATTATTGCTAGCCTTATATAATTTAACATTTTATGTAAATTCAACAATATTAGGATTTATCCTGTATTATCTAACACATATGTGCATTGTATGATTTATAAGAACCAATAAATATGCATATACTCATACATATTTTAATATTTATTTAAATAGCACTAAGTATATAAATATTACAATATGGCCTGGTTCTAACCCAGGTTCTATTCCAGACCAACATTTTAAATCACTCTGATACAAACATTTTAATTAACATACTAATTTTCACCATTCAACTAACTATATTTATCAGTGTTATTTAAGCCCCAGCCCTTGGTTATCCAGAAGACTCTGGCATAGCCCCTTCTACTAAACAGAGAAACACTAAAACATTTTGTACAACTCAATAATCACCCAAAATTAATAACGAATCTGTACACATTTATAAAACTCCTGTCCTTAACTGACTTACATCTTTAATTAAATCTGTCGTCTAACATTCTTCATGCTTCACCAACCTTGAAAATATTCGGAACCGGTTTCAAAGATACATTATCTCCATCTTCGGCCATGGATGACTGGTGTGAAAGGTTATTGTTACGTAGTATTAGAAGCAATGCTCCACTCAGGTGAAACTTTTATGTACTTAAAATTTATATTTTCTTCTTTCGGAATGTCAAAATTCATCAAATGATCCTTATGTTTATAGATGTATATCTTTTCCCAAATATCTAGTTCTACTGGTCCCTGTACAGCTCTCAATAATTTAACTTCTTTTTTTATATCATGATTTTCAATCCAAAAATGATATGCTACCATTGATCTTTCTATTTGTTTGTATTTTAAATTTCTCATATGTTCTTTTAGACATGTCCCCATCTTACATCTGTACACATTTAAACTTTGATCTGCTTTATGTAAAACCACAGCACTACTACCAGCCAGTTACTCAAGACAAACACAATCCAACTTATAGATTCCCTCGCCTCGCTGACCATAACCATTTGTTCTTAAACTCTATACAAATATTCCCCAAGATTCCTAATTTGTCTTTGGTAATCAAACATTTTATTTGCTACAATTTGCTTATTTAGCTTCAACCATTTACGATGTATTGCTTGTTGTCTCCATTCTCTTGCTCCTGAGCATTGAAACAAAATATGTTCTACATTTTCCAAATTTCCAAATATAGGGCAAACTCCATGCTCACAATTACTCCTAAAACCCCTTAAGCTCCAGATTCCTAATCTAAACCATACCATTCCGTCTCTTTCCTGCTTATTACACTTACTAATATATTTATTTCTTTTAATATCCCCTTTTGTCTCCTGATAGAACATTATTGACCTCTTTCTCTCATTATAGAACATATATCTGATCATTTGTGTCCTCAAACCTTACTCTAATCTTTTTCCAAAAAACTTCCCTCCAAATCACTTCTTCTTAACCATACATCACTCGTTCCATTCCTTGTTAGCTCTTCCCCAACTTTGTTTACCCAATAGAAGTCCCCTACCCCCAACTCCTGAAATTTTGAACTGCATTTATCAAAGAAATCTTCAACATATGTTGTATCCTAAATCAATACTTCAAAACTCTCTCCATTACCCACCATCTCACTCTGACATCCCCATTTCCAACAATGCCTCTGCATTTGCAGCATTTTGCTAAATTCCCAACACAATCTTTTAAAACCTACCGAATATCTTATCTATCAATTTCCAACTTTCTTGTATCCCCTATAGTTCAATGTCATACGTCAACCTTGACTCCACCATTTTCCTATAAATCCTTTCCAACCAATTCACTTTCATCTCCAGTCCAATAAACATATGAGGGTAGGTCCATAAGTTCCCGGCCTTGCTGATAAGAATTATTACCTTCACAAAACCCTTATCTGGTATTGTACCTTATCTGTTAAGTAAATAATTGAGCTATAACTTCTGCTCCACTGTATTCAGTTGTTCAGATATAGTTGCATAGAGAAGACTAGGCATAGAAGATTGTGGCATGTTCAAAATAGAGTATCAAGCCGTTATTAAGTTCTTTACAAAAGACTTACTCCAAATGAAATTAAACAGCGATTGGACGGTATATATGGGAAGCATTCCCCTCATATTCTACCGTAAAAGAAGGAGCCAAACTTTTTCGAATGGGTCAAGTAAGCATTGAAGACAAAGAGCGTGCAGGTCAGCCCTTGGAGGTGTTCACTCCTGAAAACATCACTCTTGTGGAAGGAGAAATTATGGAAGACTGGCGGCTCAAAGTTACAGAAATTGCAGTAAGGTTGGGCCTTTCTAAAAAACAACAGTCCTTCGAACTATTCATGAACATTTAAACATAAATAAGGTTAGTGGCTAGACTTCTTTCCTCAGTCCAAAAGCAGCAACTAGTCATCTGATGTCAGGCATTTTTGGAGCTCTGCCATGGCAACGAGAGAGAAGTTTTGCAAACCATTGCTAAAGGAGATGAAACTATGATTCTCTACTATGATCCCTTGTCCAAAAGAGAATCACTGTAGGGGTGTAAACATGGTGAAGCACCGCCTCTAAAGGCCAAGGTCACTCAGTCAACCAAAAAGATCATGGCCACAATCTTTGGGGACTAAAGGAATACTCTTCATTGACTTCAAGGAGAGGAACACCACAGTAAATGAGGAGTACTATGCTGGCCTAATGCACAGACTACATGCTTCCATCAAAGAGAAAAGGCAAGGAAAACTGAATGATGGTGTGCACCTTCTTCACGACAATGCACCTGTGCACACAGTTCTTGTTGTAAAGGAAGCTGTGAAGATATGTGGCTTTAAGGAGATCGACGAAGGAGCTTTAAGGAAGGATGTGATGAAGAAGTGATGGATGCTGTTTAGGCCCTTTTTGCAGACAAGACTTCTGACTATTTGGGGGGGGGGATTGAAATGTTAATTCAAAGATGAGAGAAGTGTATTGCAATAAAGGGTAACTAGATTGAAAAGTGAAATATAGTTTTTGTCGTTATCATACCTAGGCTTGAAACTTATGGACCCTACCCTTGTACATACATATTTAATGAGCCAGGCATTGTTCAAGTCATTAAGATGCTAGAGTGGTAGGCAAGCATTATTGTTAGGATGCGTAGAATTACGAACTGGAGAAGTATGGCACTGATTAGGGAAGAATGACAAAAACTTCTAATGAAGGCCAGACACCACACAGGCCTGTTGTATGTGATTATGATCATGATGGGGCTCATTAGATAACAGAACTTTGATCTGTGTCTAAGATCTCATAGCTCTCTTAAGTTCAATTAAAGGTTGCATATATTGCATGCTGCAGCAACAGAAAATACGCTCTTTAAGTATTGACAGGATATCATAACTATTTTAAAAAACACAAAGAATATTTCATTGATAATTCTTTTGAGAATGAATTTAATAATAAAATAAGCATTTGAATCTCAAGTAAATAGAGAATAGCAGTTGTTGATGGAGATGTAATTTTACATTATAATGTAAAACATTTTCTAATTCCATATAATTTTAAGGTTAGTGAAGCATGAATAGTGTTAAGCTGACAGATTCAATTCACATGAGCTTCACTGTGTTAGTTCCATATGAAAACTTTTTTAAAGATTTACAATTTTTAAAAAATGTTGACATTTTCTAATGTTGCTGTATCAGATTTGTTTACTTTCTGTAGTGTTGCCAAACAAAAATATCAAATTACATTTAAATAACAATATTTATGCAAGAGTATATACATAAGACATATTTTAGTATTTTCATGCTGTTTTGATTGTCACTGAAAAATAAAAAATAAAATCTAGTACAAAAAAGGGATTTTTATGGTTTCAATTCAAACTCGCATTGCTCAATTAGTTTTCATTTGTTACAGAGAAGCTAAACTGCATACAAATCCAAAGAATTTGGAGGAAGTAGTTGATGACTTTGGAGAAATTATTTTAGCAATAAGCAATTGCAATGGAACAAAGGTGTCAATATCTGTTGCAAAGGTAAGGTGCAGAACAGGTGATGGGTAAACTTTAATGTTTTATTTATTTTTGGCTCCATTAAGCAGATTTAAAGGATATAAGTTAACAAAAAAGTTTATAAATTACCTATGATCTTAAGCTGCATACAATGTAATGTATGGGTTTGGGTTTAAACAGAAAGTTTGTGTCTTGTAAAATGCTTTTCATATTTTGACATAAATTGTAATAAACTGACCTGCATAAGATTCCTCATACATTCTCCTTATGGTTTAGTTCTGGGGAATTGGAATGCTATTTCATGACTTCAACTGTTTTGCGGCAAAACCACTTCCTTGTGGATCTGGCAGTATGGATGGTTCTATTGAAATATCGAATTCTCTATTCCAAATCTCTCCACAACAGGTAAAAGGTGCTCTGAAAGCAGTTTATAGTGTATGGCTTTCATAAGATCTGCAGGGAAAATGCAAGAATCCATCCAAGACCATCAGAAACTTTCCTCCTTATTACCTATTTGAAAACATTTCCTCTTGTTTTCTAAGGTATGCCATAGTAGGCTCAATTATCAAAACCATCAAGTTGAATTTCTTTTCATTACTGAAATTTGTACACTTCCATTCTTCCTTTCAGGTGATATGTTCCTTAGCCCAGTCAACCTGTCTCTGTTTATGGTGGATTGTCAGATGGGTCACTTCTTTTTTCTTGTATTTCAATATGTTTATTTGTCTGACTAGCGTGGACAAAGTAAATTTTTAAACATTGAGTAGGATCATGAAAAAGTTGTCCGAGTGATGATCCAGCAGAACTGAGCCTTCTGATCACTGGCTTCTTTTGTCCAAGTGTAAGTTTTGAGGTCTTCCAGGCAAACTTTTTTATTCCATAATTATTTCTTGGCCTCTGGAAGTTATCATGCATGGTGGCCTGCCAAGCCACCATGCATGATAACTTGCTATTTCTGAAGAAAAAATGCTTATTCTTTGTAGGCTTTAACCTGGCACGTTCAAAGCTGTACAACCCCGCCTTCTGACCCATACTTACTTAAATGTGCACTCTGCACAAACCCAGCAGATACTGTTCACTCTGCAGCTGCAGAAAAGTATTTGCATACAAAAGTCACAAAGTATTCAGCCTATTTTTATCATTTTGCAACAGGACTATTTTCTGTCTTTGTACCTGTGTACAGTAATTGCATATATTTGTAACAGTCCCTACAATAAAGATAATATAATTTGATGTAATTGATATTATTGTATGATTTAGTTGAACTACACAGTCTTAATGCTTCATTTACTTGTCATAATATATAGAACCAATTTCTGGAACATTTCGTTCTCATCATCGGCCAGGCTAAAATTCAACTGTTGGATAATTCGATAAGCTGTGAGAATGTGTATTCTGCTCTGGTGGCAGTATGATAAAATTGTAGTATATGTTTTCATCTCCAGCGGTGTCAGAGTTCATTAGATTGTCCTTGTATTTGTAGATATAGATTTTCTCCCAAGTTGCTAGTTCCGTAGGTCCTTGTGCTGATTTTAACAATTTTGCTTTATTAACTATGTCCTGATTTTCTGTCCAAAAATGATATTCTATTGCTGATTTTTCTATTTGCTTGTGCTTTATTTCCTGAAATGTTCCTTTAACTATGTGCCTATGTTTCTCTTTGTTTTTCCAATGGAGAGTTTTCACATTCTGCACAATTTATTTTGTAAATACCTGGTTTTTTCCCTTGTGGAATACTGTCATTAACATTGTCTATGAGTAGGTTTTTAACATTAAATCTGTTAACGGGTGCCAACCTGATATTAAAAACTTTAAGTATATTCTGAAATTTTTTGTAGCCCATGGATGTGTGAATTATTTAAAAATTAGCTTATCTTTTCTTGCTGAAAGTGTTGTGGTTTCTTTGATACATTTTTGTCTCTTGAATTTCTGCACCTTTTTGTGTATTAATTCTTTTTTAAAACCATTTTTAACCACTGTTTCTTCCTTTTTGTTTGTATTCATTAAAATATTCTTCTTTGCTAATATGTAGGTTAACTAGCCAGTGTGTTAAACTGTTGATAACTTCATGTTTGTGCGATAGGGGTTAAAACTGTCAGCTTTGATGTTATTATCTGCATATGTATTCTTTCTGTATATTCCAAATTCCAGATTTCCTTGACATTTCATTATTTTAATATCCAAGAATATGTTATCTGTTTCTGTTTCATATGTAAACGATATGTTTCGATCTTGCATATTCAAAAGTTTTAAGGCATTATCAATGAGTTTTTTGTTAACTATGGCAAATATATCGTTTACATATCTGTACCATACTTAAATATGTATGGAAAAGCTGTGTTGATGTGAGTTTCAAATCTGCTCATGAAGAGGTTAGCTAGAAATGGAGATAAGGGGCTGCCAAGGGGCTGTTTCCAACCATACCCAAAGAAAAACTCCTAATTTATCTACATGATTGGCTTAAAACAAGTGTATTTAATGATACACACTACAAGAATACATCAAACTCACAGAAATTTGCATAAACCAAACCTATTTTACTTTCAAAGGGAAATTTTATAAACAACAAGCAGGACTTAAAATGAGCAGCCCCCTTATCTCTATTTCTAGGTAACCTCTTCATGGGTATATTTGAAACACACATCAACACAGCTTTTCCATACTTATTTAAGGTATGGTACAGATATGTAGATTCTAGGTCTTTGTTGTTGAGCTATTGTGGGTATTGCTTGAAGTTTCAAGTACTCCTTTAGGGCTAAAGTAACTTTCAGGGTTTCAAAGAATATGCATTCTATAAAGGCTATGCTAGCTCAGAGGTTAGTGTTAGCATGTTTAGCCAAAGATCTGTGGTTGATTGATATTATTGTATGATTTAGTTGAACTACACACTCCTCTTAATGCTTCACTCACTTGTACTCACTTACTTGTAAGTGAAGAGTGTGTAGTTCAACTAAATCATACAATAATATCAATTATATGATTGGCTTCATTGTGCAAGTTCCATTTTACGTTTTAATCTGTAGTTGAGTTTCCACTGTGGTTTTAGATTTTTCTAACTTACTACACCCTTTCAGTTCTTGCATTTAAAGTGCTTCTATGTAAAAACAATAGCAAAAACTTCATGTTTTCATGTGTGCATGAGTTGAATTGAATTGTTACATTTTAATATTGTGAAGAAATGCTGCTTTTAAGCCCATTTTTAATCAATACAATGACCACTTTGGGAAAGGTATTTTTTGTTTAAGAAAGCAATGGACAGCTATTATTTGGATAACGGACTATCATGCCTTTTATCTTAGGTAAATTAATAGGAAGAGATTGAGATAATTTATTATTTATTATTTAAAAATTATTCATTGAATTTAATAAACTATTAACATTATAGTTACATTACAATAAACATTAATAGGAAGAGATTAAGATAATTTATTATTTAAAAATTATTCATTGAATTTAATAAACTATTAATATTATAGTTACATTGCAATAAAAATTAATCCCTTATCAACAAATGTAAAATAAAAAGAACTTTGTATCTTATTGCAAAATTTAATTTATATTCTGGATACACAAATATTATATTCAGGATCCTGCTTCTTTCCTCCCAAGCCATTTATAAGTTCACAGCAATACCATCTTGTTTAATTTCTGTTAATGTTGCCAGAAAAATTGAAGTCATTTCCTATAGATTCCACCCAATTATTATAGTCACGTTCTTAATTATCTAGTGAGTCAATTTGATAATCAACTTGATTATCAAATCGATATCGATAATCAAAGTTCATAAAATGTCCACGAGAGCTACACTAAGTCCTCTGGTCAACCAACAACAAAGCCGACAGTCGACTCGCAACTGAGGATGCAGGTAAAAGCGTACAAAACTAGTTTTGCATAATTCAACAGTAAGTGGAGCATAAGATTATCAAATCGACTCACTAGATAATTAAGAACATAATAGTCGCTTCACTGTAATCGTTCCAACACGAAATTAAATGTTATATTTATCATAGTCATGTTTTATAACTACCTATCAACTTTAACCAATAATAAATCAGGACTTGTTTCCTTAGTCTACCAAAGGTAATTATGACCCTAAATATCTGATTAATGAAGATAAATGCAGAACAAGTTATAAAAAAATTTAAAAAAAAAAACCTGCTTTCATTTTTAAATCAAAATACAACTGGAACTATTACAGTGAAGAAAATAACATTTTTTTTGAGTTTAACTAAACACTCATACAGCTTCACTAACTTACTTTTCATTAGAACTGTTTTCTAGATATCCGCATCATTCAGCTTCTTGTCAACTTTTTTTTACAGAATCTGCTTGTGCTGTTGGGAGTTTATTTCAAAAGAATGTGTTTGAGTTCCAGGTTTTACTACAGTTCATAACTTAGTTAATAAATTTCATGAAACAGGAAGTGTTATAAGATAAGCAAATAAGATGACATACATGCTCATTAAAAAGAATAAGTAGCTGATGATGCAGCAATAGGTCTGTGAAACATGTTCTAATGGAAAGTATGTTAGTTAAACTGTAAGAGTGTTTAGTAGTACTCATCATAACATATTAATAATTATATGTTTTCATTACCTGTATAAGATCGCAGGTTCAAACCTGGCTAGGATCGATGGATATGGCTTCCTTCTGAAGGGAAGTAAAGCTGTGGGTCCCATGTCATACATGTATGGCACGAAAAAGAACCTCAAGCCTGAAAGAAGAGCTCTCTGAGCAAAATTTGTCGGCCATTTCAGGCCCTGAATAGAATGGGACACTGATGATCTGAGATGTAAATAAATAAATAAAATACCTGCATGAGTTTCTTCTGATAAATGTTCCATAATTTCATTCTTCTGCAGTTCTATATTTAAAGTATTATCTCTGTTGTTTCACATGACATGATACTTGGATCATTAATAATGTTCAAGACGTCTATCTTTTTATAACCTATAATCTTATACATTTTTTCTGAGATCATAGCCAATGCCCAAAATATCAGTTCTCATATGTGCTATGTCAAGGAATGCTGAACATTTCCAGTATTGCTAAGTATGGGAGTTAAAATAAAAATTTCATTAGGAAATAATTTTAAAATCTGTTGCCTTAAATGAAATGGGGAAATTACACTAGGAAAGCAATGAGTGAATATAGTGTCAATCAAAATTTAACAAATATTTCGAGGATTTTTGGTCATGGTCTAATGGTCAATTCATATTTTTGATGACCTGACGTTTCTGCTGTAAAAATCCTACCAATATATTGATGATGTCTTTGTAGAATTGTGTAACAGTGAAGAAGATCTTGATATCTTTTTAAAACATTTAAATAGTTTTCACCCAAAAATTCAGTTCACCATGGAAAAGCAAGAAAACGATCAGCTGTCATTATAAGATGTCATGGTAATTAAGCATTCTAATGGAATAATAGGACATAAAGTTTATAGAAAACCCACTCACATGGACTTCATAACAAATCAAATCACCATTTACAGCAAAAGAGAGGCCTAATTAAAACTTCAGTAGAATGTGCCAACCACATCTGTCAACCTCAATTTATAAGCGAAGAACTTACACTTGGAATCAGTTATTACTAATACTGGTTATACATATAAAGAATTCAAAAGTTTTACAGGGGCCAAGAAAACAACTGTTTCTACTAAAGATCTGCCAACTTATAAAGGCAAAGTTTACTTGTTGTATATTCAGTGTTACTGACTATATTGGATAAGTTTTAAAGAAGCATGGGATCCATACAATGTATACATCTGCAACAAGTTCTCCATTCTTCCAAGGCTGTATGTGGACACACTGTCAACAGCAGGTGTTTATAAAATTCCAAATGTGGCAAGGTTTATATTGGAACTACCAAATGCAGCATAAAAACATGTATCTCAGAACATAAAAAAAACCTGTTGTTTCTGAACAATGGGAAAAATCGGCTGTTACTGAACATGTAATTAACCTGGAAGATCACTAAATAGTTAGGAAAACAGTAAGGTCCTTACTTTTGATAAAAATGATTACAGCAGATTGATGATGCAGGTGAAATGTCAGGTGACATGATTTCATTTGTTAGATCACAGCCTACAAGCCCGCAAAATAGGGATGAAATATTCAAACACCCCAATAATATAAACAGGAAAGAAGAAGGCATGAAACTTGACAGAATTTGGATTCCTGTTCTTAAGAACCCCTGCTATTGATCAATACCACCACGAACCATGACACTGAGCATGCCACTCCTCCTTCCTCTTCCCACGTCATAGTGCCACTCTTAACTCATTGATCAATGATCCTCATTCTTAGAATCAGCTGCTGCATGTCAAATACACCTTTTGTTTTATTCCTCTGAAGATGTCTGCCATAGTGTCAGGTCATAAAAAATATGAATCAATCATTAGACCATGGCCAGAAAGCCTGGAAATGTTTGTTTAATTTTAATAATCCAGCCATAAAGCCTACATATATAGTGTCAACCATTTGCAGATTTTGTATTCATTTGCTTTCAAAATGACTGTGACAATTTTTGGCCTAATTAAAAATAGTAAAATATATTTCACTCAGATACCTCTTCCAGGTGTCAAGAGTTTTGTATTACCATTGTTGAAGCTGCACCCTGGCAACTTCTTTTTAGATTAAATTAATTGTAGTCATATTTATTATGCTTCTTTTACAGTCCAACTTTCTGCCAAGTCCAAAGCTATATGTGTGGGATATTGAATCAGATAATATACAGTTTTATAATCTGGCAACAGGAAAACTGAATGAGAATGAAGACAGTGATGAGTTACAAGCTGCTTCTCTGGAAGAGAACAAATACACCACCATTCCGTAAGCTGCTTTGTTAATTTTAATATTTTAGTTTAACTATGAATTGGATTCCATTCAAAGCAATTAATTGGAAAAAATAAAATTGCTCAAATAAAAAGAATAAATCAGAATAAAAATGACAGGCGTTCATGGGTAGCAAATGAAGACATGACAGTGAAAATTATATAGTATTTTTTGACAGATTTGCATGATTTTCTAATAGAACAGTAATACTGCTCAGCCTCTTGAAGTTGAGAAGCAGTTTGTAGAACATTAGCTGAGTAGAGTGTTTCACTGGAATCACATTTCTATTAGATGAGTTATTGCCTTCATTTCAATAAAAACAATTTGTTTTTAACTTTAATTTTAAATCTAGAATTGATATAACACTGTTTGTATTTTTTTGGCAAGTGTAAGTTAACTACATTTCTTTCATCTTTGGAATGAAATATATGGCAAGCTATGAATTCTTCATACGTCTCCGTGGAAAATAAAACTCTGTGCTTACTGGCAATCTATATATTCATCATCTCAATAGGCAATTCACGCTCAAAAAATATCTTTCAGAAGAATCTGTTCTTTCTTTTACAATATTGTGACCATTAATGTATGGTGAACAAATAGGAAATGGCTCAATTTATGTCTTCTGTCATAAAAAACAGAAACAGTTTTCATGTGTGTTTATGATATCAGCACATGAAGTTCAGAAGTGAAGTGTGGTTTCCCAGTGTGGGATTTTATTTTGAATAGTGTTTAATGCCTGTTTTTACTACTGAGGCACCACAGGCGGTGACACTGGTGATACATGAAATTGGGAAAGGATATTTCTTTAAGGAAGGAAACGTTCCAGGCCTAAGTTAAGGGTACCTACCTGGCATTTGCTATTTATGAGGACTGAGGAAAACCTGAAAAAACTTCAGTCAGGGAGGACAGTCCTGGCAGAATTTGAACCCCAGATCTCCTACTCACGAGTACGGACCTTAACAACCTCGGCCACCCATGGCGGTGTAGGGTTTTAAACTATTCTGTTTTACATAACTCAGTGAATAAATTTTGGGAGGTTAAAAAACTAAAAGATAAAAAAATAATAATAAATAACAAAAGAAATGCTAAGATTGCTTATTGGAGAGATTTTGGTGCTGTTGTCATGTAGTTAAAAATTTCCCAAAAATATTATTTTGACACGTTTATGTATCTCAGTGCAAACCAACAATAAAGTAATTTAATTAAAACAAAATCAAATTAAAGAACTACACCTGGTAATCCTGAACAGAGGAGTAGCTTGTATACTGCTCCTCTGTAAATGATTTGTATTAGAAAAATAAATCCCACGTCATTCTGCTTTTAGATGAACTTGGTTCATCTTTAGTGATATGTAAATTCACAAATGATTGTAAATGATTTGTATTAGAAAAATAAATCCCAAGTCATTCTGCTTTTAGATGAACTTGGTTACATCTTTAGTGATATGTAAATTCACAAAATTACAATAGAGGTAAAATAAACCAATATCACTCACAAACTGTCCTTTCCATGAGGAGGTCCTGGTGGTGTAGTGGTAACCATACTTGCCTTCTAAACCCAAGATCACGGGTTCAAACTCGGCCAGGGTCGATGGATTTTTTCGGGGCGTAAAAATCCTAAGTATGGCTTCCTTCAGAAGGGAAGTAAAGCCATGGGTTCCATGTCATACATTTACGGCATGAAAAAGAACCTCAAGCCTGAAAGAAGAGGCCTCTGAGTCAAATTTGTCGGCTGTTTCACGCCCTGAATAGAATGGGATGCTGATGACCTATGATGTTAAAGAGCTTCCATAAATAAATAAATCAAATCAAATTCCATAACCATTTTTGTCTCAACTTGCAAATGTATTTTCCAAGTTTCTTAATATTTTCATCTGATTTTAAATTTAAAATTCTTCTGTCTCTCATTTCATTTGGTAAATTTTCTCATTTTTGCAAAAGGAACTGTACCCTCCAAAACTTGGTTTGCTTGCGTTCTAAAATACAATGCCAAGTACTATATGGTTCTTCACACATTGAACATTTCCAAAAATTTTAATAAGGTTTTCCTAAATGAGGGAAAATTATAAGAAAAATTTGAAGATCATTCTTTTTGAGATTAGAAACATCCAAGTTAAACAAAAATGGGGGATTATAAACAAGAAGCTAGACAATCTTAGACAAAAACAACGAAAGATTATAAGTAAGGATGAAAGCCAAAATAGACTTTTTTTTTTTTGATTAATTTATTTATGGACACTCTTTAACACCTCAAGTCATCAGCATTCCATTCATGAAACAGGTGACAAATTTTTCTCAGAGGCCTCTCTTTCAGGCTTGAGGTTCTTTTTTGTGCCATAAATGTACGACACGGGACCCACGGCTTTACTTCCCTTCCGAAGGAAGGCATACTTAGGATTTTTACATCCAAAAAAAATCCATCGGTCATGGCCGGGTTCAAACCCGTGATTTTAGGTTTAGGAGGCAAGTATGGTAATCACTACACCACCAGGACCGACCCAAAATAAACCAATAGATAATGTCATAAACTGGTTATTCAAACACTTTCCAAAAAAAAATTACAACTGTTAAATATAGGTTTCAACTCTTGTATAGACTGAGAAAGCAGAATATGTAGCCAACATTGAGATAGTAATTTTCAATAAATTTGAAGAAGAAAAAAATTACATCAGATCACCATCTCAATGAAGAGATTGCAAATTATTTTCCAGTTGTTCATTGCTATCAAGGTGCTTATTTCAGTAGATGCTCTTTGTTTAAGATAGTATTCACATCCTTAAAAATGAACGGTGACAGTCAACATCTCCAGAGATGTTCTGACAGGCAATCGTGCCAGACAATTAAGTGGAATTGTGCAACTCCATTTTTCTTAGTTTCAATAAAAAATGTTAAAAAATCTTTAGATCTTCATATGGTTTCCCATTAAATTTTTGTTGTTCTTTTTCAGTTATTAATCTTTTTATGAGTTTCAATTTAGATTAAATAAATGTGCTATTGTGTGCTAAATGCTGTCAGCTCAACTCTTGAAACACTGAACTGTTACAGTTAGCAAGGAGCAGATGAGGATTAATAGCTAATTATGCATTGATGCTACAATAACTACCAACCTTTATGAATATTCTCAGCAATAGAAACATTAATCATGAAATAACTATTATTTTTTTAGAATATGAATATAGGGGCTTAGATTACTTTTTAGCAGGAGAATATAAAGTTTTCAACAGTGAAAAGAGGTATCTCTGCAAAGAATATCTTATAGAGTATGAGGCTATGAAGAAATCTTAATTTAAAAATGTAACAAGAAGAGCAAAATGCTTCATAGCGGAACCTCCCAAAAATGGAACAACATTCTTATTACAATCAAGCTAAAATTCTAGTTTTTGTCTTTAACTGACAGAAGTTTGTTTGACAGTTACCTAGAAGAAACCTGGAACACTAATAATTAGGATCCTAAAATGCATGATTTATTTTAAAATTGTATAAGTTTCCAATATTTAATAAATATTAATCTCTGCTGGGCTGCAGATAAAAGACTGAAATTATTATTAAATCAATGTTTACAATTTGTGTTGCTTTTTAAAATGTTTATTTTTAAATCTTTATTGCACAAATTAGGTATTCTTTTATTTATGCTTTTTGGTGATTATTAAATTAGTAGCAAACTAAGGGTAAAACATAATCATTTTCATAGAACATTAATTGTTTTAATACAGGATTGCTGATGTTGACTTTAATATTTCTGGGCGATTTCCTCTGTTGCATCGTTGGGATGAAGAGGAGCCAAGACTTTTGGTTTGTGAATCTAAGCGCTTTCCAAATCCTGAAGGTAAAACATCTTGGCCACGCAGAGTCTCTTCATCTACAGTGATAATACCAACTTCGGAAAATAGTAAATCAGTAAGTGAAATACTAATTGTGTTATAAATTTTACTGTTTGATGATCTGATTGACATAACATATACAAACATTTGTGGCAAAGGTCACCAAGGCATGAACTCATAAACAGGAAGTCTATATTAAATGTAAGACCACCTTTGTGTTGGAACTAATACAGTGATGAAAATATTAATCCTAATCTAACTATGAAAATTATTGGACATCAGTGATATTGAAGCTATGAACATTTTAATTAGCTTGTCAATCAATTTATTATGTTATGTTCCACTTACCATTAAATTATTCAAAACTTTTTTCCTTTGAATCTTTTTATTTTTTGATCTATCATTTGTTTACTAAACCCATTAACTTTTGCTGTGCGTATTACATGTGAGTATTCATTCTCATATTCTTCTTTTTAAGTGGTACATTAATCAATCTATAAATCATACTATTGATTGCTGCTTCTTTGTGAGGTCTAGGGTTGAAACCTTTAGCTTTTATGTAATTATCGGTGTGTGTATCTTTTCTGTACATGCCAAATTCTTATTTGTTATTATTTTTTATTATCTTCTAATCTAAGAATGGTTAAGTATTATTAGTTTCAATTTCCATAGTAAATTTTATTGTTGTTTCTTGTAAATTTAAGAGTTTGAGAGCATCTTCTATGTATCTGGTTTGCACGATGGCAAAAACATCATCCACATATCTGTACCAGACCTTGAATATATATGGGAAGACTTTAGTTATGAGCTTTTGTGAAATGCACATATCAAGATAAAAACAAAATAACACAGATAATAGAAAATAAATATGATTACCAAACTGAGCATGCACACTATTTTGCTTTATGCTACAATTCATCTATTATATATAAATATTTGTTAATTAAATACAATTTTAATTTTGTTTTGAAGTTATTCCCTTGTTTCAGTTTTAGGGAGCTTGGTAATTTGTTATATATTATAAATCCTTTTACAAATGGGTCCTGTTTAATCATTTTTCTATTTACATGTTTTTTTTCTCTGTTAGCAAATCATTCTCTCTAAATAAATTTCTGCATGATGTTCTCCTGTCAAGCTTGTAAATGACTCTTAAGCAATGTTTTTGTAATACTAGGATTATTTTTATATTGCCTATATCAGTACTGTCTCAAATTTCAATTCCATGCTGCAAATAAGAATAAACCAAACCATCACACAGATTTTCAGGATGGAAGTGTGTAAATAGTGAGAAGGGTTCCTTAATAAGTACAGTCCAGAGCTTACCTCCTTACATACTTAATCCACATGATAGTTGTATGTAAGGTTGTATTAAGATATTGTTACCATTTTTTTCTTTAGTGCTGGAATACTGAAAATGTATTGCTTTAGTCTTACTTATATTAATTTTTAGCAAATTTTGAAGGAATGGAGCTATTGCAGCCATATGTAAGCTATTGTGATTGTATTAATAGAATTCATTTTGAATAAGCTTTCCAAATATTGATTGGTCATGCTTATATATATATATATATATATATATATATATATATATAAATTAACAGTAATTATGATAGCAGAAACAGATAAAACACCAAGAAAAAGTCACACTTGAGATCGCTATATTTCGGACTCATGGAGTCCTTCTATGGCAAGAAGACAAGTGTGGCATAGTTTTCGAAAATCAGTGAAATCAAACTATTAGGAGGGGGGGTTACCTTAAACCTAAAATTTATAAATTGCTCTAGCGGCATTAATATTTGTTTTTTCACAACAAAACTCTGTATCTATCATTTAAATAAAATAAAAATTATAGTTTCTCAAAATCAAAATTGGGTCATTAGGAGGGGGTTTAACCTGAAGTCCAATTTTCGGTCCTGGTGGTGTAGTGGTTACCATACTTGCCTCCTAAACCCAAAACGCGGGTTCGAACCCAGCCGGGATCGATGGATTTTTTCGGGCGTAAAAATTCTAAGTATGGCTTCCTTCGGAAGGGAAGTAAAGCCGTGGGTCCCGTGTCGTACATTTGCGGCACGAAAAAGAACCTCAAGCCTGAAAGAGAGGCCTCTGAGCAAAATTTGTCAGCCGTTTCATGCCCTGAGTTGAATAGGACGCTGATGACCTGAGATGTTAAAGAGCTTCCATAAATAAATAAATCAATCAATCCTGAAGTCCAAAATTTAAAAATTGCTATAGCAGCTGCAATATTTGTTTTTTCACAACTAAACTCGCCATACCATTTAAATAAAATAAAAAAAATAATTCCTGAAAATCAGTGAAATCAGACTATTAGCAAAGGAGGGAGTTTACCCCAAATTTAAAAATCACTCTAGTGGCATTAATATTTGTTTTTTTGCAATGAAACACCATACATACCATTTAAATAAAATAAAAAATATAGTTTCCTAAAATCAGGGAAATCTGGCCATTAGGAGTGGGGATTAAACCCAAAATTTAAAAACTCTAGCATCCCCAATATTTGTTTTTTAACAGCTAAACTCAGCATATATCATTTAAATCAAATAAGAAAAGAGAAATAGTTTCTGAGGGAAATAACCTTTAGGTTTAGGTACTTGAAAACTGAAATTTAAAAAGCTCTCTTTTGTTTAATTTTCTCAATATTGTTTTAAAAGAAAAGGACAAATTAATTCAGTATATAAAATGCATTTATATTAATGCATATTTTTATATTTAACAAAAACATCATCATGAAGATAAAAAATGTAAAATATTAATCTAATATGTGTTTGAAAATTATATTTGTATAATGTGTTCTGTCATAACCTTCAGAAAACATTTTTGTTACATATTTTTTCTACAATAACATTTAAATTAAATTTCAAAGCCAATGAAATTGGTTATTTATTGCTGATTGAGAATATATTTCCAAAGTATATTATAATTGTTCTTTATTGAAATATATGAACATCATCTTCTTAAATACACAATGTTACTCAAAACTTTCTGTTATATCTCTTCACTTTAGTGAATTTAAAGATGATATCAAGGGCTGAGTTCATAAACATGGCTACATTTAAACATGTTTAAAAATACCTATACCATATACCTGCACCTATTTAATTAATTAATTAATTAATCACATATTTAATTTAATTAATATTATACCATTAGTTTTTTGGTTTAATCTCAACAACAATCACAACAACAACAACAACAACAACAACAACAATAATAATAATAATAATAATAATAATATTCTAAAAAGGTGGTTTCTTTTTAGATTGTAAGAGTTCTCATTTTGTTCCCTAATACCACACATCTGTGTCATATTTCCTTTCATTAATTAATAAGACCATAATTTGGATTTTATATTCTCTTTTAAAGTTAATCAGCTCGGTAAGGAATTTGCTTAGTTTATGCAATTTCTGCATGACAGACCTTTATTTATTATCCTCTAAATATTGCAATATATTCATTTAGAGTTCAGATATCAATTTTCCTACAGCAGTATTGGATCTGTGCTGAAATATTAAAGAAGTATCATCAGTGTATAATTTTTGCAGTTTGGGGTAAATTATTAATATATACAAGGAATAATAATGGACAAAGTACGGATCCTTGGGATGCCTCACACTGAACTATATCATGAGGTGATCTACTCTTTTAATAAAGAAATCTGTTTTATTCATTATTTTTTTGCACTGCTTATGATATATTAAGTAAGATTCTAGCAGAAATATCATTTTTCCCTTCACTCCATGGTTTTCTAATTTTCTCAGAAGCACCCTTTATGAAACAAAATTTATACCAAGATCTTTAATATTTTCTTTCTCTTGTAGTAGTTCATTATTGATTCTATATAACTAAAAAAGTGAAATAAGAACAGCATATTAAGAAGACTAGCAGAAGTCAAATGGGAAGGACCATAGGTCTCCTAAATGGCACATACTAAAGATACATAAAGCCCAAATCTGCTCTATGGAAGTGAGATAATGTCCAAGTAAACAACCAAATTAAAAATAAATTGGATAAATAAATAGATAAATAACATTTGTATACACCATCCTAGTCCTGGTTTCCTAACTCAGGGTGTGTATATCACATTTTCTATTTGTTATTAAAAACTATATAATATAATAATCTCTTACTTCATTATTTTACAATTTTCCTAATAACTAGAGTAAAATTATATAATAAATAAAAAATTAATGAAATTAAACCAAAATATAAATATACTACTTCCCAATTTAATATTCCAAAATCTACCAAATTAATAAATTACTGGTAGCTATTCTATCCTAATTTAATACATTACTGTGTTACTAACCTTTGGTTACCAGCAATATGTACTGGTGTCCAGTACTTTTACAGGAATTTCTCTTAAATTTACACTCATCATTTAAACATTTCACATATTGTACTTTCAAGTCTCTTTAACTAATCTCAGTCAAACTAATCACCTTCTCTTTAACTTCAATTAAAGTTCATTATTCACCATTAATCTTTCCTGCTCATTTCATTTATTTATCCTAACACTTAACTCATTAAATACTATCACATCGCTTGCATTGTGTCACTTTTCACCTTTTCTTTCTTCCAAATGTTCCTTCCTCTATATCTCTTGATCTTCCTGGACCCATGATTATACCATTTCTTTCACTCTGCTCCTGCTCTCCAAACAGCACTTCTCCATCCTCCATCTCCTCCGGCCACTCATTCCCATGGATCTTCACACCCCTTATCTTCTTCTGTAATCTTCCTTTTTCCAACTTCTTCCAAGTCCCATAACTCTAATAGGTAAAAGTCTTCACCTTCTTCTTCATTCTCTACTTCAGGTTGTAATTCAAAATTATTCCTGTCTATTATAAATTTACGTATCTGCCTCTCCTTCATCACTCCCTCCTTCTTTGCCTTCATCTTCTCCTCTAACATTCTCTTCCTGTTGATTTAATTACAGTTATCTTGCATATTTTATATTCTTGTTAAGTTAGTTGTGTTTTGGAATTATCTTTGTATACATATGCGTTCTGGTCTTCTTACTTTTTTCTCAGTTTCTTCATTACTTCTTACTATCTGCTCTTGTGGTATCACCTCTTCCCATGCTAGATTACTTATTTTGAATGCAGCCCGCTCAAGGTATTTATATAAGCCCTTATTCTAAGTATATATGCCACTTATTGGCCACAAAATGTCTCTTTCTTCTCTCACCTGTTCTAAATAGCGTGTATATTCAAACAATACGTGCTCTGGGTTATCCTGTGCTTTACAAAATCTGCGCATATTGTTCTGTGTTATGTTAATTTTTTTTCAGTAAGTTTTGTAAGGTCCATGGCCTGTAAGATAATGTACCATGCCTTTGGTAGGTTATATAAATTTTAGCTTTAATATCTCAAAGATGTTATTAAATAAGTGAAAGTTCTCCTGCCTTCCTCAGTATTTTCCCATTCATGCTGCCATTGTAATTTTAGTTTATGTTTTATTTCCTTTAAGTTGTTGCATTGACTGCTAACTATTAGATTTACTTTCTCCAAATTATATTTCTTCAACCAAAAAATGGCACGTTAATTTAATCAATAAGTCAATTGGCATATTCCTGTAACTACTAAAATGACAATAGTGGGAGAGGTGCTTAATGCCCCTGTAAATCTTAACACCTTCTTCCTTTATGATCTTCTTAGTAGAGTTTTTATTTGTATATCCTTCATCCTCAGAGCCCAGACCCTTGCTCCATAATTCATTATTGAAGCAAAAATGCTCATGCAGTATGTTGTTATGGCATTTAATGGAATTTTAAAACTTAACTGAACTAATCTTGCTAATTTTCAGATTTTTTTCATACGTATTCAGTATGTTTCCTAAAGTTCAGTTTTTCATATAAGTAAATTCCCAGATATTTTGCTTCATTTTGGTGTCTTATATTTTGGTTGTCATATTCCATACATGGATCTCTTTTAAGATTACCCTTTAGGAGCATGCAGCCTGATTTAGTTGAGGCAACTTGGAGTTTAGCTTTACTGCACCAATTACTTACTTAATTGGTTAATTTATTTGCTTTTCTTTCTATATATGCTCTATTGCTTCCTTCTATTGGAAATAAAACATCATCGGTATACATGATGGTGTTTCTCATATTTTTCTCGTTGTTTAGTTCGTCTAAAAACTATGTTCCGAAAAAGGATCGAGTCTTCTGGACATCCCTTAGTTATATTTCTATAAATTGTTTCTTGAGTACCTTTTATGTAAACCCTTCTGTCTTTGCAATAATCCATTAATATTCCATACAGACATTTATGGAGATCTATTTCCCATAATCTTTCAAATAGTACCAGCCATCATAAATTATCGAAAGTGCCAGAAATGTAAATTAAAATTCCAATTAAGTATTTTGAATTTGAATTTTCCATTTACAATAGGTGGTTTATGGCATCTTGTGTTGATTTTCCTTTTCTAAAGCCAAATTGATTGTTACTCATACCTTTCATGATCCTAAATTCTTTTAATCTCTTACAAATGAGTTCTTCTAAAATTTTTCCAAGAGTATTTAGAAGACATATAGGTCTATATGATTTCAGCTTCTTAGGATCCTTGTTGACATTTTTCTTTAAGATAATAATATGCTGCTTTCCAGCAATAAGGAAAGCACCCTTTCCATGTACAATCAATAAAAATTTGTTTTATTTAAGGACGCTCTTTAACATCTCAGGTCATCAGCATAATCATTGAAAAGTCAAAATAGGAGCAGTGTAATCTTATCTTCCAAATTTATCAGGCTTCATTAATTATACCATTAGGACCTGCTGCTGTTTTTTAAAAAAAAAGTTTTAACAGTGGAACGTCAAGAGTGTTTTAATGTGTTGACATGATTTTAAGTAGTTTTATTTTTAATTTATCTAAAATTTTAAGATCGTTTCACTGTGTTGATTCCTACATTCATCATTAACTCCACAAATGTTCCATGAAACATGTCTCGAGTAAATCTCATGTAAGTGAAACCATAAAGAGTGTTCTAAATATTTCAACTCAGAAAATATTATTAATGCATGAAAGTGATTGTAGAATTTCTCTGACTTTACCCCAAATTCCATATTTTTGCACTTTTTCCAGTAATATTGAATAATACACTGAGTCAAATGCCTTAGATAGATCAAGAAATGATCACATAATTTTCTGATCATCACTAGAGATTTAAGTATTGAGGGATACAGGTCTGCTCTGCTGTTTTTATCAATAAGCCTTTTCTGAGGCCATGCTATAATTTGCTTAGTACATTATGCTTGTTAAAGAAATCTAATAACCTTATGCTTAGTTAGTACTTTTTCATAATTTTGGCAAAGATGGAAGATGAATTGGTCTATAATTTCTTATTTTCAAATCTACTGAAGTGTTTTGGAACTCAAAAAAATGGAAAAGAATTTTATAATGACATGTTAGGACAGGCCTGCAGTTAATTGCTTAGGGCTTAAGTGTATCATGAATATTCCAAGATAATATGGTGCTTTTAGTTTAGTTTCCTACACTTAGCTATGCATTACATTATTGTATATTTATTACTTATAATTTGTAGCTTTATATTTAATAAACTATTACATATAAATTAAAGAATGTAAGGTTAAAATATTAAGAATATAAAAAATTAATAAATAAGAAAATAAATGGAAAATATGCCCACTGTATACAGATTAACAAAAATTTTTATTAAAAATTAAATTTTTTCCTGAACCTATCAAACAATAATCTGTTACACCTAAATAATAATAATAATAATAATAATAATAATAATAATAATAATACTTAATCAGTTAATCAAATGTGTTGCAGATTAAAATCAATAATAAATGGTAATAATAAATTGTACATCTATGAAAAAATTAATATGCATCTATTGGGTTTTGAAGAAACCTGGCATTTTCAGAACTCATAATTTAATTAGATATATTAACTTTTTGGTTTTTCAGTGCAATGGAACTGTTTTAGGTGGGTGAATATGTATTAAAACTTATGCCAGTAATAAAGTGAGAATAAACTATTTTTCTTAAAAATGTATTTGGTATATCTATCGAATTTTGAAAAAAATGTTTCTCAATTTTAAAAAATAGAAATAGTAGATAATATAATTGATATATATCTGCAACATTTTTTCATATAATATAGTTACAAAAAGCAGAAGTAATACTTGTGACCTTCTTTACTTTTTTTATAGTTACACAATGCAGAAGTGATACTCGTAACTTTCTTTACTGCACCTGATTCAGAAGAAATTTTGTTGCAAGATGTTACTCCTCTTGAAAATGAAACTCAGCTACTGGCAGTAAGCACCCCACACTTCCTTTTGCTGTGTCGTCCTTCTGTTCAACAGGTAAAACTCAGTTTTGTTTTTTCAAATGAAAGTACTTTATAAGTTTAAGTACAGCTTCATTTCCAGTGCTAGGTCTTTAAAAATTAGGATACTTTTTATTAGCTGGTTTAGGATATGATTAAATAAATATAAGTGAATATATGTCCATTTTTCTTTTTATTTCAATTTCAGCTATATAAATGGTTTGAAGCATTCCCTGCATTACGTTTCTCTTCATTTGTCTTCATAGACAATGAGAACATCTGCCAATACTGCTGAATAATTTCCTCCTGGATTAACCTTTGTCACATATTATGTTCTCAAAATGTGTAACCATCAAAACATGGACTAGAAATGCTAATTGGAACTGTACAGTGAAGTTGATCATATAATTGAAATCATAATATAATTGAGTCGAACTAATGAAATTTTTACTTATCAATTGACAAACAACACAGGATGGGGATAATGGTCTTGAAAGCTAGAAGGTGTCAATTGCTGTTTCTTGTGCTTTTTCACTTCTTTCCTCTTGTGGCAGAATCTTCAAATTAATTTATCTTATAAATGAATGTAGTATGCATTGTATTATAGGATGTCATGTATTTTTATACTTTATAGAAGCCAGTTTTATATTGTTAAACTAAAATTTTAATCTTTATGCTCCAAAGGAAAGAATTAACATTTATTTGCATATAGTTCCCACTTTTTGATAAAGGTTAATTCATTAGTTTTGAGAAGTTGTTATGTTGATTTTTATTGTGTAGCTGACTTGACAAAATAGCTGCTCCGACATGGTCATTTGTTTTCCATTTTTAATCCTTCATTGAAGTTCCTTCATCATGCTGATTCTGGGTTAGAAGCATAAAATGATGATATTTTGCTTTGATAAAAAGCAAATCATTAAGAATACAAATGAATTAATACATAAATAAATTTGTTTGTTTATTTATTTGTAGTGCTAGTGGTGAAATGTAGTACAGCAAACTTCTCAGCTTTAAATGTAAAATTGGAACTTAAACACAGTGAAGCCAATCATATTAATGGATATCATTGTATGATTAGTTGAACTACACACTCTTAAAGCTTCACTTACTTTTTATAAATGTATGGAACCGGTTTCGAGAACATTTTGTTCCCATCTTCAGCCATGGACAGTTGAACCTTAGCATGGCTGAAGATGGGAACAAAATGTTCTCAGCTTTGTTTAAACGTCACTTTTGTTGATATTGTTAATGTCCACAAATTATAAACAAAATTTAGCTAAAAATGTTAATTGGAACATTCACAGTGAAGCCAATCATATAATTGAAATCATTTTATGATATAGTCGAACTACACACTCTTATGCTTCACTTACTTGTCACTATTGTAGACCGGTTTCGAGAACAGTTGTTCTCATCATCAGTTCAAATCTCCGACTGCTGGATAATTCGTTGTGTTGTGGGTATTCTGCTCTGGAGGAGGTGTGATGAACTTAAAGTTTATATTTTCCTCGCCGGAAGTGTCAAAGTTCATTAAACTGTCTCTGTATTTGTAAATGTATATTTTCTCCCATGTTGCCAATTCTGTAGGTCCTTGCACTGATTTTAATAATTTTGCTTTATTCACTATATCGTGGTTTTCTGTCCAAAAATGAAATGCCACTGCTGATTTCTCAATTTGCTTGTATTTTATGTTCCTGAAATGTTCTTTTAACCTTGTGCCTATGTTTCTCTTTGTTTTTCCTATGTATATTTTTCCACATTCTTCACAACTTATTTTGTAAATGCCTGGTTTTTTCTCCTGTGGAATACTGTCATTAACAGGCATTAACCAGGCATTTACAAAATAAGTTGTGAAGAATGTGGAAAAATATACATAGGAAAAACAAAGAGAAACATAGGCACAAGGTTAAAAGAACATTTCAGGAACATAAAATACAAGCAAATTGAGAAATCAGCAGTGGCATTTCATTTTTGGACAGAAAACCACGATATAGTGAATAAAGCAAAATTATTAAAATCAGTGCAAGGACCTACAGAATTGGCAACATGGGAGAAAATATACATTTACAAATACAGAGACAGTTTAATGAACTTTGACACTTCCGGCGAGGAAAATATAAACTTTAAGTTCATCACACCTCCTCCAGAGCAGAATACCCACAACACAACGAATTATCCAGCAGTCAGAGATTTGAACTGATGATGAGAACAACTGTTCTCGAAACCGGTCTACAATAGTGACAAGTAAGTGAAGCATAAGAGTGTGTAGTTCGACTATATCATAAAATGATTTCAAAATTTAGCTATCATTTCACACACTAATATATAAATTAATATATCTTAGCTATGAGTAATTTTATCTTAAACTGTTGAAAATGTCCATCTTGAAAATGTTACATATGCCTAATAATACCACTTCTGTATAAAAAAAGTCTAAGTGAATGGAGCAATAAGAGTGTATATTAAATTTAAAATTCATTTATTTTCTGAACTAATACAGTAAAGCAATTAATTTATTTTTGATTAAAAAGTGAGTATATTTAATACTCTTATGCTCCACTTACCATTGAATTATATAGAACTTGTTTCACAGGCTCTTGCTCACATCATCAGCTATGAAATTTGTAGATAGGCCCTTGGAGCTGGGAATATGGGCGAAAATTGTTTATAAAAAATTTGAAGATAAGTTTATGAACTTCAAGATCCCAACTGGAGACAAATTAATCCAAAAGCTCATAAAATGTCCACGAGAGCTACACCAACTCCAGCCAACCAACAACAAATATGACAGTCGACTCAGAACTGATGATGCACGCAAAAGCCTGTGAAACATGTTCTGTATAACTCAATAGTAAGTGGAGCATAAGAGTATTAAACTGACTCACTAGCTAATTAAGAATAAAAGAGTGTGTTGTTTGACTGAATCATACAATGATCTTAATTAATACTTCTGTTTTTTTTTTCATTGTTTCCTGTGCTTTAACCTCTGTGAGCCTCTGAGGAGGAGGAGAGAAAACCTGATGGTCTTAGTGTACCAGTTTAAGAAAAATTAATGATCTAATCTAGCCTAATCTAAACCTGTTGCATTGTGTTTCTGTTTAGTTCATATTTAAATTATATTATTTTCAAAAATTTGTGAATTTTCTGTGATAAATGATTATACATTGATTTTAATAATGTAACTCTGCACATTCTGATTACATTGAACTAAGTGTAATGACTACTAAAACATGTGATATTAGTGGTAATTGTGGGCATATCATAGAAATAGTGAGTTGGGATGTTTTTTGTGAATGATGTTTATAGTGGTACCATTGGGTATGTGGAATGCAAACACCCTAAGTATGGCTTCCTTCAGAAGGGAAGTAAAGCCATGGTTCATACATTTATGGCGTGAAAAATAACCTCAAGCCTCTGAGCTAAATTTGTCGGCTGTTTCACACCCTGAATTGAATGAGACTCTGATGACCTGAGATGCTAAAGAGAGTCCATAAATAAAACAAATCAAAAAAAGATTGCAAACAGTGAGATGGTTAGTTACTGCACTGAGTGGATGTGTGATTATGTAGCTATAAGCAATGGGTTGTAAAGCAGGAAAAAACCACATCCTTGAAAATCAATTACAAAACAAGCTAGAATTTTTAGAAAAAATTCAAAGAGTGTTAGCTCTTAATCCATTTTAAATTATAAATGGCTAGAAATTTAAAGTTGTATCTAGCCTATTCATAGGAGGAAAAGTGGTTACCTGCTGATAACAGTAGTAACTGTAATATAAAACTGAGCAACATGTTCAGTGTTGTAGGAAAAATGAATGTTCTCAGATCCACAGGTGCAAGTTTTAGATGCTTGTGAAAATAAAAGAAGCAAGGTTTTGTTGCTTTGAAATAGTGATGGAAGGGAGAGGCATGGCATCTGTGCTTAAAGAGAATTTATGGAAAACGATGATTTAGTATGTTTAAGCCTAATGCTGAACTCTCTGATGCCATTGACAACCTCATAAAGCTAACTTCTGACTTTGTCAAGAGGGATTTTTGTGATAGAGGGTGGGCCAGGAAATAGTAATTCAATGACATGAGCGGCCATTCAGATATAAAGTTTTTAGGTCTTATTTAAATTGTACTTAGAAAGCTATGGGCAATGGAATGGTAATATAATCTATTAGAATTAATTAAATATGTTCACACTCACTCCTTTTACTTATACAACATTAGGACATGTTTTGGGGTAAATTGTTCTCATCATCAGCTGTTGACTATCTACTTGATGTGATGGCTGGATTCCAAAGTGCTTCTGTGGTGATCTCTGATAGATCGAAATGAACTTGCCGAGTGATCAAATTGAATAAGTTTTTTTCTATTTTTCAGAATGAACATTTTACTCAAATAGATAGCTATATTGGTAGGAAGTTCTTTTAGCAGCTTAGCCTCTGGTTTAATATCATGATTTTGGGTCCAAAAGTGAGCTGCCACTACTGATGTATCAATTTGATCAAAACAAATTTTCCCAAAGTGTTTCATTCTCCCAATTTCTAAATTTATCTTCATTTTTCTTATGTAGTTTTGATTACAATCTGCACATATAATTTTGTAAATTCCTGCTTTCTGTTCTATTGGTATGGTGTCTTTTACTGTAGACCCTAGTAAAGTTTTGATATTATATTTGTCTTTGGGATTAATTTCTTTGTTAGCCATGTTCTTTAAATATCCTATTGAATTTATTGTGGTAAGTTGGATGATATGTGAAACTTTTGAATTTGTATCTTTCCTTAGTGTTCTTCAGTGTGGAAACCTGTCTTATAGATTTTTGTTTATTAAATTTATCAATCATTTTTATTATTGTGTCATTGTTGAAACCACTGAAAATTGCTGTATTAATGATATATTGGTATACTGTTTTGTACCCTGTTTCTGTGAGCAGGATGTTAATTATTTTGTCTGCCAAGTTATAGAACAATACATATATTGTGGAATGGCATTATGACTATTATTTTTATATAATTCTGTCTGTGTGCATGTGTGAATCTTTTCTATGGATTCCATAGTTCAGTCTGTTTGCATTTCTATAATTTTTAAATCTAGGAATGGTAACTGTCCATTTTTCTCCTATTTCATGGTAAACTGTATAGATTTATGCTGTAAATTAAAGTTTCAGAATTGTTTTTTTGGTATTATTGCAAATATATCATCCACATACCTATAACATAACTGAAAAATTAAAGGGAAGGCTTTGGTAATATGTGTTTCAAAGGAGCTTATGAATAAATCTGCAAGAAATGAATACAAGGGTTTCACATTGCTAGATCTGAAACTTGTTGGTAAAAATTTTGGTTAAAACTGAGGGAATTTTCTGAATGCATGTGTTAGTAAGTCTTCTATTTCTTTTGCTTGTAAATTTAAGGAGGTTAACCATTTCCTTAACATTTGCATAAGATTCTCTATTGGGATGCCACTGCCATGGGTGGCCGAGTTAATTAAGGCATGGACTCATGAGCGTCTGGGGTTTGAATCCTGCCAGGACCATCCTCTCTAAGTGAGGTTTGTTTCCAAGTTTTCCTCAGTCCTCATAAATGGCAAATTCCAGGGAGGTACCCTAAACTTAGGCCTGGAATGTTTCCTTCCTTAAAAAATTCTTTCCCAATATATCATTTCATCTCATGTATCATCAGTGTTCACCACCTGTGGTGCCTCAGTAGTAAAAATGAGCATTAAACACCGTTCAAAAAAAAAAATATTGGGATGCTGGGGAATAAGGCTTTTACATCAAAAGACACCATTACATTCTCCTGTTTAATTCTGATATTTGGAAGTTTTTCAACTAAATCAAATGAATTTTTGATGCTAAAGTATTTAAATTTTCATTTAATTTTTTTGCTATTTTGTTATGTGGATGAATAGATTTTGTTAATTATTGCTCTCATGCTCTTATCATTTTTAAGTCTTTTTGAGAGGCAGAGAAGTAAAGGGCAAAATTTCAACTACAGAAAATCTGGTATTAATAATAATTATTACATAAATTTCAATGGTGACTCAACCTTCATAAACAGAAATTGCAAAACTGTGATAGCCACATATTCAGCTCCAGATGAAAATTGAAAAACATATATCAAACAACTTGGTGAAACTTTATGCATTTTATTTGATCCAACCCAAGAATTAATAGTGTATGATGACATAACTATCAACAACAAAAAAATATCATTTAAGAACTTTTGAAAAATAAGACATTTTTACAAAATTCAGTTGGAACTTACACAGTGAAGCTTGTAAATGTAAATATAATTAATCTGTCGTCCAACACACTCTTATGCTTCACTTACTTTTAAATATGGTGGGACCGGTTTCGAAGAGGCATCCTCTCCATCTTCAACCAACTTGACAACTGGTATGAGAAACTAACATCTATGAGAACCTGTGGCTCCCTCCTGGTAGTGTTTTTTTCTTTATAAACTGGAAATTGTTATTACATTCTCCTATAATGTCGAAATTCATAAGATGATCCCTATGTTTATGAATGTTTATCTTCTCCCATGTGTCCAATTCTATACGTACGTGTGCTTCTTTTAGTAACTTTATTTCTCTTTTGATATCATGATTATCTTTCCAAAAATGGTGTGCCACTGCTAACCTATCAATCTGTTTGTGCTTAGCGTTCTTGAGATGTTCCTTCAATCGTGTATGTTCCATTTAGTTTTTCCAACGTATATCTTATCACATTCTTTACATGTTATTTTGTAGATGCCTGACTTTTTCTCCTGTGGAATGTTATTAAAACTGTTATCCAATAAAACGTTTTTCAGATTGTATCTGTTAACAGGTGCCAATTTAATGTTAATATTTTTAAAATTCTTTGGACTTTATTCATAGCTACTGGATGGTAGGTGAATTTTTTAAAAACCAGTCTCCCTTTTTCAGTTAATAGCGTGGTGGTATTCTTGATCAATTTCTTCTTTAGGAATCATTTAAGTTTTTTGTTTACTAAATTTTTGTTAAAACCATTTATAATGGCAATCTCCTGTATTTTCTCAAATTCTTTTTTGTACTCCTCTTTACTGATTGGTAAATTAACCAGTCTATGTGTTAAGCTGTTGAAAATTGAGTGCTTGTGAGCTTAATAGATTCCTAATAGATTCTTAAAGAAGAAATTGATCAAGAATACTACCACACTATTAAATGAAAAAGAGAGACTGGTTTTTAAAAAATTCACCTACCATCCAGTAGCTATGAATAAATTCCAAAGAATTTTTAAAGATATTAACATTGAATTGGCACCTGTTAACAGATACACTCTGAAAAATGCTTTATTGGACAACAGTTTTAATAACATTCCACAGGAGAAAAAGTCAGGCATCTACAAAATAACATGTAAAGAATGTGATCAGATATACGTTGGAAAAACTAAAAGGAACATAGGAACACGGTTAAAGGAACATCTCAGGAATGCTAAGCATAAACAGATTGATAGGTCAGCAGTGACACACCATTTTTGGAAAGATAATCACGACATCAAAATAGAAATAAAGTTACTAAAAGAAGCACACGTACGTATAGAATTGGACACATGGGAGAAGATTTACATTCATAAACATAGGGATCATCTTATGAATTTTGACATTATAGGAGAATATAATAACAATTTCCTGTTTATAAAGAAAAAAACACCACCAGGACCGAGCCACAGGTTCTCATAGATGTTAGTTTCTCATACCAGTCGTCAAGTTGGTTGAAGATGGAGAGGATGTCTCTTCAAAACTGGTCCCATTGTATTTAAAAGTAAGTGAAGCATAAGATTGTGTTAGATGACAGATTAATTATATTTACAAAAAAATATCAGTTTAATGATCTTTTCAGTACTTTCAACATGACACTTATTATTTTCCTACCAGAATAACTGATAACCTCTAAAAGACTATTGATAATATATTCTAGTAAATAGAAACAAGCTTGACTCGTTTGCTAACTAGTGAATATCTGATCATGATGCTCAAGAGATTAAGATTATAAATAAAGAAAATTCTACTAACTTTTTTCCTTGGGACAAGAATCACAGAGTAATGTATACCAACTACTGATATTAAACTTAATAATCTTTTGCACATTTTTCAAAATTTATTTTGAAGCATGTTTTCATGTTCAAGCCCAAGATACTATAGCATTGAAAATAGGAAATAAAGAAATTAAAGAACAGATAAAATGAAACATGTTTAATAAATTTTGTTAATCATTAATGATGAAAGAACATAAACTGTGGGTAATGAAGAGAAAACTGAGTTTTTTTTTTACTCAAATTTTCTAGACAATATTTTTGAATTCATAATAATCCATTCTGTAAAATTTAAGAGTTCCACAGGGTATGATGAAATTAGTATTCAAATTTTAAAAGAATGCTCCATATTTATAAGTGCATCACTATGCCATATATATTCATATTCAATCAGTTCCTTAAGGTGGAATTTTTCCTAAAAAGCTTAAATAAACTGTTGTTTAAGAAAGGTTATAAACACAATATTTCCAAATACAGACCCGTATTGCTCTAAATAAATTTTTCCAAAAATTTTGAAAAAGTAATGTTCAGCAGACTATATAAGACTTTGAAAGTAACAATATTCTAGTAAAAGATCAATTTTGTTTCAGTAAAAATGTATCAATAGAAAATGAAGTTTTAAACTCACAAATGGAGCTCTTTATAATAAAATGCACATGGGGGGGGGGACATTTTTGACCTAGCTAAAGCTTTTACTATGTTAATCATGAAATTCTAATAGAGAAGTTAATGCTCTGTGGAATAAAATAATGAGAATCTTAAATAGTTAATCACATATCTGAATAGTAAGAAACAAAGGATCAAAATGAATTTATCATATAAAAATAATTGTAATATTTGAGATGGGGGATTATTAAACATGGAACCCCATAAGGATCAATTCATTGCTCTTTTCGACTTACATTAATGATACTGTGGAGGGTAAATCAGGTTGGCAGTGTTTTTTTTTTTAATAGTGTTTAACGCCCATTTTTACTACTGAGGCACCACAGGCAGTGGGCACTGATGATACATGAAATGAAACAATATATTGGGAAAGATTTTATTTTTTTTTATAAGGAATGAAATGTTCCAGGCCTAAGTTTAGGGTACCTCCCCAGCATTTGCCAATTATGAGGACTGAAGAAAACCTGGAAAAAACCTCAGTCAGGAGGACGGTTCTGATGGGATTCGAACCACAGACCTCCCACTCACGAGTCCATTCCTCAAAGACCTCGGCCACCTGCGGCGGTTGGCAGTAATTAAAAACAAAGAAAAAACATTAGGCTGTCTAGTAGAGACTGAATGAATGAATGAATGAATGAATGAATGAATGAATGAATGAATGAATGAATGAATGAATGGTGTTTAACTCCCATTTTTGCTACAGAGGCACCACAGGCGATAGACACTGGTGATACATGAAATGAAATTATATATTGGGAAAGGATTTATTTTTAAGGAAGGAAATGTTCCAGGTCTAAGTTTAGGGTACCTCCCCGGCATTTGCCATTTACGAGGACTGAGGAAAACCTGGAAAAACGTCAGTCAGGGAGGACGGTCCTGGCGGGATTGGAACCGCGGACCTCCCGCTCATGAGTCCGCGTCTTAACGACCTCGGCCATTCATGGCGGTTCTAGTAGAGACTGACAATGAAGTGTACTGTTGTTATGGTAGTAATGTTCTTGTTTCTTTTGGGTAACATTTCATAATTTTAGTTGAATAAATTACATTCTTTCTTAAATTTGTGATAAACCTAATTGAAATCCTATAATTCTGGAACTTGTCCAGGATATGAAAACAAAGAAGAGCATGGGAATTACTAAAATGGAGCACAAAGGAAAAAATGCAATAAAATGCACAGCATGAGGAAAATTAAGTAAGCCCAAATTAATGTTGGTGCATGATGATTGAAGAAGGTAAATGACATTTGTGAATATTTAAGAGGCATGATTGTCTTGTTCAACAATGGTGATGCTGAAATATAACAACAGGCTATTTAAACATTATGCGAGGATTAAGTGAAATTTGATAAAAATACTGATCCACCTATGGGCAGATTTTTCTTTTCTTTTTAATGTATTAAATTTCTTACATGATATGCTCAAGTTTTAAGAATTTTTCACTGAAATGATTAAAGTGTTGGTTTAACTGTGGTTTTTGAAATAACTTAGCATGGCTCCAGATTGGCAGCTAGAACTCTGAAGAGAATGATAATGAGGGAGTTTGAAGGTTTACAACACTGTGATAAATCAACAAGAGATGCTGTGCTGAATTTCAGCTATAATCTCAGAACTGGCAACATGGATGAAGCATTCAGAGCTATTAAAACTATACACAGGTCAGTCCAAGCAGGTAACATTCCACAAGATTCTTATTCAATATTGTGTTTCATTCATATGAGCATTTAAAAATATTGTACATTAGTTTTACAAGAATAACAAAAGATTTAAGGTATAATGTAAGTTAGCAAATATAATAGAGGATCAGTAGATTTAATATATTGTCAAAGACTATACATTAGTTTTGTTACTTTATGGTAACAGTATAGATCATTCATCAACTAAATAATAGGGCTTGCTACTGAGATATTTAGTAAGAGCAGATTTGCATCTTTCCCTTTCATTAGATAATAATAATAATAATAATAATAATAATAATAATAATAATAATAATAATAATAATAATAATAATAATAATTTGAGATTAATTGGAAGAATTAATACATTTATAGTAATGTCCTTTTTGATAAGATAAATTTGCTTTCAGAATACAAATTATTGTGTACCACTCTGCAGTATAAATGAATGAATTTATTTCTCATACATCAACATATAAAATATTTATAATAAAATGAATATAAAAAAAATAAAATTAAAATATTACAACTAGGTTAGTGCCTTATACCAGAAGGCACAAACTCCAATCAAAATTTAATAAACAAATATGTAATTAGTAACATCTTTATAACATTATGAATATATTATAATATTTTTAATTCTTAATACTTTGATCCAAATATTCCAATTTGATTAGCCCAGCCCCCAGTTCATCAGCAGCTACCTACTATAATACCCAGGGAACTAGAAGCAAAAAACACAGTAGTATAAATAATTTGTATACACAGTATTATTTTAAGCAATTAACTGCAATTTCTACACTAATAATTCTCATATTTCTAAGTTACTGAATAACACCTAATCAAACACACAAAATATCTAAGGACATTTTAACACTGTCAAAAGTAATATAACCAAAATGCTTAGAATCCTTTATTCATCGTTTTTGGAGGGACCAGGTCTAACAAACGATGGATGCGGGAAAACGATAGACACCGAAGTGCATAAATCATGTTCAAAAGTAAATAAAGCCAATATATGAGCAAAAGCTTTATTTTGCGTCAATTTTACATGCTACCGTGTACATATTTTACATTTTGTAGTCGGTTCTGGTGGTCTAATGGTAACCTCGTAGACCAAGATCCCAGATTCAATTCCCGCCAGGGTTGATGGAGATTTTTCCGGGCGTAAAAATCGTTAAGTATGGTATTCGGAAGGGAAGGAATGTAAAGCGGTGTCATAGATTTACGGCACGTAAGAGAACCTCGGGTCTGAAAGCAAAGAACTCTAAGGAAAATTTATCAGTCACTTCATGCGCTGAATTAAAGGGGACGCTGATAATGTGAGAATTTAAAGAGCGTTTTCTAAATAAAACAAATGTTCAAACGAACACTATTGGCTCGCCTGGAGCCGCCGTTAACTCAGCTGATTCCAGAGCACCAGTTTGACTTTAAACCGAATCACTCAACAATTACTGAGAGTGATGGAGAAGGCCGCATATTCTTCATTGCTATGCTGCTTGACATTGAGCAGCATGGGGCTTATTTGAACTGGACTGTTGTGTGCGGTTATAGAGCTAATTGATAGCTTTCTCTCAAACCACGGTTCGATGGGATTACCAAAAGTAGGATGGTGTTCTCTGTTCAAATGTCGGATTTTCCTACGTCTACTTATTCTTATTTTGGTTCAAAGCAGAAACTCAACTTCGCCACACCTTACCCAGGTAGAGGAATAAGTAAGAACTGGCGCATGCAATTCTAGTCACCAAGCGCCGCAGACCAACCAATCCGGGGTCCGGGGGCTCTGAGTCTGCAGGGCCAGGCAATTCCCTGAAGGAATCGGGTCAAGTACCTTGGGGTTACTTTGAACCGGGCTGATCATCCAGCCCCACGTGCGAGCACAGGGTGCAAAGGCCCGAGCGGCCATTTCAAAATTGACTCCCGTTTTTAAACTAAACTCTGTTTCAATGTGCAACATCATCCGCGGCTCTAAAAGTATCGGCAACTACGGGGAGTTGGAGTCACGCTTTCTCGGTTCAAGCGTTACACGAACTCTGTACATGCGGCGATTACTGCTTTACTACTGCGGTTTGAAAATGATCGTTCGAGGATAAAATTTCTTTGGGACTGAACTTTTTGAATGAATATTGTGGTTACTTCTAGAAAGGATGAGTGCGTTTTTTTTTTTTTTTTTTTTTTTTTAAACATAAGATTTAAGGTAAAACGATACTTCCGGGAACGGTGGATCAGGGTTCCCTTGTAATAATAAATCTAACATCCATCTACACAATTCCCAGGTTATCTGCATAATGAAACCCCCCACTTCTTGTATTTCCCTTGTTAGCACTATTTTATCAATAATATCCCAATTCTCTCATTTCCAATCCATTTCTCCCGTACTTTTCCTAAATATTCCCCCTACATTTTATTTCTCTTTTTCCCCTTATCAGTCAACATTCTATATGCTATACTTTCTTTCTAATTTATCCCATTTTGATTTCCATATATGTCTTCTACATATCTTTATCCCTTCACACTCTTAATTCATTCTCTCTACATATAATACTCCCTTTCCCAATTTCTCCTGTGAGACCCCTTAAAAACAATGCTCCTTCTCACATCAAAGCCAGTTCTTCCCTCCCAAATTTATCAAAACAATCTACATATCACTCTGCAGTAACTGTCCTTCAGTGTTTGGGGAATTGCTGCCACATAATAGAGGAGTATCACACTACCATTTTCCTCCATACACTCCTTGCCTCAGCATAACTACTGTAATAAGTATATCACTGGAGGTGTGTCATCTCCGTACTAATAATTGATCATATTCATCATCTATTATGATTTCAGAAATATGAGAGTTTCTGTTTTTACATCTTTGCAACACCATTCCATTAGAACACCTTCTGCCCTTTACTGAGATTGTGGAGTACCCATAAAGAAGAAAAGTTATCATATAACATTTTTAAATTAAATACTTATGGAATCCTTTTAGATTACTAATCAGTCTTCTGACAACAGCAATGTTTTCATTTCCTTGCACCTACTGATCAGGACATGTCATGTAAAAAATTCAATAAATTTAATTTATTGTTATATAAAGCATAAAACAGCATCATTAAAATAATTCTTCACTATAATACAACACATTAGTTACTTTACCATCAAAATACGAAAGCCATAAAATATATAACAGACTTTGCATTAAGCTTTCTCAAGCATGAATCAAATTCTCCATACAACATTGACATATAATATATAAAAGATATTTACACATAACAAATTTAATAAAATATTTTTGAATAGCATGAATTTTCACAGTGAAATTTAGTATAATATAACAAATTAAACAATGTATACCACTCCATTGTCAACAGCTTCGTAAGTACACTTATATAACAAATTATTATTGGCGAAATCATTCAAATTTCACTAATTTTGTTCCACTTACTGGGACATGTTTCAAAGGCTGTTGCCTTCATCTTCAGCATGGTTCCACTGTCTGCTTCCCAGCATGATATTAAGATGTCACTCTGTGGATTTTATGAACTTAGTGATGAGGTTACTATTGTTTGGGACATCAAAATTAACCAAATGTTCCTTGTTTTTGTTTATGAATATATTTTTCAGACTGTTAATTCTATGGATTTTTGAAGAGCTTTTAGGAGCTTTTGGTTCCTTTTGAAATTCTTGGTTCTTTTGCCAGAAATGATGTACTATTGCTGATTTTTCTATGTGTTTATATTTTACGTTTCTCATGTGTTCCTTAAACCGTATGATAATATTTATTTTTATTTTGCCTATGTATTTCATATTGCTGTCTTTGCAACTGATTTCGCAAATGCCTGATTGTTCCTGGCAGAATTTTGTTTTTTGTGTTGGTTTTTAGGAGGTTTTTTAAACTACATTTGTTTACTGAAGCCAAAATGATGTTGCCTCTTTAAGAATTTTCTGGAATTTTTGGTGTGCCCATGGGTGGCATGTGAATTTCTTATATATAGAAATATATAGAAATATATATTGATTTTTGTAGCATTTTAGTGTGGTGATATCTTTTATTTGTTTTTTGAATTTTTTTATTTTCTTGTTGACCAGATCTATTGTGTAGCCATTTTACTACATTAAATCAGGGCTTTATGGTACTCCAAATTGTATTCTGTCTTGCTTATTGGTAGGTTTGTTAATCTAAATGTGAAACTATTGATTATGGTGAGTTCATGTTATTTTGGATTATGGTTGTTGTTTTTTATATAATTATCTGTGAGTATATTTTCTGAAAATGCTAAACAGACAGCGAAACCATGCTGAAGATGAAGGCAACAGCCTTTGAAACAAGTCCAAGTAAGTGGAACAAAATTAGTGAAATTTGAGTGATTTCCTGAATAATTAATTAGTTATATTACAATAAAATATAATAAAAATTATTTTATACAATATCAGCTTAGATAAGACAATTATTTCACTTTATTTCTGTCTCAAAAAATTTATCAGTACTATAAAAAGTTTTTACAATATTTCCAAAAGTTCATTTTTAAGCATTTGTTTTCTGCATTAACTATCATAGAAAGTATTTTGCTTCTCTCTTCTAAAAGATGTTCAATTTCTCTTGAATTTCACAACAGTCCAACTGAAGACTGTATGCTCAGAAACAAGGTCCCCTGAATGTCTTAAATTTCTTCAATACACAGTTTCTGATTTGGAGCATTTTTTAAATTGTAATAAATTCTCACCCAGCTTCATTGTGCAATACTGAATTCTCATCCCAGCTTCATTGTGCAATACTGAATTACTGGCATGTGTTGAGGTTGCATTGATAGCAGTTGGTAGAAGTTATATTTATTTGGGCTACCACATGACATATATAAGAATGGCCTACTTTTTTAACATATAACACCTGCTGGGTAATGAAGTTAGAATGATCATATTTTTCACATGACTACAGTTGTTGACAAATGACCGTGGTATTTCACACCATTCTACAATGCTTAGAAATCATTAAAATGTATTATCAAAATGGGTGATCTGTTCGTCAAACATTCCATGCATTAAGTGAAGCTTTTGGGGTGTGTAATCATCTCTGCAAGAGAACATTTCAATGTTTGATCAAAAAATTTGAGGCATTTAGTTCTGTCTCAAATCAAACAATGTCTTTTTGTGAACAATGCAAATTCTTCAATGAAAACATGGCAGTTGTTAGCGAAAATCCATGAAAATCAATTTTTCAATGAGACAAGAATTAAGCTTTTCATTCACAACTTGGGAGATTTTACATTAGGACTTGAAGTTATACCTTTACAAAATTGTTTTAACTCAAGAATGAAGCCAAATGATAGATTGCACTGTATACTCTCTGATTGGCTATAGAGCAATTGAAAGTTGGCCCTGCTTTTAACTGAAAAATCATCTTTAGCGATAAGGCTCACTTTTGGATAAATACTTTCATTATTAAACAAAATTGCTGCTTTTGAAGCAATGTGAAATCAATGGAGTTTCAAGAACAACCATTTCATCCCCAAAAGATTACTGTCTGGTGTGTATTTTGGGATAGCAGAATCATTGGTTCATATTTTTTCCAAGATGAACAAGGAGAGGCTCTGAAACAGATTCTGGGCTATGATAAGGACTTATCATAAGGATTTGGAAGGTATGGATCTCAGAAACGTCTGGTTTCAGCAAGATGGTGTCAAGTGTCATACTGCTCACAAAACAGTTAATCTTTTGGAGAAGTTCAGAGGCTTCATTATTTCTTATGGTGGTGATGTTAACTGACCCCCGAGATAATGTGATTTAACACTGCTGAATTACTTCTTATGGGATTATGTTAAATCGGTGGTTTATGCCAAGAAGCCAAAAACAGTTAATAACCTAAGGAACAATATCACATGCATAATTCTGAAATTGACCTTGTTTAAGTATGTCTGTCATTGAAAATTGGAAGACCCATATATGTAACTCAATATAGCTGCAGCAGCCATTTTAACTGACATTCTCTTTCATATATAAGGGAATTAAATATGCTTCAAAATTAAGTAAATAAATAAACTCTTCCATTTATACAATTTTTTCATGTTAAAAGTATGACACTCTTTTGTTGGAAGACTCTTTATAAGGGTAGTTCAAATTAAACATAGACTGGCATTTTGAAATGTATTGGCATTGTTGGAAATGGGAGGGTTGGTATGAGAGGGTGGGTAATGGTGAGAGTTTTGAAGTATTGGCTTAGGATACAACAGATGTTGGAGGTTTCTTTGTTAAATGAATGTTTAAAATTTCAGAAGTCAGGGATAGCAGATTTTTATTGGGTATACAAAGCTGAGGAAGAGCTAACAACAATTTTGTAATTTGGTGACAAGGACCAAATAACACTTTAGAAATGTAAGATATAAACAAATAGATAAATCAGCAGTTGCAGATAATTTTTGAACTTACGATCATGACATTGCAGGAGAAGCCAAACTGTTAAAAGCTACCACCACTCCCAAGGAATTGGCAATTTGGGAAAAGATTTGTATTTTAAAAAATAAACATAGAGTTATGAACTTTGACATTCCACTAATGTACTTCCTGTTCCGTTATCTAATGGAACCACCAGAAGTCACTATGTCACCTGCTAGGATTAGTTGGTACCCACTGAAGATGAGAGCAAACGCTCTTGAAACATGTTCTGAAGAATTAACCAGTTAGTGAAGTTTTAGTGTCATCTAATACTGACTCATTTGTATATTTAACAACTTCACTGTTCGTAACTTCTTTTAATTTTACAATATGAGAAAGGATTTATATAAAAAAAAAAACATGAGCATAACCTTATGAATTTTGACATCCCAAAAGCAGATAGCACTTTATTTAAGTTTATCACCAGAGTCAACCAAATATCTACTTACCCAGCTTCTATGAATGATCTAGCAGTCGTTTAACAGCTGATGATGTGAACAATAGTTTCACAAAATATTATGTCTTGAGTAAATCTCATATAAGTGAAACCATAAAGAGTGTTTTAAACATCCTACTCAGAAGAGATTATTAATGGGTGTTTCACTGTGTTCAATTACAAATTGAATTAATATTAAAACTAAAGTTGTGTTTGTAGGTTAACATGGTCACTGCTCTCTGTTTCAGTGAAGCAGTTTGGGAGAACCTTGCGCGAATGTGTGTCAAGACAAAGCGCTTGGATGTTGCTTTTGTATGCCTTGGGCATATGAAGCATGTTCGTGGAGCAATGGCACTCAGAGAAGCAATGAAGGAGCCAGAGCTAGAGGCTCGCGTGGGTATGCTGGCAATACAGCTCGGCCTTAATGTAAGTATTTAATATCTGAAAATGCACTAATAAGTTAATGCAGATTAAGGTGGTGATGCCGCTGATGACCACAGTATCATGATTTTATCCAGAAATTCAGGTGAAGGTAAATCAATCGTAAATTTGATTGAAACTTAGTACATATGTAGCATATGTATTGGGTAAGTACAATTCTTAAATTTAAATTAATTTATTGTGGTTATAGAAGTGAACTATTGTTCTTAAACTTTACTCATGAGTTTTCACTTTTTATTGAATGTGTATTTTATTAGATGCTACTAAGTACATGTAACACTTATAGGGAGGTCCATAATGATGGTTAAAAGGTATTGTACATATGCTTCTTTGTTGCTGCATCTACAGCACTTGTACTTAGGTTTAAACAGTTGATTGTTAGTTTCTGTGCAGTAATAGCTATTAGCTTTCCATACTTTATTTTTCTTTACAAATTTTAAACATTGTAGAAAAACTATAATAAAATTTTATAGCCCTATTGGATATAATAATATAGAGCCTCATTCGGACACATGGCCCACTTAACAGGGATTTGCTTGACACCAAGAAGCACACTGCTTGCTGGCTCAGATATTCATAGCCCCTTAAATTCAATCACATAGATTTCCAAAGTGTACCAAACACAAATTTTTGATCATATGATGGCATTTCATGTAAAAGATTGAGTTTTTGTGTACTCCAATATCTTTTGTTTTGTGTTGGTACATGGGCAAGCAAATAAAACCATGCTTCATCCATAAAATAAAATTAAACATGAGTCAATGGAGTTAACACTAATATTATCCAATATCCAATTGCATAAATTAAATTTAATCACATTATTGCAATTCCTGAACTACAGTTATCTTATAGGGTTTTAATTTTAAAAGTTTAGTGGCATTCCAAGCTGAGATATACAAAATTCCTGATTCCTATGCAAGCTTTCTCAGAGATTTCTTTGGACTTCTTTCTAACTTTTCGCTGATGTCATTGAGTGTTTCCTCTCTAATAACACCGCCATGGGTGGCCAAGGTCGTTAAGGCATGGACTCATGAGCGGGAGGTCTGGGCTTGAATACTGCCAGGACCATACTCCCTGACTGAGGTTTCCAGGTTTTTCTCAATCCTCATAAATAGCAAATGCCAGGGAGGTACCCTAAACTTAGGCCTGGAACGATTCCTTCCTTAAAAATAAATCCTTTTCCATTATATCATTTCATCTCATGTATCATCAGTGTCCATCACCTGTAGTACCTCTGTAGCAAAAACAGGCGTTAAACACTATTCATTCATTCTCTAAGAACACAGCATTTTGTTTTCAATTTCTTATCAAGAAAAGATCCTATTTCCCTAAATCTAATCACATAATTACAAACTGCTTCTCTGTGAGATGCACAAATGGCAGGACCTGTTTAAATCACCATCTCATGTTTCTAAAACAGTTTGTTGTCACATAGGAATCATACATGAAAATTCTATGTGCTAAAGTATACAAATTTTTTGGCACTATAACAGAACTAACACGCTATAACACAAAAACACATCATGTCACAGTTCAATTCCTGTACAGCACAAAGAATTTCTGTCAGTACAAGGAGAGGCAGGAAAGTGGAGAGGAAAACAGAACCAGTTAGAAAAAGAGGAGGCAAATCACTGTTAAGCTAGCCATGCATCCAAATAAAGGCTCTGTAGAATGCAAACTATCATATTAACTATCATTTTGAAAATAAGAGAATATAACTTTATAAATTTACATTGATTAGAAACTTTGAGAACTGGATAATAATGAATAATGGTGTTTTAAAACTGTATATGACATTAATTGCTGTAAATTTGATCATAGGGTACTGCAACAATGTCTTGGTTGTAATATATGGCTTTCCAGGCATTTATCAAAGACTTGTTGTTAAATACCTGAATTTAACAATACCTGTTATTATTGGTGTTTCACATAAACTGAGTTATGAATTTATAAATTAAAGTTTTTATCACATCTTTGATAAATATGACATGGCAGCACCCAGAAATCAAGCATTGTAGAAACTTAATTATTATAGTTATGGTATAATTCTGTTCAAGCCTTGGAACATTAATTACATTAATTTATCCAATGTTAATCCATATAGGAATCAAACAGTGAAACAAGCATAAAATCTCTTCTAAATTAAAATATGTAAAATATTTGATCTTAGAATAGATTTTACAATAATTTATTTTAATTATTATCTCACATTGGTGTACAGGGGCACCACCCAAATCAGAAATCAGGGAGTGGTTGGAGAACAGGTTCATTAGACCTACTGACAAACAATAGTTGCTCTCCTTCAGGCATACTAGGAAATGTGAATGGATAATGCAACCATTGTAGTTTTGGTTTTATACTTTTATATGATGATGATGTCATTTCTCTTACATTCCAGTATTTTTTATAAATGTCATCCAAATGCATGAAACAGCATTCATAATAAGGGTATATTCCTAATTTGGATTTGTTTTTCCACCAAAGCAAGGGATTGAACAGTGAATCAGATAAGATTAATTCAAATCATATGAAGACTTAATAATGATATAATCCATTTTTTCAAATAAATAAAATACATATGGGCAATTTGGAGACTGAAGAATATAAATTTTATGTAGAATTTTTGCCATATAATCATGCTCCATCATTAGCCTGAGTGGTGCCATAATTTTTCTGTATAGTTGTGGAATTAATTTGATTTTCTCACAATTTTTGTTTCCATTTATTTTGTTGTCAGCCCACTATATTGTGTTATCTGCTGATACCTTTGTATTTCAGTATAATTAGCTATTTTACTATAAGAAAAGTAGTTTCTCAAGGTCTGGAAATAGTTTCAATGCATCTGTAAGATATTTCTTTCCCCAAATCACCATAGTATGATAACCGTTTTTTTTTTTTTTAATTTTCTTAATTATGATGATGATGATGATGTTTGGAACATTCTATAAACTTGGAAAATTACATAGAGATTTTTGAAAAATTTGCATTAATTACTATTTGAAATCAGAAAATTTTGTGTGTTTTTAAAGTAATAATTAAGCACTAAAGATTTTTGACTGTTAACAAGATTGGCTTCAGTTTCTCCATTCAAACTAGATGCTCCTTATCCTATGCATTTATGAAAAGAAAGTGGAATGTGTCTTCCATTCTTATATTTAACCAGGACTAGGATCTCCTGTATGAATTATGTGGATAAATCCATAATATTTCTATCTTATCTAAACCTGTTACTAGTATTTTCAGGATATTACATTATACCAGCTATTTTGGGGCATTCTGATTAGTTTTTCATGCTGCATCAGTGCTTTTGTTCCTGTTTCCATCATACCTAGGTAAAATAGGTATATTTAGTAGATACCTGCATAATTATAGGTTTATTTTGACTACTCCAAGTTAAGTTTTAGAGTTTTATTTTATACTGGTTCATTTTTCCTTTGAAGTAGTAAAATTATATTTCCTCAGAAAGTTAGAATAGGTTTCTTTAGAAAACATCTACGAAAAGTGGGTATCTATAAAGACAATCCACTTGCAGATTGTACAAACAGGATGAGGAATCTCCTTGCATATCCTGTTTGAGTGTCCATTCCTGGAAAGAAAGAGACTCATTCTCTCTATAACCAGGGAGGATCTGGGAAAAGATGCCAACATTGGAACCAAAATACTGCAGCTTTTACAAGGAACGGATTTTGATAAACATGAAGGCATCCCTTCCAATGGTGTGGCACAATGAGACTTAAGGCTAATGTGCTGGAGGACTCTAAAACTCTGTCAAATCTCTTTGATATCTATCTATCAAGAATAGGTTTTATATAAGCTTTTGCTTTAATATTTAATTTAATGCATAAATCTCCCAACTTTTTACCAGCCAATTTTATAAAAAGATATAGTCTGTTAATTGCCTTTTAAAAGATTTATTGCTTTTTTATTTATTTATTTATCTCTTGCTAAGTAATCTACCAATGCTTTGGCATAGAACAATACCTGTCTCTGACCCAAGCCATGTCTATTGCAAAGTATATTCATTTATAAATGATATAAAACCTCACAATCAAGGCATATCTGCAAAACATAAGCTAAAACTCATTTTCACATCATATATCTGCTTTTAATTTTTAATTGTTTTATTACGAATGCTCTTTAACATCTCAAATCATCAGCTTCCCTTCAATTCCCTGATGGAACAGCTGACAAATTTTGCTCGAGGTTATTTTATGTGCCATAAACCTATGAATTATGGCTCTATACTTCCCTTCCAAAGTAAACCATACTTAGCATTTTTATGCCCCAAAATCAACTCTGACAGGATTGAACCCGCAATCTTGGGTCTTTTTCCGGTATGGATATGTTTTTTAATCCAACATTGGTCACTTCTCTTTGTTTTGTAAATGTAAAATTTGTTACAATAGCACAAAACACATTCAACATCTAGAAAAAGTTGGCTGGTAATTATCATAATTACTTTACCTATTGCAAACTGCAGCATTACAGATGAAAACAAATACAAATTTCTAGGATATGTATTGATAACATGAATGAATAGAATATATCAATCATATTTGTAATAAAACAGCAAGTCCTTGTTTTTCTTAAGGCATTTTAGGAACATTTTAGATGAAAATGGTATATTATAGCATCATATACCCTCACATTTTATATGACACAGAAATTTGAGTCTCTGCTGCAAGAACCACTAGAAGGATCCTAATCTACCACTTAAATGCTAGGGGGAGTCATGGAGGATAACTTGTACAATTTATTCTTTATATGTATATTAAGTGATAACCTTTGCAATTCAAAAACAAAACCTGAGAATCAACAACATTCAACATCAAAACACAAGACACAAAAATGACTATTTTAGAAAAGGATTTAATAAAACTGCTTCAGAAAAAGATACTAATGTCATGTGCAACAAACTGCCTGCCTTTGTAAAACAGTACAATGGTACACATTTCAAAAATAAGCTAAAGAATTATTTAATAATAAAACCTCATAATCATGGATGGATTATTATGTACTAAACATTAGTATAAATGCGTAAATAATATATGTACTTAGTTTTGAATGGTGGGAATTTTAACAGTGAAATATATAATATAGTAAGTTATTTATGAGGAAATCACTCAAATTTCACTAAAATTTTCCCACTTACTTGGACATATTTGGAAGCGTGGTTGCACTGTCAGCTTCCCAGCATGGTATTAAGATGTTGCTCTGTGGATTTTACAAACTTAGTGATGAGTTTTTGTTGTTTGGGAGATCAAAATTAAGCAAATTTTCTTTTTTGTGTGTGTGAATTTTTTTTTCCATACTATTAATTCTATGGCTTTTTGAAGAGCTTTTAAGAGTTTTGGTTCCTTTTGGAATTTGTGGTTCTTTTTCCAGAAATGGTTTGTTATTGCTGATTAACTGCCACTTTTAATTAATGGATGTTTTCATTTAAGGGATGTTTCCCCACTCCTTAATACTAAATAAGCAAAAACTACAACAATTTAAACAATGTGTATGCCACAGTATGTTTATATAAACATTGCCAAATAACAATAGTTTTTTTTTTTTTTTTTTTATGATCATAGCATTGCGACCTTAAGATCTATTGTACCAGATGAAGGATGATGGATGATAATTTGGGATGGGCTCATGGAACTTTGTGCCTAAGTTTTCCATGCATTCAACTAAAGAACTGAATGAAAACCCTGAAAATACCTCATTCAGGAAACTAACCCAAGCGGGAATCAAACACCCAGGCCCACAATGTGAGAGGTCCAAACATTACCATTGAACTACAGTGGTGGTATATTAGTATGAATAAAGAATATTACATATAACCAAAGTACTAAAATTTGTTCACTCTAACTCCATTCACTTACATAAAAATTGGACATATGTTTCGGGGGTGATCCCTCACATCTTCAGCCTGTAGACAAACTGTTGTTAGAAGTGGCGGTTGGGTCTCTTGATGTTCTTGTGGCAGCATCTGCTGGTTCTATTAGCAACTTGCTGAGTTCGTCCATTAGAGGAAAATCGAAATTCATGAAGTTTTCCTTGTTTTTTGTAATGAACATTTTTTTCCCAAGTGGAAAGTTTTATTGCGTTATGTAGTTGTTTCAGTAGTTTTGTCTCTGGTTTAATTTCATGATTTTTATTTCAAAAGTGTGCTGCTATCGCTGATTTATCAATTTGTTTTAAGCAAATGTTTCTAAAGTGTTCTTTTTTCCAGATTTCCAAATTCCTCTTTGTTTTTCCAATGTATTTTTTATCACACTTGCACATTTTATTTCATAAATACCTGACTTTTGTTCTTTTAGCATGTTGTCCTTTACTCTGCAACCTAATAAGTTCTTTATATTAAAATTCTTCTTTGGGGTTAACATAATTCCTTGTTCTTTGAATATTTGTTTGAATTTATTGTGGTGAATTGGATGGTACGTGAAACTTTTGAATTTGTACCTTTCTTTTGCACTTTTAAGTGTGGAAACATCTCTTATTGTTTTTTGATTTTATTGATGATTTTTATTACTTTGTCTTTGCTGTACCCATTAGTTTCTGCTATCTTCAGATTTGTTGGTATTCCAATTTGTACTCTGTTTCTGTGAGTGGTATGTTAATTAATCTGTGTACTAAACTATAAAACACTGCATATTTATGTGAAATGGGGTTAAAACTGTTATTTTTGAGTAATTTTCTGTGTGCATATCTTTTCTATGGATTCCGAAGGTAAGATAGTCTTTATTTCTTATGATTTTTTACATCTAGGAAGGGGAGATATCCATTTCTTTCTTCCTCTATGGTGAACTTTATAGATTTGTGTTGCAAGTTCAGAAGTTTTAGTGCATCTGTTGTATGTTTTTTTGAAATTATTGCAAATATGTCATCCACATACCTATACCATGTTTTGAAGATTAGAGGGAAGGCTTTGATGATATGCATTTCAAACGAACTCATAAAAAAATCTGCTAGAAATGGGAATGGGGGTTTCCCATAGCTAGTCATGAGACCTGTTGGTAGTATTTTTTGTTGAAAATGAAGAAATTTTGTTCAATGCAAATGTTAGTAAGTTTTATCAAGTCTTCAATTTCTTGTGCTTATAGATCTAAGGATTTTAACCAATTCTTTAACATTAGCATAAGTTTATTTGTTGGTATGCTTGGAAATAAGGCTTCTACATCAAATGATACCATTATATTTTCCACTATAATTTTGTAATTTTTTAATTTATCCACCAGATCCTGTGAGTTTTTAACACTCAAGCTTTGGTATTTTTTTTAAGATTTGAAAATGTCGGTTAATTTTTTTGCTAACAGATATGTTGGTGAATTGATGATATTTATTATAGGTCTCATGCTGTTATCTTTTTTGTGTAATTTAGGAAGTGCATACATTCAAGGTAATACTGGAATGCTTTGTGTGAGTTTTCGTTTTTCTATAGTGGATAGTACTTTTATTTCTTCCAATGTTTTATTTAAGTTTCTAGTGCAGCTTTTAAGTGGATTTTCTCTAATTGGTTTATAATCTTCGCCTTTTAACATAGTTTCTATCCTGTTTATGTAGTCTTCTTGGTCCAAAATGGCGATTTTATTGCCTTTATCTGTTTTTCTTTTAGTTGTTTTATTGTGTTTTTGTAATTGTTGAATTTATTTCAGGTTTTTATTTTCTCTAAGGTTTTTGTATGTTTTAATTTGAAACATGATTACTATTTAGTGCTTAATTCTTGATATGATATAGCCAAAAGAGAATGCTAAAATACTTAGCGATTTTAATGAACATTCAAACAGTCTAGAAAACCTTTAACATTCTGAGAAGAACAGTAGGAGAATTTCTGTTATGCTTTTATCATCAATTCCATTTGCTATCGCCCTCGTTGATGAATCATTAGCATTACTTTTGGCACTCAGTCACCAGAATTGTCCTTTGCTTTCAAAGTTTTTAAAGCTATGCTATATATGATTATATTTTCTGTATTACCATAAAATTTTTATGGTAAGTATTGGCTTTATTGCATCCAGTTTAGGTCCCTTAAACTAACTTTCAATAAAGCATTTGTTGCCATGAAATAGTTCATTGCATTAATGCTGCGCATCAAAATGCTTACTCTAATTTTTCATTACAAACATAACAATTGTTTAAGGGATAAAAATATTGCTGATTGGGACTGAATGCAAAATCTTGGCTAGCTTGAGGCAGAAATAGAACATTACAGTGAGTATTAATATGATTAAGGTAAATTTCAGATTTTTTCTATTCAGTATAAAATGTTTGTTTACTAACAGCTTCAAAATAGCATTTCTGTATTTTTCACATATTGATCTTTATAGTAGTAGTGGTGGTAGGGGTAGTATTTATTTCTCATGCTACAAAATACAAATTTTTTTAACAAAATGAACACAAATAAAAAAACATTAATTTTAAATATAACAATTAGGGACAGTTCCTTCGGCAGTTCCAGAAGGCACTAACTCCAATCAAAATTTATTGCAATTTGATTGGCTCAGCCTCCCAGTCCCCGGTTCATCAGCAGCTATCTACTGGAATATCCAGAGGACTGGGCTCCAATCCAACCAAAAACAAATCACAACATTAAAAATAATTTATACATTGAATACAATATGAAGTTATGTTTCCTACAATACTAAACCTTCCTTCTTTTTTTAATTAAACCCATTTGGCCAAATTTCTATCCTTGAGAGTTGCTTATTCCTTAGGATCTTATACACACTAACACCCTTGTTATTGGTTTATAAGGAACCTGTTTAACGAATGCTAGATAACTAGTCCTATTCCTTTCCTTACTCATTTCATCCTCCTTTCACTATCTGACAATTCTATACCTTTCTCAAGTATATTTCCTAAGTATTTTACACCCATAACCATTTTTGTCTTACCTTGCTTATGTATTTTCCCTGTTCTTTAATGTTTTCATCTGATTTTAAATTTCAAATTTTTCTGCCTCTTATTTTATCTGGTAAGTTTCCCACTTTCATAATAGAAACTGGTCCCTCCAAAACTTGGTTTGCTTATATTCTGGTATACAATGTCAAGTACTATCTGGTTCTTCACTGATCTTTATAGATAAATATTGCTAAATTGAATTTTTATAAACAGGAGTATACTGTATATAAAACTATAAGAGGATTTTTTTTACTTTGATATTAGGCTGAGGCTGAAAGGCTTTATGCTTCTTGTGGGCGCTGGGATTTGGTGAATTGCTTGCACCAGGCTGCTGAAGAATGGGATCAAGCTCTTCGTATAGCAGAAGAACATGATCGTATACACCTGCGCTCCACATATTTTAACTATGCTGGTCATCTGGAGTCTAAAGGAGATATTAGTGGGGCAGCACATATGTATGAACAGGCAGGGGTACACACTATGCAAGTACCTCGCATGCTGCTAGATGATCAGTGTGCATTGGAACAGTATGTCCTCAAATCAAAAGATCCGTAAGTAAAGTATAAAAAAGAACTGAAAATATGTGTTATCTACACGTAAATAAATGGTTTAATATCAGAGTATCTTTACTAGGTGCCCTGCCCTCACAAATGCACAGAGGTGTCTTAAGTTTATGAGGGGGATTGGATCAAATGACATTGAAGGAAGAGGAAGGAGAAAATAGTGGATTAAACATATGCTATTGGTTGTTTTTCATATTTTTTAAATTTAAGAAAGTTATAGAGGAAATTAAAATGCATTATGTAAAAATATTTATAAAGCAAGCAAGAAAAAATTTAAATAAAAGAATTAGTGGCTTGGAAAAAGGTAGACAGAATTTTCTCTCCTCACTTTTATCCTTAACTGTAACAAGAATTGGGGACTTGAACTAACATTTTATATAGTACTAATTATCAACATTATTACTTTTTTGTACTACATATAAGGATCACTTGAAAAGTTTGGTTAAACAATTTTTAAACACAACTAAATTTAAATTTAATTTCATGTCAGAACTAATACAGTGAAGCAATTAATATATTCTTAATTAGGCAAGTCGATTTAGTACTTTAATAATTATGGTAAGTGGAGCATAAGAGTATTAAATGAACTCACTAGCTAATTAAGACATATTAAACACAGTTGTTTCAAAATATCAGATTTATTTCTCAACATATTCTCCATCAAGGGATATGTACTTCTTTCAGCAAGTTTCCAATTTTTTTCATCCTGCCAGAAAAATAGTTTTTGTCACATAATAAAAATTTGTTCCCACTAAGCCAAATTTTTAAGTTTGGGGAAATGAAAAAGTTGCCAGGGTCTAAAGCCAGAAAATATTGATTAAGTTACCTCTTTGTGCATCAATCTTGGCCATGTTTTCTTCAGTTTATCTTTCATACATATCTCCAATGCTATAGGTAATAGGTCTCCTATCACTATTACTCTTCCAAGTGACATATCAGGAATACTTATTTGGGAATCTCAAAAAGTAGTAAACATCACTTTCCCAGCTAAACAAAAGTCTTCACCTTCTCTGTCAGTCATTCAATGCTTTGACTACCACTTCAACTCCAATGTGTAATAGAGATAAAAGTTTTATCAATGATAGTAAATTGCCCAGGAATTGCAAATAAATATTGCCAAACTTATCATCAAAATATCCTTTCACATACAATTTTGGTCTGCAGTCAAGATTTGCAGTACCCATCATATGCATCATATGCAAATGAGGTTTATGTTGTGTACTATAACAGATATGTAATAAGAGGTTAAACTTTTCAATATGACCTGTATGTTAAGAGCCTCAGTGAAGAAAAAATATCTTTCCTTAGCTACAAAATATATACGCTTTAAACCATTGTGATTTCTTTGAAAATTATGGGATAAAGATGAAAGGAAAAATAAATATGAAAGTAAGTGAAGCAATAAGAGTGTGTAGCTCAGCTGAATCATACAATGATTTTAATTATATGATTAGCTTCATTGTACAAGTTTTCTAATTAACACTTCTGATTATATCAGAATTAATTATTTAATTTTTTAAGTGCTCTAGGTACCATTTATCTGTTCATTCCTATTTGTGTCAGTGTACAAGACACAAGCTGCTTACAAAAATTCTCTCAGTTCAAAACATACTCTTCAGAAGATTCAGTTAGTTCAGAGGATTGTATTAAAGCCAGAGAGAATGAATACCAAAAAGTTGTAGTATTTAAATTTCTTTTATTTGGTTAGCATGATCACATGTTATTAAAAAATTCAAAAGTGCATCTTGTAAACAATTTATGTGCTTTTGCAGGCAATTGGTAAAATGGTGGGGACAATACATGGAGAGCACAGGTAATATGGATGCAGCAATGCAGTACTATGAACAGGCACATGATTATTTCTCTTTAGTGCGTGTCTTATGTTTCCAAGAAAATATCACACGTGCAGCTGAAATTGCCAGTACAACTGGGGACAAAGCTGCTTGCTATCATCTAGCACGTCAATATGAAACCATGGGCAACATAACAGAAGCCATCCATTTTTTCACAAGGGCACAGGCTTATGGAAATGCAGTAAGAATTTGCAAGGTATTTAAGCTGTATACCTTATTATATATTTTTATATTTTAGTGCCCATGTTGAAATTTGCTGAGAATCAGTTAATTGTAAATTATTTTGATGTTATATTAATCCTAATGAGAAAGAACCCATTTGATCTTTGAACCAATGATATTCTAAACTTACAATTCATAACCATTTAGCACTGGTTGTAGATTTTGTATTTTTATTCTGTAAGTGGGCAAATAGAAGAACTTTACAGGCCTGTTGATGCAGTTATGTAAATATAATATGCTAATTTCTTAACTCTTTCATTTCAAGGTGATTAAGGACATTTATTACATGTCATGTAATATTGTTGGTCTTATCAATGTCATATTTTGTCTTTTTTTAGAATTTTATTTCTTTTCTAACTTCTTCGGAATGTTGTGATTTGATTTAAATTTTTTTTTCCTCCAAGCAATTAATTTGACTATATTGGCAGGGATTTTGTTTTGTCATTCCTTATAAAAAGCCATATGCCATAGAAGCCATGACAATGCACAGGCATGAGTCGGGTTTTCCTCTGATTATCCCTATTAATGAACAGTTGCACTCTATTGAATAGTTAATGTTCTGTAAACTGCTAATATACATAACAAACCTCACTTTAGCTGTAAATTTGTAGTTCTTTTAAGCATTTAAAATGCTAAGAACTGTAAATTTGTAGCTCTTTCAAGTATTTTAAAATGTTAAAAAAAACTTTAGTGAACAAAAGGAGCTGAAAATATTTGTGAAGGTATAAATGGCTATTAAAAGGCCATAATGGAAAAGAAAAATAGGAATTGAATGAAATAAATTGTTCCATCCCTCCCTTTGGAGAATTCATGATTTCAATATGTAATGTGATCTCTCTCAATTAGATGTCCAAAACTAATTATTAACAAGATATGAAGTATCGTACACTAATGTATTAAACATGTTCACACTAACTCCACTTATACAACACTAGGACATGTTTTGAAAGCAATAATCCCATCATCAGCTGTTGACCGACTTAGAGACCTCCACAGAAGCACTTTGGGATCCAGTCACCAAATCGAGTAGTCAAAACAGCTGATAATGAGAGCACTTCCAAAACGTGTCCTAGTGTTGTGTAAGTGAGTTTGAACATGCTTAATACATTAATGTAGGATATATTACCATCCATTGTCTATGGAGTAAGAGAATTTGTATGAAATTTGAAGAGACATGTTTCAATACATACCTTGGTGGTCCAGAGTTAATGCGCTCTCCTCTGGACTCAAGGTTTGTGGATTCAAACCCATCCGAAGTAGATAGGTTTTCAGGATGTAAAAACCTTGAGTACAAGTCCTCTGGGAGGGACTTAAGCTTGAGTCCCATGTTGTAGACTTGCAGCTCTTTAAAAAACTGCATCTTGAAAAAAGATTTACCAGCCATTTCACATCTAAGTAATACCTTAACACATCGTTCACTAGCTGGCAATTGACAATGGACTAATCACCTTCCTTTTGATATCTTGTAACTAAACTCAAATGGTTTGTGTATGGTGCATCAGGACCCAGAACAGGCCTTAGGGTTAAGCAGTTAAGATGATGAGTTTGATGTTTAAATTTAGACAACAGCATATTATATTAAAATATTTGAAGTTTAGGTGCAAAAAAAAAAGTATTTTAATGCACAACAACATTACAGTATGGCAAAATACCCAAGCAATTCAGCTCAAAATTTTGCTTCAGAGAACTGCTACTATTTTGTTTCATCACAAGCAAAATGTCAGATTTTAACAAAGGTTTTTGTGAAATGATAATGACTATTAACACATCCATATAAAAAATATTCATCACTTTACACTTTTAGCACATTTCTATTGCAACAACACTTCACAAGAACTTTGTGACTATTTATTTTGAATATGTTCTAAATTGATTAAATAGCAAGATCTGAAACTCTTATGGATGAAACCATTGACACTGAAGGGAAATATATAGCAAATTTGCTACATGTTTTAAATGGAAACAACCAGAAACATTTCACATTTCCTATGAAATATTGCTTTTTTGTTGATTTGGTTTATTTACGGATGCTCTTTAACATCTCAGGTCATCAACGTCCCATTCAATATAGGGCGTGAAATGGCCAACAAATTTTGCTCAGAGGCCTCTTTTTTTAGGCTTGAGGTTCTTTATCTTGCCATAAATGTACGACACGGGTCCTACGGCTTTACTTCCCTTCTGAAGGAAGCCATACTTAGGATTTTTATGCCCAAAAAATCCACCCATCCTGGCCAGATTTGAACCCGCGATCTTGGGTTAAGAAGGCAAGTGTGGTTACCACTACACCACCAGGACTGACCTGGTGCAGAATATTGCAGAATACTAACCACTCAACATTTGCTGTTGCCGTTGACAATCCATGAATCCCATGAATCTCTTGTAGCATTGATGGAATGAAGCAAAAACAAGTTCTTTTTCAATGTAGAAATTGATACAATTCCCTATAAGGTATATGTAGTCAGAGGCTTAGAGGTATATAATGGGAATTGAAGAGGAAGTTAGAGAATATAGGGTTTGCTTAATGGCTCTCAGATTCTCAGACATTAAAGGAAAGGTGCTTGATCTAGACCAAGCAGCAAGTATAGTGAGAAATTAAATTAATGTGGATAAATAATACTATGGAAACAAAATTAAAAATTTGGTGATATAGTGATTGAGGAGCATTTTTTCAAAACTTGATATATGTAGAATAATGAATTTTTCCATAAATGCAATTTTTTATTTTCACATAGAGAGTTTAGATGAATTTAATATTTTCTCCAATATTAATCTTACTGTTTTAAATATAACACCATAGTAAGATATACTGAAACAAAATTTGCATTATGGAGGATTACAGGATGATATATTCAAGTTTTTTCGAAAGTCCATAAATGCATATACAGAAAAGAGAGAAAACTTGTTCTACTTATGTGTTACAGTTTTGTTTTATTCTTTTAAATTTATATGCAGTTCCTTATGTATTTATTATTACAATAATTCCTATGCATAAATAAGTTTTATGGTTTAATATTGGTCTGTATTATTACTTATTACACACTAAACATTTATTAAACATTTATGTTTTTGAATTTAATTTTGTTAACTTTATTGATAATAAATATAACAAAAAAGCTTTTTATAAGTCCAAAAGCAAAAAACAAAGTATACCTATTTTGTTACTAAGAACTTGGTAAAAAATCAATTGGTTAGCTGTCACATGTGAGCTGTATATGAGCCTATATACCACAGGTTATACTCAGAAAAACATTTTTTTTTTTTTGTGCCACATTGGTTTTCGGAACTCCAGTCTCTGCACTAATACCTGCAGGAACAAACTTCATAAATGAGCTAAAGGTACACCACTAGTTGAAGTCATGATTTGAACTGGGAACTGGGAATGTAACTTTCTAATTCCTTGCCAAGTGAAGCATTTAGTATTTAGTATTTAGCTGAAATGAAAATATTCTCAATAAACAAACCCAAATATATGGTGCCAAGAACAGATTCCAGTATCAAGTTGTTTATTTGTCTATCTCAGTAGCTAAAAATGGTATAGATGACCTGAGTATAACAAACTAAGCTTATTGAGTCATGCAAATGCAATCATATGATTTAATATTTAAGAGAAATTGAGTCGAAATAGTAACATACACACCACTAAAATTGAATTAAATGGAAGACTAGTTTTGGGAGCCATCACTCCTATCATCAGTTCCTGGTCGACTGCCGGCCTCGCTGTTTGTGATAGATCGATTCGTCTCTGGTGGAGGTTTGATGAACTTTTGTATTAGTACATCACTTGGTGGGATTTCGAAATTAAAAACTTTCTCCTTATTCTTCCAAATATAGATATTTTCCCAGACTGTAAGTTCAGTTTTTCCTTTAATATATTTAAGTAATTTGGGGTTTTTATTAATGTTATGTTGTTCTTTCCAAAAGTGCCAAGCTACCGCCGATTTTTCTTCTTGTTTTTGATTTATATTCCTAATGTGTTCTTTGGCTCTTGTTTTTATGTTTCTTTTGGTCTTTCCAATATAAACTTTATCACAATCATTGCAGTTCATCTGATATATTCCTGATTTATCTTCATCTTGTAGGCTATCTTCTTTTTGTTTTGAGTTAAGGATATTTTTAATGGAATAATTATTTTTTGGAGCCAGAACAATGTTGTATCTTTTAAAAATCTTTTGAAATTTATGAAAGGTTGATGGATGGTATGTGAATTTTTTGTATGTCCTGTTTTTTTCTTTGATAGGAGTAAGTGTAGTGTTGTCTCTAATTTTCTTTTTCTTCTTCTCTCTGTCTATTTTCTTGTGTACAACTTCTTGTTTGAAGCCATTCTCTGTAGCTATGTCTATTATATTATTCATTTCTAGTTTATATTCCTCCTTGTTCATTGGAATATTAACCAGTCTGTATGCAAGACTATTTAAAACTGCATGTTTATGGGGAACTGGATTAAAACTGTTACATTTAATGTAGTTATCTGTGTGTGTAGGTTTTCTGTATATGCCAAAATTTAGGTGATTTTCTTTTCTAATTATCTTAATATCCAAGAAAGGTAACTGTTCATTGCATTCTCTCTCCATGGTGAATTTAACTGTTTTTTCCTGTAAGTTAAGCAACTTTAGTGCATCATCCAAGTGTCTTTCTGGTACTATTGCAAAAATATCATCAACATAACGGTACCAAGTCTTAAATATCCAAGGGAATATTTACTATTCTAGTTTCCAATGTACTCATGAAAATGTCTGCCAATATTGGTGATAGTGGGCTACCCATTGTCAGACCAAAATTTTATTTGTAATATTTGTTATTGAATGTAAAGTAATTTTGTTCTAGACATAAGTTGATTAATATGATGTATTCTTGGATATCTTTTGTGGTTATTCCTACTTTTTGTAACCACTTTTTTATCAGAGAGTATAAATTTAGTGTAGGAATACTTGGAAACAGTGCTGTAACATCAAATGAAACTAAGGTATCTGTTTTTTCTATTTTTATGCCTTTAATTTTTTAAATAAGATCTAATGAGTTTTTTATACTAAGAGATTCAAATCTTGGAAAAGTTGAAAGTTTGTAAGTCAACCATTTTGCTAGTTTATAGGTTGGAGCATCTATGTTATTTATGATAGGTCTCATAGTTTTCCCTGGCTTGTGTACTTTTGGGAGACCGTAGATTGTAGGTATTGCAGGGTTATCTACTTTAATTTTATAATGTTCCTTTTTATCTATTAATTTGCAATCAGTAATTGTTTTATTAAATGTGCTTTTGCATTGATTTAGGGGATTTTTTGTTATTATTGAATATTCAGTGTTTTTTAGTAATTGTCCATTCTGTCTATATAGTCATTCTTATCTAGAATTACAACAGTATTTCCTTTGTCTGCTCTTGTGTAAATAACAGGTTTGTCTTTTAGTGTCTTTATTATCTTTGTGTAAGGGTTGGTATTGTTTTTATTTCCAATTTGTTCGATAATATTACAACACTGGCTTTGAATTGTATTCCTATCTATTTCTGTAAGGTTTTTGGTGACTATCTGTATGTCTGCTACATAATCTTCAGTTTTTTTGGAGAAATTTACACAAGTTTTTAAACCTTTATTCAAAAAAGTGATTTCTGCATCTGTGAATTTTTGTTGTGATAGGTTATAGACATTTTTTGTGGTTTTTTCCTTGGATGGTGTTTTTATTTCTTGTTTTTGGCATAAATTATCCAATTTACGTTTAAGTTTTTGAGTATTATTTTTCATATTTAGGTTAAGTATTGTCAGAAGGTTGTTTTCCAAATTTTCCCAGATTAAATTGCCTAGAGCTTTAGTCAATTTTAAATGTAAGTTATACAGTTGCAATTCTATTTCAGTTCTATTTTTGTAATGTTGGTTTTTTTCCATTTCAAGGATTTTTCTCTCTGCTCCTTTCTGTTGTTTACTATTATGATCAAATTTAACTATTTTCCTGACGAATTTTGGTGTGACATTTTTAATTCGGCACAAGTGGAGAAACCGTATATTCGCGGCTATTTCTCGTTTTTTCCTTTGTAATTTTTCAAAAAGTTTAATTTCTTTCTTGTACGTATTTATAACAGTGGAAGTAGATAAAGTAGATCCTACCTTACAGGAGTCCATTTTTAAGGTTATCAAGTGTTAGTGTAGCGATCTTTTGGCCGTTTTTGTTCACAGGTTTATATACCTAATAATTGTATAAAATATAGTGAACTTTTGTAACAGTGGTGTAAATTATTAACATTTAAGAGAAATTGAGTCGAAATAGTAACATACACACCACTAAAATTGAATTAAATGGAAGACTAGTTTCGGGAGCCATCGCTCCTATCATCAGTTCCTGGTCGACTGCCGGCCTCGCTGTTTGTGAAGTTGTACACAAGAAAATAGACAGAGAGAAGAAGAAAAAGAAAATTAGAGACAACACTACACTTACTCCTATCAAAGAAAAAAACAGGACATACAAAAAATTCACATACCATCCATCAACCTTTCATAAATTTCAAAAGATTTTTAAAAGATACAACATTGTTCTGGCTCCAAAAAATAATTATTCCATTAAAAATATCCTTAACTCAAAACAAAAAGAAGATAGCCTACAAGATGAAGATAAATCAGGAATATATCAGATGAACTGCAATGATTGTGATAAAGTTTATATTGGAAAGACCAAAAGAAACATAAAAACAAGAGCCAAAGAACACATTAGGAATATAAATCAAAAACAAGAAGAAAAATCGGCGGTAGCTTGGCACTTTTGGAAAGAACAACATAACATTAATAAAAACCCCAAATTACTTAAATATATTAAAGGAAAAACTGAACTTACAGTCTGGGAAAATATCTATATTTGGAAGAATAAGGAGAAAGTTTTTAATTTCGAAATCCCACCAAGTGATGTACTAATACAAAAGTTCATCAAACCTCCACCAGAGACGAATCGATCTATCACAAACACTTGACGTTAAAAAGAGACGAAAAATGTCGCTGCTGCAGGGAATGTTGCTGCTGTATTGAACCTGTACTCCTCTGCTCAAGGCATGGAGAGAGGGTTTCCTAGGGGGGAATATGTGAGCAAGTATTGCTCCTGTGCTCCTGCTCAAGCCGGAGCATTGAGAGAAAAAGGGAATGGGTTTCCTAGGGGGAGGCCGGTTTATAACAGCAAGTTAGTGCATTATTAATGTCTTGTTTATTTAAATGAGACTGAATATATGAGCAAGGTAACAGAATCTTGAAAGGCTTCCATTTAGTTTGTTCAAACGCTACGTGATATGTAGGTAATGTTACTGCTGTATTGCTCCTGCTCAAGCCGGAGCATTGAGAGAAAAAGGGAATGGGTTTCCTAGGGGGAGGCCGGTTTATAACAGCAAGTTAGTGCATTATTGTCTTGTTTATTTAAATGAGACTGAATATGTGAGCAAGGTAAAAGAATCTTGAAAGGCTTCCATTTAGTGTATTCAAACAAGGTGTACACTTGTAATTTACTTTTGTTGTTGAACATGGTGCAAGGCACTGTAGCCAATTTAGCCATTTTATGGGTAAATCAAGCATTTTCATAGCAACATTTATCTATATAAAATCGTGAAATGTTTATAGCCAGAACTTAGCTTATTTAACAAACGGAACCAAAAATGTAACTTTTACTTTAACATAATTTTAATTGTTCTGCCATTGAGCAGGCAGTATGCGTATCACAAACAGCGAGGCCGGCAGTCGACCAGGAACTGATTATAGGAGCGACGGCTCCCGAAACTAGTCTTCCATTTAATTCAATTTTAGTGGTGTGTATGTTACTATTTCGACTCAATTTCTCTTAAATGTTAATAATTTACATAGTAACATTTCTTCCCTTACAGTATTTATTACATGCTCTTGCTGGTTCAACTAAGAGCTTGCTATGATACTAACTACAATGTTGAATGATAGTAGTATTGGAGAGAAAAAGTAGAGAACTCTTTTAGCTCTGCAAATCGCAATCAGACATGTAAAACACATTCCAAATTTCAAAGTTTTTTTTTGAATTCTGAAAATAAATAGAGTAATACTTATAGTTTGCTCATTCTGTATTTAATACCCTATAACTTAGTTTTTGTTTCGTTAAAATATGATAAAAAATAAGCAAAATATAAAGGTAGGTTTGTTCTGTGTGGCAGAAATTTAAATTATCCACCAATTAAATGCCCAGATCTGTTTATTGGTGTCTGGAAACAGTCAGTGCAGGGTTTAAATGGCCATCATGCAACAGGTTAAACAAGTCTAAATACTTGTGAAATGTTCATTTCAATGCATTTTTGGCCATTGTTAACAAATGCAGCACCCATGGAGCTGAAAGCTTTCTCATACCTGAAACTTTATGTAAAATGTATGGACATTGCTTTGTAATGTCAGCCAGCCTGTGTACCTTTAATCAGCAATCACTGTGTATGGCATTTGAATTTTTGTCACAATCTTGTCGGTGATATCAGTTTTGGGATGCCCTGAGTGCTCATTATTGAATGTATGACCATGCTTAAATTCACCAGCTCACTTTTTAATCATTGAAAACAAAGAGGAAGAACCTTTAATGTGGAATCTAACTCCTTTTGTATTTTGTATTTCTGCATTTTTTCACAGCTCATATTTCAATTTTATCCATTTTGTAGAAAATTTTAACCCTAGTTTATTTACAAGATAGTTATGAACAATGACTACACTTATGCATCTGAAACTTTATAGCTCATGGTCTAAAGGATAGGTGACAACTATTATAGTAATTTGGCCATCTCTGCAACATCTCTGAGTCAGGTCGAGAGCCTTTAGAACACCCCTCATAGGCCTAGAACAAATTTCAACACATTAAAAGATAAAACTGTTATAGTGTTTGTGTGAAGTCATAAATGATGCTTAAATGAGGATTTTAATTATTGAGTTTTAACTGCAAACTGACATTAGATTTTGTAATCTTAAATTGTTTCCTTCCTCTCTTGATCTCTCACCAATAGGTACACAGCCCTCCATAATGATCAATGTAAAAATGACACACATTGTCAGCCTTAAGTATGAGTTACAGTTATAACTAGTAAGAAAGTAACAGTAATAGAGAAGAACAAATGCAGGTTGGAAAACTTAGAATCAAGAAAGATGAATATGTGTTTTCAATTTTTTATTTACAAAAGCTTTTATTAATGAAATTATTTTAAATTTTATTTGATTGTATTTTTACTCTTAAAAATCCAAACAAATATCTTAATTTTTAATATGTTTTGGACAAATCATTCAGGTGCACATAATATGGTGAGAATGAAGGCATACAATACGCTAAGGGATTATGTTTCTAGTGCTATACCTTTAAATAGTGAGTCGGTCCTGGTGGTGTAGTGGTAACCATACTTGCCTTTTAAACCCAGGTCGCAGGTTCAAACCCGGCCAGGATCGATGGAGTTTTTCAGGCATAAAAATCCTAGTAATGGCTTCCTTCCAAAGGGAAGTAAAGTCATGGGTCCCATGTCGTACATTTATGGCATGAAAAAGAACCTCAAGCCTGAAAGAAGAGGCCTCTGAGCAAAATTTCTTGGCCGTTTCACGCCCGGAATTGAATGGGATGCTGATGACCTGAGATGTTAAAGAGCGTCCTTAAATAAAATGAATCAAATTTAAATAGTGAGGCAGGTGCATAGTTTTTGTCCTCTTCTCATGCTTTTAACAGATGTTTGATTTCCTTATATTTATTGACAGGAACAAGGAATGGAAGATCAGCTTTGGAATTTAGCACTATTAGCTGGACCAAGAGAACAGTTAGAAGCAGCACGATATTTTGAGAGCAATGAGAAAGCATGGCCAGAGAAGGCTGTGTTACTCTATCATAGGGCTGGAATGCTGCACAAAGCACTGGATCTAGCTTTCAAGTATGTATTAGGCACTTTTTACTTTCTCCTTTACTTCTTACACAAGTATGATGATATGACACTCTTTTATAATTATCTCAAACTCATTATAAGTATTTTGGCAAAGTAGAGCTATTTTTTGTCTTACTACACTATTCAGCATTGCATATAAATATGTGCATAAGATATTTTTGGTTCATTTATTTCATAAAAGACTTCTGCCTTAGAGCATCTACAACAAATTTCTCTTGTGCTAAGTGTTGTTGCCAGATACTGCATCTTTGAGTCTTCCATCTCAAATCATGGCATCAATTTTGCTACAACATACTTCATGTTCATATCTGATAAAGCTTACATGACCTACAGCTAAGTGCATTTTTCTGGTTGATTCAAATTGATCACATACAAGAATTCTTGTTGCTGTATGCCTTTTCCACATTCCTAGATGAAGATGTTAAAATTAAGATGAAGATGAAAAAATTAAGCATTGTAATTTCTGTCTAATCTGATGTCTAACACACTTTTATGCTACACTTACTTTTAAATATGGTGGGACTGGTTTCGAAGAGACAGCCTCTCCATCTTCAACCAATTTGACCGAGTCATCAAATACATAATGAATTTACATTTAACAAGCTTCACTGTGTGATTTCAAACAGAAGTTTTTAAAAATTTTTTATTTTTCGAAAGTTCTTAAATGAAGTTAAGCATTGTTTTCTAATGGATCTCAAAGTATGTGCGACAGTGCAGTAAATTTTTTCAACAGCATAGTTTTAAGTATACTTATTATGGGAAGAATTTCTCTTTTCCCCTCATTGTACACATAATGCTACTGCAAAAAAATAAACTATTTTCATAACATATATTGCAAAAATAATAAATCAATTATGAAATAATAGCATTCAATTATATAGTACTATCAGTCTGAAACATCTTCACAACCCATTGGAGTTATCCACTTGGGAAAATATTTTCATATTAAAAAATAAAGAAAATCTAATGAGCTTCAAGTTTCCTCCTATGGATGAACTCAGCAATTTCCTACTTCAGTAAACAGATGCCAACACAGGAACATCCGGGTGTCTAGCCATCATTTCGAGTAATGGCGGTTCAGTCAGCAACTGAAGATGGGAGAGTTTCTCCCAAAACGCTTTTTATTTTATGTAAAAAAATGAATACTTAAGTTTAGGATATATTACCACTCCATTGTCAATAGCTTCATAAGTATAATATTTATATCATTTAAATTTAAAGATTTCGGAAATGTACATTTTGGAGCAAATTGCATTATATTTAATTTTCAGGTTATTTATGGTATTAAATATTGATCTGTAAATGAAAATAAGTTATTACACTAAAATATAATATTCTTAACAAAACAAGTAATATGAATTAATCTTGCTCTTCATCATAAGGCTGGCATAGCAATGATTTGAGTTGTTTAACAGTTGACAATGTAAGCAAAGGTCTCACAAAACATATCCTGAATTTTTTAAATTTTGAGAGTGAAACGTTAAGAGTGTTTTATCATTATTAATATTTTAAATGTTTTTAACTCAGTCCAATTGCTTGTTCATTAAGGGTGAGGCCACAAAGGTGTTTTTAAGCATTTTAAAATATTTTATCTACTGAAGACGTCCAGTACTGCATAATATTAATCAAAAACTGTGTAATGAACTTGCCCAGCAGAGTAATCTGTGAAACATTGTCATAATAAAGAAAATGTTTCAAGGGTGTAAGTGGTAAAGCTTATAAGCAGCATTTGTAATTAAAAATGGGAGTAATGCAAAATGTAAGATGCACACTCCAGGTCTTATTTTGCAAACACTGTACCCAGATTTCTTCCACCAGTTAGGAAATGAGATGGAACAAATTAGAAAGGAATTTCCTTTGATAGAACCTTTATTATTAGGAGATTTCAATGCAAGAAACACAAATTTGCAAGCTAAGGATTGGGGTATATTAGATGATTTAGCCGTAGAACAAGACAAGGGAAGTGCCATAAGGAGAAGTAAGGATAGAATGAAAGTAATGAAGAAGGTATGTAATTTCTTCAATTTTGTGAATTCAATGGTTTGGTGATTTTAAATGACTTTTTGGGGGAAGATAAGGTTGGTGAATGTGCATTAGATAGTGCAGGTGGTCAAAGTGTTGTGCTGTGGTTGGGAGTCATTAGGATCAGTGACAAATTTTAAAGCAATGAACTTAGTAAATAACAGCCCTCATTTTCCCTTAGTGGTGGAGTGGAGGGGCAAAATTAATGATAAGAAGGATTTATATGTAAATAAAAGGGAATTGGGTGAGAAAGTAGACAGATATAGGTGGAATTAGGTCCAGGCTGGAAAGTTTTATTCGGTCATGAATTCTGCAATGTTAAGATTGTGTGTCTAAGGAATTAATCTGTATATCAAATTAGACAAGGGTGTGAGGCATTATCTTTATTAGAGTTCATGCTTAAATGGGTGGATAACAGTATGCTTATAAGGAGGGAGAGCAAAATTAAAAGCTACAATGATTGGTTTGATCAAGAATTCAGGTATTTGAGAAATTTAGTTAAGGGTGCCATAATTAAGAGGAGAGAAAATGCTCAATGGATGGATAGAGGAAAACTGATAGTTAAGGGTATTGTATAAAAGGTTATTGGACCAGAAGAAAGATGAATTGGGTAGTAAAAAGGGCTTAGAAATATAGGCAAAAATTAGATCTGGGAAGGCACAAAAAACATGGCAAATTATAAGAAACTGTTCAAAAACTAGAGTGGGGAGATCATTATTTGTACCAGAGCAATAGGTGGAGTACTTTAAATGTTTATTTTAATTCAGAGAATCTGAGATGAGGGACTGAAATTTGGAATTAAAATTAAGGCTCAATGAAGAGTTAGAGAATTTTCTTGTGAAGAGATTTTAAACCAGGTTCAGAAGGGGAAGCGGAACAAGGCAGTAGGTAAGGATGGAGTACCAGTTGAATTTTTAACGTCTGGTATCAAAAGCAAGATCAATTAGAGTGTTTCACTAGATTATTGAATTTAATAAGCATAGTAAGAAGATACCTAAGAACTGGCTTACTGCTATTATTAACCCTGTATTCCAGGGAAAGAGTTCTATTGATAATCCAGGAAGCAATACAGATATTGCCCTTTTGTCTTATTTTGGTAAGGTTTTCACTGGGATTCTATTTGACAGTACAAATGATTGGGTGGAAGAGAACACTTAAATTTCTACATTTTAACCGGTTTTAAGAAAGATCAGAGAATTGCTGACAATGTATTTGTTATTAAAACAGTGATAGATAATTATTTGGTGAATAAACACGCAATATTTGTCAATCTAGAGAAGGCATATGATAGAATTAATAGAGATGCTTTATGGCATAAGGGGATGAGTAAGGAGATGATTGTTTTGTTGATGGCACTTTATAAAGGACAATATGTTTTGTGTCAAATATTGGGAAGGTTTTGTGACTGAGGAAGTAAGTAACCCAAGATAGGGGACTCAGGCAAGGATGCAAGCTGAGTCTGATTCTCTTCAATCTATTTATAGATGACCTAATGGTAGATTTACAGCAAGTTAACATCCACAGACCAATAATAGTTGCAGATCCTGGACTTACTTTATGCAGGTGATTTAATGTTAGCATCTATTTCAGTGATAGGATTAAGATATGCATTATTAGAAATTATAAGATATTGTAAAGAATGGGACCTTAAAGTGAATCAGAAGAAGACCAAAATAATGATATTTAAAAAGGGAAATAAGCTGAGAAGGGTGAGAAATGGCTCATGCTGGGGTGAGAGATACAGATTGTGAAAGAATTCTCATACCTAGGAATGGTATTGAGCTCTTCTGCTCATTGGGAGAAACAAAGAAATCAGACTAACCAAGGGCTTATTATCTTTGAAGTTAATTAAGAAATGTATGTTTGTTGCTGCCAAGATAAAACTGAATTGGGTAAGAACATATAGGGCACTGGTGGACTCAAGGAGAGCATAAGGTATTGAAATATGCAGAATAGAGGAAAGTTGGAAATTGATGGATAGGATACTTAATAGGTTTTGTAAGATTGTGTTGGGAATTCCACAAAATGCTGCAAATGCAGGGGCACTGTTAGAAATGGGGATGGTTGGTGTGAGAGGGTGGTAATGGAGAGAGTTTAGGTTACAACAGATGTCTAAGTTTTCTTCGTTAAATGAATGTTTAAAATTTCAGGAGTGTGGGGTAGGGGGCTTTTATTGGGTTAACAAAGTTGGGGAAGAGTTAATAAGGAATGGAATGGGTAATGTATGGTTAAGAAGAAGCGATTTGGTGGAAGGTTTTGGAAAATAGAGCAAAGTGAGGTTTGAGGACATAGATGGACAGATATTACAATCTATAATGAGGGAGGAATAGGTCACTAATGTTCAATCAGGAGATAAAAAAGGATGTTAAAAGAGAAAGATATATTAGTAAGTGTAATAAGCAGGAAAGAGAAGGAATGGCGTGTTTTAGATTGGGAATTTGGAGCTTAAGGGGTTTTAGAAGTAATTGTGAGCATGGAGTTTGCCCCATGTGGAAATTTGGAAAATTCAGAGCACATTCTGTTTGAATGCTCAGGAACAAGTGAATGGAGAGAGCAAGCAATACATGGAAAATGGCTGAAGTTAAATAAGCAAATTGCAGCAAAGAAAATCTTTGGTAACCAAAGACAAATTAGGAATTTAAGAACTTTTGAAAAATAAGAAATTTTTATAAAAAACTATTGGAACTCACACATATGGTGCCACCATATTTAAAAGTAAGTGAAGCTTAAGAATGTGTTAGACAAAAGATTAGATAGAATTTACACAAATTAGAAACGTTGAGGAATATCTGTACAGAGTTAAGAACAAATGGTTATGGTCAGTGAGGAGGAAGGATCTGTTAGTTGGAATTGCTTATCTTGAGTAATTATTTGGTAGCACTATTGTGAATATAAATTAGTGTGTTAATTAAAATTTTGTGTTGAAATGAGTTAAAATATTGGCCTAGAATAGAACCTGCTTTAGACCCGGGCCATATTGTACTTTTTGTACACATAAAAATTAAATAAATACTGTAGTAAAAATCTTATATAAAGCTGTAAAATAAGATAACTAATTATATATGCCTTGTTTGAAACAGATCACGTGAATTCTCTGCACTGCAGCTTATTGCTCTAGATCTTACTTCAACCTCTGATCCTACTCTAGTACAGAAGTGTGCCCACTTCTTTGTTGAGAATGGGGAATATGAGAAAGCAGTGGATCTTCTTGCAGTAGGGAAACAGGTAATGGCTAACTATAACATGAAATCAACTGCAAGTGCAAGGTGTTGGATTGCTTTCTTTTTTCATGTTTATCATAATGTAGTTTATTGTTGCTATGTCTATTAAAACAGTACTGAAGGGTTTATTGCATCCTCTTACAATATATGAGGGTAGGTCCATAAGTTTCCAGCCACGCCAATAAGGATTATCCCCTTCATAAAAGCTTTATCTGATGTCATACCGTATCTGTTAAGTAAATAATTGCAGCTGTAACTTTTGCTCTGCTGAGTTCAGTTATTCAGATATAGTTGCATAAAGAAGGTTATGTGTAGGAGATCGTGACATGTTCAAAATGGAGTATCCAGCTGTTATTAAGTTCTTCACAAAAGAAGGACAAATGAAATTAAACATTGATTGTACGGTGTATATGGGGAAGCATCCCCCTCGTATTCTACCATATAAAAATGGGCCAATTTTTTTTTAATGGGTCGACAAACTTTGAAGAAGAAGAGTATGCAGGTCGGCCCTTGGAGGTGCTCATTCCTGAAAACATTGCTCTTGTGGAAGCAGAAATTAGAGAAGACTGATGGCTCAAAGGTACAGAAATAGCAGCAAGGTTGGGCCTTTCAAAAACAACAGTCCTTTTGAATTATCCATGAACATTTAAACATGAATAAGCTTAGTGCAAGATGGGTGCCTAGACTTCTTTCCTTAGTCCAAAAGCAGCAACGATTCATCTGTTGTCAGGCATTTTTGGTACTCTGCCATGGCAATGAGAGAGAGAGAGAGAAGTTCTGCAAACCATAGTTATAGAAGCTGAAACTATGGTTCTCTACTATGATCCTTTGTCCAAAAGGGAATCAATGGAGTCGTGTAAACCTGGCAAAGCACTGCCTCTAAAGGCCAAGGTCCCTCAGTCAACCAAGAAGGTCATGGCCACAATGTGAAGGAACACTCTTCATTGACTTCAACGAGAGGAACACCTCAGTAAACGGGAGTACTATGCTGGCCTACTACACAGACTGCACCTCCATCAAAGAGAAAAGGAGAGAAAAGCTAGGTAGTAGTGTGAGCCCTCTTCACAACAATGCATCTGTGCACGCAACTCTTGTTGCAAAGGAAGCTGTAAAGAAGTGTGGCTTCAAGGAGATAACCATCCACCCTACAGCTTAGATCTAGCTCCCAGTGGCTATTTCCTCTTCTCAAAACTCAAGAAGGACCTTTGAGGAAGGAAATTTAAGTGTGACAAAGAAATGATGGAAGCTGTTTATGTCCATTTTGCAGACAAGACTTCTGACTATTTTGGAGGGGGGGGGGTTGGAGTGTTAATTCAAAGAGGTATATTGTAATAAAGGGTAACTATATTGAAAAGTAAAATATAGTTTTTGTCTTTATCATACCTAGAAAATGGTTAGGCTGGAAACTTATGGACTTACCCTCATATAAAGCTCCTTTATGAAGGGATCATAATTACCAAGGGAACTAACTCATTGAAGAATAGTTTAAAGATCTTAATTTTATATTGTGTAGTATATTAAGAGTATGAATTAATTCATTTTACTCTGCAAACAAAAGCCATTACCATTCAAATTTATATCAGCTAATCCTGAAGGAATTGCTATACCCCAAAACAAGTAAATTAAAACAAGCAGAACCCCCATTCTCTGGATTCCAGAAGATCATGACTTTTTTAAAAATTTCTCCATAATATCCTGCAAAAGTTTATAACCTAAATTACCATATGTTAACACACTTATAAAATTTGACAATATAATATAGTAGATTAACGTAACTTAATTCTTTATATTCCAAATTACCATAATACATCCTAAAATTTTGTTATTTGTCACCTTATGTCATATCTATTTCTTCCTTAATTTTTTTCTCAATTTATCTAAGAATTTTTCTATTAAAATAATATAATAATATATAATTTTTTCTCCTTTCATTTTTATGCTTACTACTTCTAGTAGTAGCCTATTCATCTTTTAAGTCAAAATTGATTCTATAAATTCATTTTCTTCACATTCTGAATGCAGCATTTTTTTATGTATTCCTCTACATAAAGGATGACTCTCTACATTGATATCCCCTTCAATCACAATAACTCAATTCTTTCTCAAGCAAAACCTTCCTTCCCTGACTTGTTACAGAGGTCAGTAAATTCTTTTCTACCCAATTTTCTCTTCAGTTCTCAATAAATCTCAGCAATCTTTACAACTCTCAAATATTTCTTTCTTTTTTCTCTTCTTTGACATACTTTTCTCCAAAAACTGTTACAATTATTCTTTCATAGCTTTTCCATCTCCCCCTTTCCTATTTCCTCTAGAATACTCAAGGTATTTTTTCCTTGCATATTAGGCATTAACTAATATCTGAAGTCAATATTCTCAACCATTATTTCAAAGATCTTTCTGCAATCTTACTCTTTGTATCTTTTTGTAATGATGCTTCCCCATTAGGTTATGAATTTGTTGACCCTAATATTTGTTTGCAAAAAGCTATAAGAAGCATAACTACATTCACCCACCCCTCCTCAATGCCCCATATCTCCACTCTGCATAGCATATTACTCTCTGCTGTCAGACTGTACATGCTCTCCAATTAATTTATTCTTATCTTAAGCAAGTCATTAGGAAGCTATAGACAATAAAGTAATAATTTATATCCTATGAGAATTTGTTAAATATGTACACACTATGATTGAATGAATTTATTTAAAATATAACATTACAATTAAATTTACATTTTTTCCCTCCCCACCTTTGTAGCTAATTTCATAACTTCCTAAATTACATCACTTAAGAAATGATATTTCGATACATATTCCTTTAATTTTACTTATTTACCCTTGTCTTCAGTTCATCAGTAGTTTCCTACTGAAATATCCAGAAGACTTGGGTTTTGGTATTCTATTAAAATTGAAATTTTTACAAATGTACCCCTACAGACTATATCTACATACAAAATACTTATATACTCTTTCTTTGAATAGCTGAATATTTACAGCACTTATTTCTAAGTGCTGTAAATTTTCAGCTATCCAAAGAGAGAGTATGTAAATGGTTAATTAAACATCCTTTCTACAGCATACAAGAATTTGAAGTAGAAAATGAGTAATATGAAATAACAAAAGTTATAATGTAAATAAGCTGTTACCCTTCATCCATAGACTTTAAGCCTCTTTCTCCTTTTTTCTTTTGACAAAGCCTATTGTAATTACCAAATGGTGAATAAACAATTATTATTATTATTTAAAACAAAGTTAACATAAAAACCAATTAAAATATAACATACAGTGACAGTGCCTTCGCCAATCCAGAAGGCACTAGATCCAACAAAATTTTATAACCAATATATTTAGCAAGTTATAGCTCACTATACTTCACTACCCTATGTTGCTGTAATTCCTGGGACCTAATATACCAAAACACTGCAGTTACCAACTTATAGGGTTCTTCCTACTATTTCAGTCTAACCTTTACAATCTACACTTTCTTCATTGCCTTGCTTACTAATTTTTTTCAACCATTTTGCTCTCACTTTACCTAAATAAATGCCAATTTCCACTGTGTCTTTTCTTGATTTAACATTCGACATCTTTTTCCCTGGATTCTTTTGGTAGATAGGACTATCCCTGTATTCCCAGCTTCTCCCTAAGAAACTTAGTTTCCTCGCATTCTAATAATGTATGCCAATTATTGTATTGCTGGCTGCACAATGGACATTTATCGAGCTTCCCCCTTGCTCATAAACCCTCCAATTTCACAACCCCTGTTCTCGCACATGCAAAGCCTTACCTTGCTGCTTTATTACATGTTTCAACATAATTTTTCCTGTTCCAAACTCCTTTCATTTCTCTGTATTCACTTAATGACATTTTGAAATTAAAACTAGCAAATATTTCTTGCTTTTCCATGACTTTGATTCTTAACATAATTTCCTTCCAGAAACCCCTTCCTACTGCTCCTCTAGCTCTCCATATGTCCCCAAATTTTCTACACTTTCCTTTACCTTGTTAAGCCAGGTAGCATTTTGATTAAGCCTTTGCTGACCTACCAAACACTGATATAAAACACTGGATTCATCTAAATTTCTAATTCTAAACCAGTATTTCAATATTCTCTCCATAATTTTCCCTTTACTATCTAATCTTCCTAGTTCTCCTTGAGCAATGCCATTTGGCAAGGCTCTTAGAAAGTCCAGTATTTGTTTGCAGAAGTTTCTATGTGTCATTCACATTAGCACACCCTTCCTCTAAACCCCATATTTTTGCTCCATAGAGCATTTTGGCCTCCATCATTGCCCCATGTACTCTCTCCAACCAATTTGTTTGCATCCTTGGTATTTTGTCCAAACATGCCCTCATAGCTTTCAGAGAAAGCTTTTCTTTAGCTAGTATCATCTTCTTTTGATCACTCCATCCAGCCGTACTAATTAATCTTACTCCTAAGTAATCAAATTTGTTAACCACCTCAATTTCCCTTCCTTGCCAACACCATTTCTCATCTTTCCATAACTTGTTGCCCGTTTTGAAAACCACAATTTTTTATTTTCTTAGATTAACATGCAAACTCCACTTTTTGAAAAATTATCTATTGCTTCAATTGATTTAATAACCCACATTAGGTATTGATCCGCAACAAGATCAACCATGAATAACAAATCAGGTATTCCATTATTGTTAATTATTAGAACATTTTACTGCATTGATTTCCTCTAGGATATCATCAGTGAACAATTGAATAGCACGGGTTAATTTATAGCCTTGCCTTAACCCTATTTTGTTTGGAATAACTTGAGTTACTTTGCTACTTGACATCTTTATACAAAACTCATTATCAGTGTATATTCTTTATAATACTTTTATGAACCTATTACTCGTTCCCTTTTTATCCAATTTTACCCATAAGGCTTCCCAGTTTATTGTGTCAAAATCCTTAAATAACCTTCCCCTTTTTGTTGCTAAATACTTATATACCACTGTATTTATAACAAAGATATTATCAATCATTCTCTTATTCTTCCTAAACCCTGAGACTGAAATTTGGATAGCTTATTCCCCTCTTCTTCCACATTTGCATTCTCTCTGCTAAAACCTGTGTGTGTGTAACTTACCTAGTACAGATAGCCAGCTAATTCCCCTGTAGTTAGCAGGGAAGTTCACTTTTCCCTTATTCTAAAATATTGGCACCACTATTGCTATTCTCCAACTTCTTAGGACACTGCTTGCAATAAAAAATAGAATTTAATATCCTAACTAATAAACACATCTAAGTTCCATGCTACCAAAACTCCCCTGGTATTCCATCAACTCCACTTGCATTATACTTCTTCTAATTTGTTCTTGTACTTCACCTACTCCTATCTGCCAATCTAATTGCTCAATAAAATATACATTTTCCATTACCCATAATTTCTGGTTATTCTGCTGTTCTACTCTTAAAAGATTTTGGAAATATCTTATCAAATCTTCCATACTTATGTTATTCCCTTTAACTCCATCCTAGTACATTCCCTTAACTATTGGCCCAATTGTTTTACTGTTTTTAACTCTTGCTGTCTCATATAACTTCCGACTCACCTTTCCTTATCACTCTTTCTTCCTTAATTCCATAAGATATTTATACTCCATTTAATTATACAGCATTTGGACATGTTTCCGGAACAATCGCTCCCAGCATCAGTTGACTTTACCTTTATCTTCTTTCCACCCAGCCAACTAAATGGTCTTTTTGATGTTACCCAGATTTCATACAACCAACACATCAGGCATCTTCAAACAATGCCATTGCTAAATTTATCCATCAAATATAACATTTAATTTCGTGTCGGAACCAATACAGTGAAGCAACTATTATGCTCTTAATTATCTAGTGAATCCATATGATAATCTTATACTCCACTTACTGTTGAATTATGCAAAACTAGTTTCACAGGCTTTTGCCTGCATCCTCAGTTGCGAGTAGACTGTCGGCTTTGTTGTTGGTTGGCTAGACTTGGTGTAGCTCTCGTGGACATTTTATGAACTTCTGGATTTATTTGTCTTCTGTTGGGATCTCAAAAGTTCATAACCTTATCCTCATATTTTTTTTTATATAAATTTTTTCCCATATTTCCAGCTCAACGGGTTGATCTATGAATTTCAATAATTTCACTCCCCTCCAAATCTCTCTCTATCTCTCCAAAAGTGATATGCAACAGCTGATTTCTCTATCTGATTGTACCTTATGTTTCTCCAGTGTTCCTTCAGCCTGATTCCAATGCTTCTTTTTGTTTTTCCAATGTATACTTTGTTACATTCTGAACAGTTGTTTTTGTATATTTCTGGCTTCTCCTTTGGTATTCTATCATTATCACCAGAATTGAGCAGATATTTTAGGCCAAAAATTTTGAAAATTTGATAGCTTAAGTCTAAAGAATTCCGAAGAACTGATGGAGAAAATCAAAGGTTTGTCTCTCCAAAAGGATGATCTTTTAGTGTATTTCGATGTAAAGTCACTTTTTCCCAGAATACCAAAATGCAAACTTCCAACATCTCTTTGAAAATGGTTAAGTCTGTGAAACTGAGCAACAAGGAGATTGAGGAATACATATAACTAACCGAAGTATGCATTAGTCAGAATTTCTCCAAGCACAATGGTGAATTTTACAAACAAGAAGCAGGTTTAGCTATGGGGAATCCATTATCGCCTTTTCTGACTGATTTGTATATGAGTAGTTTAGAAATGAATATAACCAAATCATTTCTATACATTTTCAAAGTATGGCACAGATATGTCTTTGCGGTGGTCAACAAGAAACTCTTTGATAATGCTTTGAAATTGCTAAACCTACAAGATAAAGAAATTAAATTCACTTCCAAAACAGAACAGAACAACATGATTCCCTTTCTGACTTAAAGATTATAAGAACAGGCAACAATTTGGAATTTGGAATATACAGAAAGGATATGCAGACTGAGAATTACATAAAGGCAAGTGGATTCAGTCCTACAGCACACAAACATGCAGTTATCAATAGCTTAGCACATAAACTTATCAGCATACCTACGAATGAGTTTGAATACAACAAAGAATACCATTATGTTATACAAACAGCAAAATTCATTGGCTATGACCAAGAAATTGTACATAAGAAAATCAAGAGATTCAAACAAAAGAAGAGGTTAAAGCAGGTTACAACATTGACAGCAATAAAAGAATCTACCATCCACATGAAAGTCACTTATCATCCTTGGGCCACCAAAAAATTCCAAAAAATATTCAAGAGAGTTTGGGATTACTTTGTCCCCAGTGAACAAGTTTAGCCTAAAAATCTGCTCAATTATAGTGATAATGATAGGATACCAGAGGAGAAGAAGCCAGGAATATATAAAATCAACTGTTCAGAATGTAACAAAGTATATATTGGAAAAACAAAAAGAAGCATTGGAATCAGGCTGAAGGAACACTGGAGAAACATAAGGTACAATCAGATAGAGAAATCAGCTGTTGCACTACACTTTTGTAGAGATAAACAATGATATAGAAATGGGAGTGAAATTATTGAAATTTGTAGATCAACCCGTTGAGCTGGAAATATGCGAAAAAATTTATATAAAAAAAATATGAGGATAAGGTTATGAACTTTTGAGATCCCAACAGAAGACAAATAAATCCAGAAGTTCATAAAATGTCCACGAGAGCTACACCAAGTCTAGCCAACCAACAACAAAGCCGACAGTCTACTCGCAACTGAGGATGCAGGCAAAAGCCTGTGAAACTAGTTTTGCATAATTCAACATTAAGTGGAGCATAAGATCATCATATCGACTCACTAGATAATTAATAACATTATCCATCAAACATTCCACATTCCCAAAAATAACTACCCAAAAATTCTCCTACAATGAATCTTTCATATCATTCCTAAATTTGTCCATTTTTATTTGCCTCTTGTTATTCTTTTCATTTCCTGACTTTCCACTTGGCATTCTTCAATCTCCTGGGAATACAGCACACTAAAGCCTTCTTTACACCACATTTCTAAGCCAGCATGATGCTTTTTTCCCTCCTCTTCTTTGTTGAATAGCCCTAGTACATGTACATTTTTGTTGATTTGGTTTATTTATGGATACTCTTTTAACATCTGATGCCATCAGCGTTCCATTCAATTCAGAATGTGAAACAGTTGATAAATTTTGTTCAGTAGCCTCTTCTTTCAGGCTTCAGGTTTTTTTATGTGCTGCAAATCTACAACATGGAGCCCACAGCTTTACTTCCCTTCCAAAGGAAGCCATACTTAGAATTTTATGCCTAAAAAATCCATCTATCCTGGCCGGGATTGAAATTGTGATCTTGAGTTTAGGAGGCAAGTATGGTTATCAATACACCACCAGGACCAATAGTGCATGTATAATAGAGTGGCCCTTAGCTGTAGGTAATTTTCTGAAAGTTAAATTGCATTGCTCTCATCTTGTTCCAATCAACAAATTAATGAAAATTTTCACCTCAATCGGACAACTGGCAGGCAATCCTCATCAACCATGAAGTGAAATTTTAGCCCAGGAAGTAATTTTTTCTAATATTATTAGATAAACATATTATTATTATTATTATTATTATTATTATTTTATATGCTTCATTGTCTTTTTTTTAATGATTTTTCAATTATTATTTTAGAACTATGTTTATGCTTCTGCCCATGCTGGTATCAAGTGACTTTCATGACATGTTTTTCCTAAACTTGTAAAATGGCATCAATTTCTTCAGGCAGTTTGTCATGCAAGTTAAGAAAAGATTTTTATATCTATCTTGTTGGATCTACAAATTGTCAAAGCCAAATTTTTTACAATGTAACAGTAGTAAATCTTACAACATGGAAAGTGCAGCATTGGTGATTATAGAAGTTTCCATTATTTGGCAAAAAGCACAGATTCCTACTAGAAAAACTGACCACTGCATTGATAAATTAATCAAACTCTATGATGAATGGAATGGTTTACAGAAAAATTTGACTAGAACTGCAGGCAAGGGGGAAAAAAAGGGGTGGGGGGAGAAATGTGGAAATTATGGATGATCTCTTTGATATATTTCACACAGATGCTTTTGGACAGATGTAAAATGAAAACGGAGAATTTTAATGCTTCAGTGCCAAAAAGGATGACCAAGCTGCATGGTGTAGGTCAAAAACTAAAACACAAGAAAGAGCATTGAAGCGCACTACAATGGAAACTGCCAGGGAAAAAAGGACTTATGAAGAAATGGAATATTTTGCTACTCATCAGCTTGTAACATCAAAAACTGATGATTCAACATCAAGCAGCCAAAGCTGTGATGGTGGTGATGACAGTGAAAATTCCTGTGTCATCTGTCCGAAAGTTATAGTCATAAATTATCAGGATATTGATCTAGAAATTGGCATCACCACTGCAAATTTTTTTCCAACCCTTTCTGATACTTAGTTTTCGAAACTGTGGCTCTATCCTTATAATTGATGACAATATTCCAACAGTGGTTAAGACAAAAATGGCTCAAGTTATACTGGAAGCAGACAAAGGTAAAAAAGAGGAAGAAGAAAAAGCTCAACTGAAGAAGTATACTCTACATCAAAACAATATTTCTTCCTTTACAAACACAGAGTTTTCATCACCTGTATCACCAGGTCCAAACATTTTCTTCACTAGATTTTCTATGAGCATCGATTTCCTAGACAAAGACCCATCAGCTTGGAAGGATGATCCTAGTTACAAAAGTGGAATTGTAAAACTTGAAAAGATAGTCATTGTAAAAGAAGAGTCAAATTCATTCAGGATTCAATAACATTCTCACAAAAAATGAAACCAAGAAGATCATTGCCAGAGACTAAACATTCTCTCTTAAGAAAAAAGCATGTTCATTGTTCTTTCGTTCACATAATGTTTTGATTCTATAGAAATTATTGTTGTGAAAACAAACACTATTATTTCTTAAATTTCTCATATTATTTCAGGAATTTTTTTAATTACATTTAGAGAAATTATATTCAGAATGTTTTTAAATTATTACTGGGTTATATGGATATCCATGTAAATTTCTATAAGAAGAAAATATAATATGGTTGAAATAGGAAAGAGTATCCACTTTTGTACCGAATTAAATTTGCATTTATTATGTTCCAACTTGAAAGCATTTGAGGGTCACCAAGCAATTGTCCAATTGAGCTGAAAATTTGCATAGATAATTGTTTGATGATTGGAACAAAGAGGGGTGGGAGCTAAAATTTTAGAAAGCTGAAAAATAAGGTCACCTGAATCAGATTATGCTAAGTGAGATCCTGTTTCCTTCCACTTATCCACAATTCAGGTTCTCTTACCTTCTGCTTTAACTTTCTTCATTTTCTCAAGTAATACTTTTTGACTCGTTATCCATTTTCCCATAATTGTACTCAATAAAACTACATCTCTCAATTTCATCAAATTAAGCCGTAGTCAATCTTGGCTCAACTGCTAAATTAATCAGTAATTACCGATCAAGGTAATTGCAGCCCCAGTTTATAAGTTGCCATGTTTATTTCTTCCAATTCAAAAACAATTTAGTTCAATTTCCAAGTACTTTCTTCTTTTTTTTAAGGTATGTAATTCTTTGTTTACACTATATTAATTTCAGTTTCACCTCTTTATTGTAATGTGCTAACATCCTTTAATCTGTTGGTTCTGGTGGTGTAGTGGTAACCATACTTGCCTCCTAAACCCAAGATTGCAGGACCGATGGATTTTTTCGGGCATAAAAATCCAAAGTATGGCTTCCTTTGGAAGGGAAGTAAAACCATGGGTTCTGTGTCATACATTTATGGCACGATAAACAATCTCAAATGTGAAAAAAAAAGAGAGAGAGAGCTATGAGCAAAATTTATTGACTGTTTCATGCCCTGAATTGAATGGGATGCTGATGAACTGAGATACTAAAGAGCATTCGTAAATAAACCAAATAAAAAAAACCTTAAATCTCTTCCAATTTTTTTCCCCCATTTATTTCATTTATTCTTTCATAAATATTTTATCTTCATTTTCTTTAAATCAGTTATACTACTGCAATTCCCTTCAGTATTCCAACAATACCTCCAATGTCATTGTTGAAAATTATAAAAAGCAACAACCATATTGTCAATACTAATGCTTCTCCATTACTGCAGCTGGCCACCATAATTTTTTATTGTTTAAAATGCCAATTTTTGCTCAATACAATTCAAACAAAATTTCCATTTTTATGAGCTCCTTGTCTCAAATATCTGACTCCTCTCATGTCTCATAAACAATCCAAAGTATATGTTTATTAAATATAATAAACTTACTTTACTCACCTACCATTAACCATTGCTCACTATTTACCAAACCATCCTACTCTTCTGAACACATTTTTTCCAAATTTTACATGGTACCAGTCTGTTTGTATAGCACATTTTATTAAACTGTTTTTTAATAAATAAGATTTCTGACTTAAAAATCTTTCATCTTAAATCCAGAATTTAACTTTATGTTATGCCAACTTACTTGTCCAACCAACACTTTTAGTACCTGCAGCAGAGAACTATTGCATCCATAGCAGCACTCACTAAAGCAGTAACTATCAATTCTTATTATGCAAGCTCATACTGAGTACTGAGGAAGTGGTCTCCTTCTTGCATTTATACATAGTGTTCTAATCTGCTTTTTTTAGTATGTGGAAGCTTTGGAACTGTGTGTAGAACACAATATCCCAATCACAGAGGATCTTGCAGAGAAGCTTACTATAAACAAGGGTGAAGGAGATGAAAAGATGCGAATCCAAGTGCTTGAGAAAGTGGCAGAAAGTGCACTTGCACAAGGCAATTATCACCTTGCAACTAAGAAGTTCACGCAAGCTGGAAACAAGGTAAATATGAATGCTTTTATTTCATTATACTTTATGTAGCATAGGTTAAATTGTTAACAGATTTAAAGTATTGTGATTATTAAATATATGGTATGAGGGAGGTATAAGAATGTTTCTGAATACAGTTCAAATTTTAATTATAATTTTAAGGTTGTCATTGCTTCTCAGCCTCTATTTACCTACCATTCTTCAAAACCAACACTGGAAGCACTGGTGCTATTCATGTTAAGCTCCATGTTGCTACAGCATCTCCTAGGCTACCCTCTCAGTCAGTCCTTCACCAAAGAAAACTGGATACCAGATCAGGATTGTAAAGAGGATGAGTGACAAGCTTCTCAGGGATACCCTCAAAGAAGTGAAGTTTGGCATTGTAACCAGAGGTATTATCATGGTGCCGCCTAATGCCTCTAAGTCCACATCTCTGCTGTTTTTCATACATCTTTTGGAAAACTTTCAGGAAACAAACTGTTATGTGCTGTATAACAAATTATTTATGAGGAAATCACTCAAATTTCACTAGTTTTGTTCCACTTTCTTGGACATGTTTCAAAGGATGATGCTTTCATTGTCAGCACGGTTCCACTGTCAGCTTCCCAGTGTGGTATTAAGATGTGACTCTAAGGAGTTTATGAATTTTGTGATGAGGTTACTGTTGAATGGAAGACCAAAATTAACTAAATTTTCCTTTTCAATATTAATTCAACTTGGAATCAAACATAATGAAACATTCATTAATAATCTCTTCTGAGTCTAAATATTTAGAATACTCTTTATGGAGTCACTTACATGAGATTTATTCAGCATGTTTCTTGAAACAATTGAGGAAATTAAAAGATTCAAGAATTGAACAAACCACAGCTTGAATAAAAAGTTCATTTACCACACATCAGCCAGTAAGAAATTTCAAAAAAATTTTCAAGCAGTAAAATATAATTTTAGCACTTTAAAACCGATACAGTGTAAAAAAAAATATTGAAATTAAACATATTCCAGGTCTAAAGAGAAAAAAATCTGGTATTTACCAGATTAATTATAGGGATTGTGAAAAAATCTACATAGGAAAAACAAAGAGAAATATAGGCATTAGGTTGAAGGAACATCCATTACAAACAAATAGATAAATCACCTGTAGTTGCTCATTTTTGGAATGAGTGCCACAAAATAGAAAAAGCCATAAAGTTATTAAAAACTCTTCTGAGTTGAAATATTTAGAACACTCTTCATGTTTCACTTATATGAGATTTACTCATTAAAGTATGTAAGTGAAACCATAAAGAGTGTTGTAAATATTTCGACTCAGAAGAGATTACTAATGCATGTTTCACTGTGTTCAGTTCCAAATTGAATTAATATTGAAATTATTAAAAACTGTTTAACAACCAAAAGAATTAAACATATGGGAAAGGATTTATATAAAAAATATGAGCAAAATCTTATGAATTCCTGGAAGCAGACAACTCTTTATTAAGTTTATTATGAGAACACCAGAGTAAACCCAGATACCTACCAACCCAACTTCTGCAAATGATCCAACAGTCATTTAACAGCTGAGGATGTGGATAATTGTTCCACAAAACATGTCCTGAGTAAATCTCATGTAAGTGAAACCATTAAGAGTTATAAATATTTCGACTCAGAAGAGATTATTAAATTTTCCTTGTTTTCATTTATGAATGTTTTCCCTCAGTAATAATTCTAAGGGCTTTTCTTTTAAGAGTTTAGGTTCAATTTGGAATATGTGGCTTTTTTTGGCCAGAAATGGTATACCTGCTGCTTTTTCTGTGTGTTTATGCTTTACATTTCTCATGTGTTACTTAAACCATAGTGTAATGTTCTTTTTTGTTTTACCTATATATTTTATATTGCAGTCTTTGCAACTGATTTCATAAATGCCTGATTGTTTTCCTGGTGGAATTTTGTCTTTTGTGTTGGTTTTTAGGAGGTTTTATAAATTGCATTTATTCACTAGAGCTAAAATAATGTTGGCATGTTTAAAAATCTTTTTGGAATTTTTGGTGTGCCCATGGACAGCATGGAAAGTAAATTTCTTATATATTTTATATACCTTTTACTATAACTGTCCTTCAATTTTCGATGGGAATTGTTGCCACATGACTGCTAATGGCGAAGAATGTCACCACCATTCTTGCACACTTCTTGCCACAGTATAAATACTTTGCTACTTGCTCTCTTGATCTTATTTAGGTGTGTATAATCTGGTAAGAACCAAACTGATGACAAATGCTTTGTTTGCAGATCATATTGATAGATCTATATTTTGTCCTCTGTTATAATTCCAGACAATTCTGTAATAGCCCTCATTATCATATCTCTGGAGCATTTTGTGCATCATTTCACTTGAGCAACCTCAGGGGACACCGAACAATAAATTCCCTGACTCTTAAATAGTTATGTAAAATTTTTGAGAAACATTTACTGTTCCAGTATTAAGGGATGCCTCTAATTACTCAGGAGACTTCTTGCAAAATTTCCACAGAGACAATTTTTTTGCTGTCACTGCCATCAAACATCTCCTGCTTCTCTTTTCATCTTTAAAAGATGTTTGACACTTCTTAAACTTTGCAGACCAACTGAAGACTGTCATTAGAGAAGGAGCTGGGTCTCTGAAAGCATGATAAATGTCTCTAGACATTATTCCTGTTTTAAGGCACTGTTAAAATGTAATAAACATTATACAGTTCCATTGCACAACATTGAAATTCTAGCCGAAATGTTCCTTTCAGTCTACTTTGTTAAGGCTGCACAAATAGCAGCTGGCAGTGGTTTTGTTGATTCACAGATAAAAATATGGGCTACTACATGCACTTACTGAGAATTCCTCATGTAGAGCTATGAGGGGAACAACTAACAATGCTAATATAAAAATAGCATTGGTCCTGCACAAGAAATGCTTGAGAATAATTCGTTCATTGCTTCCTAGTGATTCATGTAAAGATAAATTCAAACATGACATATCCTAACAGTAATTTCTTTATATGTAGGTATATAATGTAATACTTTAATGAACCATTCCCTTAACTTTATAAATATATTTATTTATTCAGCCATAATCACATACTGAGATAGAGGTGCTTCAGGTAGAGATGCAATAGTGTGGGTGATTAAAAGGAATCTGAGTGAAGTTTTTACTGTTTTGAGATAAAAGACTTTCTGACATCTTTAATTGTTATAATGAGGCAGCAAACGAATTACAGTAATCGTAAACTTAAAAGAAGCTACAAGCAGTGGAGTTGTTAAATATACAAATGAGTCAGTATTAGATGATGCTAAAACTTCACTAACTGGTTAATTCTTCTGAACATGTTTCAAGAGCATTTGCTCTCATCCTCAGCTGGGGACCGACTAATGCTGGAAGGTGACATAGTGACCTCTGGTGGTTCCATTAGATAACAGAACAGGAAGTCCATTGGTGGAATGTCAAAGTTCCTTTTATAAGATATTATTCCACCCAGCAAAAAGGCAGGAGTGTATCGGATAGATTGTTTGGAGGGTGATCAGATATATATATATATAGGCAAAACAATATAAAATTTGGAGACAAGAACCAAAGAACACTTCAGAAATGTAAGATATAAACAAGTGGAGAAATCAGCAATTGCAGATCATTTTTGGACTTACGATCATGACATTGCAGGAGAAGCCAAACTGTTAAAAACTGCTACCAATCCCACAGAATTGGCAATTGGGGAAAATATTTATATTTTAAAAAATAAACATAGAGTTATGAACTTTGACATTCCACCAATGGACCTCCTGTTCCATTATCTAATGGAATCACCAGAGGTCACTGTGTCACCTGCCAGTGTTAGTCAGTCCCGAGCTGAGGATGAGAGCAAATGCTCTTGAAACATGTTCTGAAGAATTAACCAGTTAGTGAAATATGTTTAAGAAAGGTCGGAATCCACGCAGTAAAACTATCGTGAATCTTATTTTGATTTTTAGTGTTTTACTTTAAATCAAAATAAGATTCAGTTAGTGAAGTTTTAGTGTCACCTAAGACTGAGTCATTTGTATATATAAATTATAGTTAGTATATATTCTTTGTTTAAGACAAACATTTGGACACATTTCTATGGTTTTTTGAAAAATCTTGTTACAAGAAAAAAAACTGGAACTTGCTAACTTGGGTTCCTTTTTTCAATAAAAAATATAACCCGTCCTTATTTTGGTAGAAATGTTTCAAAGATTGTTTAATAAATGCACTTTCTGATAGTGTTTATTTTCTAACAATTGGAAAAATGCAAAAATCACAATCAAGCCATCAGAAAAGAACATTTTCTTCTTGTTTGTATATCATTTGGATTGGCATCTAAAGTGGTAGACCATAGGAAAATTTCATTGTAGAATGATGTTCATTTAAAATGTACATGTTTCTCAAATTTTCCATTCTTGCTGGCTTTGATACCTCACTTTCCCTTGAAAATATGACTTGATTGTAGTAGCACCATGTCATTGATTTTCTTGTGGAAAAATGTTTGCCAAAGTTTGAATCTCTGGTGCTCTTATAAGCTCACTCATTCTGACAGTTCCCTTCTTAGTTTGAGTGTATTTGAAATAATGATACTTAGCAATAGTGAACCATTACCTTTTATTAGGTGCATGGAGTACTGTTTCAAATGAAATTGCTTATCTTTTGTACATCTTGGGCCACCAACTAAAATAATTAACAATAATGTCTTTAACTAGAAATGTTCTTTGGAAGTTGTACAGTAAAACTAACCATATAATTATGATCATTGTATGATTGAGTTGAACTACACACCATTATTTCAAACTGTGAAAATACAAGAGCATTGCCTTTTTCATCAAAGTGAGTTTCAGAAAGCTGTTAGATGTCAGTGATTTTTATACTGTATATAGACAGAGCTTATCATCTGTGACGAACTTAATATTATTTGTAAATAACATGCATCTCATATTAGACATCTCTTAATACGTGATTATGAATTAATAAGAAATTATAGATTTTGTGTTGCATAAATTTAAGTTTCCTAATAAAGCTGCCACTTAATCATTGATTTATAGTTAAGAGAGTTTTATAAAAATAATAGATGCAAATATCTTTGAAAATTTCAAACTCATTCTGTTAAGATCTATAAATAGAATTTATATCCTATGTTAAATATCTGTTTATTTTAATTATAAATTAATATTATATTAAGCAACTGTAGCTCTGGGACATGTCCTATATCATGTAAAATGATCAAAAGGATGAATAAATAAATAAATATTGCTCTTATAAACAAGTGGAGCAATAAGAATGTGTAGTTCGACTCAGTCTTATAATGATCTTAATAATGTCTTTGTCTACAAGAGTGAAATTTGCTGTAGACTTCTTTGAAGCATTGGCAATAAGTTCTCAGATTTCCCTTACTGTATAAATCCTGTTACACTTTCTGATGGACTGCTTTATGATCATTAAGTTTTGATGATAGGGATTGTAAGAATTTCCATGCAAAAGGAAGAACTGCTTGATTGTTTTACACTTGCCAATACCTAGCAGCACCATGGTTGAGTGTTCCACCTCCCACTGAGATGGCCTGGGTACAATTACAATATTTGTAGCCTCGTCAGATATCGTAAATGTATGCAAATCAATGAATATAACAAATAGAGAGATATATAGAATTATTCTATAAAACAATATTTATTATATATTCTCCAGTTCAATTTAACATGGTAGTTATGCAGAAACTTCTCCCTTCTTAATCTTTAAGTTGCCTCTCTTCAGCCAGTGTGTGCAGTTACATGAAATGGCTAATATAAACAAGAAACACTATTTAATTTACAGATAGTGTAATGATACTAATGAATTTATGTTTGTTATTGCCATTGTTATATACGATTTTTGCTGTATGTGCATTGTATCCATGATATTCTGCATTTGTTTTAAAGGAACTTAAAATGTTTTTTCTAAATAAAGTGGACATGAGCAGTTGAAAAAAGTCAAAAAATGTAAGAGCAAAGATTTTGACTTGATTTAAAAGTATAGTGAAAAAATTTATATTCAAAAGACTAAATGAAACATAAAACATCAGCAAAGAAACACATCAGGAACATAAATCAAAGACAGGAAGAAAAATCAGCAGTAGCTTGGCATTTTTGGAAGGAAGTTCACCATATTTAACTAATGATAATTGCAACTCAGTTTTGAAAATGTTCTGATTTAACCTGTTTTTGCTGAATATCCTCAAGTACCATTAGAATGAGATACATTTTTTGAATAATGTTTAATACCCATGTTTGTTATTGAGGAATCATAGTCAGTGGACATCGATGATACCTGAGATGATTATTTATTTATCCTTTTGATCATTTTACATGATATAGGACATGTCCTAGAGATGAGATGAGAAATTCTAAGTTGGGGAAGGAATTATATTTGGGAAGTAAATGTTGTAGGCCAAGTTTAGGATACCTCTCTGGCATCAACATTGATGAAGACTGAGGAAAACCTGGAAAAAATCTCAGTCAAACAAGAGAGCCTTGGTAGAAATCAAACCCCAGAATTCAAAAGTCTATACCTTAACAACCCTGGCCACCCATGTTGGTCTGATGAGTTCACTAATGTTCACTAATTAATTCATTCAAGCAAAATTAAAAATAAGTTAAAAAAAAGGATAAATGATGTAAATATTATTCACAAAGACAGGAAGTTCTCCATTTCCCATAGGGGTGATTTTTGGTACAAGTCTAAACGTTGATATGGAAATTGTATTTTATTTTTCTCTGATATTAAATTGTAAATAGTACAGTAACTTTAAATTTTGGTTACTGTAGTATCTAAATCTGCATGCTATGTTATGCCATATCATTGTATTAATTATAAACTTAACTTTGTCATGTAATGCAGGTGGCAGCGATGAAAGCTCTGCTGAAATCTGGAGATACAGAAAAGATCATCTTCTTTGCTAATGTGTCAAGACAGCGGGAAATATATGTGATGGCTGCCAACTATTTGCAATCATTAGACTGGCAGTCTCAACCAGATGTATTGAAAAATATAGTAGCTTTTTATAGCAAAGGACGAGCACCAGAACTGCTGGCAAATTTTTATACTGCGTGTGCTCAGGTATAGAACTCCTATGCTCTAGTTTGTTTTTATTTTGTGCATGTAAAAACATTGCTCTAGGCAATTATTATTTTTATAATTTTTTTATGGATCATGTTCATTGACTCTTAGAAAACAGTGTAGTTATTTATCTGAATGAATGAATATTAATTATTTCTACATATTATAATTAAGTTTTACAATAGTTCCTTGATCCTTGAGTGCTTATTAATTCTATACAACTAACACCTGGTTGTTGTGTACATGGATCCTACATCACTCTAACTATATATATTATTGAGTGAACTTTACAAATACTTACCCAAAGGTGATCATCTTCCCTCATTGTTACCTTATTACCATCTTCCTTTGCCTTTATCACTTTCCTCCACCATTTTTCTCTTACTTTCTCTACATAATTTTCAAACTGATTCAAAAATTCTTTTCTTATAATCCTTTAATGCCAGAATTTCTGCCTCGAAATTATCCCATGTCTTGTTCCATATTTCCTCTCTCCTTCGGTTTCTGTACATTCTAATATAGAGTGCAAGTTCTTGTCTACCCTACCACACAAAGGGCACAATTCTATGTCAATTTTTATCCTACCTAGCATATTGTTCCTGCTCTTGCTCATGCCATACCCTCCCTAACCATTTTGTCATAAACCTCAATCTATTTTTCCCTGCCCTACTCTTAAAACTCCTATAATATATCAGAATACTCTTATATCTAATCATATATTTCCTGTTTCTCTATATCATCATTACACATTCCCTCTTTTCCCTCTTTTTATACTCAGATATTTATCTATCAATGTTCTTATTATAAAGATGTTGTCTACTGTCCATTTTCCCTTCTCTGAACCCCCCCTTGGAAATCTGATAGCTTCCTTTCTCCCTCCACCCATGATTGTAATCGTTTTGCTAACACCCCTTTAAACACCTTACCTATCACTGCTAAGAGACTAATGCCTCAATGACTGCTTAGGTTATTTACCTGTCCCTTCCCTTTATAGATAGGTACAATTATCCTCAATTTCAAATTCTGTGTGATCTTTCCACCCTCAAACAGTACGTTGAACACAATTTTATCAACAGAATTCTGCTTTCGTTATCCTCATACCACACTTTCCAGAATTCCCCTAGTATTCCATCGATCCTGTTTGCTTTCTTACTTTTTAATTTGGTAATCTGTTCCCTTACCTCACTCTCTAATATTTCATTGTCTAGCTCTTTAACATAATTGTATTTCCCCCATTAATTTTGCTTGTCTTATGAAAATGCTTCCTCCTATAATTCCTCAAAGTATCTTCCATTATTTGGGTCAATTTTATTCTGTATTGATTTTACCAACACACTTTCTTCACCAATTCCCATATTTTTTTGCTGCCCTATAAATCTTGAGCCCAATTATTTCGCTCTATTCCTTCCTTTTTTTTCCTCAATTAAGCATTGCTATTAAATAGTCTCCTTTTTCCAGTGGATCTTCCATTTGTTTCCATCTCCTAAACTCTCTTTCCATCCTTTTCTTTGTTACAAGGCACTCCTGTCATACCAGTCCTTTTGTATAGATTTCCTCTGATGCCTAATTTTTATTATCTTCCCAGCTGACTTTACTACTGATTCTAGACATGATATTGCTTCGTCAGCTTTTCCCTTCTCAATTAATCGTATGATTTGCCATTCCTCGCATCTTCCTCTGTTTGAGTTTAGATTCTCTTCCTCTATATGCCATCTATATCTTTCTATAATTCTCTCTATAGCTCTTTGCCTTCTTCCTGGTCCCCCTTCTTTACTGTTTGGAATTTTGCTAATTATGGAAAATAATAGCTATTTGCAACTACCTGCATAACCTTAAGAGTCTACAAGAGCATCATTTAAATTCTTTGAACAAAGCATATAATCAATGATGCTTTGTCACCTTTGGTTAATAAATGTGTATTCTCCCCATATCTGACCCCCTTATACTATTGTACATTATTAGATTATTAACACTATTCAGTTAATTTTTTTACCTTCTTTATCACTCTACTATGTCTTGTCTTTGTCTATTTAGAATTTCCTTTTCTAGATAGTTATCTGCTTCAGTTCTATAGATTTGTTCTTCCCCTACTCAAGCATTGAAGTCTCCCATTATGAAGAGATATATATTATCATATTTCTGGTTCAAAGTTTTGACACCATTTTCTAGATTTTTATAAAAACATGGGCCATAAAACTCTGAAGTCCCTGGTGGGTTGTACACCACCCCCATGGCTAAAAGTTGGTGTTCTCTGTACCCATTTTCAGTCACAAGCCACATCACTCTATCAGATCCTATACACTTTATTTTCTTTACCCTAAGTTTTCTTTCCTTTCCAATAAACACTCCCACTCCTCCTGAAACTCTTGCTTTCCCTTTCTTTTTTTTATTCCATCTCTTCCAATAAACTCAAACCCATCCCAATTTATCACTGCACTTTTAGTTATCCATATTTCCACCACTGTCACTAACTTCAGCATTTGTGCTAATTCACCTTTGTTTATTTTATCTATCAGCCCTTCTATATTCCAGCACAACACCATCAGGGGATTCCTGTCCTATACTGAGCCTGTCCTCTCTTTTCTAAACTGAAGGAGTTTTGCTCTTTCTTGTTAGCCTCCTCTCTTGAAGCTCCATTTGTCTCCCATGATTGAGATCTCTTATTGTCAAAATGCTCCCTTCTAGTATTGTTACTATACTCAAACCTCCCTGGTCTCTCCCCACCACTCTTCCCACTGCCACCACTCTGGTCCCATCTCCATTCATCAGCTGTTTCTGAGGACTAGTTCTCCAAGCAGATGATGAGCTGCCGCATTTGCTGCCACATGTGCCACATACTGCCCCCCCTTGGTGCCTGCTTCTCCCTTGACCTCTGATCATTACCCTCCCTTCTCCCCTATTCTCTTCTCTTCTGTCCGTCATTCCTTGACCTTGTAGCTAAGTCATCAGAATTCCATTAACCCACAGCTGAGTTCCTTGAATGAAAGCTCTTCTTTCCCTAATCATTCAATAAATATTCTTGTGCCTTTTGATTTCCTGGTATTACGTAGTACATGCCATTTAAAGCTCATAGCGGCCAATTTAACTATATTGGTCTTGATTTCCAGCTCCTTCATTCAGTTCTAAAGGTATCAGTTATTTCCCATCCCTCGAGTTAATGCCCAGTCTTCCTTTCAGAATTTTTTCCACTTCATTCCTTATCTTTTTTCCCCTTGTTTCTTCCAATCCAAACATCATTACATTCAGCTTCCTGCTTGCATCCACTAATTTCTATAATTTACTTACTCTGCTTCTTCATTTCTTTACCTCTTCTCCTATTTCTTCCATGTTCTTCTCCATGTTCTCTTTTATTATTGCCTCTCTGCTTTTGATTTCTTGTATATCTTCCACTATTAACTTGAACATATCCTTTACTTCCTCCATTATTGGTCCTGGGTTTTGTTCTACTCCTCCGCCATCACTAGCACTTTCCTATCATCTGCAGACCCTTTTCCTTATCTGGTCTTTTGCATTTTTGTCTATTAAACAGACCAGTACTTGCTTTGTATAACTGTAGATCTACACCCATCTTGACCTTTCTCGTGAGTGTTCACTCTCCATGTCTGTACTCTCTGCGCTCATGAAAGCACTCCTCCAGTCATTTAACGTTTATTAAATTATTGTAGACATTGAAAGTCTACAATAATTTAATCTCAAAGAATTTTGGTATTTGAGCTGACTTATTGAAAGTTAGTGTTAAACATAAAGCAATGCAATGGCTAGTTTATGTTGAATTTATTTTGCTGCATACTCACATACCACATGTGAAGAGAATGTTACAAATTAAACATTTACTATTAGGAGGTGCATCCAAGTTATAAGATCTCAAATTTTATTTTCTCTCTCTCTTTAAATGGTAGCGAGAAATATGAGAGATATTTTAAAATGCATTGCATTCTTTGGAAATAAGGGAGACAAATGGAAGCACCATAGAACACTAAAATGCTAGTTGATGAAGGAAACTTTGTAAAAGGAAATGGTTGTGATTCCAGTATAGAATGCTCTCATCCATTTTTTTCCATTTTCATAGAATGACACAATTGACATTCCCCATAATTGAGTGAAAAATTATACAATACACATAGTTAGCATCAAATCTTTTACTGTGGATTGCATCTTTTGGAAGACTGAAGAGATGAAAATAAGAAGGTGCTAGAACTAGGCTTTAGGTTGGGTGAAGGAGGACAGTTCACTAAGGTTTAGTGATATCTTATTGGATATATATACTTGTATTATTGTATTAATGTGAATAAGAGGATGTACGGTTGTATCGTTGTGATACTGAATATACCAAAATTGCCTCTTCAACTTCCAAACAGTTTGCACATTGCTCTGGAGTTAACTGTATTACCAGAATGCAATATATTGATCAAAATAATTCCTTCAAAATTCCAAAAGAATATAATCCTGAATTTATTGACTGAGTGTATTATCTTTAACTTCATTTATTTTCCAAGGAGATATTATGTGATGCCACTTTATGGATTGTCTTTTGGGCTCAAGTTCAAAGAGATGAATCCATGTTTTCTCTCCTGTTACAACAATAGACAAGCAATCATAACAAACAAGCAACTTTGAACAGATGATGGTTCTCCATTCTTTATGATCAGTATTTATACTTCAAAAACCTATTTAGCAAAATTCTTTTAATATTGTAATCAGTTGATAATTTATTGACACTGCAAACATAGATGCAAAGTTGCCAGGCAACATGATTAAGATTGTCAACATGTTCCATCAATGCAGGTATGACTGTTATCCAGAGCATGGATGATCACCGAAAGTGTCTCATTCTTGACAAAAGCTTTCTTGCCTCATTGACAGCACTTTGATTCACCACCAGCTCTACAAACATATTTCTTAAACACTTCTAAATGTTGATGGTGCTCACATTTTCTTCCAAAAATAATTCAATTACTGATTACTGTTATTTGTTTATAAATGCATATTATTTAAAGACCCCAATTTAAAAGCTAACTGTATCACTGCCACTTATAAAACTGTGTGCAATGATTCACAGGTGCTGTACATAAAATAACTGTATCTTCCCTAGATAAACTGGACAAGAAAAAATATATATTACTTATATATGCAACTGAGTCAGTATTAGGTGACACTAAAACTTCACTAACTGATATATTACTTATTAAATGCTCCTCATAATACTCCTTGCTTATGACCTTGCTTCCCAAGTTTGAAACAGTTCTCTGACCTCTCTACTCACCTGATTTTGCATTGAGCAGTTTTCTACTTTTTTAATTTATGAAAGTCACTCTCCCCTTACACATCCATTTATTCATTCTTCCTTGCATTAACACTTTTTTACTGGACTTGACTGTTACTTAAAAAATCTTCAGTGTCCATGCAGCAATGGTATTTATATTGTGAAAATAATGCACAACAATGGGAGAGGTAAATTGAAAACTGACAAAAGTTTCAGCTTTATGATTTAAGTACTTTTTCAGAAATAAATTAGGAATCTTTATAATTTTAAATACACTTCTTTAATTAAATAGTTGAGTATGCACATGTTTGCACACACACGCACATACATTTTCTCTCTCTGTTCTTTCTTTTCTCTCATGTCATAGATTTATGGCATGTAAAAGAACCTCAAACCTGAAAGAAGAGGCCTCTGAGCAAAATTGATCAGCCATTTCACATCCTGAATTGAATGGGATGCTGATGTTCTGAGATGGTAAAGAGCATCCATTAATAAACAAAACCAATTAATGCTTTCTCTTCTTTCTTTTTCCTTCCTCTTACAGCAATGAACCTTGTTTACAATAAATGAAAAACCACGTTATCTACAGTGAATTATACAAAATATATTTCATTTCTTTTTAATTTGTATGTACAAACCATTTCAGTGGAGTATTTTGTTCCCAGGTTGAGATAGATGAATATCAGAACTATGAGAAGGCATTAGGTGCACTGGGAGAGGCAAACCGCTCACTTGCTAAGGTGACAAATCCTGCTGATCCCCTGCAGCACAAAAGAGCTGTTGAAAATCTCAATGCTCGAATGACTTTAGTGAAGAAGTTTGTCGATGTAAAAAGGTACCTTCTTTGGAACATGTCAATTTATTTTTATAGCAAGCTGAGCTGTAGTTGTGTTCTACAAAGTTCTGCTATGTGAGACTTAGCTGATGACAATACAACTAACTATAAGTTGTAGGACAAACAATGAAATATTGATGCAAAATTTAAGAAATGTAATAATCTATTATTTGTGTGTGTATATTCATGCTTGTGTGTTTTCTTTCTCAACTTGCTTGCCTGATCCGGGCAATAATAACTCTTACATAATAACTCCAGGTTGTTGATGTATTGCAGATCAAACACAATCAAATTCATCACTTCCATTTCTTATTCCAATAATCATATTTTTAATAATTCTCTTTTCTCCTGTACTACTTCTAATATTCCTCTACCATTTATCCATAACTTTGTCCAAGTACTCTTCCATTATTTTTATATTTTTATTTCCTTTAATTCATAAAATCTTCCTTGTTAAAATTTCTTCCTCAAATTTATTTCAAATCTCTTTCCATATCTGTAGTGCATCTTCGTTTGTTCATAATATAATATTCTATGGTACTCATTATCAGGTTCACCACACATGGAACATTCATTCCCACAGATACTTCTCAGTCTTCCTAAATTCCTTACTCCTGTTCTGGCCCACTCTAAACCATCCCTCCCCAATTTATCACAGATTTCTAGCCCAAACTCTTTTTATCTCTATAATTCTCCGTGAGCTCTTTTCTCTAAAGCTCACAAAGAATTCCTGTTTCTTAATATCTTCAATTCTATCTCTTCTTTCCAAAAGCCCCTATATCTATATTGCTTATTTACCCAACAATCTCCCATACCAATTTAAAGCCCTCTTGAAGACCATTATTTTGGATTTTTTATTGTTCACATTTAAGCATCAACCTTTACAATAGTTGTGGATAACTTCAATTTGTTATAGAACCGACAACCAAATCATCTGCAAACAATAGAGCTGGTATTTCCGTATTATTAATTACTGGTTAATGTACATTTTCTTTTTGAATCCCTTCAAGAATATTATCAATAAATAAGTTAAATAGCACTAGGATTAATTTACATCCCCATCTTACTCCTGATAACTCTGCATGTTCTCAGTTATTCATTTTTTGACACTTCACACAAAATGTATTACAGTTGAATTTTATCCTGGCTGATGATGAGATGAAATGTTCTCAAAATTGATTCTATACATTATGACAAGTAAGTGAAGCATTAAGAGTGTGTAGTTCAAATAAATCATACAATAATATCAATTATATGTAAATTTGCAGTACAAGCATATCCCACAGTAACTGTGCTACAGAGAGAGTTTTAATGTTGTGAAATAAAATCAGACAAAATTCAGCTGTTCATTCAACTCTAGAATTACTTCTTATCCAGAAAATCAAGATAATATCACAAGAAGAAATAGGGCTTCAAATAGTAATTTGCAGAAAAGCAGCTGGTAGATGCAAAACATGCCACAAAGTATTTTATAATAGAAGAGCTGATGGTAAGGTGCATTATACACAGTGTCCCTATAGTTCATTAATAATTTCTTAATTTATGACACAAAAACTAAAAATGATACTATTTTGTAAAAATATCATATTTAAGAGAAACACTATTGATTTTGTGTGGATTTTACCACCAATGCTTATAGTTCCAACATTTGCCACAAGTGGCATTTTGTAAAGCTGGTGACTTCTGGCAAAGAGCATGCTTTCTGTATGTTGGTGCTATAAGCGTGCAACTGAAGTTCAATCTAAGTATGGTAAAGTAGCATCAAGCAGGAAATTTATTTACGCTTGGCATGACAAATTTGTAAGTACTGGTTGCTTGTGGCCATCCAACAGTAAGTAAAGAGCCATAACTGTGAGACATTCATAATAAGTTAAAAAAAAATCAGTTCATAGAACATTCCATGAGCTTTAAGTATTATGTATGATAGTTTAGAAGACACTATGTAAAAGACTGTATATGAAGCTGTATACATTCCAACTCTTGCAACAGTTGAAACGAAATATAAACAACAGCATTATGAGTTTTGTATCAGAGTGCAACAGTGGATAGAAGAAGATGACGACTTTGTGAATAGTATAATCTTAAGTGACGAAGCAACAATCCATACAAATGGTAAAGTCAACAGATAAAACTGCCTAGTGTGGGGTACCCAGAATCCTCATGAATTTGTCAAATATGAGCATGATTCTACCCAATGTCATCACAAAAACCTTACACACCATTCTTCTTTACCAAAATCACTGTAACTGGACATATGTACCTGGATATGATAGAACAATGGTTTTTCCCACAAATATAAGAAGATTCCAACAATTTCCTGTTCCAGCAAGACAAGGACCTACCCCCATTACCATAACGATGTTTGTGACTTTCTGAACAATGAGCTACCTCAATGATGAAAAGGCAAGCAGGAAATAATGATAACTTTTTGAAAACTAACTCCCTGTGACTTCTTTCTATGGGGATACATCAAAGATTGCATGTATGTATCACTTTTACCTCAAATTCTAGGAGAATTCAAGGTAGGATTAAAGAAGTTGCCACCTCTGTATCTGAGGATCTGCTTCAAAGAGTATGGCAAGAGTTTGACTACCATGTAGACACATGCTGAGTTATACGTGGTTCCCATATCAAGTCATTGTGAAATGAAACATTTAAAACAAAACTATATGTAGTTTTTATGTAATAAATTAAGAAAAGTGTTACCAGACTTTTGGAACAGTCTGTGCATATATTCTTCAGATCTGAGATTGCAGGGGTTTGCACACTATGAGATTACTAATAACCCACTTGGAAGGTTGACAGGTGTGAGAATGTATATATGCTCTATGGATTCAAATATGCAAGTTGTCATAAAGTTGTGAAAAGTATGCATGCCAATGACTATTGTTCCTCAACAGTTGTACAGCTATGAAAACATGACTCCCTGCATCTCCATAAATCAAATGCATACTCACAATAAATTGTAATTTTGGTGAGATATTACTCAAATTTCAATTATTTCCAACCACTTACTTTGGACATATTTCAAAGGCAGTTGCCTTCATTGTCAACTTTCCTGCATAGTCTGCACTCCTTAAATGTAAAATAGGAAGTTCTCCATGTTGTTTTACACTTAGCTATAGCATCATATTGTTCTGCAGTAATAGATAAAAATGATATTAGATTTTAATTTTAATATATTTAGAAATCAACACAGTGAAAACAAGTATAAGATCTCCAATAGATATAATATTTTAAAATGCTAAAAACATTACTATAGTTTCACGTCCAATGATCACAGAAGCAGTTTGAGTTAAAAACATTTAAAATATTGATACAATGATAAAACACTTTTGATTTTTGACTCCCAAAATTAAAAAATTTAGAAATGTTTCATGAGACCTATGCTCACTTTACCTGATCTTTGCATTTACCATTTACAAAGTTAAGTTTGTGTCAACATTTGGAATTATTCAATTTGGAATATTTCAGGTGTTTCAGTGTCAATAGCTTCTAAATACATTAAATATGCAATATGATTTTATTTCCTTACTTCACTTATGCCACAATTCAGGTACACATATAAATTAACTTACTGTGCACAATGAGCAGAAATATGTTACGCTAATATTTTCTACTCTTTAATTATGCTTGATACTATTAGATGAAATTGAAGTGGTAATTCCAGTAGGTGTGTGTGTGTGTATATATATAACACATTAACACTAATAATAAAAGTAGATAAAGATAAAACAAAGAGAAAGAGTCACACTTGAAATTGCTATATTTCGAACTACTGCGAGTTCTTCAATGGCAAGAAGCTAGACCATGTGTGTGTGTGTGTGTGCGTGCGTGTGTGTGGCGCACATCTTCTATCCCAGTTATTAAGCCAATCATTATGCTGTTTATGATTTATAGCAACAGGCAGTGGAAGTTATGGCTAGTCTAGTGGAATGGCTCTCCGCTAATAAGTTGATATTAAATGCCAATAAATTCCAATGCATGAATGTTGTCTTCTCTAATAAGGAAAGACAAAATATTGATCCAATGATCACCTACAATAATAAAGTAATTCAGTATGCCTCTGAAGCAAAATTTTTAGGAGTAACTATAGACAAATTCTTAAGCTGAAAGTCACACATTTACAACATCACAACAAAGATTAACAGAACTCATATATAATCTCTGTACTAAAAATGTATGCAACCGTAGCACTTTAAAAATTACCTACTTTGCATATGTACAATCAATTCTTACTTATGGCATTATCTTGTGGGGTAATTCAGTAGATACTAATACACTCTTTTTAGTCCAAAAGAAAATTATATGTAAAATGTTTAATCTAAACAAATGCATTCACTGTAAAATGTACTTTATACGTACCTTACCATGCCTATACATATTAGAAATGTATGTTTCATAAATAGTAATATACAACAATTTTACTCCAATAAATGAATCCATAAGTACAGTACTAGAACCAGCAACAAAATCCATCTGCAAACTGCCAGAACAACTAATAATATCAATTCAATCCTGCATAGTGGTATCCAAATGTATAACTTAATAACCAATGAAATCGCAGATAAACTCCCAGTAAGGTTAGGAAGAAAGTTAAAAAGTTTTTAATTAATCGGTGTTTTTATAGTATACAAGAATTCAATGCCTACTTTAATAAAACTACCTATACAGATAAATTATAAGTACTAATAGTTTGAAATTGTTATATTTTGTAATTGACAAAGCCATGAAATTGTAACAAATTTCCAAAGGTGAATAAAGTATATGATATGATATGAGCTGTCTTCATTACTTAGGTTTATGTTTAAATCATCTGCAATGATATTTTTTTGTATTTCCTAATATATTTAATAAGAATGCTTTCAAAATGAATGAAAAATCTGCTAGAGATATTTGGTGATATATAGAATCCCAAAGCAATTATTTTGCTTTTATTAGTTTCTCTTTTAATGCCTGCCATTTCAAATAACATTTCAGTGCTAAATTTCTCTAAGTTTCATTTAACACCTGTAACTTTAGATTAGCAAATATTACACCACCACCTTTGCATGTTATCTTTGTATAATTGCTTACATTCTTATATGAGCCTACTTTATATTGTCTTACTTTTTCCTATTTAAAATGTACTTAGAAAGCTATAGATAATAGAGTTGTTTTATATCCTATTAGAATTATAAAATATGTTAACAATAATTCCACTTGTGTATAACATTAGGACAATTACTCCCTCATCAGCTGTTAATTGACTAATCAATGTATGGCTGGATCACAAGATGCTTCTGATGGTTTGAATAGTAACTTGCTGAGTTGATCCATAGGTGAAACATTAAAATTCATTATTTTCCTCTATTTTTCAGGATGAATTTTTTTTTCAATCAGCTAGCAGTATTGAGTTGTGAAGTTCTTTCAGCAGATTATGCTCTGGTTTAATTTCATAATTTTGGTTCCAAAAGTCAGCTGCTACCACTATTTGTTTAAAATAAATACTGCTAAAGTGTTTCTATCATTAAGATAAGTCAATTGATACATGAAACTTGAATTTGGTACTTTTGTTGTTGTTCTCCAGCATGGAAAACTCTTTGTTGGTCCTGATGGTGTAGTGTTAACCATACTTGCCTTCTAAACCCAAGGTCACGGGTTCAAACCCAGCCAGGATTGATGGATTTTTTGGGCATAAAAATCCTAAGTATGGCTTCCTTCGGAAGGGAAGTAAAGCCATGGGTCCCATGTCATACATTTACAGCAGGGAAAAGAACCCCAAGCCTGAAAGAAGAGGCTTCTGAGCAAAATTTTTCGACTGTTTCATGCCCAGAATTGAATGAGATGCTGATGACCTGAGATGTTAAAGAGCATCCTTAAATAAAACAAAACAAAACAAAAAAAAAACCTCTTATAGCTTTTTGTCTTTTAAATTTATTATTTTAACTATTGTCTTTATTGAAACTATTGACTATTGCTGTATTAATTATCTGCTTATATTCTTTTTTTATTCTGTTTCTGTGAGTGGGATGTTAGCCTCTATGTGCCAAGCATTGAACACAGCATATCTGTATGAGATCAGATTATAGCTGTATTTTTTATGGTATTTTCTTTGTGTGTTTCTTTTCTATACAGTTCACTTCTGAAGTGAAGAAACATGGGTGGCTCCCATTCCTGAATTTAAAATTATAAGAAATGCAGACAGACTTAACGCTGGAATTTAAGTTTATATAAAAGAAACATTTACAGAATATTACATAGTATTTAGTATTCAGTATTTATTTCTCATGCATCAACATACAAATTTTTTTAACAAAATAAACACAAATAAAAAAAAAACATTACTTTTAAATATGACAATTATAAACAGTGCCTTCAGCAATTCCAGAAGGCATTAACTCATATTTATTCCAATTTGATTGGCTCAGCCCCCCAGTCCCCAGTTCATCAGCAGCTACCTACTGGAACATCCAGGGAACAGGCTCCTGTCCAACCAAAAACAGGCACAACATTAAAAATAATTTATACATTCAATGCAATATTAAGTTATATTTCCTACAATACTAAACCTTCCTTCTTTTTTAATTCCTATCCTTGAGAGTTGTTCATTCCTTAGGACCTTATACACACTATCACCCTGGTTATTGGTGTATAAGGTTCCTGTTTAACTAATGCTAGATAACTAGTCCCATTTCCTCCCTTACTCATTTCATCCTCCTTTCACTATCTGACAATTCTATACCATTTCTTAAGCACCTTTCCTAAGTATTTTACACCCATAACCATTTCTGTCTTACCTTGCCTATGTATTTTCCCAGTTCCTTGATGTTTTCATCTGATTTTATATTTTAAAATTCTTCTACCTCATTTCATCTGGTAGGTTTTCCCATTTTTGTAATAGGAACTGTTCCCTCCAAAACTTGGTTTGCTTACATTCTAGTATACAATGCCAAGTACTGTCTGGTTCTTCACACATAGGACATTTCCCCTTAGTGTATCCATTTTTAATGCACTTAAATATTTTACTCCTGTTCTAAACCATGCCAACCCTTCCCTTCCTACCTTATCACAAATTTCAATATATCTTTCTCTTTCCCACATATTTTTAGAGTACTACATAATTTCAGAGATTTTCTGGTGTTAAGTTTTACCCATATTTCCTGTTTTTCAATATCCTTAATTCTTATTGTTATCTCTTTCCAAAATCCTTTACCCAATCTTTCTCTTCCCTTAACTTTTCCTTGTGCTACCAAACACTGATTAATGATATTCTCCTCCTCTAGTCTCCCTATTCTATACCAATATTTGGATACTCTTTCTATGATCTTGCTTTTATAGCCCAATCTTCCTATTTTTATTAGAACAACCTGATTAGGTGAAGATCTAGGTAAACCTAGGACAATTTTCAAAATAATCTATTTACCACATTTATTCCTTTGCATCCTTTGTCTGACCCCCAAATTTCTAATGCATACATCTTTCTCTCTCTCCTTTATTGAGCCATATATTCTCTCTAACCATTTTACTTGCATAAAAATTACACACAAACATGCTGTGTTCAACAGCTTGGCACACAGAATAGTTAAACCCACTAAAGGAAACAGAGTACAAAACAGTGTTATTGGTTAATTATTACAGCAAAAGTCAATGGTTTCAATAAGGACAATAATAAAATGATCAATAAATTTAAAAGACAAAGATCTACTAGAGAGAATTCCACATTAAAGAACATCAAGAAAAGTACCAAATTCAAGTTTCATATATCAACTGACTTTTCACAGCAAATTTAATGATATTCAAAGAAAATGGCATCATTAGACGTAAAGAACGAATATAATATCAAAAATTGCCTGGGATCCACAGCAAAAGATACCATACCACAGGACACAAATCAGAAATAATTTATGAAATTGAATGTGTAGTGCATCAAAGATACATTGATAAAATGAAGAGAACTTTAGAAATTCAGAGAAAAAATTATTTTAAATAAATAAGTAAATCAGTGGTAGCAGCACACTTTTGGACCCAAAATCATGAAATTAAACCATAGGTTAATCTGCTGAAAGAACTTCACTACCCAATAGAGCTAGCTGCTAGGAAAAAATGTTCATTCTGAAAAATAGAGGAAAATTAATGATTTTCGATGTTCCACCTGCAGATGAACTCAGCAAGTTCCTATTCAAACTATCAGATGCCTCTACAGAAGCACCTCAGGATCCAGCCATCACATCGAATAGTCAGTCAACAGCTGATGATGGAAGTGATTTCCCAGAAATATGTCCTATTGCATACATAAGTTGAACTAGATTAACATATTTAAAAAATTCTAATTACTTTTCCCATTTAACCCACATTTTGTTTCTGCTGCTATATGTGGGTTAATTTCTGAAAACACTTGTTCATGTGCAGCAATTTTATTAGGAATGTGTTTTTTATGTTTAAGTGAAATAGTTTTATTTCGTTTATTGTTTTAATCTTTTTGCCCTAATTTCTTGTTTACCTGCATCTTATCCTTATAATTAATATTGACCACTGGTTCCTAATATCAAACAATTATTCTTAAGATCCTTCCATACCAATCTGCCTAATGCAAAGCTGTTCATAAACACCATATATTTCACAAAAGAGTTAGAATATGCCTAATAATTAAGTTTACATTCATGTACTTGAATTGTATTTAACATTCAAGCACAAGGTCTATTATTTTAACTCACAAATAACTTGGAAATGTTATATAAGCACAGAGAATAGACCGATAATTGCATACATCTTGTGCTTTATCTACAATGTGCATAAATTAAAATTGATGCTGCTCTTAGATGTTTCAATATTAAATTTGAATTGTGTTACAGACTTGCAGAACGTGGGGACCACAAAGTAACAGTTACACAGTGCCGACAATTGCTGCAACAACATGAAGATTTGGAGGCAGCTGTTCGAGTAGGAGATGTATATGGTTTGATGGTAGAGACTCTAATGGCAGAAGGGGATGTTCAAGGAGCTGGAACGTTGTTGGAAGAATGGAGAGCTCATGTTGGCACTGGTGTAAATTTGGCATATTATCTTGCAGCTAATACAATTGATAAACTGAGCAGGGAATTGGGACTTCCACTTCTTTCTAGAGGAGCGAATTCCTTGCAGCAGCACGAAAAGCTTTCTAATGAGCCTGAGGAAGAAATAGAAGAAGTAGAGGAAAATAGTGGTGTTGCAAAATAAGTTGGTTAATCTTCAGTAATTTGAGTAGGAATTGAATCATTTAACTATTTTTATAGTTGCAGGTATAAAGAGTAGAAAATTACACTGTACTAATCCGTCCATAACTTTTGCCATTTGCTCTACTCTCTTTATGTGACTTTGTGAAATTTAATAAAACAGAAGCAGTTGCTATGCTTCAAAATCAGTTGTGCCTAAAATCTATAGTGGATCTTTACAGTCCTTGAATCCTGTCCTGAGCTTAAAATTGTTTACTGCCATATTGTTAATATATTTGATTCAGAAATATAAAATTTGAATATTATTGTAAAAATGCTTAAAGAAAAGCTTAATATATATCAAAGCTACAACAACAAATTTATTTGATCAGTTACATACTTGAAAGAGAGATTTGTCCAAGTGTAATATCTGGCATAGTTTATTAGAATATAAAGAAATTAAATTACTGAGAGGATATCTCATTTGGAGAATTACGGTAAACAAAAGTAGTTGAAAATAAAATATTCAATTTAAGTTTAGAGAGAAAAAAAAATAAAGAATTAGGAAGTTATTTAGGGAAGTGAGGAAGAAATTGTTGAGGTTAATAAATAAGCAATCTACAAAAAAGTATTAGAATGATTTAATGAAAATCATTGTATGATTTAGTCGAACTACACATTCTTGTTGCTCCACTTACTTGTATATATGTAGATAATGAAATTATCCATGTCATCTGTTCCTAGCAAGCTCAAAGGCCTATTTATCAACTAAAAATGTTAATGAGAACTTGTACAATGAAGCTAACGATTGAGTCAAACTATACAATCTTATTGCTCCACTTACTTGTGTATAAATATGTACATGTTATATACACACATACCTATGTGTCAAATACAGCACCGTAATTTTTTTTTCAGCCAAAGGGCTGCAACAAAGACTGCCACTACTACTCCATTAATTTACCAAAAAGTATAATATCCCTTGAGGAAAGTACAATAAACATCTTACACTAGTGTATGCATACATGGAATTGCTGGCAATAAATTGGAAATAATGGTTGCTCATCAAAAAGGAACTAAGCATCCATCCTTGAAAATTCCTCTTTGGGCTAACAGTTCTAAATAGTGTTATTTAATATCCAAAGAGAAGTATTTTGAGTAACTATATTTTAGTGAACTGCTTGTCATTGACTGGATGGAGAGGTGAAAAGTTTCATTACAGCGCTTGAATGACACCAACACCTTAAAAGCCGTTTCTCATCTTTTTGTGAATCCCATATGAAAACTAGAGGAATGGCTTGTGCTTTTTTTTGGTTGATGACTTGTCTATTTTGCCAATATCTTCTTCTTCTTCTTCTTCTTCTTCTTCTTCTTCTTCTTCTTCTTCTTCTTCTTCTTCTTCTTCTTCTTCTTCTTCTTCTTCTTCTTCTCCTCCTCCTCCTCCTCCTCCTCTTCCTCCTCCTCTTCTTCTTCCTCTTCTTCTCCTCCTCCTCTTCTTCTTCTTCCTCCTCTTCCTCCTCCTCTTCTTCCTCTTCCTCCTCTTCTTCTTCCTCTTCCTCTTCTTCCTCTTCTCCTTCTCCTCCTCCTCCTCCTCTTCTTCTTCTTCCTCTTCCTCCTCTTCCTCCTCCTCTTCCTCTTCTTCTTCCTCTTCCTCTTCTTCTTCTTCTTCTTCTTCTTCTTTGCACACTTGATGCATTGGAAGATGATGACAGCATGGCCCCTTAGTACATGTGACTTTTTAATACTTTTCTTTGTGCATCATTAATGGTGACATGATCCCAAGATACCGAATTACTCTGTTAGGGACCATCTACAGGATAGCTCTTAATATGATTTATCTGGTATTCATTTGTTTTATTGGTTCAATATTTATGTTTGCCACAACCATGAAAATGTGAGAGCAGCTTGGCCGGCATTTCAAGTGGTAGTATAAGCCGTTTAAGCAGTCACCATCTGTAGTGCTCTGGCTATGCTTTCTTTATTATGAGTCATTTGGGCCAGAACTACTGCTAAGCTTATCTTTCAGAGCTATAAGTTTTAGTTGAACTGTTGGAAATTTGTAAATAGATAAATAATTCAGAGCTTGGATGCTCCCACTAGTTGTTCATATAAGGATTGGCTTAGAAACACAGAATTTCATATCACCACCACCGTCACCACCTAGTGTATCCCTAAGTAATAAATGTCTGTCTACTGTTCCAAAAAATATTAGGTCACAAGGAGGTCATAACAATAATTCAATGCAATATAATTTACTGCTGCCTTTAAGAAAGTCTTAATTAGTTCTGAATACATAAATCCACAAGAGGCAGTGCCCTCCCATAGGATATAAAATTGGCACATAGACTCCTCAGTATACGTCTCTTCAGGATTTAATAAATGAATCTTTTCCTAAGGCAGGAATGCTTAAAGAGTCATGTGAAGTGACTTCAGGAAGTATCTCTTCACTATTCACTTCCAAATCATGACTAATTTTTTTATTGCCTGGGATAAACAACTACAATGAAATGATATAGGACATTATTGAGTACATCACTAGATTTATGGAACTGACTCTGGAGAATATAATTGTGCCTAGAGATCCTTACAGATTCTAATGTAAGGCATAATGTAATTGCTTAATTTTAGTGAAAATAGGGTTGGTTTAATAAAATTATCTAAGGGTGTCTTTAAAATGTGTAAATTTGGTGAAGTAGCATTTAGGCAAAAGTGACCACTCCTCAAGCTTTGGAGTGTATGATACATATAAAAAATGAATAGGTATTAATCTGTTTGAGAAAAGTGAAGTATTTTTTCCCAGATCAAAAAGCTGAAATTAACGTTCTATGGATAATTATAGTAAATGCAAGAAAATATTTAAGTGTAAGGATATATCACTAGACTAAATGTTACAATGATCAGACTCAGCCTTCCCAAATCTGCTATTATTACTCAGAGGCAAATTATTCTCTGGGCAATAATCATACCTATATGTATCATATACCTAAATAACAAATTGTGCATGACTTGTCTTTCTCCTGAACATATTAAAATGATATCATTTATGTATGCTTTGCATTATTCATGAATTGTCAGTTTAAATCATATAATCATATGCATGTAACAAAGAGTTGCCTTTCACTTTTCATTGTGATAAGTTTTAATTTGTATCCAAAGCTTAAACTAAAACTTGCTAATAATTATAGTTTATATGTACTAAACACATTTTATTACATGTGATTTGACTAACTCAATATTAACTTAATACAAAAAAGAATTAAGTATTGATTTACTTCCAACTATAAACTACTGTAATAAACCTCCCTTACAAACATGTGATAACATCAGTCAGACACATTCTCTGCTTCTCGATCCAAACCCCTCTCATACATTCTTTCAGATCTTTCCTTTCATTACTAACCAAATTGTCACTTACGATGGTAGATTAGGGAAAATGTCCTCCCTAACCACATATTTTGGTACAATATATTTAATACACACAACTGTTTCATCATTAACTTCAAAATTTGCATGATATATACGCTTTGTCCACTGCTCCTTTAATTATTGTTATTTAGAAAATGTAAAGTCAAGAAAGTCAGTCCTGGAACATTAGACCTAAGACCAAGGTTATATATACCAAACCCCAATATGGAAAAAATGGCTGCCAAAGTTAACATACTACTGCTAATAGCAAGTACAAAACTTTTCTGCAGTATACATTTACAAGATGATATAATTTATCTTTAGAAAATATTTGGATGGTTTTTAAGAATCTGAAATTGTTAACTAACAATATTTTTCATATGTAAACAAAATATAAAATAATATGTGTTATAAACTTTTCCATAGGTAGACACAAATCTTTATAGAATACACTAACTTCCAAATTACTGGACCCATAAAACTGCTCAACATAGATCACAGCATTATTTTTATAATCGTCTTTTAATCAAATGGATAGTCTTCCTTGACAACGGTTATAAATGGGTGCAGCTGTCTTGTTTTAACCTCACTTGCAATGAGTTCAAAGCATAACATCCTGCTGACACCACCCATTAAAACTCCCTTCATCTTGCTCCAACACCTGCTTCATACCTTACAGAAATTTCCTTTCATTATTAATTCTCACTGTCACATACAATGGTAGATTATGGAAAAGTGCACAAGAAGCACAAATGTTTATACAAAATTTTTTCTCCCTAAGCACAAATTTAGATACAAAATATTTAATATGCATTACACATTACAGTTTCATCATTAACTTCAAAATTTGCATTAAGTACCTGTTTATCCACTCCAATAACTGCAATTTAGGAAATATAAATGTTGTATATTACGGTGCATTGCCATAAATAAGACATAAAGAGCAACCTATGTTGTGCTAAACACTTGGTATTTCATAAATTCATGGTAGATTTCACTAAATCAATATGAGGTTAATAAGAAACTATGGTTTTATTTGCCAACAATGTGGTCTTATTTGCCAAAACCCCTAAAGCACTACAAACTATGCTAGAACAATTATGTAAGCATAGCAAAAATGCAGGTCTATCACTAAACAAACTGGAGATGCAGTTACTTTCAAACAGACTTGAAACTGCAATAAAAATAGATGGAACAGTACTCACATGTGTGAGCAAATATACATACATAGGACAACAGATTTCCTTCCATGATAAAATGGAAAAAGAAACACGACACAGAAACAAAGAAGGATCTCATTAACTGGAGAGCATTTTGGGCTCTTAAGTATATTTTGTTAAACTAAACACTACTAAGAAAATCAGATTTCAGTCCCTGTAGGATTTGAGCACACTGTTATGGGTGCCAGTAATTGTCAATAACAGAAAAACAAAAGATCAAAATTCAAATATGCCAAAGTAAAATGCAAGACAAGAACCTGGGAATAACTGTGAAGGACAAAATACCTATAGTATTAATAAATCAGTTATCTCAGACAACAGACATTGCACAAATAGCTACCAGAAGCATTGGACAGTGATGTTGCAAGAATCCAGGATAATAGTGGTCTTACAAGATCTCCTTGTGGTACCCCTGGATAGAAAAAAAGGACACAAGGCAGACCCAGAATAAGATGGACAGGCCTCTTCAAAGAACATGCAGGTCCAGATTGGTCAACAATAGCAAGAGGAAGAGAAAAATTAAAATATCTCAAGAACCAACTACAGTGAGAAATGGAGTAACCAAAGAACAAATCACTCAGTGTCTTAAACAGCATACAAACAACTAGCATGGAATAGCTCACCACGTTAGGAAAAACCCTACTTGTTAGGAGGCCTTTGCCCTTATGGGACACAATAGGCTATCTTTATCTTTATCTTTTAAAGCTAACATGCTGCTGTTGATTGTAATAAAAAACGTAACTGCAAAACTACGATTGTTGTCTTTGCATAACCTCACTTGCAAACTAGTGGAAACATGTTATAACATCAAGTTCACACCATTCATTTCATCATCTCTTGATTCAAACTCTGCTTCATACTTTCTTTCTGATCTTCCCTTTCTTTGTAGAAGAGTAGGTTTTCACGGCTGGTGTCAATTACGTGACCTGAGTCTTCAGAATTGTAAGGCTGTGGTACATTGGGATTCTTCTCCTTCATCTAACCAGACATTTTGTCCACGACTGTGGTTGACATCTTAGTGATGAGGCAGGGACTGCCTTTTTTTTTTTTTTTTTTTTTTTTTTACTCCCATTTTAAAAAGAGCGGCCCCACATCCGCCTCTCCCCCCCTTCGCCGCCAAACCCCCATCGGTGGCTATCAGCCGCAGAGGCTATAGTTCCTCCCCATGCTGTTAGTAACTAACATGCACAGGAGAATGTTTGTTAATAAGGTTACGTGCAGGTGGTTAAAGGTTCACATGCAGGTGATGGGTGGATTCCGTAGATGCACCGCGGTTAGTAATTGTTAGCGTGAGCGTGACATGTAAGCGTGTCAAAGGTGATTCTCAGGCAACATCCATGACACGTCTTGAATGATGCCCGAGGGTTAGTGCGTAAGAATGGCCGGAAGTTTCGTGAAGGAAAACTGTGGGGAACATAAAATCAGTATTAAAAATTCTCCTTAAGGCGATGTTTAGCACCATTTGCAAATATGCAACGTAGGACGGAGCTATGTAATTGGAGTCATTTTGAAATGGCCGCTCGGCCCTTTTCACCTGTGCTCTCACCGCGTGACTGGAAGTACTTGACACGATTCCTCCAAGGAATTGCCTGACCCTGCAGACTCGCGGCTAGTCTGCGGCGATGAAGAAGATCGCTTACTGCCGGGAGCGGCAAGAGTAGCAATTGTAGGTACCAAACATAAAACCTGCGTGATGCCTACAGGTTAGTAAGGGAGTTACAAGGAAGACTTTCTTGTGAGATTACTGAGAATTTTTTTAATAATCGATTAAAATTAAGTAGTTGTTGCTGCAGTTTCTTCATTGGCTTTTTGGTTTTGTGTACTTCAGTGTGGCTCCAAGTGCAGTTTCTAAGGACGTGTGCTTAGCAGAATCTGCGGGACCGGTGACTCTTGTATGGGCTCATGCACGGCCTCGTACAGGTGATAGTCTTCATGGTCAGTAGTCAGTAGCATTACCCGCCCACCTAAGCACCATTTCTCATCCTTACATATGCAGGCCCTGTTTGGGGGTATGCTGCCACCTTAAAACGCGGCGCTTGGTGACTAGAATTGCCTGCTGCAATCCTCACCCTTCCTCCACCTGAGTAAGGTGTCGAATGAATGAATAATGTTTAACGCCCGTTTTTGCTATAGAGGCATCACAGGCGATGAACACTGATGATACATGAGATGAAATGATCTATGAGGAAAGGATTTATTTTTAAGGAAGGAATCGTTCCAGGCCTAAGTTTAGGGTACCTCCCCGGCATTTGCCATTTATGAGGACCGAGGAAAACCTGGAAAAAACCTCAGTCAGGGAGGACGGTCCTGGCGGTATTCGAACCCAGACCTCCCGCTCACGAGCCACCCGTGGCGGTGTAAGGTGTCGACGGAATTGAGTTAGCGCAAATGTAAATTTCTGCTTTGAGCCAAACTAAGAATGTCATTGGCGTACTGCTAAGTAGACGCTCCAAAGTTTTCAAAATAAAGTCATAACTTTTGAAATGAGAGTATTCGCTAAAGGAAAAATGTCATTGGGAATTGTATTGGCATGTTTAAAGAAATGAAGTAAAATGGATGTAACGGATATACAACACAATGGTGGGGACAAAAATGATATATGGAATATAAACGGGGCAATATTATGATAACAGGGCAGTTCTCTTGTGCAATTGACCAGGAAGGTCAATTTAAAGTCCATTCAATGGCCTCCTCTTCAGGCTCGTACACTAATCTTTCTCTGCAACCAGCCAATACAGGGACTCACATTTCAGTCCCCTTGTGTGGACATTTTCAAATTGACTCCAATTTGTAAACTGAACTCCGTTCCTATTACCATCAAACTGCGAATTCACAAAGACGTCATACCGGCAATAATGTTGTGTGCAAGCGAGGCTTGGGTCTACACGTCTCCAACCAACATTGCTTATTTACACAAGATGCAAAACATCGCCTTGAAGAGAATTTTTGGTACAGATTGTATGATTCTCACAGTTTTCCTTCATGCAGCTTCTGGCCTCAAATACATCATCAACACCATAAGGAGGCTGGCGTAAAAAGCTTACGCTCGCTGTGCCAGACATCCAAACCGGCTTTAACGTGCCTTGGGCAATTAGGACTCAAGGGGAGGCCGGGGTGCGAGGCCCACCCTCCTGCCCAGGGAAGTACTTGAACCAGAATGACAATAAGAAGCACAAAGAGACGGGGGATTTTGCGGGCTTGTTGCAAAAAGTGTGTAATCTGTAATCCGTCTAAACAGCCTTAATCCTCACCCCGCCGACACTGTTCCAATCAACTCGTGTACTCCGGTAGTCCCTGCCGGCTAAGTTAAGCCGCATTGGCCGTGGTCGACACTTGATGGGAGACCAGATGTCCTCCTATCATGCGCAAACAAACAACTACACTACGCGAATTGGCCATCAACCATCCGACGCACAACGCAATGTTACTTTACATAACGTGTCAGCAGACCCAGGAATAGGGAGATATAGCCACATAGTGGACAGGACCCAGCTCCATTTAGGCCAAGGAGTCGCCACGAAGCGGGCTAGACGGGATAGCTACGAGCCAGTCACTGCCTCAGCTCCAAGAAGATTACGGTGATCACACCATTGAAGATGTCTACCGAAGTCATGGAAGAAACGTCAGCGAAGATGAAGGAAAAGAATCCCAATTAACCTTACAGTTCGGAAAACTTAGGTTTCCTCTCTTTGATAACCCACATCGTCACATAAGATGGTAGATTACAGAAATTTGCACAGGGAAAATTACCTTTCTAACCACAAATGTTGGTACGAAACGTTTAATGCACACTGCAATTCCACCATTAACTTAAAAATTTGCACGCAGCATACTTAACCCACTCCTCCTTTAATTACTGCTATTTACGAAATGTAAATATGCTAATGTGCGTACACTGCCATAATTAAGAGATACAAGAGTAACCAATGTTGCATTAACACTTTATATTAAGCAAGTTCCTGACACATTTCACTAAGTAAATATTCATTTTATAACAACAAAAGAAGTAACGCGCTACTGTTGATTTATTTCAACTATAAACCGCTGTAATAAACCTGGTAACTGCAACGAACTAAATTAACAAAGCCATAAATTACCAGAACAGACCCTATTTTCCACCATTTTTCTACTATCGATACCTACATTGAGGTCCGGTAAGTGTAGTTGGTCTTAATTACGACATACAAGAGCAACTCATGTTGTACTATACATGTTCTATTATACGATTTCTTACTGTGATTTCACTAAACCGACAATGGATGCACAAACTGTACAGAACTGTAACGAGCTACTGTTGATTCGCTTCCAACTATAAGGACTGTAATAAACCAGGTAAATGTTACAAACCAAATTAACAAACCCATGTAATGAACAGTACGACCCATCATATTTATGAGATCCCAAGATAGGTATTGATATTTGAAACCTTAACACCTACTTCTATGGCCCTACAAAAGGAAAAGGCCCTATTCTTTATCAACACTTATTTTGATTCTTCGGACATCCTGAAGTATATATTTTAATTCTTACCCGAATTCGGAATAATTTCCCATGTTATATCATATGAAAGAGGTAAAAAAGAAGCTTTGGGTAACTACGGGATAATTTGAGCTAGTAGACAAAATGGAGGAATGTGTGGTTTGTGTGTTAATTTTAACACTTTATTAATTTGCAGTTATCTGATTTATTACAGTGGTTTATAGTCGGAAGTAAATTAACAGTAGATGTTACTTCCTTTGTTTTTTTAAGGAGAGTATTACTATTAAAGCTAACGAAAAGAAACTTTTACAGTATACAGATGCATATAATTGAAACTTTCCTGATCTAATTTCACTAATATACTATGATTCTGAAGTAATTTATGAATTATTTTAAATTGTTTGTGTTTTTTTGTTTTTTTACCAACATTTTATTTTTTACTTTGTCACACTTTGTCCTAACTCCACCATAATAGATCCACGTTATCACCATAATATCATGAATAAATGATGAAAGCTTCAAAGTGATCTTTTATACAGATTCTTAAAAAATGGGAAACCTATCCCAAAAAATGTAATTTTTCAATAATTGCTACTTAATTTTTTTTTCAGAAAAACTAAAACTATAGCGAAAAACTAGCCAAAAAAACTCCAACGTTGTAAAACAACAAAGAGTGACGTCATAAAAAATTCTCTATCAATTTATGAAACAAAACTTTTTCTATAATTCAAGATAAAATCACAGTCTTTTGGAGAAAATGTTTCCCGAGATATAGAATTTTAACTGAACAAGTGCTCGCGAAACCGACCCCAAAAATTACTTCTGCAGTGACACAATTAAAAATGTATTAAAAATACAATTACCATGGAACATCAAAAAAATCACATCAAAATAAATAGAAAATTCCAAATATTAAAATGTTAAAAAAAAAAAAAAAAGCAATAATGTCGTTGTGGACATCCTCTTTCCCTTAATTCTTCCCTTTAGTTAATATTGATTTAGTGAAATCACATCAGAAACTTGTTTTATAGAAAGTGTTAGAACCACATGGGTTTGCTCTTGCACATCTTGGTTATGGCAGTGCTTGGCACAGTACCATATTTGCATTTCCTAAATAGCACTAATTAAGGGAGGAGTGGATTAAAAGTATACATCGTGCAAATTTTGAAGTACTGATGAACCTGTTGTGTGTATTAAGCCTATTGTACGAAACTTTGCGGTTAGGAAAGACATTTTCCCAGCACATTCCTTTAATCTGCCATCGTATGTGACAGTGTGAGATATCAAAGAAAGGAAAATTTCGAATAAATAAATAAATAAATAAACATATAAAGCGGGATTTAGATCGAGATAATGAGAGTTTTTGTGAGTCTGGTGTTATAACGTGTTTCGACTTGTTTGCAAGTGAGATTATGCAAAGACATATACAAAAGTAGTAAAATCGTTCATGTAAGTGCTATTAAACACATGGGTTTGTTTATTTGATTCGTTGCAGTTGTGTGGTTTATTACAGTAGTTTATAGCTGGAATTAGATAAACAACAGCGTGTTAGTTCTTAAGTTTTTTTTTATTAAGTTAATGTTTATTTACTGAAATCACATTAGGAACTTGTGTAATACAAAGTGTCTAGTATGTTGCTCGAAGTGAATAAAGTATGCATAGTGCAAGTTTTGAAGTTGATGATGAAACTGTGGTATGTATTAAAGATTTCCTATTATAATTTGTAGTTAGGAAGGACATTTTTTGTGCAATTTTTCTTAATCTACTATCCTATGTGACAGCGAGGGTTAATGGAAAGGAAAAATCCGGAAGAACGAATGAATCGGGTTTTGGAGCGAGATGAAGAGAGTTTCAATAAATGGTCTGAGCAGGATATTGTTTTTCGACTACTACTACTACTACTACTACTACTACTACTACTACTACTACTACTACCACTACTACTACTACTACTACTACTACTACTACTGCTGCTGCTGCTGCTACTACTTCTTCTTCTTCTTCTTCTTCTTCTCCTTCTTCTTCTTCTTCTTCTTCTTCTTCTTCTTCGCAAGTGAGGTTAACACAGGTACACCGTTTATAGCTATTGCCAAGGAAAACTATATACTATACCAGTTATGTGCAAGTTCGTGTATTTTATAAAGTTATATTTACTTGTGGGGAAGTTTTAGTTCATATTAAATTATATTTCCTTTACACTGGAAAGATATAGTTTGTAAATAATTTCAAATTCTATAAAAACATTTCAGTGCTCATAATGATAAATCAATTTATTTTGTAAACATAATATGCGTAAAAGAATGATGTTTGCTATTGTCAGTCATAGGGCCACTTTCCCATATTGGGTTCTGGATAGTTGGTCTTGCCTGGGATAAGTGTAGTCGGTTTTGCAATGTAGGTGTCAATAGTAGACAGAGTGGTGAAAGTTGTGGTTGGTGCTGGTAATTACATGTTTTTTTTTTTTAATTTGGTTTGTTGCAGTTACCTAATATAATACATGGTTTATAGCTGGAAATAAATTAACAGTAGTTCGTTAGTTTTGCCATTTTATTTACCAAGAGCTGATGAGCAGCACCACAGAAAACAAGAGGTGGTTTCAAAAGCCTTCATTCTAGTGGTTTCAGGAGGATCCCAAATCACTGAGGTTTTTACTTTCTTTGAAGTTATTAATTTAGTGAAATCACACCAGGAACTTGTGTAATAGAAAATGTTTAGTACGACATGCGTCTTAATTACTGTAGTGCACCGCAAAATACCACGTTTACATTTCCTAAATAGCAGTTATTAAAGGATGAGTGGATAACATGTTATATACTGCAAATTTTTAAATTAACGATGAAAAAACAGTGTCTATTAAACGTTTCGTACTAACAATTGTGTTTAGGTGGAACGTTTTCCTTAATCTACCATTATATGTATAGTGATGATTGCAATGAAAGGAACGATCCGGAAGAACGCACGAAGCTGGTTTTGGAACGAGATGAAAATAGTTTTAATGAATGTTGTGAGCAGGATGTTATATTTCGTCGCCTTTGCAAGCAAGGTTAAGCCAAGGAAGATACACCAGCTTATAGCTATTGCTAACGAAGACTAGATCCTTTTCATTGAAATAGACTATGATAAACACGATGCTGTCCCATGTATGTCAATTAATTTTAAGGTTTAGGTCATTTGGAAGCTAGTGTATGTTTAAAGATCTGTGCTTTCCTGCAGAGAAGTTAATAATTTATCTTATTTTGTATTTCGTTCATATATGAGATATTATTTGTAAATAATTTCAGATTATTAAAATGATCGAAATATTTTCTAATGATAAATAAAGTAATTTTGTAAGCGTAAAAGTTTCTGTTTACTATAGCCAGTAATAGGGCGACTAGGGCCACCATCTTTTCCTAATTGACTGGGGTCTAGGCCCTATTCCACAAAAACATGATCTAATACTTTATAAGTGCATTAGTACAAATTCTTGTAAAGTACCGTCTTGTAACTTTCTGTTCCACAAAAATATAAAAAGTACAAAGTTTGTAAAGTATTGGTAAGAAGTTACAAGTAAAGTCATCTAAGAGTAAGATTAAAAGCTGTTTGTCACAGGTTGCCATATCTTGAATTATTATGTTATTATGTTTATACTCTTAGTAATAAATTATTATTTTTAAAGTACAGAGCAATGTTATCATTTCTGCTAATTGGGTTTTGTATTTTTTATCAGATATAATGATCAAAATACTTGTTCATGCAATTATCAACATTCAAGTGTAATAATCCACATTGAGATGGTCGCACACGGCTACATTTAGGATCAATTACAGTCATCAAGAGATGGCAGTAGAATTGGGCTTTCCGATTGCACTCTGTATTTATTGATAATTTATATTTGTATATTTGTTTACAATCCCGTTTTCAACATAAACACCAATTGTCAAAAGAAGTTGTGTTAAATCTCTTGATGCCGTGCGATAGCGCGGTCGTCCGCCCTTCTAACGCCAGAGCCTATCTAATTGGCTTCTTTAATACAGTCCAAGATTTCCAGCGATGATCTCGTCGGCCGACTTAAAATCCTATGATAAAGTTATTATTGTGACAACCTATTGTGAGGAATTGCAAACCCTTAAATAGTAACAGTTGTAACCTTCATTCGCGATAAGAATTTCCGGCTTTCACGGGGATGTTTTTTTTTTTTTTTTTTTTTTTTTGTTTGAAAGTAACACTGTCAGTTCTTGTCGCATTGTGGTGTTCTGGTGGTTGAAAATGCCAAATTGTTCCTTGATGTTTTTAAGGCAGGCGTAGATTATGATAAGGTACTTGCCTATTTTGAAGAGTGCGATGTTAATGCTGATGATTTGATATCCGATAGTGAGAGTGACAATTTAACTCTGATAATGGAATTGCTAAATTTTATGGCAGAGGGACCCCATTTACCCATCTTGTAATTAATTTTAATAATAGTACTGCTTTTCTCTGGGCAAGTATCGATGATGCAGAATTATTTAATAGAAGCAATGTGCGGAACATTTGATGCAGAAAATTAGACATAAAATCTTGGCTGAACAATTTGTTGCAATAATTGGGGATGAAACTAAAGACATTTCTAAGAAATGTCAGTTATGCGTATGTTTAGGTATGTTGGCATTAAAGGGGAAATCCAATAAATGTTCATTCGTCTCATAATATGAGCGATGTTCATACAGCAGAACAAATTTCAAAATAATGTTACAGCATTAAGAAGACTTTCATTCAGAAATAAATTAGTTTCTCTGGTGCAGCTGTCAATACTAGGTAGCTAAAGTTAAATCAAAGTACCCTCAAGCATTATTTACAATTTATTACGCCCACAAGTTAAACTTCGTTTTGCAAGACTCTGTAAAGAGCATAAAGTCTTGTAAGATATTCTTTGACTGTATAATTGACTTTGACTTTGCATTTTTTTTTCTTCAAATTCCTCCAAAAGAAATCAGGTTCTTAACTAAATAGTCAATACGTGCTAAACTTTATTACGCCAACAAGATCATTGTACAACAACCGACTTATAGAAACGATTTACAATCACAAAGACCAAATTATGCAATATTTTGATCATATTGCTGCTAATAACACAGAATTTGATCCTGAAACGCGATTTTGTGTTACTGGTTTTAATGGAAATCTGCTTGATTTTGAATGGAATTCGTGTTGGAAAGTTTCAATTTAGTTCTGCCAAGAGCTGGGATACTCTTTAAATTGATACAGATAAAAACATATGACATAGTTTACTGCACGAAGAAAGTGAAAGAATTTAGACTTACTTTATCGCTTATGTGCTGAGTTCAACGTTCTGTAGAATAAGTTAACCGTGCCTATGAATGAGATAATTCAATCGCAGAATGGTCCATATAGAGGCAACCATTGGAAAGTGTTAGAGATGATCCTGAAATCTCATTTCTATGATTATATTATGGAATACTGGATACTCTTACATCTTTAGTTTTGTAATTAAAATTACACCAGTCTCGGAATTGAATAATTATTTAGTACGAAATGACCTTAGTGAAACTTTCCCACAATTATCAACCCTTATCAAATTAATTATGACTCTACTAGCTTAAAGGGTCACAGCAAAAAGAGGTTTCTTTACTTTGAAACGCATCACGAAATGCAATAGGAATTCAACAACTCAAAATGGTCTCAACGGATTGTCCTTAATATCCATAGAAAAGGCCTTAATTTATGAACAGAAAAGCCGCCACAATTTTCATGAAGCAGTTATGAATATTTTTGCCATCAAGGAGGGCAGGATTAACAACACATAACAAGTAAATGATGATGATGATGATGATGATGATGATGATGATGATGATGATGATGATGATGATAATAATAATAATAATAATAATAATAATAATAATAATAATAATAATAATAATAATAATAATAATAATAATAATAATAATAATAATAATAATAATAATAATAATAATAATTTTGGAGTATATATACATATTGCAGCTCTAGTTGCTAATGATTCTCTCCACAGATTCATCCTACATGTCTAAAATACCAGGAATCACCATTGTTGTGAATGTAGTCCCGCCTAAAGTTTCGCAATTGCTTTTAGCAGTAGTAGTGCGACCATGGCAGCCATTTTGGGGTTATTTTAATACAGTCCGTCTTGGCCGTTCATACATAAGGAAATGCCTAGAAAGTAGGAACTACGAAGTGTATCCCTACCTTATACAGCTTAGAGCAGAACTGCGCGCATAATGCTGTTTGATAGCCTTCACTGACGTGCGTAGTATTATAGATGCCAAATCTTATTCTATGATCAAGTATCGCGTTTCATTTTAGGAATATGGTGGTTTCGCGCATAATTCGGCTTCACACATATTACCAATGATAATGTAGTACGTCTTGTATCAATGCCATGGAAACATAATTCTTCGCAATATTTGGAATAGTATACACTACAAATAATTAAGTAAAATATTCAAATTCTTGACATATACTACCATTCCATCTCCTAACACGGTGATAACTGACATAAACTTCTACTCTATCACCTTTATCCATGCCAGTAATGCTCAGAATACCTTACAAGAAGAAGTTACCCACAGTCCCGAGCGACAGGGGAGAAATCCTATTTCCATTCAAAGCATGAATTCCTGGTAGCTCAGTAGGTTAGTGCGTCTCGCCATTATTGTGAAGGTCGGGTTCGCATCCCTATGGAAAATATTTTTTTCCTTACTCGTAATCTTTTTTTTCACAATCAATTTTACTACTTTACTTTAAGAATAAAAAAAATGATTACTCCATAATAAAAAAATATAACTCGTTATTTTTTTAATCTGTTACGTTAGGTTAGGTTAGTTTAAGTTTAACAAAAAATAATAGAACATAACAAAATTAAGATTACTCCATAATAACAATTTCTAACTGCTTACTTTTTTTAAAATCTGTTAGGTTACGTTAGTTTAAGTTTAATAACTTAAATATAAATAGAACATAATAAATTAATATGACTCCATAATAAAAATGACTAACTCGTTAATTTTTTTAAATTTTATTACGTTAGTTTAGTTTAAATTAAAAAAAAAATATGACTAACCTTCAGAATACGGTCGTCACGTACTTAGGTTGTTGTTGCACTCACTTCATTTGTTTTCGCGTAATATCTCAGTAGTAATACTAACATTAAAGGTTTCGCTCTATGATTTTCGACAAGCGACGCGAGCACGCATGCTGTTCCTGTTATTATGCCTATAGGTTATGTAGAATGGTGCACTTTACATTCACATATGATAGATTTTAGTTATGATTTTTACACGGATAGATAACGCAATAGAAATCTTATCAGTTAAGTTGATCTGCAATAACACGGGATATATAACATATTTACCACGCTTTCCCATATGTTAGGAGTACACATTTTACACAAATAAAACATTCTATTCATTTCAAAAATTTCAGTACTCTAGAACAACATTGTGCTTTCTTTACATTACAACAGTTCAGCTGCTAACTTAGTTGCGCACAATCCGCTATCAATTTATACTCGTACTTCCGAAAAGGAGCGAACCATAGCAACCACTTGGTCCGCCGGTTTCTAGGTTTCACCCGAGGTTAGTTAGGCTAGTGTGTGTGTGTGTGTGTGTGTGTGTGTGTGTGTGTGTGTGTGTGTGTGTAAGTGAATTAATTGCGAATTTAATTTTTTCCTAATTTCCACTAAAATCTCAGTTATGTTACTCATTCTTAAATCCGTCCTGGAGGAAGTGCAATCGTCAGGTTAGGGCAGTTGTACAAAATTATGTTAGTGAATGAACAAATGATGCATTTTTGTACTTACTTTTTTATGGAACAGAGTACTCTGAAGGAAAATAGGAACATATGTCAGGGGCTAACTTTACCACTTTAGTTTTGCAACTATTTCTAATTATAAATTTATCTTGCTTCTTGTGTATACTTTTTTTTCAAACATATACATTGCTATATAACCAGGAAACAACGCTCCCCCCTTATTATATGCTGGTAGTTTTTCCTTGAACTAATGCCATGTGAATTCTATGGTGTTTGTATGCGCTCCTGTAATTTCCTCTACAAATGTTACTCAGTATGCTTGATATTTCACAACAGCTGAAGTTAAACTTACACCCATTTCTTACTTTACTTCGTCATTAATTTTTAGCAATCTGTGTTCTGTTAATATAGGTTGATGTTCACTTTTTTCTATTTATATTATGAATGTTTTCCTATTGTTACATAGAAGTGGCATAAAGGATTATAATATTAGCTTTTTTCTTATTTTATAAATTTTGAGAGGTTTTAAGTTCGATACTATAGGAGGACAAGTTTGATACTTCAGTCTGGTTTATGTAGCATAATCTAGACGTATCGCTGATTGAGATGACCCGGGTTTGAGTCTCCTCCAGTTAATAAGACAATTGTATGTTTTAGATAGCTACTTTAAAATAATTAGATGCATATAAGATAGTAGATAATTAGTGTAGCTGCGATGTTACGAGTGAATAAATAGAGATAGTGAACAGATACGTAGAGGAGTAAAGAAATAGGGAGATATGTAATATAGCAAAATAATAATATTTTCAGTTGCAGGATATCCCTTTAGTGCAAGCAGGGCGTAAGTAACTGATTACCGTATTCTGAAATAGTTAAAAAAATTAATATTATACTCCATAATAACAATTTCTAACTCCTTATTTTTTGTGTTAATCTTCTTAATGTTTGCACTATTCTTGATCGATTAAATATTTTTTTTCCATTAGTTCACTTTAAGTTTGACAAAAAAAAAAAATACATAAAAATGTATATTACTTATAACAACAGTACTTTTATACGAAACTAAGGTATGTTGGTTGCCACTGCCTTTCGGGACTGAGGAACCGCCTGTGGAGCCTCAGTAGTAAAAACGGGCGCTAAACACTACTCAAAAAGGAGGGGACTGAGGAATCCGGATATCTCCGCTGCCGCTCGGGACAAAACCCAATTCCACAATGCTTTATTGCTCTACCCCTGCTGCATGATGGGGAATACTTTTCTTTTAATTTTAGTTGGCAGAGCTGACAGGGAGTCGGGGACTCTGTCTCAGGGATTGTTATGTTTGTGCTTGTGTTTGAGAGTTCATTATAGTAATCTCTGGTGCAAGACTAAGTGACAAATGTGTCTAAGCAAAAGAGAGGTAACAAGATAAGCACAAGCACAGGGAAATTCTGATAAGGACAAACTTTTTGTAATTTTGAAAAGGTAAATTTAGAAATACTTAATTGTAAGTCAAAGCTGTTAGGATGTTGAAAATTTGTGATTGTGATATTTTTTCTGTTGAAACAAGCCTACGTTGACAACCGTTATCAAAAAGTTCTTAAGGGTAATAAAAGGAAGAAAAGGTCGAGATAGTAACATTGTCTGAATCATACATAACCTTCATAAACGGAGAATAAGTTGTGTTGAAATTTTGATTATAAGCCATGTCCAAAATTATATTAAAGGTATTTTCGTAATAAGGACCAAAATATGTGTTACACAACCAAAATCCGCGAACCCGTAGTCACCCATTTAGCGAATTAATTTACAGAAGATTTCCGCCACAGGAAGGAAAAGTTGCTTTTGAGTTGTGGGAGTGATGGTAACGTCACTATTACCAACAGAAAGAAATGCACATGAATGCAACTCAGCTGAAATATGCATGAAGACTGGCTGTGTCGGCTAACCTAGCTGAAAACGTAAGGAGATGTTGGTTATTACAAAGATCTTTATAAAACTCAAACCTAATGAAGACTTTTGTGTTCGCATACATAATAATCTTAAAATGTAACCCCTAGGTTAGGTTTTAAGTTAAAAAGTTTCACTCTGCAAGTCTTGGTTAAATAGATTGACCTAAAGGAATGCCCTTGTTTCTCCTGTAGTAATATTATGTAGTACAGCATGTAGAATGTTGATTGATATGCAGACTAAGAGAAATAAAATAATAGGATATACTTTAGGAAAAGTAAGAAAGAAATGAATGAATGGGAATAGTTAAGAAGGGTGAGAGAGTTGTGGTGTGATTGATAAAATAGTGCTAACATGGGAAATATAAGAAGTAGGGGATCTCTTGTGCAGATAACCTGGGGGTTGTGTGTAATGAATATTCATATAGATGAGATTTATTAGTATTATAATGTTGGTTAAGTATGTTAATTAAATATTCATAAATGTTTACTATAAAATTGGTAAATAATATTGGTTTGTTTTGTTTGTATATATTTATGCATGTTATGTAGAGAAAAAAATTATATAGCAGTTGACAACTCAAAAAATTAGTGCATGAACATGAGAATGTGATATACAGAGCCAATCTGGTGGGAAATAAGGAATATGTAAATGCATTGGTACATTTTTCAGAAAATGAAAAAATTAAGAGAAGAAATAAATATTTGCAAGGTGTGTAGAAGAAGTAGAAAAGAGTATAAAATGAGTGTACAGCAGTTAATAAGAGTACTGTGGACTTAAGCAAAATTTGGAATAAAAACATAAATAGGGGGATTAAGGATAGAGCAATGCAAAATCTTATTTAGGATTGTGGTGGGTAGCCCTCTCTGATTACATTAAGTTAAATTTCAGCAAGCAAACTTAACCTGTTGTTCAGCACAAATTTAAAGTCATACTGCTACCCCATATTAGGATATAAATTGACTGCAAAATAATAACTGACGGCACTGTAGAAAAATATGTAATATCCTTTATTTGTTCATATGTTTTGAAGAAATCATTGTTAATACACTAATGTTCTCAGAGCAGAATTTTCTTTAGAACAAATTTCAAGTGCATTAAAATAGACAGGGCATAAAATGGGAGTAAAAAAAAAGTTGAAACATACATCAAAAACTTTAATTTGGGAGCTTTAGAAACAATATTCAGTCACAAGAAGGCTGAAAACAAGGTAATCTCATTTATTAATATGTTGTTACAACACTATTTCTGGATTTTGGAACTGATAGTAATTGGATATGTTGTGTAAATTAAATTCATATAAACCGCCACGGGTGACCGAGGTCGTTAAGGCACGGACTCGTGAGAGGGAGGTCTGCAGTCCGAATCCCGCCAGGACCGTCCTCCTGACTGGGGTTTTTTCCAGGTTTCCCTCAGTCTTCATAACTGGCAAATGCCGGGGAGGTACCTAAACTTAGTCCTGGAACGGTTCCTTCCTTAAAAAAAAAATATCCTTTCCCAATTTATCATTTCATCTCATCTCATGTATCACCAGTGTCCACCGCCTGTGGTGCCTCAGTAGTAAAAACGGGCATTAAACACTACTCATAAAAAAATTCATATAAAGTGCATTTAATAGAATAGTGTATATCCACCATATAAATATTAGCTCCTGTGAACTATTACAGCAGGAGACATTAATCTTTAAAGTTACGAAGGGAATACTTGAGAATTAATATGGATTATGGTAATGTTTGAAAATAGTCTTCTTATTCATTTGTTTTTATTACCCAGAAGGAATTAGGATTCTATTAGGGTTTGTCAAAGTAAAATGCTGGAGTCAAATCAGTTTATGTTGTGTACAGGGATATTCAAAAGAAGCAGAAATGACTGTTCCTGGATGAACTCAAAGTATCTGAATGATAACAACCCTGATAAACTTTCATGCAGCTGTAACACTAAATGAGCACGTCAATATTATCCCTTATGATTCCACAAAACCAACTGTTTGTGATGTCGTACAGTAATTTGCATTATTCTCCTTCACTCTCTTAGGTGTAGTTGCAAAAGAAACAAGTGCTTCATCTCGTAGGCATTTTACTTGGTGTTGAAGGTAATTCTCTTCACGAATTCCTTTGGAGAAATGCATTCATATATATCAATGTATTTGCATTGTTTATTACATGTATTTGAAGTATCTACAATGTCAACTAAATGGTTGACTTGATAAAAATTCTAAATTCTCTTTTGGCTTAAAAGAAATTAATAAAACTATGATCACTATTCCATGCACTTTAGCAAGTTACCACCCATCTACAAGGGCACCTGCAGCTATTCATAGCAATCGCAGCATCGGATGCTCCTTAGAAACATCACAGCATTAATGTTTATGTGTTGTTAAACCAAGGTGCTGCATTCTACTTTTACTATATTATGAAATCCAGTTCCAGTGTATAATGAAAATAACTTGTGTTTTGACTCTGGTGGTTCTCTACATGCAATCCGGAACCCTCTAGTGGCAGCTCTGGGAAACTAAACAGATTAAGTCCATGTCAAATCAGCTGACGCATAAAATCTTCATGTCATGAATTTTGTTAATTTTCTGTACATTTGCACCTTTAGAGAAGATGTTTTAAGATTTTTATTTTCAGAATTTTGTGGACTACTCTTTTATGAGATTGGCTTTACAAAATGCCTAAAATATTCAAAAATTTGCTAATTACCATATATTAAAACTATAATTACTACAGAACTATGATAGCTACAATCATGAGGAAAGTGTCATTTTAAAGTTTATGAATAGGGCTTTCATTTTATTTATAAAGCCCATTGTGGATTTTTTCAAAATTCACTGCTTCTCAAAATTTTTAACTCTGAGTTTTCAGAGAAACAGAATTTTTAACTTTTCTAAAATAAATATATTCATAAAGGCACATGTTTTGTAACCCTCAGTCCAAATTTCAAGGTGGTATCATACAAAACTTAAATTTTCTTTTTGATAATAACAATGCATTTTCTAATTAAATGGAAATGTTTTCATACCAAATGGTAAAGAATATCTTTATTCTTAACTAGCATATGAATGTTTTTGTCTTCTCTTATGGGATTAGCTGGTATGTTCTTCCTGTTGCTATGATTGGATCCCTTTTGCAAAAAATGAAATTTCCTGGCATGATGAGAACATTTGGTTTTTGGGGAATAAAAGGATGTAGCTGGTCCAGCTAGATATATGATATTTTAACTTCATTTCAAACAACGTCCATTGAAACAATATATCTCATCCACCAAGCTTTGCCATAGGTGCATGCCACAAAACCAGTGATATGTCAAATTGTACGTGTTGAAATCTGGGAATGATATTAATATGATATAAACAGTTTCTTTGGAAGTTGAATAAGCTTTGGTTGCTAAATCTTCAGTTGACAGTGGGAGAAAAGCATGCAACTGATTCCAGTAACGGTAACTGCTTCGTCAAAACGTGCTTGTAATAATCTCTCTGTTTCCAGGTATTCTTAATTTGTAGCATACAAAAAAAGTTATTGTATGGATGTTTGCTTTTCCCCACTCAAACAGCTGTTGAGGTGTTATGTTATGATTTGAGAGAGGGTTTTGAAGATAAGCCTTTGCTGCAAGACTCCTAACTGTGCCTCCAACATCATTACAAACTCCTTTGCCATTTGCTGTGCCATAAAAATGCCACTCTTCTGAAATGCCTTGGAAATTGTTATGGTGGTTGCAACATTTGTAAAGTTCTTCCACTTTTTGTATTGTGCTGCCAAACCATCTGAAAAGTAAAATATCTTTTTAATTCTGTTCTTAAAACAGCAGGAAGTTTTCTTTGGAAGGTATGAACAACTACTGTGTCATAGTTGATACATTCCAAGATGAAAACAAAACTCTTTATGTTTCAGTTCACTATTTTCCTTGCATTGCACTACAAATGGATGAATAGTTGCCATTGAGTTGTTCCAATGGAATCACTGGGCTTCATCTTATGTAATAAATAAATAGTTTTCAGCAAAATCATGTGTCACTATAGCTTCATTAGAGCAAATTAAATTTTTTTCCCCTGAAAGAAAGCAGATTGCATTTAGTGATGAAGTCATGCTTTTTCAACATGTTTTAACTGAAAACTTGTCAACAGAATCCTATGTGGACTTACAAGTAGTTTCAAATGAACAGTGGTCCACTGAAACCAGTTGCTTTTAGATGATCTTATCAATCATTTCTTCTTCAAAACTTTTGAATACTGCTTCCTTGAAATCACCATTGCTAGAACATGAATAAAAGTGATGTAAACAACACAAGTTGGAGGATTACACATAATTCTTGATAAGCAATATTGGTATGTTTTTAAAGAGGTATAATTTCCTTGTGGGTTACTTTGTTTAAATTAGCACAGCAATCATGAGCTTTACATTCTGATGTATTGTACACATGCACAAGAGTGAGTCCCATAACTCCTGCTGTATTGGAGCTCCTCGGTCGTAACTCGGCAAATTTTGAAAAACCAAAATTTTTAAGATATGTACTTGGAGTTGAAAAGTTGGTAAATCTCTCAAAGATCACCAAGAATCACATATTTTTAGACATGAGATCTACAACTATTCTTGTCTTTGAGTGAAATATAGTCTTTCTTCTCTGGCAGTTGCCTGCTGACTTCTTCACTACAGTAAAACTCTTTTATTAAATTGACAGTATCATCAGGTAAAGCTTTACCATGTTTGGGAACAGCTGTTGACAAAATTCCTTTTTCTTGTACAAGATTCTTAGCCTTCCTTGCAATGTAGTAACTTACTCCAAATTCATTTACAATTTTCTTACAAGACCAGCTTTTTAATATAAGTGTCAAAATAATGAGTTTGTAATTTTGTCTGAAGTTTCATATTTATCCTTCAGTTGCTGAATCATTTCTAAATCATCACAATGATTAATTTCCTCCTCTGAATCATCAAAAGTAAAAACAATAGCTCTTTATAGGCCCTCTTAATCTTCATCTTTTATTCTCAATATTTCTTTGAACTCTGTTTCTTCTTACTAACTGGAGATTAACTAAGGTAGTCAAGTAGTCAAAATTTTTTAAAAATTGTAAATCTTTAAAAAAGTTTTCATATGGAACTAACACAGTGAGGCTCATGTGAATTGAATCTGTCGTCTTAACACTCTTCATGCATCACTAACCTTAAAAATATACGGAACACGGCCGAAGATGGAGATAACATATCTTTGAAACCGGTTCCGTATATTTTTAAGGTTAGTGAAGCATGAAGAGTGTTAAGACGACAGATTCAATTCATTTAGTCAAGTAGAAGTATTGTACTTATGAAGCTGTTGATAATGGAGTGGTAATATGTCCTAAACTTAGGTATTCATTTTTTACACTAAACTCCACTTACATAAAAGTAAGACGCATTTTGGGAGAATCTCTTCCATCTTCAGTTGCTCACTGAACCACCGTTACTTGAAACGATGGCTAGACAACCAGATGTTCCTGTGGTGCCCTCTGTTGGTTGAAATAGGAAGTTGCTAAGTTCATCCATAGGAGGAAATACGAAATTCATTAGGTTTTCTGTATTTTTTAATATAAACATTTTTTCCTAAGTGGGTAGCTCCAATTAGTTGTGAAGATGTTTCAGCAGTTTGATTCCTGGTTTTATTTCATGATTTTTGGTCCAAAAGTGAGCTGCTACTGCTGATTTATCCACCTGCTTAAACTGAATATTCCTAAAATATTCTTTCCTCCTAGTTTCCAAATTTCTTTTTGTTTTGCCTATGTAGCTCTGATCACAATCTGCTCATTTTATTTTGTAAACTCCTGATTTCTATTCTGTTGGAAGGGAGTCTTTTACTGTGCAACCTAATAAATTCTTGATGGTGTATCTGTTCTTTGGAGCTAACATTATCCCATGTTCTTTGAAAATGTTCTTGAACTTGTTGTGGTAAATTGGATGGTAGGTGTAACTTTTGAATTTGTATTCTTCTTTAGTGTTTTTCAGTGTGGAAACTTCCCTTATCCCTTTTTGTCTTTTAGATTTATTGATAATTTTTATCACTGTGTCTTTGTTGAAACCATTGATTATAGCTGTCTTTATTATTTGTTTGTATTCTGTTTTGTACTCTGCTTCTGTGAGTGGAATATTCATCAATGTGTGTGCCAAACTGTGAAAAATTGTATATTTATGTGGAATGGGGTTATAACTCTCATTTTTATGTAGTTTTCTATGTGTGTTTCTTTTCTGTAAATTCCAAAATTCAAACAATCTCCATTTCTTGTAATTTTTAAATCTAGAAATGGTAGCCGCCCATTTTTTTCTTCTTCTATGGTAAATTGTATAGATTCATGTTGCAAATTAAGAAGTTTCAAGCATGCCCTGAAACTGTTATGTCACATAAACTGCTTTAAAAAAAACGTATATACCTGACACTACCATATGTTACGATCCCCTGCTAGCCATTCATCTGAAATATCATACTGTAACTTATTTCACAGACCACCTCTTGGTCTAGTGGTTAGCATTGCTGACTGCTGGCTGGGAGGCTCTTATCAATGAAAGCGTAATACGTAGGTAGAGGTCACTGCAGCATGCCCAAGGTGCACCCAAGACATACTGCCAAATGAGAAGGGAGAACTTATTTCACAAACTGGGGTGAGACTGTAACATTACTTGAAACATCTTAATCATCATTCAAAATGAAATCAATTTAAGGAAATGTTGAACTGAAGTAATCTATCCAAAGTTAAACACTTCTAGAAACTGCCATTTATTTACATAATATATGATAATTTATATTAAGGTTGTTGTCAATCAAATTGGCTCCCCGAAGCAGTCAGCGGCATGTCCACTCTCCTTGAGCAGTCTCTTGAAATTCATTATGGAATTCTATCTAATCCCTATGTTGCACATGTATATGTAATCTTTCAAACTGTCACTTCTACTTCTTAACGAACTCAATGTTACAGTACATTTCCCCACATACCCCCATATGCAACAATATAATTCTTTGGGAATCAAGAATATCAGAAGATGGAGACATAGCAGCCATGCAATAAGCTCAGGCCCTCTATGGGCTATAATGCTCAAGGAGGGATATTCTTTGGAAAGAGTACTTTTCTCTCATGAATCTTCTGTGCCCTGTAAAGAATTTGTTATCAGAATGCTCTTCTCTTCACCAATTCTTTATTTGTTTATGAAAGCAAGTAATTGATTATTGAATGATAAGATCTATATTACTAGAGCCTCTAATACTTCAAAAGTGTGAATTTGCATTCTTTGTTTAATGTGTATAATTGTATTCCTATGAGCAATTATTCAAAAATACTGCCAATGAGTATGTTGTGCCAAGTCTGGAATTACTATCAACACCAAATATTATTCCTTTTCTTAACTTTAAAAGCATCATTCATCTTTTTCAAATCATGCAATGTTGACTTATGATGAGTACATGCTACCTGCAAAGAATCTGCCTCCACAATGGCTGTATCATCATCTTATACACAGAACTGTTGTGCTACATATAATAGAGCTTCTGATTTCCTCCATCAGGCACTGCACCTCCTCTTCAGCCCTGGTAATCCTAAATTCATTGCCTCTACAGCGAAATCCCTTGACTGAAGGCAACTGTAGTCTTTTCATTCATACTAGTACTAACATATGAATTTCTATTGTATTTCAGGAAAAAGTGCGTTTGATCAATATTTAAATGAAAATCTTTTAAAATACAGTATTAACAAAAATAAGTGGATACAGCGAAAGTTCTGATGTCAATAATGTATTTCTGAATAATTTAAGGGCACTTGTTGTTTTTCCACAAGAAATGAATTCCATAAAGAAGATAAGTGAATTGTTTATAGTCTGTGTGCATCTTAATAAAGAGGCCACATTTTATGATTTAAAATGTTCTTACTGTATGTGTGTGTGTGTTTTTACAGTATAAAACAATGAACAGTTTATAACTAGAAGTTTCTTCCGGGCTTAGGAGCCATTGTCTGTTGGAGCTAAGGAGTCCAAATGTTTCATCCTCACCTGCGTAGGACATCTTCAGTGGAGTGGTCTGAGTCTTCTGGGTGAAGGTTCTGGCAGGAAGGTCGTGCCAGGACCTTCGCCCAGAAGACTCAGACTGCACCACTGAAGATGTCCTCCGCAGGTGAGGATGAAATGTTTGGACTCCTTAGCTCCAACAGGCCACGGCTCCTAAGCCCAGAAGAAACTTCTAGTTATAAGTCTGACTCTGGCCGTGAAAGCTTCCGATTACTAATGAACAGTTTGTATATATGATGCAATAATTCCCATTTCTCTTCATTAATCTGACCATCCCAATTTGAAGAAAAGCAGAATATATGTTCTCGGCGTGAAGAAATTTGGTTGTGCCAGCAAGATTAAAGGAAAAAAAACATTAAAACAGTAGTGGCATAGAAATGTGTGAAATAAATTAATTATCTACTATTTAAGTTGTTAATGGTATATTTCGTGTTTCTATGCATTCAGCATTATGTTTCTGATAAAGTGATCCTGTTATTAAAAATATTTAAGTTCATATTCATAGTATTTATATGTACTTTTAATGCTTTGACTTCCAGGTATTTAAATACCTAATCATTTAAATTGATTAGCATTTAATTGCTCTTCAAGTACTGTTACACTGTTTTATTAAAAAATAATTTTCTATAAGCCATATTAAATTGAAATTTATAATATAACCTTATTATTGTAAGAGGGTGTTATACCATATATATGTTATATATAGTGTACTGGGCACAAAGAAATCAGGTTTCTCACTTGTTATTTTATATACACACTTGATGTTTTCTGGGTTGGTGTTTTCTCTTTCTTCATGGTAGGAATGTAGAAGCTTGTGGTTTTTAATTTTCCATCAAGTCTTTCAGATATATCTATTTTCCAGCAAATTTCCATGGAAGAGGTGCAGATGTTGTGCTTATGTTGATGGTGGGGCAGGTACTGACACATCTATTATATGTATGTGGTTTTCGCTGACATCCAAAATGTAGTCCAGGAATGATTTGTGAGAATTTGGATAGGATATTGAGTAGACAACTAACTATTGAAAAATGCACACTTTTGTGGTTTTATGGAAAATGGATATTAGGCAAGGTGTTGGTCAGCTGTGTCAACACCATACATGTGTGCATTATAATCTACAATGCATTTATGACTTTCCCTTGCATTGGAAGTCAGTTGACTCATGCAGTCTACATTGACTGCAGTGTGAATAGTGAACTTCATTTAAGAACTTTCAAAAAATTAAAAGAAATTTTTAAAAAATTCTGTTGGAACTCACACAGTGAAGTCTCTTGCTTGTTAAATATAAATTCTATCTAATCTGTCATCGTCAAGTTAGTTGAAGATGGAGGGGATGTCTTTTCGAAACTGGTCCTGCCATATTTAAAAGTAAGTGAAGCATAAGAGTGTGTTAGACGACAGATAGATAGAATTTGCAGTGAAGACCATATTTATGAGTTTCCTATTTTTGTGAGAGTGCAGCATTACCTCCTGCTTCCTGCAAAAATTGACCTCTTCCTTCTTCATTTTGCTTCTTCTGCCATATTCTTGGGTAAACCATGGTTTATTGTGATTGCATCACTTATAGCTTTAAAAAAAGCAAAAATTTGTTATTTCAAAAGTAATGAAGATATTTTGTTTATAAATAGTAACTGCAACATTTGTAATTTTATATCATTTTGATATGAATGCAATTAGTTGTGCAGCAAATATCCAACCTGTATTCATCTGTATTAATGTTTTGGACAGTATTACAGGCATGACATTTTCCATATCTGGGTGAGATCAACAGCATAGATCAGGAAGATCACAAATTTGTCTTTAATCTCTTGAACTCTGACAAAACTCCACAGAAAAGAATTAAGTGGAATGATGTCTGAGGTTCTAGGTGGTCAAATGACAAGTTGAACACCTCTCCCAATCCAGCGTCCAGGAAGTTCATGATTCAGAAATGCCCTCACTACATGCTTGGTGTGTCCTCTTGCTGGAAAACTACTCTTTGAGGAAACTGAAACAGAGTAGATGCTAGTAGATGCATTTACAGTTGATTCTGCAAAGAAGAGGTTCTATTAGTGCACACTGCACATTCAATTTGGATTAATATTGATGGTATTTGACAGTTGTACATCTTCCTGGAAATGAGAAACATAACCTCATCCGAGAAACAGGTCTTATAAAGGAATGTCTCTTGAAGGCTCTTCATCATGGTTAGTTCATATGTTTGATTTCCTGCAGAGTTGAACTTAGTAAGTTCATAGAGGTAATCTTTTATGCAGAATATGGAACAAGGTACACATAACTGTGCTTGTCTGACAGATTTTCTGGAACTCCAATGGTAGGCCATTTCATGATGTCACTTTATTATCTCTTTCATGCAAGAATTGATGAGTGTCTTGTTTATTTATATACATATTTGTGAAGTGTGGTTTATCAATAATGTCTAGGCCAGTTATTTTTAAGAAAAGATGCAATAACTTCATCAAATGTCCACTATATATCTCTTGAATCTGGAAGAATTTTCACGATGTATTTCTCTCTCTCTCTTAATGTTTAGCATATTCACTCTTACACTACTATGCAACTTTGTCTTTTGCACTACATTTAGCTTAGGTGTCACAATCTGCTCCTTTCTTTTCAGATTCACTATTATGATTTCTAACTCACTGTTTTCATCATTTACATCTGCCTGCACCACTTCCCTAAAGCTCTGTAAAATGTGAATAAGTTTCCTCGTCACTCTTAAAGTAATTTAGTATTTCTTTGTATGATAAACGCCTTCAATCTGAAAAAAAATAATAAAAATAAAGAACATTGCACAAGCGAATATAGTTACGTTTACAAATTAAATTTACAACTATTTGGAAAATGAATGACTAAGTATATTTAAATGCTTGTTATTTTTACCTCTGCATGTTGCTCACTGCTAGAACTGAGTCCACCTTGTACCTTTTACAACACTCAACATCTTGAGAGAATGTAGGTTTTCATGGCCAATGTCATAGATGGAACTACAATTTTCTTCCGGGCATTTTTGCTGTGGTCTGCTGACCAGATCATGGCACAACAGCCCGGAAGAAAATTGTAGTTACTCAATATCTTGTTTCTTAAAACCTACTAAAGCAACTGAGGCAATGGGGGGGGGGCATCGGCAGTGGAATTCATTGTGTGGTGGTGGAATAGCTCAAAGTTAAAGCATAAATACTGCTACTGTTATATATTTTACAACAGTGCATCTGCTGAAAGGTTAACATTGTATAGCTTCCTCAGAGAACAGATAAATAGTTTTATGTTTACTATACTTTTATTTGGCACATTATATGAACATTTGTGTTAAATTTCTTTCTTCAGTTGTTTTATAGGTGTGTAGTATTAAACTGCATGATACTGTTTCAGTCATGGCTCTTCCACCTAATTACAAGCAGATTGCTGCAGCATCACCTACTCCTGCACCAGGCAGCCGTAAGTATCAAACATTCCTTTGTTTTGAATCTTGTAGCAACATTGCAGACACCATCTAATATCTATCAGGATCTAAATTTTTGCATGCTTTAAAGCACGTTTTGAGGCAGCAGCTTCAACCGTATTTTGTTTTTGTATTTTTTTCTGCATGAGGTATTGTAGTATTTCTTTTTCATCTGCTCAAAATGATAGGGCATCATTTTCAAAAAAACTTTAGACACATTTCTGCACATTATATCCTATGTAATTCTATGTGAATGATCACTGACATCTCTTTAATATATTGTATTACCTAGCATTTGCAGTTTGAAGTGTCCTTTATATACATTATAGAGAAGTTTTCTATAGAACAGTTATCATTCAGCAACTGTTGAACTGCAATATAGTAAGCTAGCTACTCCTGAAGATTTCAGTTAAGAATTTGATTGGATTTTTTTTGACCAATTACAATCAAAACATGCCCAAAAAATAAAGAGATATACCTTTTGACATCAACATTTATTTGCAAGATACAGGAGTAAATTAAAGATTTGCTTATGCACTTGGCATAGAAATGCATTATATACATAAGACATCTATATCAATACCTTTCAGTCATAAAATTATCCCCTTCCTCCTGATCACCTATTTGCCTCCATTTTCTCAACTCCCTTAGAATTTTTCCCTTTGCCTTCCTACATCATACCATCCCTTTTTCTTATTGATTCGATATTCTTTACCTCTAATTTTTGCTCTCCTGTTTCAATATTTCCTCTAATCTTAACACAGCTTCCTCATTTCTCTTTTCCCTAAGCATTTCCTCTATCCCTATTACTCTTAACGCTCCTGCCTGCATCTAGTTACTCCAGAAATGCTTCTGATTCCTCCTCCCTTCATATATATTTTTGAATTTTAATTCCTTCTTATTCAGAGACTTTTTCTCCTCCCTTTAATGTGCTTTGAAATGTAGCCCTTATTGGGAAAAGATTGCTTGAACAAACTATATTTAACACTTGAAAATTGACAAGATGAGAATCTAAATCTGCTGAATATAATATATAGTCTATAACACTCTGGCCGTTTTTGTTCACAAATGTAAATTCTCCTTTCCATTTTACTTCATTACACATCACTAGATTAAATTCTTCACAAAACTCTTAACAATTTCTGACCTTCTGAATTCAAAAACTTGTCTCTTCTCATTCTTCTTTCTGTCTCACTTAGCTGTCCTATTAACTCACATTCACATCTATTAGCTTTATTTGACTTTTTCCTACTCTTGCGTTTAAGTTGCCTATTATTATAAAACCTTTATACGTATGATTGTTTAATGTTCCTTCAATATCTTCACCTAACTTATTAAATAAGCTTGGATCATAAACTCTGAGGAACTTAACGGTTATACACTGTTGCCACATACACACTTTCGCTTTCCCAACCCTTTTCTCAAAATACACCACAGCACTGAATTACCACCAAGCTCTCTATACATTTTCACGCCTTTTCTCATAAACAAACCTAAACTCCCTGACACTCGACCTTTGCCTTTTCTTTTTTCACACACTTCCCATAAAAATAAAATTTTCTGACTTCAACAAGAATATTTTTTACCAGCCATGTCTCTGCCACACCTGTCACATCCACTATATTTAGAAATTGAGATATTTCCCCTTTCCTCATTTTTTTCAAATCTTCTACATTCCAGAATATAACCCCCAAATTCCTTACCTATGTAGACCCCATTCTCTTGAAACTAAATTGCTGTAGCCTGGCTCTATTTCATGCCAGTCTATAGTTGCCTACCTCTCCCCCTCATCGTCCTGTACTTGCAAGATGTTAATACTACGCTAAGTCCAGTATCTGCCCAAACATCTACCCTGATGCTGTACCAGGCGCCATTCTTTAGACCTCCTCCTTCAGCTTTTTATCGGGTACAATTTGGTTGCTTAGTGATGAAAGCCATTCTCTTCCCTTCCTTCAACTCCCCAACAGCTGCTTCTCCACAGTCTTCTCCTTCCCGTTTTGCTGGCTTGAAGATATATTCCACTGTCTCCCCTCTTTGCTTCTTCTGACTCTTTCCCCCTTGTATCATCTTCCCTCAGTTGTTTCCCCAACATCACCAGTTTTTGGTGATGCCAACCTTTCACCTTCCCTGCTCATCTAGTCATCTCAGCTACCCCTCCTCCACTCTACTTCTTCCCCAAGGTCCGTTGTGTTGCAAGTATTCTCCAAACCACATTTTGAATTTAGCTGGCAAATATCCTGTTTACTGTCATTAATACACAATTCCAAACTTCGAACATAAGCTTTCTCTCCCCTAGCTTTTGTGTTTTTCATTCCTCTTAACAGAATACTTATTTCTCTTTCTCTCTTTGCATAATCTTACTCAATAAATATTCTTGTCCCATTTAACTTTTTGGCATTTGCTAAGATTGCCCATTTTATTTTCATTGTAGCAAGCTTGACAATGATCGATTTTGGCTAAGATCTTTTCTGCCCACTCTTAAAACATCAGTTGTTTCCCAACCACCAAACTGTAGCCCTAATTTGTCTTGGAAGATCTCTTCAATTAGTTCCCATACTCATTCTTCCCCTTTCTCCAAGTATGATGTTCTCCAATTGTATTTTTGTAATTCTCTATTCACCTTCTCTCTTACCCTAGTATTTTCCCCATAGTGACCTCATTTCCTAGAATTTTCCTGTTATTTTTTTGTCAATTCTTCTTTCCATGCTTATTAAATTTGCCATATTTGTCATAAATGCACCTCAATATTCCCATGATTTGTTCCATTTCTGGCCCAGGGTTAAGTTCCACTCTGATATAAGTACCACCATTATCACTAATACACACCACATCATTGTAACCCTCTGTTTGTGCTTACTTCCACCATCTAATGTGAATCCGGAAATACCTAATAGGCCAATTCTGACTATTCATTTCCAGCTGAAATCACATTCATTAATTTTAACAATCATGCATATAAACATGTCCATTCCCAACCATAAATTGTTAAGACATGAATTTGTTATATGAGTAAGGTGGCTTTTAACCAGCAATGTGTTAAACGTTTTTTTCTAGTTTAAACACAACTTTTAAATCTGCAAGGCAATTAATCAGAATATGCAAACCTATTTTCCAGCTCACTTTGGCATCTTGGACTTGCCTTTCTTACTGATATTTTCAAACATTTAAAACATTTTGAACAGTAGTTTGCAAGGACAAGCAAGCATAAAATCAAGGAATTTATAAAGAAACTTAATTACTGATGAACTTCACTAGACAAAAAGTTCAATTTTTTTTTCTGTATTCAAGAATGTGTAGATAATTTGGCATTCATGCAACGGTAAAATTTAAATTTGTTTATGTAACATACAAGAAAGTTTGTATAGTTTTAAAAAATGACTTTTTAATATTTTCTGGCAAGAAAGACTAATGGCAGTCACAGATGGATACTGACTGGCTGATATGAAATGAAAATGTAGTAATAGGAGCATTGAAACCAAACTTTCTTTTCATAGACCATAGACATGTTTGGGACTGCAGAATTCAAAACTCTCTTATTTTTTTATACTACAGTAGAATGTGAATTATCCAAGCATAAGTTGTCTGAATTGACAAATATGATCCACTTAACAGGCTGCAGTACTTCATTTAAACCTACATACTACTCGTATATACCCTTTTCAGAAGTTTCCAGATCAAGTTGATTTGTTACTGTCAATAAGCTGATTTTAATAAGCATGGTCAGTACCTTAACAGTTATCTCTATCTAGGATAGTACATCAAATTCTCATTTCTGTGAAGGGTTTATCAAGTTTAAATTACTGCATTCCTGACATGTATTAAGAGCTTCTCATCTATAATATGACTTGAATAAACACAAAAGTTTTCATATATTAACATCATTGTGTGATTGAGTTTTACTAACACTCTTTTGCTCTACTTGTTTTAAATTCGTTTACATCGTCAGCCCCTAGTTACTGGAGAATAAACTGTTATGCTGTGGGAATGTGTAATCTGCTCTGGTGAAGGTGTGATGAACATAAACATTATGTTTTCATCAGCGGAAATGTGGAAGTTCATTAAACTGTCTTTGTACTTGTAAATGTTGATTTTCTCACATGTTAAAATTATGTAGGTCCTTACACTGATTTTAATAATTTTATTTTATTCAATATGTCATAGTTTTCTCTCCAGAAATGCTATGCCACTGCTGATTTCTCCATTTGCTTGTATTTTATGTTTCTGAAATGTTCTTTTAACTGTGTGCCTATGTTTCTCTTTGTTTTTCCAATGTAGATTTTTTCACATTCTGCACAACTTATTTTATAAATACCTGCTTTTTTCTCTAGTGGAATGCTGTCATTAACATTATCAATCAGGATATTTTTAACATAAAATCTGTTTACAGGTGCTAACCTGATATTAAAACGTGTAAAAATATTCTAAAAAATTTTTGTTCTGTACTTTTTTGTGTATTAGTTCTTTCTTATAACTATTTTTAATCACTGTTCTTTCTATTTGTGTGTGTTCTTTAAGGTATTCTTCTTTGCCAATTTTTAGGTTAACTAGCCGATGTGTCAAGCTGTTGATAACTGCATGTTTGTGCATTGTGGGGTTAAAACTGTCAGCTTTGTAGAAATCAGCAGTGCATATTATTTCTGGACAGAAAACCATGAGATATTGAATAAAATAAAATTATTTAAATCAGTGCAAGGACACTGTTAGTAACATGGGAGAAAATCTACATTTACAAATACAAAGACAGTTCAATGAATTTCGACACTTCCAATGATGAAACCATAAACTTTAAGTTCATCACACCTCCACCAGAGCAGATTACACATTCCCACAGTATAGCAGTTTGTCCTCCAGCCGACAATGGGCTGCTGATGCAAATGAAGGGTTCATGAAACTGGTCCTACATATTTAAACAAGTGGAGCAAGATAGTGTTAGTTTGACTCAATCACATAATGATCTTAATAAATGATTAGCTTCACTGTGTAATGTTGCAATTAACAAATTTAGTTTACAAAGTTTTCAGTTTGAGAAACTTAGTTGAAGTGCCATGTCACGTCTTCTGTCCTGTATTAAAGTGCTTGGGCTTTGTGAAGCATGCTGTATGCACCACAAGGTCTTCAATTATACAAAATTGCAATGTGTTTATAATAATTACAATATAATAAAATTTAAACTATAGAAATGGGAAAGGATGAGTCTTTTCTAGTAAATTTACCTAAATACAGTAGGAAATAATCTCTTCTGAATAGGATATTTAGAACACTCTTTATGGTTTCACTTACATGAGATTTACTCAGGATATATGTTTTGTGCAACTTTTTCCATGTCATTAGCTGTTCTCATGTAAGTGAAACCATAAAGAGTGTTCTAAATGTCCAACTCAGAAGAGATCATTAATGGGTGTTTCAATGTGTTTGATTCCAAATTGAATTAATAATTAAAGTAGGAAAATTCATTATTTCTGATATCAAACAAAATAAACATTTTACACTTTACATCCAAATTTGACTCTGGTGTGATGAGGAAAAAAAAACAATGTTATCAAGAAAGCAAATTTTATTTTTAAAATGGTAATGTTAACTCCCAGAACCTTTAAATATATGCACTGTTATTTCTAGGTTCATTAATCTGAACAGTCAAATATCAAATTTTTGCTGTTTGCAATTAGTTCAGATAGTAATCATTGCAGTATTGTATTTGCATTCTTTGCACATTTGCACTTGTGGGAAATAAGTGTCTGTTCAATGATTGCCATAAAAAAAAAGTGAAATCATCTTGAAATTGAAAATGATATCACTTTGTGTGAATGGAATCAGTCCCATATTTGAGCACTTAGATTCTGAATTCAGAATTAAAAGATTTTTTCCTTTACTCTTGACCCAGAAAGTTTATTCATCTTGAGTAAAATTAAGTTTCACATCAAATCATTCAATCTAACTGAATTCAAAGTATGGGAGAAAATAATATCTTTAAATATATGTGAATGATTTGGAAAATCTGGCATCTATGGCAAATATTTTATTGCTTATGACAAATATGAATTAATATTAATACTTGTGGTACTTGCCCAGACATTTACATACACAAAAAAATCATCTAGAGATTGTGTTTCTCATGTAAACACTGGAATACCAAACAGCATAGACAAAATGGAATGTGGCGTGCAGCATCAAGGACAAGTTATAAAATAAACTACTCAGATTGTAATAGTAGAAAAATCAAACATGTGCAGAAACCGTTAATAAACATTGTAAACTCAATTTGAGATCTTAACAGAGTTTTAAAATACTGTGCTATAAGTGCTGCATTTAGAGCTTTTAATTACCAAAATTTACCTCTTGTCAAATTATGCATTAAACAAAACTGGCAGAATCTGTACATAATATGCAGCGAACTAATCATTTTTTTCATTCTGATGTATTTGAATTCATTTAATGCATATAATATTTTTCATGATGCAAACTATTCATGGTACTGTATAACTGAAGCAAAATCCATACAAAAATTCTAGTATTTATTTTTATACTTTCCTTCCCTCACACTCTTATCTTTGTAGATAAGGTGTATTTTGTTTCAAGAATCAATAGTTCTATGCATATTACTCTCAGTTTGCCTGATGAAGAGAAATACCGAAGTTCTGCCTGCACCATTTTGCTGCTCCGTGAATCCTTTCTTATTTAAAGAAATTTAATGTTTGCTACTTTGTGCAGAGGAATACTACAAAACACCTTCAGTTAGATTCCAGCTGAGTGGTAAGAGATGCATGTTATCTAATTTTATAGCATTGAATGCTTTTTGCTTATAGAATGTGCTGTTAATCTTTATGATTTGTGTATATTTTAGAGTAACAGAAAAAGAAATTGCATTTTTTTTTGTTTAAACATGACTAATAAATTTAAATTCTGTGTCATATTCTGCAAAATAAGACATAAACGAAAGAGAGTGTAAAGTCTGTATACTTGCACATAAAAGAATCATAATTTTGCAGTATAGAATGGAGGCAATATAATGCTTAAATTTCAAAATATTTAACTGTGAAACACATAATGATATTGGAATAAATTAGTTACATTGATATGACAAATTATTGTTACAAAATCACTCAAATTTCACTAATTTTGTTCCACTTATTTGGACATGTTTCAAAGGTGATTATCTTCGTGAAGAAGATGGAGGCAATCGCCTTTGAAACATGTCCAAGTAAGTGGAACAAAATTAGTGAAATTTGAGTGATTTCGTAACAATAATTTGTCATATTATAATATATTTCACTGTAAAAATCCCCGATACAAAAAAAAAGTAGTTACATTGATTTAAAAATCATAATTTCACATTTCAATTTCCATGCTTGATTTGCTGATCAAGACCAGACAGTAAACCATTATATAAATAATTTTCAGTTGAATGAAAAAGTACATAAAGAGTTCTATAGAATTTGTTTTATTCCAATGACCCCCATTATAATATTGCAAAGAACACAGCTAGGAAAGGTAAGTGACACTCTGCATTGGGAATGGAGTTATCTCCACAGGTACAAGGATCTTTATGAATATCTGTAAAATTTTCCTTTGGTGCTTGGTGGCTGCATAAGGAATAAAAGCTTGGTAAGATGCCCTTCAAAGGACTACATAATAATGGTGTATGAAATTCAAGAGTGGTTTATTTTAGGATTCTATTTTAACACCAAGAGCTAATACTTTACGAATTCATCTAAACAATGTAATGTGAAATGCAGTACATTAATAAACTACAATTGTTGCAGCATTAAGATTTCCATTATATTTTTCTCTATGAAAAATCAGAAATTGCAAATACACTGTCATGTCATAAGTATTAATCTTTTTGAAAGAACAGTTTGAACAGTATTTGTTTTTTTTTTATTATTATTTTTTAAAAAGTTGTCCTTTTTTAAAAATTATATATGGAACTAACACAGTGAAGCTCATGTTATAAAATCATTTAAATATGTCATTTACACACTCTTTATGCTTCACTTACTTTTTGAAGTACGGAACTGGTTTCGAAGACACATCATCTTCAAAACTGGTTCCATACTTCAAAAAATAAGTGAAGCATAAAGAGTGTGTAGATGACATATTTAAATGATTTTATTTTATGATTTTATTCATTTTTTTTTTTTTGTCATGTACTTGTACCAACACTATGGATAATCATATTTTCCACATGATTTAAATAGAAATGACTACTAGAAACTGTAATATATTTACGAATAAAAGAGACAGCAGCAAAGGCTTTATTGCGAGGCAGGTTCACAATTTCAACCATTTCCACTTCATCACTTTCTTCTTCCTAGCTATCAAATGATTTTTATGCTTCCTTCCACATCTAAGGTTTCAAAAGTTATTACATTATTGTTTACTGAAATGAAATCCAATGAACATTATTCCTGAGTCTCTAATGTACACATTCTAGTTATCAGCCTTAGTGCATCGCCATCTCATTGGTTGATAGAGGCTTAAAAAAGTGATTGTTTTGAAGAAAGTTCCGTATAGGGAAGACATTACTAATAACAGTTTTATAAAGCGAGCACCATGAGAAAATAATTCATACAATAATTAATGAAAAAAGGGGGAGTGACCCTATATTTGTGATAGGCTATCGATAAAATTTTGAATTAATATCGAGAGGAAATTAACCTCTAATACAGAGTGCAATTACCATATCATAGTGCTTATCTTAGAAAATTCATTTTTTTCTGAAACAGTTGGCAATATTCTTGCGTTCAAGTCCTTGTCATGCTGCACTGATGTCATTGCATCCAGCAATGTGATGGGTCTCTTGTTTGATTCCACATTATCAATGAATTCAAGGTAATGCAGGGCTACACACTTGCAATAAAAGTGTTTTGAGGACTATTATTATCCTTGATCCATTTTCGTAGTTAACTCATGTTAGGAAGTAACTAGGCAAGTTCTGTTATCTAAGTCCTTCAGCCATGTGACAAACAGGTCCCCTTTCCTTTATGTGTGAGCATGGCTTTTATAATTGCCTAGCAAATTCTTGACATTGTTGGAATAGTGTGGTTTGCAGGATTTGCTTATAATCAACAAAGGCAATCTCTTGGAACCATCTGAATTTGCTGCATAAAACTGTCACTTTCATGACATCTTTCTTCTTTGAAGACATAAAGACTTGTCAGCATTAAAAGAATCGTGGGGAATGTATCCACCAATGAGTTTGGAAAACACTTCACATTGCCTTGAATGAATCACTATCACTGACTAACTCACTGATTTTCCTCTAATCTGGTGATAAACAGTGCTTTGTCTTTGCTTAAAGTTATCCAACCATTCGTTTGATGCTGAGAACCCTGTACTCACCTTTTCTGCAATTTTTTGAGCTTTATATTGAATGATAGGCCCATTCAAAGGAATGGAAGCATCCTGAGACTGAGGAAGCCATACTATAAGAATGTTTTTAATGTTTGCCAGATTTAACTTTTATCACTTGCAACCTGCTGTAGCAGCCCCAGAAATCACATCATGTTTTTTTTAGTAGTTGATGAGGGAATTCCTATTGATTTTACACATTGTTTCTTATTGTTATTCTCTCTCTCACTTTTTTTTACAGAGAATTTTTAATTTCTTTGATGTGGACAAAGCTTTCCTTTCACTTTTCTATTCATACTTGTACTAATAAGGCACCTCATAATCTTCTCTACCCAATCAATGACAATGGAATGTGAACTTTGTGGCAACCTGACTCTGTACAGAACACAGGGGTTATAAAGAGGTAAGTTCCATTATTTAATGTTAGACTCCGGCATACCCTTGACATGTAGTTGCTGACAGTAATTGGCAATTCCACAAAATAACTTCCTCAACATGTACTCTTTAAAATGTGATATTTTAAGAATTTTCAGATGTCAAAAGACAGTATTTTAAATGGGATGGTGATGTATTAAAATGGTGAATTTAAATCATTTTATATAGGAATATCAAGGGAGCAGGAGAAAAGAGTATATAATGCAGAATAGCATAAATGGGTGTGTCTTACCAAGATTTTACTGTATCTTGTTTATAAATAATGATAATGCAATTAATATCTATTTATGATTTGTGACACATTTTCCTTTAAGAAGCTGCAGATCTAATGAAAGTAAATGTTTATTGTAACAAATCTTTAATTATAGTCATAAATTAAAATGTAATCTCATCCTCCATTCCCAGTATTGCAGGGTTTGCAAAACTAGAGCTTCTAGTATTATTTTAAACAGCATCTCTCACATAATTTTGTGCATCCATTCAGTTGCTATACATTAATTTTATCTTTATTTTTAGAAACTTAACTTTATGTAAATTGCAGTGCATAATAATGCCTTACAGTAAATTAGTGTAATTTCTTCTAAAATCTGTTTAGCAGAACATTGATTTTCATTGTGCATGCATGGTTAAGGATTTTAGCCTATACTTAGCTATTATAATTTATCTTTGTTGAGATTGAACATGAACCCTGGCAGCTGACATGAGAAAGTATTTGGTACTATTATTACTAATCTTATTCTAAAAATCTTTCATCTGTGTAATGTCTTGATATAATTATTGCATTTACAGCTTAAAGCTTGGTCAATTTATTCTAATACTTAATGCATAATATGTAGGAAGATAGCTAGTTGCTGCTGTACCTTTATGTATATGAAAGACTTAAATAACCAATGTTACTTTAAACATGTAGAGTATGAAGTTATAGTTCATAAAAGACACCAGTCTTCCATTTTATTTTTATAAAATAAAGTTACAGTACTGTGCAATTTTCAATATAATTCATTTGCATAAAAATTTACATTTATTTAATGAGAGGATTTTCTATAGATTTGCAGCTTGAATTTTGATATTCAGGTCTTTGCAAATATCCCCTTCAAGTATGACATGCTGGTATTCATATCCTCATCCCATAACCTCATAATAAGATAACAAGCACAATTATCACATAATCCAGAGCAGATGACAATAAAAAGGGACCCTTGGCAGTCTTAAGAGCACATAATTCTTAAGGGGGAAGGATTTTTAAATAATGTTTCTTGTCCTGTAGTTGCCTATCCCAAAACATTGTTCAAAAGTATAGTAATTCACAATAAATGCATACTCCTTCAGGGTATGTAATAGATCTGGGCTAATTTTATTTTCGATTTAATGATTGGGAAAAATAAATATGTTTATTTAAAATTCCAATATTTACCAAATGGCTGCAAGAGCTGGCTAATGTATCACTGTGTCGAATGGTGATCATCTGTAGACTCTCTCAAACTGTCATCGTGACATAGTATATATTGTGTTCATTTCATTTGAACATCCCTTGGATGACTACAGTCTATAATGTTTGAATAACAGTATGGAACAGATTTAACAAGCAGCTCTACTGAAGAGCCAACTCTTTGAAACATAGAAAATAAATTTGAAATTAATTTGAATGGAATAAAGTTATTCTTGGAAATTGCTGTTTCTGCTGAAGATTTTAATGGAAAAGAACTCCTCTTATCTTATATACAATTGTGCAAATTAAGTATATTGTTATAACTTGAGTCATCAACCATGGTACACTCTGTAGTTTATCAGTTGATTCTTTGTGTCTAAAAGGTAAATGTGTTAAATAGTTCAAAATAGCACAGTGAGTCATTTTGCCCAGTTCTAACTACATTTAGGGACAAGATGGGTTCTCCATCATTCACTGCTAATGATAGCAACAAAGTGTTAAGCTAATGTGAGAGTGAGAGAAAAAGAAATTAATAAACCATGTTCTTTGCCAATAGCTTGTCTAAATTAGACAATGTAATGGAGCTGTTTGCAAAATGATTATTGTGGAAAATCAATATATACTAAGAGGATAATTTACCCAGAAGATATGTTTTGGAGGGATTGAATTGATTGTTTTGGTAGAAAGAAGTAGCCTAACACTCTCCATCTCCCCTCAAACACGTGTACAGGCAAAGACATAAATCAGGGAACAAAATAGGCACTTTGATTGGTACATATTTTAAATTTTGTTCACTCAGAGTGATTTATATTTTTATGCTTTTTAATACCTGTTTCTGTTACTGTGGATGTATGGTATGTAATGATAAATTGGGAAAGGATCTGAGGTTAATGTGACTCCTCAGCATATATCATTGATGAGGGCTGAGGAAAGGTCTCAGCGCCAACAGTTCAGCAGTACTCAAACTGCAGACCTTTTAGCAAGTCCATGTCTTCACAAGTGTGGATGTTTGTGTGTGCAAGCGTTTGTGAACAAAAATTAAGAAATATTGCTTAAAACTTTATAATTAAATGTCTTTTAAAAACTGTAAAGTCTGTATTAATTAGATATATCACTTAATATTTTTCCTAAAAGGCACCCTATACTTAATTTTACTTTTTTTACCACTCTCTCAATCCTATGTAAGGTGATTTTATTGTTTTTTGATTATATCACAACTATTTCAAAATAAATGTATAAAGTTTACACAGTATGCCTTTCTTGGCTACTCTTACCCTTACAACAAATGTTTGAAATGAGCACTATTTACTATCAAACAATGTCCCAGCTTGTAAAAAAAACTGTCTTATGTCTCTTGTACAGTAATTCGATGGATCAAAATATTCTTTCTGATTCTGTGTTTCATTTCTAATAAATTGTTAAGAATCTTGCAGTATGTCTGGATTTTAAATAGCACTACAGATGCTAATCTAAACCCTGTCTATTGAAAGCTGATATGCACTGTCAATAAACATTATATCCATCTGCACTTATGCTGGGGTGGACCAGAGATGATAAGGCACTATGACTGGACATGACTGAAGTGGAGGATGGCATGTACATTGAAGCAAACACCTTTCTATTAGTCTCACAATGACCTGTGTCTTATCAGTAAGGCAGTTTCATTACAATTAAAATTACTATTGCTTGTAAAACTCCCTTGCAGCTATTTATTGTTTTATTTAATAAAAGCCTAAATAACAGACTAAACTAAGCAGATATTTTGTAAACTATTTACAAAGAAGGAAAAATACATCATTTGTGCTAATGTTAATGAACACATGCTCATTTTTGTCAAACGGAAATTATAGGGTTGAGGTCTGCAATCTATTGGGTGTGCAATGTGTATAAGATGGTAGCTGGCTTGCATACAGGTAATTACTGCTCTGGTGTTTACGCTAACATTTAGAGAAATTCTATTAATAGATGCAGCTGCTATGAGAGTAATGTTGGAGAGATCCTTGAGCTCAAAGAAGAATTACAGTCAGCATGGGAAATCATCAGGGTTTTGCAGGAAAATCAGAATACTCCAAAACGGCATCAGCTATGGCAGATGCATAGTTCTGTAGTTAAGGGACACCTGGGCTCTGTTTCACAAAAGTATGGTCTTGTAACTTTCTGTTCCACAAAGAAATGCTAGGCAGTAAATTATTATAAAAAGTTATAAGTTACATCATGTAAAAGCAAGATGGAGGAACGGCTGTTTGCCATATGTCGCCATACCTTGAATTAGCTTATCTCCACTCTTTAGGGATTTTTAAGGCATGGAGTGGATCATTGTCATTTCTGCAAAATGGATCTTGTTTTTTTCTCAGACATAATGGTAATTTAAATACTTTATTAGGTGTCTACAGAATATTCAAGCGTAATAATCCACTTTGAGATGATGGTCCCATAAGGCCCCATTTAGGAGCATCAATTTGAGCCGTCGAGAGATGGCAGAAGAATCAAGCTTCTCAATTGCTCTCAGGTCATTTTATTAGTTCATTTGTTCCTTAATATTTATTTGTTTATATTGCTTGACAATCACATTCTCATAAGGAAAAGAAACTGGGAATGTTGTGTCAAAAGAAATTATTATAAAAGAGAATGAAAAGAAATTATTTTCTTGGCATATAGTAAGAACCTTAAAAATACAAATGAAGAATGAAAAGAAAGTATTTTCATGGCAAGTAGCACGAAACTTTAAAATACAATAACTAAAATGCTGATCTGAAATATGCATTTGGAACAGGAAACATCAATCTTAAACCATATTTTATTTGCACTAAGCCTAATTTTATGTATACACACATATTGTTTATTCTTTTTTTATACATATTCCTACTCATCATTATCATCACTTTTGCTAATACTTAGCACATTTGGGTCAACTGGCTCCCAAAATCATTAAAAAGATAACAAATTTTGTGTTAGTATTTGAAGTTACCAATGTTCCTGCACTTGTAGAGAAATTTATACAAACTATCAGAGCCCGACTAACTCTAATACTTTCGTGGAAGATAATTATGACAATTTTCTTGTACATTTGTAAGTATGGAATAGTAAAATACATGTATAACAGAAATCTTTGTGAAACAGAATTTTACTAATAACTACAAGTTAGCAGTCCATACACTTGTAATGTATTAGACCATACTTTTGTGAAACAGGGCCCAGAAAAGAGTTGTAGAGGCACGACCTTATGTTTCTCTGCTCAATCGTTTTTTGCTGTTCGAAGGGACAATGGGAGAAGAATTAAGAATGAAAAAAGAAGATACAAAAAGAAAGAAGAATGAAGGGGAATGCTAATTTATGTTAAGCTGGGACTAATTTTATGCCTAAAATCAAGAAGCAGCCTGTAAAAAATCCTCGTAAAGTATTAGTTATTGGAGACAGCCATGCAAGGGGGCTATACATCTGGCTTCTTGTTGAACATGTATAAAAAAGCCAATGAAATACGTGGTGTGGTAAAACTAGGCATGTGCCTTGATATCGCAATTAAAATTGTTGACAGAGGAAGTAAAACAAAAACTGACTAAGAAAGATGCTATTGTTTGTGGGATAGAACAAATTACATCTCTAAGAAGCAAATGAGTTTGGGACACAGGAAATTCTATACTCCTACAAAATAGGTTAATAGCATCCCCAAAAGGCTGTAATAAATCCATATAACCAACTTTATAAGAAAATTAAATACTTATTTGATAATAATAAAAATCCATTAAAGAATAACTACCCATTAAAAACTGAAAAACAACAAAATGAAAACCAAAAATTTACTCTCACACGAACATTAGTTATGAATGTTCCACATGGACACAACCTGCAAAACTGTTCATATATGAATAGCTAAGTTCAGAGTACAATAGGAAACATAAGTAGGGGATAAAGAGCTACAACCATCTAACAGTAATTGATCTCGATCTTCAGCGACAACACTTCATGTAGCGTGGTTTTCATATGAAAGCAGAGGGAAAAGGAAAACAGCTAATTGCATCAACTATAGAAGAGTTGCACAGAAAGAAAAACATTGTCTACTGCAAATTTCAGTGGATGGATCACACAACTCAAACCAGGAAAACAACTGTGAGAACAATAGATCAGCAGCAAGAACTTCCACTTGTGCCAGAGGTTTTTTTATGTTAAAAGAAGAGCAAGGATCTTATCAAGGCAAGTAATTATGGAACCTCTGCTCATGATAAGATAAAGCTTCTGGTAGTAAGAATGAATGCCTTACAATATCGGTTATGCATTAAGATTTCCAGCAGAATTAGAAATGTTACTCAATCATGACTCGAAAGAAATTGGCATTTTATATTGCACTTAACATTGACTTGACAGAAAAGAAATTGGTTTAACATAAATAGACAATTTTAAACTTGCAAGTTTCATCTGTCGCTTTAATTATAAAAATGGTGGTTCAGCAATATTGTTAAAAATCAAATCAAGTAAAATGAAAAGGCAGCACTTATTTAAATCAGCAAATGACATTTGAGCATGCAGTTAATGAAAATAAAAAATATTTATAGAAGAGGGATGTTGGGAGAATTTGGACTATCAAGTGTACAAGAGATCTAAGAGAGAATGGGTATCAAGCTGGATATGTGCTGAATAAGAATTGGTATGTTTGGAATAAGAAAACAAAAAAGGGGTAATAAGATGGAGACCGGAGATGTCAGATATACAATGGAAAACTTAATAGTTGTAGTAAGTGTAATAACAATTCTGCTAGTGATTGGAGGGGTGGAAGTAAATCCTGACTCTGGAAATTCAAGAAATACTGGAGAATATTAACCAGAAAATGGACAAAATGCAGGGAATGGAAAACCAACTATGTGATAAAATAAAAATGATTAAAGAGAAGATAAGGGAAGTGGAAATAGTTAAAGAAAAATAGAAAAATGGGGGATAGGAGCAGAAGAATCAATCTCATATTTATAGGAGTAAAGTAATGAAGGAAAAGTTAGAAATGGAGCTGCAAGGATGGGAAACCGTTGAGGCTACTGGGGTAGGGAGACAAGCAGGGAAAATGGTAATTACCTGACTAAACAAATCACACACCTCTAGCTGATGTTCTCATATTGTTACCATATCCAACCATCATTAAGACTTGTATTCTTTTCCTTTTAGTGAGATTGTCATGGTAAGAATTGTTCTATATTATGAATTACTGGTTTTGTTTCTTAAAATAGTATTCATGTCCTTCTGTAATCTCACAAACAATTTAATACTTAATATAAATTAATGTACTTTCTCTGCATATGGTGACATACCATTAAAAATAAGAATAAAATAAATTATACAGCAACATATAAAGTAACCTATTCACACAAGAATGAGAGAACATTTCCAAAGAATAAAAATAGTATAGGCTGCCATTAAAGTAAAATGCTTTTTTGGCACTCAAAAGGATATAATGTTCTAAATATTTACAGTATATTAAGTGATATAAGCATAACAATTGCAGACTTTAACAATTTTTAAGAAACATTAAAGTTGTAAGCAATAACTTTTGTACATCCTGTGTGTGATGCACGTGCATGCATGTGTGCTCTCTCCATAATTGGTTAAGGAAAAACTTTCTTTTTAAATTTGGAGCATCAATTTTTTCACCATTTAGGGTGATATAATTCAGAAATTGTATAATGCTTGTTTAAAACCTAGGTGAAGGTTTCCATTTCTAAATTTCTTATAATTTTGAAGTTAGATAGGATTGTCATTTTGTCATCCCCAATATTTTACTGTAAATTTGCATGTATTGTGTACAGTTATATCCCTCTGTATTCCATCATGATATAATTGTTCAATGAAATTCATTCAAATTAATTTATTGGTGAGGCAGTTTGGTAGTATGAGAACATACCCCAAAAGGGAAGGAACATATTTTTAATGAACATTATGTTTATTTTTCAATATAATCTCCTTTAATGTCAGTATATTTATTTTAGGCCTTTATCCTGTCTCTAAAATTGTTCGTTGGAACGTATGCAAATACTTTCTATATTCACAATTGTCGGTCCTGATAGTCTAGTGGTAACAATACTTGCCACATATAGACCCAAGATTGCAGGTTCAATCCCAGCCAGGCTGATGGATTTTTTTGGGAATAAAAATTCTAAGTATTGCTTCCTTCAGAAAGTAAGTCAAACTGTGGGTCCCTGTCCTAGAAGAACTTCAAGCCTAAAAGAAGAGACATCTGGGCAAAATTTAATGGTTGTTTCATGCCCTGAATTGAATGGGATACTAATGACTTCAGATGTTAAAGAGTATCTTTAAATAAACCAAATAAATAAAAAAAACAGCCATAATTGCCTCTTGATTTGATGAAAAACACTGACCAGTGAGGCAGAGATTGAACTTTGACAACAATGATAGTCAGAAGGAACGAAATCTAGGGAGTAGGGTAAATGCTCCAATAATTCATAGCTTCAAACATCTTTATTTTCCCACAATTAAAGCATTTTAGTAGCAGATACATTGTCTTGTTGAAATAGATCTTTTCTTGCACATTTTTTTTATCTGAATGGTTTAAAAGATTGGAATAGTACTCTTCATTTGCAGTTTTACTTTTCTGAAAATAATGATTAGTAAATTTTCTTTAGCATCCCAAAAAATAAATGCCATAACATTTTCTCATATGAAACAGACATTATCTTCTTTGGTGCTGAACCAGTTGCTGTCCAGTGTTTTGAGACAGCTGTTTTGATTCTGGCATGTGATGGTGAATTCATATCTCACCCATTGGTATAAGTCTATATACAAAATCAGTTTTGGTTGTTGTAATATGTGAGCTGAAGCTTTCCTGGCAACTTGATGGCTCATTATTGTAATGTTTTGATACAAATGCATTTTTGATTTGCTGTTAGCAAGTGCAACACCCATCTTATGCAGAGCTTTTTCATATTAAATTCCTTTTACAAAATATAACCTATACTTTCCTTTGAAATTTATATATAACACAAGTAATTTCATGTACTTTAACTTACTACCAGTCAACTAATATCATATAAGTATTTATTGAATGAATTCTATGATATTGCACTTGTCATCTCCAGGGCTAATATAGCCGTGTTTAACTTCAGCAGCCCATTTTGAAAGTGAAAAAGAGTCCCCGTATTCCTTTATAAATTTGATAAATTTGATGTGAATTTCCTTTAGCTTAAACCATCTATTACAAAGAACTAACTGCACAATACTAAATTGATTCATTTTAAAACATGCTTGCAAAACATTTGTTTTAGAAAGCTATATTACATTCTCTAACTATTTAAACAATGACTTGATAGATATTTCAAATGAATGCTTAAGAGAGATGTACCAATATAAGGAACAATTAACTTATCAATTGCATGACCTACTATGGTTGAGGCTGAGAACCTTGTATAAGAGCAGTTGAGGGAAACAACAAATTCACATAATACTATGCTTAAAAGATGTATAGTCTTTCATATGCAGGAAGGTGTTATTGATGAAGCATAGTTAACATTTCTGTTGATGCAAAAGAATATTGCACAATGCTGTGACTCTGTCATTGCATTTATTATCGAAGACTGGGTTTAAGTATTATGAATTTTATAAAGATTGGGTTATTTTGAAGACATTTTCAAATGTTGCCATTCTTAATAGATATACAGCAATATTTATGAACTTGATTTCTCATTATGACTTCATCAAAGTGAGGGCGAAAATCTGGAAATGTAGGTGCAAATGTCTAATATTTACAGGATAAAAGGCATGCTTTCCAAATTTTCCTGTTTACAAATCATATGTCAACATTTAGATATAATACAGCACCAATTTTTTTTTATTATTTATTTCTTTATATTTCTTATGGCTTTTAATATTACTTCCAAATTCCACGGTTGTTCAGGATAATACAATGAGAAACTTAATTGCTCAAATAAAAATGAAGTGATTTGCTGCCTAAAGATACATTTGCTTAAAGATTAAGCACTGTTGAAGACAAACCTCATATGGTCAAATTTTTCAAACCAAAATTGAACCTAGTTACCTTCACTGGCTACTAAGTCAATGCATTCCATAATGGTGATGATGTTCACTTTTCTATATCTGATAGTCTTAAACAAAAATAATTTTTCCTTGCATGGATTTTGGCATTTTTTGTCGTCTCAATAAATGTTTATTAATTCACAGTCGTGAACAGCTGATGATGTGGAAAAAATGTCCATGAAACATATGTCCTGAGTAAAATCTCATTTAAGTAAAACCAGAAAAAGTGTTCTAATATTCCAACTCAGAGGGATTATTAGTGCGTGTTTCACTGTGTTCGATTCCAAATTGAGTTAATATTGAAAATGTTTATTAAATTGTCATAAACAGTTATTTTACTCATATGCCACTCATAAAATGTATATCCTAATGACTTTGAGCAGGTCTTGCAATTTGTGGAGACATTTTTTTACTTTGCATTAACATCTTAAATACTAAACATATGAATGAATTTTATTTCAACAAATAACATTACATTTAAATTTATATTTTTCCTCCATATCTTTATTACTAATTTCATAACTTCATAATTTATATCAATTAAAAAGTATACCTTTTCAATAAACTGTCATTTAGTTTTGCTAATTTAACTGATTACTGAATCTTTGTCTTTGACTCATCAGCAGTTTCCTACTGGAATATCCAGAAGACTAGGGTTCAACCATTCTATTGAAATTAAAGTTTATTACAAATTTTGCGTATAAAAATAATGTCATCATAATTGTTACTACCATCCAAGGCTTGCTTTTTGTTTGGTGTGAAAAATTAGATAAACAAGGAAGGAGAGGCAATAAAATGGAAAACAGCAATCAGCATGTTAAAGTGCCAAGGATGGGTTTTACAAACTAGTCTGGGCCCTGTTTCATAAAAACTGACAATTCAACTTGATGGGCAACATTTTTACAAGTGACAAGCTGACATGTTTATAAAATTGTCAAACATATTTGATCAGGGAATATTTATCAGTCATAGCAGAAATAATTCATTGCAATATATGCTAGGATAATTTTAACCTTATTGTGATACAAGATAAAAGGCTAAGCAATAAGGAATATAAGTTTGTAATTTTTTTTCTCTCCCAAAATGTATAGTAGAAAGCAGCAATTATTATGTTTTCTTCAATGCTCTATAACGTATCTGACATTTATTTTGTAGCTGAGTTAATGTTGTTGATTATAGATAACTTATCATTTGTGTTGCTTATTTATGTATATTATTAAATACATAGTAAAGTGACAGAGATCAATCAGCCTTATAATATTGATTATTACAGATTATAATAGGGTGCTAATAATAGTAATAGTAATTTACTTTGAATAGTCAGCGTTATGAAATGGCAATTTGCTTTGTGACAAGTTACAATTTTGTACGAATGAATGAATGAATGTTGTTTAACGCCCGTTTTTGCTACAGAGGCACCTCAGGTGATGGATACCGGTGGTACATAAGATGAAACGATATATTGGGAAAGGATTTATTTTTAAGGGTGGAAACATTCCAGCCCTAAGTTTAGGGTACTTCCCCGGCATTTGCCCCATTTTTGAGAACCTGGAAAAAACCTCAATCAGGGAGGACAGTCCTGGTGGTATTTTTTTTTTTTAAATGATTTATTTATGGACGCTCTTTAACAGCTCAGGTCATCAGCATCCCATTCAACTCAGGGCGTGAAACGGCCGACAAATTTTGCTCAGAGGCCTCTCTTTCAGGCTTGAGGTTCTTTTTCGTGCCGTAAATGTACGACACGGGACCCATGGCTTTACTTCCATTCCGAAGGAAGCCATACTTAGGATTTTTACGCCCCGAAAAAATCCATCGGTCCTGGCCGGGTTCGAATCCGCGATCTTGGGTTTAGGAGGCAAGTATGGTAACCACTACACCACCAGGACAGACTGGTGGTATTCGAACCCCAGACCTCCCGCTCACGAGTCTGCACCTTTTTTTTTTTTTTTGAGTAGTGTTTAATGCCCGTTTTTACTACTGAGGCACCGCAGGCAATGGACACTGATGATACATGAGATGAAATGATAAATTGGGAAAGGATATTTGTTTTTTTTTTAAGGAAGGAAGCGTTCCAGGCCTAAGTTTAGGTACCTCCCCGGCATTTGCCAGTTATGAAGACTGAGGAAATCCTGGAAAAAAACCCAGTCAGGGAGGACGGTCCTGGCGGGATTCGAACCGCAGACCTCCCGCTCACGAGTCCGTGCCTTAACGACCTCGGCCACCCGTGGCGGTGAGTCTGCACCTTAACGACCTCGGCCACCCATGGCGATATTTTTTACCTGTCATATATGATATATTTGTAGATAGTATGAAAATAATATTTGTAGATTATGTGAAATAATTAGCTGTCACTATATACTGACAAATTTGTTGTCAATCATAGCTAACTTTTGCTTGTGTTGCTTGTTTACATATATTATAATATAAAATATATGGTAAGGTGAGGGAGATCATCCTTTCAATATTGATTAACACAGATGATGATAATAATAAGGTACTCATAATAGTAATCTCATTAGTTACTAAGTATTATCAAATACTTTGCCTTCATCAGATTTAATGTACATTACAGTATAATATAATATTAATGCACAGAAAGATAATATTAATACTTGGTAAATAGCAAAAAGTCTTGAATGAATATAACTAATGCTTTTATGATGCATAACAACACAGTCATTTGTTAATAGTTATTTTTACATAATTGTCAGCTTTATGAAATGGCAATTTGCTTTGTGACAAGTTACAATTTTGTATCTGTCATATGTGACATATTTGTAGGTTAGTTGCTACTATATACTGACAAATTTGTAAAAGTGGTAGAATTATTATATTGTCAACTTTTATGAAACAGGGCACTGGTCTAAAAGTTTTGTGATATATAGCTGTGCTCTGACTATTGATAATGAGGAACCATTACTAAGTGATTGCCATAAACGGTAGGACACTTACTATAAAAGCCGCGCAAACACACGTACATATGTTCAAATTTTAACTACTACTTTTACATTAGTGGGAATTACAAGTATATAATTTATGTAAATATGAACCAAGGTTCCATTTACTGGGTATCAGCAGGTTGAGTTATAACAAATGAGATGGTTTGGAATGGCAGCATATCTGGTTTTCTTTGTATATTTTTTTTAAGTTTAATATATTTCTGAACATGTTAGCATTACTCAGTAACAATCTGCAGAACATAACACCTTCTATAACTTACACATTCATTATGGTCAGCAGCACATAAAGCTGTGCTTGTTAATGTAGCTATATTTTCTACAATTTTATTTTTCTTTATATGCAACTAATAACATTGTTTTGATGCTCCCTGAATGGTTGTTTTACCTTCCCAGTAGTTCAGTTTGTTATGAAATGCTTTGTTTTGTATTTCTTATTTAGATTTGCTGTCTGCTGGTGCCCCTATGACTTTCAACATTTTAAAAGGTAAGGCTTGATAAACTCATCTGGTTAAAGTACAGTATGGTCCAAATGTAAGAGGGAGTTCTCATTCTCTTTTAACTGAAGGCTTAAATAAACATTTGAGCCTGCAATATTTGAACAAGTACAGCAGTTGTCATTAAGGATCACTATCCAAACTGTTGTGCTGGTTGCTGAATCACTTATTGCAGGTGAGATAGCCCTTACCTGATGTAAAATAGCTCCTGTGATTGAAAATAGATATATGACAAATTATAACATGAACATCATCAAGGATAAACATTCAGAAATAGTTAATAAAGTCCATTTTATTATCTGGGATGTTAGGCTTTTAAGAATGAAAGAAATGGAATTAGAAATACATTTAAAAGAGAGAAAACTATACATATCAGTTATAACTGAAACTAAGAAAAAGCTCAGAGGAACTGAAGAATTTATGGGGTGACCAAAAAAAGTTCTGTTGTGTTTTAGACCAGACATTTCAAAGCATCATATTTTAGACAAATTATTCCAGTGGTATGAAAACTGCAGGATTCAGTGCTATATGTCATTTCTCCTTAAATTGTATAACATAAAGAATTGTTTTCATCTCTTATGCTGTCGGTCCTAGTGGTGTAGTGGTAGTAGTGTAGTAGTACTTGCCTTCTAAACCCAAGATTCAAACCCGGCCAGAATCGATGGATTTTTTCGGGCATAAAAATCTTAAGTATGGCTTCCTTCGGAGGGGAAGTAAAGCTGTGGGTCCCTTGTCGTACATTTATTTACGACACGATAAAGAACCTCAAGTCTGAAAGAAGTGACCTCTGAGCAAAATTTGTTGGCCGTTTCACGCCCTGAATAGAATGGGACGCTGATGACCTGAGATGTTATTGTCCGTAAATAAACAAATCAAAAAAAATCTCTTATGCTCGAATAGCAGAAAATGAACTAATACACTGCTTTCCAAATTAAATATTTTTACAGAATGATTTATATAGAACTAAAACATTTCTTTATTAATTTCAAAACAAATGACGCTGGCCATAATTTGTAATACCTCAAATGTAGAGTATCTTTGGGAGATTATTAACCTTGATAGAAAATATTGAAAGTTGTTCTCTCTTACATAAGACATAACTCAACACATCGTTCCATGCTATTGATGCTCATTGGAGGAATGTGTTGTCAATACCATTAATCTCCTGAGTAATGTCCTTCAGGTCATCCAGTTTCTAGAGGTGTTTGGTGTAAACTCTGTCTTATAAGTAACCCATAGAAAGAAGTCTGGTTTGTAAAATCAGGAGATCTCGGTGGCCACAGGCTCTTGGAGATTATTAGATTGTCAAAGAACACTTTAAACTAGCCCCATGTATTGGTTTGATATGGCATATAGTGCCATCATGTTGAAAATATGGCAGTACTCTGCAGTGTCTACTGTCTGGTCAAAAATAATTGGTCTAACTATTTTCTGTGCAGATATTGCGCACCAAACTGCAACTTTAACTGGGTGCATAGGTGCTTCATGAATGACATTTGAACAGCCCAATAGTGTGAGTTCTGTGAGTTCACATAGCTGCATAAATGGAACCATACTTCATCAGTGATAGACAATATGCCAGGATTTTCACAATGAATGCCATGTTGAGTTATTCCTTATGCAGGGATGAGAACATTTTCAACATTTTCTCTAGAGGTTAATAATCTCCCAAAGATACTCTACATTTGAAGTATAATAAGTTATTTGTTTTGAAATAAATAAAGAAAGAAATATGTTGATTCTATATAAATAATTCTGTACAATAAGTGAATCTGGTATATAACAACATACCTAGAGAAGTCATTGTGAGAAGAAAACTTATAAGTTGGAACAAGTATGGGCAATCACAAATGACGGAGCATATATATTTCAAAGAGTATGCAAATTGTAGAGTTATTACCAGTCTGTTACTTCACTCATATGCAGAAACGCTTCACAATGTGAACCATGTAAATTTTCTGTCACTGATTCATCTATATATAAATATCTTTCCAAGTACTTTTCTCGTTAATAGTGTTAGAGATTATTCCATGAAAAATGAATATATCCATGAAACCTTTAACTCAGATTTTTGTAAGAATTGATGTACTTGTTCATTGAGAGATAAAATATGTTGCAAACTGTTATCAAGTTTGAAGAACGAATAGGGAATTGAAGGGTGGGTGTAAAATTACTTGAATGATATAAAAACATCAGAATTTTATGTTATACTTCTCCTAAAGTATACAACATAGAAGAATGGTTTTTATTTCATTTAAAGAGCATAAACATACTTTTGAAAACTCATATAGAAGTTCCTTAACAATTCCAAAAACTATCAATTGTGCATACTGAACGTTTAAATATAATCTGCATGCCTTGATGTAATTTATGATTGAATCAGATACAGCTCATCAAAACTGCTTTTTATACATTTTTTTAATATATATAATTCTGGAAAGACACATGTAGGATGGATTGTCATTTTTGGCATTTCTTCATTTATTAATTTCATTTATTGTTCCAAAATTTGAAATTTGCAGCTGTCAGTACGACATTAAAAGATAAAATATTTAAGTATAAAAAATTTATGGTCTTGTATAAATGAATTTTGGATATTGATTTATATTTTTAGCTCTTTTGAAATTATAAATTGTGATTCCTGCATTAGGGATAATGTAAATGCATTGCTAATGAAATTTGGACCAGACTGTACTTCTCTAAAACTGCTTAAGTATTATAAGCCATTAACCTGAAGCTGCCATAATTTTATTTGCTTATGTTTTCAACAAATGAAGAAAAAAAAATGTTTATAGGAATGAAATATACAATGCATTACATATGCTATCTAAAAAAAATAAGGAAAAAAGTTGATGTCACAAATTTAAAAAGTTGTGTCATAAGTCAGGGTGATTTAAGTAGATAAATAACAACAGAAAAGATTTTGATATTAAAATTGGGAAACTTACCCACTTGTGCTATCCATGTTTACAGTAAGCATGCTTTATAGATAAGTCATCTGTTTTAATTGAGGTGAGTGTGCTTATTCATTGACACAGCATGCAAAATGATGTACATGTTAAAATAATTGAGTGGTAAGTAGTTAATTGATAATTTCTTACAGTTAATCCAACATTACTGTAAACTGCAACTGGTCAAATGCAAGCAAGCAACTAATATTCCACTGACAATTCCACTGTTACCCAAGTATCTAACTGCAAGTTCTCAATCTTACCTTATGTTAAAAAAAATTATCCTGTCATGAGTACAATAACTTGTATCTCTCATATCTGCCCTGGAAAAATTGGTATTGACATGCTGAAAATTGTATAAGTCATTTTGATTTGTGTGTTGCCAGATGTCAGAAAGATGTTCCTCAGGAAAAACAAACATCTGGAGGTAAGTAAAATGAACAAGGAGGCCAAATTTTATATTTGGTACTCCAATACTGAATATGCTGTGTTATATCTGTAGCTGGGGCATTGCCATGGTGGATTGGTTAGAATGTTCACCTCCCAACAAAGTGATTCAGGTTCAGTCCTAGCACCATAAGTGGAATTTCGGCAAACTAAGCAGAATCTGGAGTCTCCAGTTTCCCCTGTCACTCATTCTGCCATTGCTATTTATTTATCCGCATCTAGTATACTATAGTCTGATTTTCTTGATGCACACATTCAAAAAGATTGTGTTAATGCCATTTAATGGCAAATGGAAGAGCTCCAATAAGCTGGGCATTGGAGGCAATAGAGGAATCTTGGGTAAAAATGCATACTGTCTTCTATCGTAAGAAATGTAAAAATGCATACTGTCTTCTATCATAAGAAATGTAAAAATGCTAATTCAGTAATTAACATGTAATACCTTAATTTTCCATTCAAATAGTGTTTTACTTCTCATTGTTCAGAGAGTAGTAGTGTTTATAATCAACAATGTTAGATACTTAAGCTAATTTGTAGAAGCAGTCAATCTGTAGAAGCAGTTTTGGGAATTACCCAAAGATGAAGCTATGGCTGAACATTATAATGAGATGACTTAAGCTGAATAACACACTATAGGATTGAAGTAGATGAGTTATAGAGAGCAGTCTTATGCATGATTTGCAGTAACAATACATATTAAAGACAGAGTCCACAAACCAACTACTTTGACTATTTTTATCCAAGAGATAGCCAGAATGAGTGCTCTTAAGTTAGTAACCTGAGACAATTAGAAAGTCTTATTGACATGATAAGAGTTTAAATGATCTACAGGTGTAGCATACAGATCAGATGAAAAAATATTTAGCTGAGAGCATTCAAGGCTATTGCTAGCCTATGGAACGATAGAATGTTTTTAATATTATTAATGATCCAGTGCGTTTACTATTCTAAATTTATCTAATCTAATGAAAGCTTAGTATGTGGGATCCACAGCATCATACTCAAAGTGACTCATTAAATGAAACAATAAATTCAACCCTTATGAAATCAAAACTTCTATTGTATTAAATTAAACTGAGGGGCCAATTGTGATAAAGAAATGAAACTTACCTTTAACAGTAAACTATTCCCTGATGCAGAAAATGTTGCCAATATCATTGTAAGATCTGTGTGTGGATAAGCTTTACACAGAATAATAAAAAAAATGGAAACTAACTCTCCAAGGATGATCTTCTAAAGAAGGCATTTGAAAGAACTTCCTCTCTCATATTACTTTATCAGAGAGCTGCACAAGTTTGATAATGGAATTAATAAACAGACATGTCCCCTGCATAAACTTTGTAACAATTTGCAAAGTAGGAATGGAGTAAAAACAGATGATAACATTTTCAGGTGTGAAGTTCACAAAATAATCTACTTGGCTAAATGCATTCAGAGCTATAGACAATTTACCAAAGTGGTGTTAAGCTGTTGTTTAGCATGAGCAGCACCAGATGGAGGGAGCAAACAAGTTGGAGAGCTGATGCAGTGGAGTTCAAAATTTCTAATTCCTCCTTCCCCCCAAGTCCTCTTACAGCATTAGTGTCTTTCCCTTCCTGATAAACCTTTGTTACTGATTCAATATTTTATTGATAGATTATTTAATTTTATTTTTTATTTAGCCATAAAAGGCATATTTTTTTTAATCATGCAGATAAGGATATAGCTTTTTTCACATTTTGAACTCCAAAACTAAATTTTTTTCACTCTTTACATGCTTCTGAATTGTGACATAGCTGTATTTATTTGATTGCTGTTGACAAAATACGTCACTAACTGATTAATTTATCAGAATATATTTCAAGAGCATTCACTCTCATCTTCAGCTGGGGACTGAGGAATGCTGGCAGGTGACAATGTGATGATTTCTATATATAGTGAAACAGGAAATCTATTGGTGGGATGTTAAAATTCATAACACAATGCTTATTCTTTAAAACGAATATCTCTTTCTCTTATTACTAATTCTTTGGGGATTGTTGGTAGCTTTCAACAGTTTGGTTTCTTTTGCAATGTCATGATAGTAAGTCCAAAAATTATGTATAACTGCCAATTTATCCATCTGTTTATATCTTACATTTCAAGTTTTCTTTCATCCTTGTCTCCAAATTTCTTATTACTCTATGTAAATCCGATCACAATCGATACAATCTGTCTGATAAACTTCTGCCTTTTTTTTTTAATGGAATAACATGCTTTATAGTTCTGTTCAAAAGATTCCCATTGTTACTTTTTTAAAAGTTTTTGGGAATGCCCTTTTTTGCCCATGGATGGTATGCGAATTTTTTAAAACTCAAGTTTTTCTTTTTATTGAGGAGAATGATGGTTTTAATATCTTTAAGTCTTTTGAAATGTCTGATCTTCTTATGTACTAATGAACAGTTTAATCCATTGTTGAGGGCAGGGGTGTATCAGGTAGATTGTTTGGATTGCAATCAGATTTACATAGGCAAAACAATAAGAAATTAAGAGACAAGGACAAAAGATCACAACATCCCACCACCACAAAAAAAAAAATGTAGCACTACCATTTTTGTGTCAACATTGCCTAGCAATGGGAAGAAAGAAAAAAAATAAATAAAATAAAATTAAATACATGCTGCTTGGTCTGCAAAACTAAATAGCTGTATGAAACAGACTGAGATTTGTATAAGTTCAATATAGAATTAAAGAAAATTTCATATGACTTTTAATGCACAACAATCATTGTTGGTGTTATATTTAAGGCTTTAAAAAAGAAATGTGAAGATTTATACCCTATTGGCACTGCCCCAAGTTGCTAGACTTGATATGGAAGGCTATTTGAGGGTGACACATTGATCCAACTTTAATAGGATGATACTACTCTGAATTAAGAATGACAAATAAATAGATATTTTCACTATTCCTTTTACTTTTTCACTACCATTTTCTACCATGGATGCAATGTTGACTTAGCATCAACCATACAGTGTAGCTGATCCTGAACTCTGCCTAGGTTTCTGCATTGTAGCCTCAAACACTTAACACTCTCTCTCTCTGACATCATATACCCTAGTTTGTGTCAAGCTTATGGTGATATCTTGATTCCAGAGGAATTGTTCCATCTGCTTACACCAAATCAAACATTTTCGTAAAATTTTAACCCATACATTTTCTGTGAATAATATGCCCCAAGAAACTATAAATCAATTCTTTGTCCATCTTCTACATAAATCTGGTGAGAAGTTAATCACAACCAAGTGCAGCAGCATCTTGTTAACAAAAATCATTCTTGGAGATAATAAGCATGTATTCTGACAGAGGAAAATTGTGGTCAGTGTGAACAATGAGTGTTTTATCATTCGGTATTGCACAAGTATTTACACATTGCACCTTGCCAGTTGTGCTTTACAGAAAAGGTTGTTTCCTTTTAATATTCTTTGTATTTTATTTTCTCATTTAGTTAATTAGCATTCTATACTAATTACATATTTATGGTACTGGAATGGGTAATTATGAATTATTTAATTTTTTTTTATTATTATTATTTGTTTTTTCATCCTTACAAATGATTTTGGAGTCTAGAATCATTAAAGTAGCTTTGTGTTCTTCCTTCAGTGCAAAAAAATTCAAATGGAAACATTTGCATTGCCTACAAACTGGTCCCCTAACTAACTGAGGCATATTGCAATGCAATGAAATTTACACCATTTACTATCCTTCAAAATGCAAAAATGTAGTAATTCCTAAAACTAAAGATCAACAAGCCAATAGTGTTCTAACAAGACTTTTTGTTTGTTTCAGAAAGACTGAGAGCTTCAAGTGCATCAAGTTCCTCATCAAGTTCTGGTGTACGTGTTCCAATTTAACATAAGGAAATATCTTATATTCTTCATTATTTTAAAATATCTTTAATGACTTCATTGAAATAATGTAACATAGAAACAGTGAATAAGAAGGCATTTTTAGTAAGGAGGTAAACTATTCAGTGAGAAGAACCATAATTTTTGTAAAAATTCTTGACACAAAATACGCAAATCGTTGAACTTTGAATGGGCATTACAAGTCAAATCAGCTATGCTAACAACCAATCTTAACCATACTCAAAATTCTGTCAACAATTTTAGACACAGTGATTTTACAGATTTTTTTATTTTTTATTTTTTGAGATATAGATATCAAAAGATATCACCATTTGTCAAAATGATTAACAAAGCCAATGTTGAATTGCTTATAATTTAGACCTTAGACCTTTGAAAGAGAGTTGGGCAAGATCTTGAGTTGTAATTGTTTAGATGAAGTTTGTATGGCATGCACCAAAGTAGGATTAGGTCTCAAACAAGCAGAATTTTCTAAAATGTATGCTTTTTTATCTGGAAAAAGTATTTTCAATTATCAAACTTTTTTCAGTAGATGCTGAAAATTTCACATTAAGATTTCAGTAGGAATATATCTATCTATAATTTTATTAATAAAAATATTTTTAATGTTTGGCAGCAGTGCTAATATGCTGCTTATTTATTAATAACATTTATTCAAAAAGTACTAGTTACTATGTAATAATATGAATTTAATATATTGCTTGAGTCCAAAATTGTAATTAAAGTAATTCACATTGTGCTTTATCTCTTATAAAATTATGCTTCTTAAAGCATTGTTGGTTCAAAGATACATCTCCATCATTGAGACAAAACAATTTATGTTTCTTATTAAAATAGACAAAATATGTTTATAATAGACAATATTCTTCACCATTTTACAATTGCATCAATGAAAACTGTACCTGAATATTCTGAAACTGCTATGCTTTTAGAAATGATTAGCGGATGAGATATTGTTAACACAAAAGTACAGGCAAGGGCATAATAAAACTGAATGAGTGAACAGAACCTGCAACATAATGAATGATCAGATATTTTGAAAACTTTATAATTAGGGTAAAATGTTAAAACTTGTCTTTGAACACAAAATCTGGTCTGTCAATTGATGCATTTAATGCTATGGAAAGCTGTATTTATATCTTGAATAAATTAACAGCTCATGCATTCAATTTTTCAAGTGCAATATTTATTACTGGGAAATTTTATAACAGATAATCTATGACAATGTTTTAGTCAATACAGATGACTCTCACGGTATAATTACATTTTCTATCATCATGGTAATAGAATCTGAGAAGAAAAAAATTAGAATGAGAAATGTATTGAAATCACTGGCTCAGTATTTAACTCAGTAGTTAAAAGAACTAACCAATGGTTTGCCAAATAATGATGTATTATTGCTGAGCATGTCCTAATAATTTTTATAATATTCCCATATAGATTATTTAGAAGTGTTTGAGATTGATGGATCAAGCCATGTGTGTGTGTGATGTGATGCATATTTTTGTAAATAAATAAATAAATTGCAGCTTAATTTTGACTTAAAGGGCAAGCAAATAGGAGACATAATTATTAAGATCATTATATAATTGAGTCAAACTACAGACTTTTATTGGACTCCACTTGCTTAAGTGTAGTACATGTTTTGGAACCTTTGTGTACATCATCAGCTAACTGTCGTGTGCTGGATTGTTATGCTTTGGGAATGTGTATTCTGGTGGAGATGTGATGAACTTTAAGTTTATGTCTTGTTAAAAAGTGAACATTATATCAAGCAATAATTAGTATAAAAAATTAAACTGAAAGATTTGTAGTTAAAAAAAGAACAGTCTTTAGCTTGTGTATTACAAAACATGCTTCTTTTATTCTTCCTTGAAAGTTTCTCGAATCCTGCCTAGCAAAGCAAGAATTTTAACTGCCATAGTATGTCTGTTTATTATATTCCTCAACATATTTCACTTCTTAATATAACACTTGAAAGTTCAATTGGAACAGCAATTGGTTCATCAAACAGCTGACTGTGAGCCAGACATACTTTGGTACTGTCAACAGAGTGGGCTAGCTGTCACAAACATAAATGCATGTTGGCCATGAAACACCTTCTCAAATCGTGCAGTAGGTGCTTGCATTGTACTGTTTGCAACACCATGTCAACAAACTTTCATAGTAATCCCGCCTTTAGACTTTATTGTATACACTACTTACTAATCATGCCCAGAGGACTTCCTATGTACTTCTCTGCATTCACCTCTAATACATTGGCATAAAATTTGCCATCATCTTATATGTAGTTCAAGCACAGCAAGTTAGCTATCGAGTACCTTAAGAAATTGCAAGATACATCTCATTCATTGAGACAAAGTTTGTTTTTATTCAATTAGTACAAGATAAAATACAAGACAGCAAGCTGTAACTCAGTTGTCTGTTATCAATGTAAGCAAATGCTCTGTTTTATTCAGTTGACTGCGGGATATATCTCAGAATCTGTGAATGAAAAATAAGAACTTCTGTTTATTCAGCTGACAGATTGCATCAACTTGTTAATTAAATGCAGGTCTTAGATGTACTTTAAATTTTTTTTCTGTTACACACAAGTTTAGTTTTAGAGCTTTTAGTGACAGTGTACTATAATACAAATTTGTTGCTTTAATATTTCTCCAGAGGGATAAAGCAAGAGATGGCAAATTTCTCTCACAATCTGTTAGTATGAAAAGGGGCATTAAGTCCAAATATTGGTTTTATTGTGTGCTTGCCACTTTGTTTTGCTTTCCTTTAACTTAAAACATTCCGATTACTTTTTTTTTTTTTTTTTTTTGGTTCCTTCAGTGCTTTTTCAGTTTTTTTGCTTTGGCGGTGAATACACATGCAAACACAAATAATAAAAATGAAAAATAAAGCAAACTTGTACAGAAGAATATAGCTAAGAGTAATAAGAACTAGGAAAGAGAAATAAATTAAACACTAAAACAGTCATATTTTGAATCTCGTGAAGAACACAAAAGCTGTTTAAAATGTTGTAGTGTTAATGTGACTGTTTCAGTGTTTTATTGATTTTTGCCCCTCTTGTTCTTATTGTATTATTATCATATATTTCTTAATCAAAATTTTATGCAGAACAACATTTTAGCTCACTAAAGATGAAAATGTATTGGTCAGAAATGATAGCATTAAATCTAAATTTTGAGCTTCCTTCCAGAATTTTGTATCATTGTGATTCTTAGATTTAGATTTATTGAGTAGTAAACAACATAGAGCATTTGGCTCAGGTCACTGCTCATAGATCAATGTGACTCCTAAGTTCTGCTCTGCAAGAGGAATCTTGCATAATTAAAGGAAGCTAACAGCATGAACAGTTAAGTTTTCTTCTTTATGGGCAGTGGTCTTCACAAGTTTATCTCATTCAGATAGTGCAATGAAGGGGTATATGGGTTAGTTACACATTGCACAGTGGTCTTGACATTTGATCACATTCAGATAGTGAAATGGAGGGGTGTATGGGCTACCTGCTATTCATAGGCTCTGCAGATAAGAAATGTTTACCATTGCAGCTGTTAGTAGAGCAGAATGTTCTCCTCTTACCCTCCTTCAATTGTGTGTGTGTGTTGTAACATTTAATCACTTTCATACAAGACAGATATTCCCAATATTCCTGTCCAATGGGATAAAAACAGCATTTTCCAGCCTTTAATTGAGACTTCTAAAATAAGAAGGATGTATAAACCAAATTTAGTTTCTAAAAAAATATGTATTTGTGCAATGTTTTCCTATCACACAGCGAGGCAGTTTCAGGAAGCTTTGGTCTTTACTGAGGCTAATGCACCAAACAAATCCATAAGAATGAAATGAAATATGCAAAATAAAAGTATAATTGCTTAAATTATTCATTTTGGAAGACAAAATAAAATGAATACCAGCAAAAGTGAACATTTGATGGTTTGCCCAATATTCTCTTTGAAATATGCCACATGCTGCCATACTTGAATGCATTGGCTAGTTTTACAGAAATGTGCTATGAAGTTGAAGTTCTGCTCATTATTCTCATTTAACTAATTTCACTGCAGCTGTGCTTAAAACTTTCCATATCACGTAACTGTAGATTTTTATAATTTATGCATTATCAGTATAAAGTACATTAAATTTCCTTTTTTCTATGACAAAGTTATCCTTGAGGAAAATCAAACCTTTTGTATCATACTAACATAAATTTGGATTTTGCATTAGGAATAGTACTCAAAAGGATATATGTATTTATGTAGAATGCTTGGAACTCTAAACAAAAATATGCTTTAAATATAAAGTGCTCATCACTAAACCAGTGGTTAAAAGTTTTTCCGATGCAAAACTCAAAGAGCTGTCAGAAGGTGCAAGAGTTTGTGGAGGAAGGGAACGATATCTAATAGAAGGGAGTGTAGACAATTTGGAAAAGTGACCAAAATCAATTTAATTATGAAAAGTGTTTATTCTCAACACTAAAATAAATTAAAAACTATCAAGCAGTGGAAATGTGTGTACTTCTGCCAGTGTTAAAATACTTTCAAGTTGTGATTCCATCATTTAAAAGAAAAACAAATGTAGATAAGTGTGCCAGTGCTAAGCCCTAATTGTATTAGTGTACAGTACAGGAAGCCAAAAAGCTCCAAAATGAAAAAGGAATTATGTCTTGCCCTAAGTCTTTTTTTTTTTTTATTTTATTTGTTTATTTAAAGACGCTCTTTAACATCTCAGGTCATCAGCGTCCCATTCTATTCAGGGCGTGAAACGGCTGACAAATTTTGCTCAGAGGCCTCTTTTTTCAGGCTTGAGGTTCTTTATCGTGTCGTAAATGTACGACACGGGACCCACGGCTTTACTTCCCTTCAGAAGGAAGCCATACTTAGAATTTTTACGCCCGAAAAAATCCATCAGTCCTGGCCGGGTTCGAACCCGCGACCTTGGGTTTAGAAAGCAAGTATGTTGCCCTAATTCAAAACCTGGAAAAACATTAAAGCCTGAAATTGCTGCAAAGTGCAGTTTTTTTATGAGAGTAAGGAAATGAGTCATATCATGTCAAAAATGAAGGACTTCTCAGGTTTTTTTTTTTTTTTTTTAATTGGTTTTATTTAAGGACGCTCTTTAACATCTCAAGTCATCAGCGTTCCATTCAATTCCAGGCGTGAAACGGCCGACAAATTTTGCTCAGAGACCTCTTCTTTCAGGCTTGAGGTTCTTTTGTGTGCCATAAATGTACAACACGGGATCCATGGCTTTACTTCCCTTTCGAAGGAAGCCATACTTAGGATTTTTACGCCCGAAAAAATACATAGATCCTGGTTTGAACCTGCGACCTTGGGTTTAGAAGGCAAGTATGGTTACCATATACCACCAGGACCGACAAGATTTCTCAGTGAAATTAGGAAGAAAACATGAGCATAACCAAAAGCAACTCATCGCGTAACTCAATAGAACTATTTGTACTTTTTAAGGAAATGCCCATGGTTGCGCTTTTTTGTTTACATATATATACTTAGATCACACTTGTGTTCAGGCAAGATCTAATGGTACAAAATACTTGTGTGTGTGTTTACAACTCACCAATTGCTAAGTTGAAATTAACATATCTACTTTAAGCTTTATCATGTGGAATTTATTGCAATTTTTTATGTTGAAGACGGAGTATTTAAATACCTTGCAGTTCATTTCATAATCTCAATTTCCTTTTCAAACCTAATCATCTTCTATGAATCTGTCTGACTCTGTCTTCTATTTTTCTCTGAATAGTGTAAATTCGTCCAGGTGGAAGATTAGCTCTATGCTGAACTATCCATAGAGGGGTTGCCTTCTTTCTACCTCCAGGCCTGCCAGATTTGTTTAGGGTTTATTCCCCTAGCCTTTGGAGAATCAACTCCTTATCCACAAGACAAGAGCTTCTAAGGTGTCTGCCGTTGGAATTTCTCCTCTTCAGTCTTTGAAGGTGCCAGACATCATATTCTGGGTTACTTCTTAGTCTAGGCCTTCCCTTTTGGCCTGTCCAGCAAAGTAGCCTTACCAAGCTGCATTACCGCTGGCATCCCAAAGGATCATTGGACTTCATGACTCCTCCCACAGGCAACAATCATGCAGGGAGGACAAGCAACAATTGAAGTAATGTTATCAATAGAGAATTGCTGCACACAATTTTGCAATTCTATGGAGGGTCATTCTTTGGGAATACATTTCAGTTGTATCTTAAAAGAAAGTTTATCTCCACTATTTATGTATTAATTCATACATTACATCTATTTGATGCCCCCTCATTTAAGCTGTAAAATTTTGTATCTCTGCTTTAAAGATCCAGGGTGTCAGTGCAGTGCAATGCAGAGAACTTCTGTTTGATAATATAAAGAACTGACTTTGGCAATTGCAATGTTGTCAAATAGTTATTTCCCATTAAAACTGTGTCCTGCAATAATCATACATTCCCTTGAAATAAGTTCTCCTGCATTCACAGTTCCTTTTTTCTGAAATTGTTTTACCCTTTGAATAGTAGTAAATTATACTGGATTTGTTGCGGTTACATGATAGTCATATGGCGTAAAATTATCATGGATGACGTTCCAGGTGCTTCCTCATGTTTGTGTAGTGTTCTGAAATATGACATGCCAACAGTTTGTTAAAGAAAACTATAACTCGTCAAGTGTTATTTGTGTGGCTGGGTTACTATCCAAAAACAGGAATTTCCTCACAATATCTGGAGTTTGGCTAGTTACAGAACATAGGTTTGCTTGTGTCTTTCTTTCTTTTTCTTTTAATTAATTACATGCAGGCTTTCCCTTTTTATTCAACACTAGATAGTGAGAGAGTAAATTTAAAAAAAAAATTCTATCTATAATAGTGAACTAATTATAATTTGTAATTGAAAGAGCTGTGATTTACACTTCCCAAACTGGTTTGATTTCCTTTGGCATTATTGCTCCTGGAAGTATGTCATAAATACTTGTTTGTCCTTTACATTGAAAGATAATATATGCACATATACCAGTATCATCGTAGTAGATCATTGCCTTAGAATGCGAACAACCCTCCATAATTATCTTACTCAAGGCACTAATGCTGTACATTGTTTCCACAAATCCCACTTTACTCTAGCTTTAATTACCCCAATTCCAAAAATATACAGTTGACTCCGATAATTCACAGTCTCTCTCTCTCTAGAGAGAGAGAGAGATAATATATATATATATATATATATATATATATACATACATACATACATACATACATACATACATTTTTTGTTGCATATAATATATATTTTTGTCTTTAATTGAAGTCATCCTCCTTTCCTAAATTGTTTGCGCATAATGCATTGAAGCCAAGCTACCATGCTTTCTCCCTTCAGTAGCATTGTGAGTAGTGTTACTGGTGGTGCTGGCCATATGCTGTACATCTTTTTGAGTTTACAATTGTGTGTTCTGTAGCGTGCCTAAAAATGAGTGTTGTAAAATGAATTATAAAGAGGAAGACATGGGAAATGCAGAAATGTTAAAACAGCCAAGCTATTTATCTTAAAATGTATTGCAGTATTTCAAATAGATTGATTTTGAAGTGTACTTCATTCATTCAATCTGTCATAGTACTTATTACCAAAATTTAGGTGAAAGGAAGAAGCTTTTGTGGATTAAGTTCATGCATTAATTATTGCTAATTATCATGAGTTGACTAGTACTTTTTAATAACTGCAGTGCATAGTACAATAACTGGCTTAAATTCCTAAATTTATTTTTTATGAGAGAGACATTATTGTCAAAGCAGGGTGGTATTTTTTCACACCATCCCACAAGAAAAACATGTATGATGGGATTGTGAAGAGAATGGCTATAAGGTAAAGCTTTCACCATGGTTAAATAGCACACAGGAAGTGTATAGTGGCCTAAAGTCAATATCAATTGCATATACTTGCACATTGCATAATGATTAAGGATTAAGAGTTATGTGTACAGGCTGTTGAAGGCACCTTGAAACTGTATGGATAAGAATAAAATGCTCATTACACTGTATTCCTCAGCATCTTCAAGGGAAGCATGATGATGAATTTGAATTCACTGAAATTGCTGATTATGTAAAATGTGACGTAATGAAATTATAAATTAGGAAAGGAATATTTTTTTTCTGGAAAAAAGCATTCCAGTACCTCCCTTTCATCTGCTATTCATGGGCACTGAGGAAAACCTGGAAAAACCCAGTGAGGGAGAATGATCCTGTTTGGATTCAAACTGCGGTCTTCTGTAAGTCCTACCTCAATAGCTGTTGCTGGTACTAAATTGGGAGAAAAGGAACAAGAATAAAAGATGATAGTAACTTAGCATGAAATTTATTTTGAATATATTTTAATTAAGCTGTTAGCATTTTGGAGGATCTTGTATTTATTCCTTTGTACATATTTGAGAGATTGCATTCAATCATTTTAACATTCAGTATTTGCATTCCACAGATGGTACAAATGAATATTAATTAACCATGAATTTACTTTTTTAACTAACAGCCATCACATCAAATGTCGGTATTAATGACAGTGTAGGGAACCTATTCTTTATATGCATCCTTTAGGCTTTTGGGAGGTATTGTGATACATTTTCATTCCATTTCTTTAGAGCAACCAGTTGAGTGAAACAGGTGAACCCATTTCATATTTGCAACTATTTTCTCATAATAGCTTATTAAGTAAAAATCTAAAACCAGTAATATGGGGACAGAAATTAAGTGTAAGCTAAGAGATTTATTACAGAATCATACTATATATTTATTTGTAGGTGTGTCTTGGAAACTAATTTTTGGAACTAAAGAAATTTTCAGCTTACCAGATCTATATTTCACTTTTCAGAAAGATTCATCAGCAAACCAAAATCCATTTGTAACCACTTCTCATGGACATCCTGGATTTACTCCACAAAAAGTGGGAAAAGGCTCAGGGGTAAATATACTCTCTACGTATTTCATAACAGTAACTGTATTTTCCTAAATATTTTATCTATTATTTCCAATAGTTCTAAAAATTAATGAGAAGGAAAAGCAGTAAACCATTCATTCATATCCAGAAAATAACAATAAATATTTGTTATAAAAAAAAATTTATAAAAATTTTCACATTGAAGACAAAATAGTTCATTTTATAATTTCTTTTTTTCTACTTTTTTTCTTCCATTAAGCATCTGTCATAAAATTACTGTTTCATTAAGCTTGTTTTATTATAGTTATTGGGCATTTGTCAGTAATTTATATGGCATTGAAGGTCAATGTACTTCCTTAAGCCACTCAGAATCATTTACTGTGGAACAGGGAGACACAAGAGTGCCCAAGCCACCAAAACCACCAGAGAAGCCATTGATGCCATACATGCGTTATAGTCGCAAAGTATGGGACCAGGTCAAGGCTCAGAACCCAGAATTGAAGCTATGGGAGATTGGCAAGATTATTGGGCAGATGTGGCGGGACTTACCTGAAGAAGACAAAACTGAGTTTGTGGAGGAGTATGAGGCTGAAAAGGTAGGAAGAATATATCTACACTTTACTCTGATTTGTTCATTTTATACTTGACTTGAAATGTATTTTCAAAATATCACTCTGGATATACCAGGGATAGGAATGAAACTTTATTAAGCATGGCATTGCTTTTAACAGTTCTACAGTTACTATACCAATAAATAAAATGTGATTTATATATAATTTCAGAACTGCACAAAAAGGTGAGAAAAAATAGAGCATTTAATTAATTGCCTTTTTGCAAGTACTTTGCCAAAGCAGTTACTTTGATCATTTATAGACCCTTCTTTTGAAATACAGCACCATCATCTTATGCAATAGTTCTCCTAACAATCAATAACTGAACACATCTAGGTCATGATAATATCAGTTATTGGCAAAACAGAATAGTGACACACATTCTCATTAATCAAGTACAGGCAAGATAACTGTTTATATCAATGGATGAATAAAGTTCTAAGTCAAAAGGAGTTTTTCAAATTAAAAATTGTGAACATGCCATAATTCTACCTCATCGAAACAAATTTCAATGTATTTGAAAATGTGAGGTATTCTTTTCTAGTGTGTTTTGCAGTTCTATTTTAATGTTATTATATGGTTTTAATTGTAAAATTTTGGCGGCATTCCAAGCCACAGTTTGAAAAAATCCTGTTTCCTGTGCAATCCTTTGCAAGACTTCTTCGGACTTTTTTATAACCTTTATTCAGTAGTATCAAGATTCTCTTCTTGGTAAGATCATGGTGGTTTACTTTCAGTTTAAAGTCCATACTCCTCTTACAGAATTAACTAGTCCATTAAAATTGTTAGAAATTTATTAGAAAAAATTATATGGTTCATTGTATTAAATAATGCTTATATGGATCATATAAAATCAAACTTTTTTAGAAGAATAGCAGTTTCCAAATAGTTGCCTGTTGCTTTGACAGTCCAGTCCTTAAATCTCTTTTGCCACTCTTACAGAGCAGCTTGCAGGATATTTATCCGCTATGAAATCCACTATTGTTGCCACCAGGAATCACTGCAGACTTTCAGTGTATTTGGACTTCTCTCTCTCTCTTGTAACTTCCATACAGAGATTACAGGCCCAGGGCTGAGTTCAAGCCTGATAGATAGCCAAGTTCTAGATAATAGTGATTTTAATGCCATTCACTTGTTGATATTTGAGAGATGTACAAACTTATGGCAGACTATAATAAGCTAAATAATGACAAAAGGGGTGTGCAGGAACAATGACAATAATATCCTGATAAACCAGTCCATCCACTCAGACCATCTTGGCAATTAACTGCATAATTTGTGACATTTTCAAATCTATGAAGACATTTCATTTAGTGGTTATTTTTCCATGTTCAGCCACTAGGGTCATTTATGATCTATGATTCGCTGCAGTGCTTCCACTCAAAAGAAAGTTTTGAACACTGATGATAAAGAATCACTTTCTGTTTCTACACTGGGTTTTTTTCATTTGAACCACCACTGTTCTTGAAATCCTAATGAACCATCAGTTGCACCATTGGCATAAAATTCACATACTCAGCCTCAAGGCATTGTTCTTTAGTTTGAGCAACAGGCATTTTTAGGATGCTCAACCCTTCAATTTCTTGATCTTGGAAGCCAGTTTGTCTAAGCAATGAAGAGGGGGAGAATGTGGTCTTTGAAATATATGCCTTCATTAATAAATTACGGAATTCTTATTCTTGTTTTCAAAGCTGCATGACTAATCTTGGATCTTACATTACTTCTGCAGTATCTTCATTTCACTGGTTAGTGACCAACGTGCCATGTGTTGGCATTCAATCACCTGTCGACTACTGGGAGTGAGTCAATCAAACATTGGCTTCATGTCAAAGCAACTTGCACTTTGTATACCTACACATGGACACCTAGAGTGAGATTTACATTACATTATGACTGGTTTGTAAAATTAAATCATACTAGTATTGCAGAAGAAAATTTAGTGATAAATCCTCCCTTTTTTTTAACACCCATTTTTACTGCTGAGGCACCACAGGCAGTGAACACTGATGACACATGAGATGAAATGATATAATATTTAAGGAAGGAAACGTTCTAGGCCAAAGTTTAGTGAATCTCCCTGGCATTTGCCATTTATGAGAACTGAGGAAAACGTGAAAAAACTTCAGTCAGGGAGGACGGTTCTGGCGGGATTCGAACCCCAGACCTCCAGCTCACAAGTCCATGCCTTAACTAACGACCTCGATCGCCCATGGTGGTTTTCCAAGGGGTAATATGTATGAGGGCAAGTCAATAAAGACTGAAAAGGTTTAGGTTTTTTATTTTACATCACGGAGGGTAGATGCAGTGGTAAAACAATTTTTCTTGAGAAGAACAGATCTCACTTGATTAGTGGAAAAAATTAGACGTTTGTACGTGCATGGTCTTACTACCATACACCAGCAAAGCACGAGCATTTGCCAGTGAGCTGAGTAAAATGGAATTGCTTCTTAACGAAAAGTATGCCGCTCTGAAATTTTGCTTCCGTCTGCAGAAATCCAGGTTTAGCGATTGTGTTCCACCACAATCAGCCACACGGTTTAACAGTTTAAGTAGGGTCGTGTTTTTCAACAACAAAGCAGGGCGGTTCAGGCTCTCAACCATTGCAGTGAATGAGACCATGATTAACACAGCTGCTGTGAGAAGAAGATCGACGAATGAAGAGGGTTTAACTGGCAGACATGTTATAGATATCCCATACTAGTGCATTCAACAATCTGCATGATCACTTACACATGTAATGCATCTGTGCCAGTTGAATGCCGAGATTGCTAATGCCTGAACAAAGTGTGTTGGAAGCTTCAGCGTCTGATAGCCGAGTTGAGCATGGCGAGGCATAGCTGAATTACACCATTTCACTATTACAATTCTAGATGCAAGCAAGCGACCTCAGTCTGGAAATCACCTGGTTCTTTGGCGCCAAAGAAGGCCAAGGTTGTTTGGTTGGCAGGAAAGATTACAGTGATTTCGTTCTTCGACTGTCCCCTTGCAAACAACAGTTAATGGCGAGTATTACAATACTGTTTTGGGTGTCCTGGCTGAACACACTGATGAAAATGCCCAGACCTTCATCTATCTTGGTTTGTGCCTCACCATGACAATGCACAATCTCAACATTTGGCCAGAAAAAATATTGTATGTGTGGCCCACCCTCCATACAGCCTGGACCTGGCTCCATAATTCTCCATAATAGTTCTCACATCTCAAAAACAAACTGTTATAACCAGCATTGTCGTTCATCAATAGCTGTCATGAGGAAGGCAGAGTTTGTTCTGAAGACAATGCCAAAAACCCTTTTCAGCATGTCTTCCAGGACTGGCAGACACTTTGGGGTAAATGCATACAACTCAATGGGGACTACTTCAAGACCATGCCAACCTTGACTCTGTATAGTGTACTTCATAGGTAAAAAAAATAATTCTGAGTCTTTATTGACTAGCCCTCATACATCTGGATTCGTAATTGCCAAATTAATGGAAAAAATTTAAACCGAAGCTATTTGCATTGGAAAAAAAATGCAATCAGAAAATTTAATTTTAACAGAGAAAATACTTAATGAAATAGATTTTCAATTAGGGAATTCTCCTTAAATGTTTTTAATGTAATTAGCATGCAAATGGATGTGTGACGAGCTACTTCATCTTCATTGTGTAAAATTACTGCTGTAACAAAAATAAAACCCATGAACTGCAAAAAGATTTAGGTTCTATAATTGGTACATTGATCCAATATGAAAGACTTCTTAAGACAATGCTGGTCAATTAATTGAACTTCCTATTTATGACCAAAAAATAGGCATGTGAGTGCAGTTAGTGGGAGCAGCATAATTGGACTCATATTTTATTTAGGCATGCTTACAGCTCATGATGCATGAACAAGACATTGAATCCATTTTTTACTACTTTGGCACTTGCTGAAGAAATGTATAGATATATATGCAAGATGATACAAGTTCACACGCAGTTAATGAAACTATTTGAGTTATGTGAAGATTATGGGGAAGAAAATGGGAATGCTAAAATTATTAGTTAGAGTTTGTGGCCCTCTAGATCCCCAAATTTAAATTAATGTAATTGTTGTTTATGGGAAATCTTAAAGTCCATAGTGTATGCCAACAGTGTACATGATCTGGAGGCAGGACAAATTTTGGTGAGTTTCAGCAGGTCAGACACGTTATACATCTTCTGTGATTGAGTGCATTATTAATTATTAGAATTGGTAATGAAATTAAAATGTGTGCTAGCAGTTGCGACTATGTAGAATCATTTTTCTCAACAAGGCTCTTGCAGTTATTTGCTGAAGGCAAAACCAATATCTATTAGCCAGTGAAATGAACACTATATATAATGAAGAGCAGATTATTTTATATTATGTCAAGACTAGATTTTTTAAAATTATGCAAAATGCATTGAAGAATAAGGTAACTAATCTGTGAATTATAACAACAGCCCTTGAGTTTTGTCCTTAAGCTATTTGAACATTTTACATGAAATGTAATATGAAAATAGCAACCAGTTCTTTGCAAAAGTATAAGGAATTATAATTATAATGACACAGCACATAAATATTGAAATATGTATATGTTTGAAGTTGAAAGCCTTATCTCTTATGTTACAGTTAGAATATGAGAAGAATTTGAAAGCATACCACAATTCACCAGCATATGTAGCATATATTGCTGCCAAGACCCGTGGTAAGTCTGGTAGGTTGACCCCCACTTGACAACTCTAGATGGTTGTCTGTTGTCTGCACTTTCTTGCAATATGTGCATCATTGCCAAAGATATTAGGCATTTCTGTAAATGAGGAGCTGAAAACTAGTTGGTTATATAGCTATTGTATCCTTATTCTTGCATTTGCAACTGTTACAGATTGTATAAACCAGTAATGGACTTTGTTATACTAGTAATAAGCTGAAGTTTAAATGGAGTATAGTTCATTTTGTAAAATAATAATAAAATAAAGTAAGAGAAAGGGGAGGGAAAGTTTATTTTCACATTTATTAAAACAAAGTCACATCATGATGATGTATTAAATATGTCAGTTTTTAAAAATGATAGACATTGTCTAAGTTATATGCTATATAACTGGAAAAAATATACAAAATGTTACATTTCATAAGGTGTTTCTTGTAGGATACTGTTCAAAAATAATAGCTGCCCACAGTAAATACTGCTCTTTAAATTATTTTAAATGCACAGAGCTGTGGACTGTGGATGTTACATTCATATTGTGCTCAATTATTCGACAATATTCAAGAGAACAAAATTTCAGCTCCTCATTTGTCGCATGTTCAGTAACTTATTTCATTATTTTAATTTTGTAATAATAATGTAATGAAAGAATGAACTGTGACTCAAGTGTAAATTTATTTAATGTTTACATTTTGCATGCTGAATGAAAATAAATGGGTATGGCAAAAATTCATAAGGCTCAAAATTCGTATTACATTTCAAAACTGTAAACATATAATAGTATTTACATTGGTTTTATTACTCAGTTTTAGTGTTTTTAGGGTAACATACAAATTTTACATTTGAGAACATAGATCGCTTCTGTTTATCTTGATTTTTTTTTCTGACTTAATAATCAATACGTTTTTGGCCAAAAAAATAAAATTAATAATTCAACTAAATGTGTGGAACAATAAAAAGGGACTTTTGAGAAAACAACTGAAGAAACACAATAAAATTTTACAATATTTTAGCAGTAGCCACTTTTCTCTAAGATGCTAAATTCTGGATAATAAAAAAATCTGACGAAAAAAAGATCATAGTAACTGAAATGAGATTTCTTTGTCAATAAAAAATTTGTACCAGAGAAAATAAAATTCCAAATGAAGTTGCTAGACAGGATGTTTAAATATTTTCAGCACTAGAAAAAAATTCGTACTTATAGACAAAATTGAAAAGACTAAAAATGCTAATTGGAACTTGTACAGTGAAGCTAATCATATAATTAAGATTATTGTATGAGTTGAACTACACACTCTCATTGGCTCCACTTGTTTATATATAGTACAAATTTCACAAACCCTTGTGTTCATCCTCAACTACCCATCGTTGAGGATGCGAACAAAGTTCGTGAAACATGTATTACATATAAACAAGTAAGTGCAGCCAATGAGAGTGTAGTTTGACTCAATGTTCTTAATTTGAAGAGACCAAATTAATGAAATAGACCAAAGCCAATATCCCAAGATACTTTCTTATCTACCCATAGATAAAGGAGATGTTGACAGATGCAGAAAAAGATGCAGTTAAAGCCAGAACGGGTATTAAAATCAAATACATGGTTATAGATTTTCACCACACATATTTTTATATTAAACCTTTATGTAATATTATAACCTTTTAGTTTGTACCCAGTGCAATCATTCCATTTGACTGATCCTTTGACATAATATTGCTGTTATATGGCGAAACTACCTTGAATTTAACAGTAAAGAAAAGCAATTGACATGATACAGTTTGAAAAATTTTTTGTGAATAGCAATAAATATTAAGACTGTAAGTTTTGGTTTTAAAGTGTGCCATTAGAGATAGTAAGACAGGATGCAAATGTTGAAACTGCTGGCCTTGGATTCATTCCACTAGTGATTTATAAGTTGATTTATAGCAATATTGTACTTGTATTTTGTGATAGAAGAGTTTCATTTTGTAATAATTGCCTGGGCCTGAAGTACAAGTTTTAACAGATTGTAAGTCCATCATTAACATTCACTGATTTTTCCATGCATCTTTTGTGGTGTGTCTTTTTTCAATCCCTTTGTTATTATTGAATTTTTGGTTGGTAGTTTTTTGGGGGGAGGGGAGGAGATGCAATTCTTTCAAACTTTATAGTAGCAGCTCAGCAGCTCTTTCCTGCACAGGAAAGGACAGAGAGATTAAAATCTGCAAAAACTTAATTAAATGTGTAACAGCTAACATTAAACTTTTCCCTACATTTATCAAAATTCAAGTTATAAAGCTCACTTTTTATTTGAAAATTGGCTTAAGTATAGTTATACTGTTTCTGCCTTAATATGAGGAGATTTTTGGTATTCTTTATTCATATTCACTTATTCCTGGCATAATTAGGAAGTTTTTTGAGAAGATTTTTGTTCTCCTATTTGCAACATTACTGTTAGTTGCTAATTCCATTCCTTATCCTCCTCTTTTTAACAATTACTTTCGTAGCCAAACAGGATATATACTGATGCTATGTGTTATTTTCAGCAAAGTGCTGAACCACAAATTGGACCCAAATTTCCAGTGCTCTTCCAACTGCCGCAGAAACTTTCCCTTTATTTATATTGTGTGTAGGTACTCTTCACCCTGCATTCTCAATACTTATTCTTCTCCTGTTCCATCTTATCAGATTTTCTGTTCCTTTATCATACTTCAGCGATGATGCTCTGAGATGCACTCTTCATTGTTATCACCACATTGTCATTTTTTATTTATATCTGGCATCATGTGCATCTTTTTCTTCATCAGAGCCAATGTAATTTTGTAATACTAAGCCATGGAGATTTTTTGGCACAGAATGGCAAAAACAGATATAGTTAATTGCAGTGATATAAGTGTAATGTTGGCAACTTTGTTAAAAATATCAGATACAATCACTCCTGATAATTCACAGTTATTCTTCTTTCTCCCTATTTTTTATATATAAAACATTCACCATTACTTGATCGGTCAATTCCTTTCTGCAAATTTTTGCACATAATGCATCTTTCTGCCTTCTACTGAAGCCATTTCTCTCCACTAAAAGTTTTGCGTATAATGCATTGAAGTCAAGCTGTCTTGTTTCCTCCCTTTAGTAGAGTGACTGTGGTGCTGATCACATAGCCAAGCTAGTATCTGTCAATATGCTGCTATTGTATATGGAACATGCTGCCGACTTTTCATAATGGACATTGTTATCCTACAAAATTTGTGCGCTAAAATCAAGAAAATGAATGGTCTTTAAGGACACAATTAGAGCTGGCTAATTTTTTCCCACTAAAGTAATTAAAAATAATAAAATATTTATATTATTTTTAAAATTTGTATCACTGCAGGTATGTAAGTGTATTGCAGTGTTTTAAAAGATTGATTTTGAAGTGTTTTTTATTTGCCCAATCTGTCAAAGTACTTTTTACCTAAATTTAGATGAAATAAACTATTTTACGAATAATTTGCAAATTTCAATATTTTGTGGAAGTTTGTGTATTAATTACCATGAATTATCGGGAGTTGACTGTACATTATAATTACCAGATTGGATTTATGGAGAATGAAACATTAATTAATAAGTTCCTTAAAAATTAAATGTCATTAATAATAGACTTTCTATAGTAAACTATCATTTAATAAAACTATATTCACCTTTTTAGAAATGTCAATCTAAATTGTCTAAACATAATAGTTACCTTAAATTTATGCACTTTAAAAAATGCTCACCAAATGTTATCTTGTGAAATAATATGATTTCCATTTATAATGCATCATTTTCTCTTTGAGCTTCTGCAAGTTGATTTTTATCGCAGTTTTAAAGAAAAGGGAAATTTAAATTTAATCTTGCATTAATGTTGGACATAACTGACTATCCTCTACAGGGATTGCCTCTATGATCTAATGGTAGTGGAGGTACTGGGTTCAATTCCCCATGAGGTCCATCTGTCTGGGTATCTCCTCCCCCCTTATACCCTGAGAGGATAAATACCAGATAGTTTTAAAGTGTCGAGGACTCTGAACTTATTTGCACCATCATTAATTCATTTCATTCACCTCTACAGACACACACCTACACCTGCAGTATTCATGTTCACAGTCTATAGATATTGTGATAAGACCAATGCAGTCGAAGCAACAATAAATAAACAATATTAAACAAAAGTATTCTCTGCAGGAATATAAAAAAAATATTTCTTTTATTAAATTTATATATCTTTTATAATTGTAAAGAAATAAATATTTTCCATAATCTTTTTTAATGTTATACTGGCCAATGTTTTAGATCCTGCAGCAAACTAAGACCTCCGTATTGCGTTTATGACTCACACTTAACCTAACCCCATTTTGTAATGTATGTTTCTTAATAATGTGTATTCTGTTGAATAAGGAAAAAAATACTTTCGACTCAGTACATGTACCATTGATGCATATAATTTTCCTACAGATTATAAAAATAAATTTCACTTAGTATCCTTTCAGTACTTCTAACTGCAAAATTCTCTTGGAGAAGTATTTGAAAGCTGCAGTTTTCATCTTGTGATACAATAATCGCACTACCCTCCTATGGATGCAGAAAGATTGGGCTAGAACTATGGACATCTTTTAATTGAATGAAAATTTAAAATAAAGGCTATTGCTGACTGCTGCAAAAGAAAATGCATTTTATTATACCACTTGAATGCTCCAAGATTCTCAAAAGATCAGTGCCACAATGAAAAGTAGTGCTTTTGAACCCTGGATTCAGTGCCATACTTTTATCTAATCTAATATTTTTTGTATATTAATTGTATATTAATTTGTGTTTTATTAGCATGTTTTAAATTAATCTCATATTTATATGTGTGGTGAATGGCATTCATTATTGTGATACAAATGGCACATCTGTTCATTTACATCTTTGTTTAAATAATATTAACTTAAAAGCTAAAAGACTCTGTTTATATTGTCTCATTTATTTGAGCATACCAGAAATTGAATCAGTGCAGTGGGCAAAAGTTAGTCATAGAGCTGTACGTATGTCACAATATGCTATTCTAGTCTTTGGTTCAGTTTTAGATGGAATGTTCAGTAATGTATGATTTATTGTAGAGTTTCAAAACTGCATCTATGTAAGTAATAATAGTATAGCCCTGTATTGCATAAGTGATAACCATTATAGTGTGTGATCTTATTTTCCTATCAGCTCAGCAAGCAGCAGAAGAGAGAGAAGCACATGAGCGCACATCAGGATCTTCTGGGAAGCCTGCAGATCGACGTATAGATATTCAGCCTGCTGAGGATGAGGAGGGTAAGAGATCACTGATCTTATGCTGATAACCAATAAGCATTTTCCACTTTGGATAAACATTAAAACATTAGACATCATAGATAGACATCCTTTGAATAAGACATTAAAACATTATTGATAGTGTGAATTGAAATTTATTGATATGCAAAGAAAAATACAAACTAAAGGGGTCTCCACCTATCTACCCCAGGCCATTTTAGGTGTAACCCCTCACAATTACAAAAATGTTTAATATAATAATTATTTTATACTAACCCTTTATCTAAATTCTAAATAATTAAAGTACAAGATTTCCACTTTGATTGCATCAGACCCCAGTCTCCAGTTTATCAGCAGTAGCCTACTGGAATTCCAGAGTACCAGGCTCCAACCCAACTCAGGGGACTAAAATAAAATATTTAATTACTCTGCCTATTCGGCTAGCTACAGTCTCTACAAACTACTAATTCCTTTATTTCTCAGATATTTACTTTAATGCTCTACTTAACAGCTTAAAATAGTACATCCATAATACAATACTATACTCCTGATTATTACCCAATTCAAACAACTCCATGCCATAAATCTAAATCACTAAAACCAAAGATCATTTACTTATTAATCATCCACATCCATATACATTTTTAACTGTATACAAATATTTTCCTAAATTCTCTAATTGAGATTTGTGCCCAAAATTTTCCTTACTGCTGTCTCAGATCTTATAAGAACATATTTTTACTTTGATTAACTGACTCCTCCACTTTCATGTTTCTGGACATTCAAATATCATGTGAATGGCATTTTCATTATTCCTACACATTGGACATACACTCTGTTCCAGCTTTCTTCTAATTCCCTTTAGTCTCCATATTCCTAATCTAAACCATACTAACCCCTCCCTCTCTTTCTTATTACATTTATCAATAGTGTAGATGAATTTGGTGAAAGAAGTGATGTATTAGTATTATGTATATGTGCACATGTGCATGCATGCATACATACAAGAGAAAGAGAAAGTGAGTGTGTATGCATGCTTATACATTTTGCAAGAGCAAGAGAGAAACTGGAAATTTCGTTCTATGCGCTATGGTACATAGAGCTGTTTTGGCATTCCTCTAAGCAAATTCCTTGTATTACGGCATTCAGAAAGTAAGTCCCAATCGCGCCTAGAGATGGCACCGCTAGTCGGATAGGAATGCGCATGCGCAGGAATAGAGAGGAAGTATGTGGTAATAATGCAGTAAAATTTCAGCCTTGTGACGGCCGTGGTTACCGCGCTGTGCTAGGAGAAAATGGGTGCTCTAATATTGTCTCCCGCCAACTGCGAAGTTCGTGCAGTCATCCGAGGTTTGCACGCTCAAAAGCAAAGTCCAGCAGAGATCCATCGCCAATTGTGTCAAGCTTCCGGGAGACAATTTCGTGCACAAGGGAGCGAGACATCTGGGGAATTGACAAGAGAGTTCTGAAATTGTGAAGCACCGGTTCTGCTCAATTGCTTGCCGCACACTTTCCAACACTTCTGCCGACACCAGGGACGGTCGGCCACTATGGTCGTCGTCGTGAATATTGGTTCGTCCTTCAGTGAACTGCCTGCACCATCGTCTTACCATAATGTCGTGTCCATACACTTGACACAATTGGCGATGGATCTCTGCTGGACTTTGCTTTTGAGCGAGCAAACCTCGGATGACTGCACGAACCTCGCAGTTGGCAGGAGACAATATCAGAGCAGCCATTTTCTCCTAGCACAGCGCAGTAACCACGGCCGTCACAAGGCTGAAACTTTACTGCATTATTCCCACATACTTCCTCTCTACTCCTGCGCATGCGCATTCCTATCCTACAAGTGGTTCCATTTCCAGGTGCGATTGAGACTTACTTTCTGGATGGCCCTCGTATTTACATTGAACTTTTATCATCACTTTTGGTTTGTAAACCACAAAAGCAACACAGCTCAAGAGCTAGATGTAAGGGGAGCCTGTAAACTACCTGTATGTGAAACACAATTTTCAGATCAGGTAACTTAATTATAATCTGGTCAGACAGGGAGTATGGTGTGAACATTAAAACATCAGCAGTAGATCTAACTGAATATAATTATAAACAACAAACTAAATTTACTAATTACTGATATGAATTGCTTACAAGAACATGAATGAGATCAGATGTGCTACATAATCCTCTCCAGCATGTTACTTAAAATGACTATTGAAGTGTAGAGTTATAGAGTAAGGATTGATTTATTTAATATTCTGAAAAAGCACTGTTATTGAACAGTACAATGTGATGATATTAGTGATGATGGCATTGTTTATTATCGATGATGTGGAATTGAATCCTAATCTTCCATTGGAGATGTTGGTTGGAGTTGATGAAAAATATTACAAAAGATATAACTAATGTAAAAAACATGAAAAAAGAAGGAGGAAAAATGGAAAGAAGAATTGAAGAAATAATAGCATTGGTAGCAAAATTTGATGGGGAAATTAGGAAGGAACTTAATTCATACAAAAGCCAATTATTGAAATTGGTAAGGCATCAAGGCATAAAATGAAATTCAATCATCTTTGATATTGAGGAACAGAAAGAAACAAGGATGGGTATGATGGTGGAGCTGTTTTTAGAAATAAATTGGAACTTATTAAATTATCTGGATGGGAAAAAGTTCAGGTGTTTATAATTGGCAGAAGAAGATCAAAACTGAAACCAGTTATTATTGAATTGGTAACACTGAAGTTTAAATGGAATATTTTGAGTAAAACTAAGAAATTTAAAGGTACAATAATATTTATAGAGCAAGATGTTGGTAAACAGATAGAAAATGAATATGAATATGAGTGAATTTATTCTACAATAAACTTTACAATTTGTTATAACAATATATTCTCAATTTACAATAACAACTATATCTTTACATACATTCTTAACCTCTCATTTTACTCTAGATCCTAGCAGCATCCTTCAAAATACAGTTTCCTACATCATTAACCATGTTAAATAAAATGTTTGTTAACATTTTATTTAACACTAAATCTTTCTGCAAACTATCCCATTTATTGCCCCAAGCTTTTTCCCGCACCCATTTGACTTTTTTGCATTCTAATAAATGATGAAACACACTGACTTCTCCCTCACACATACAACATCCATCATTATTGTCTTCTCTATATCCTCTCAGGTGTATTAATCCTGTACGCATCCATGCCCAACCCAGCTTACCCATTTGATTACAAATTTTAATATATTTCTCTTGTCCCCAATTCTATTTGATTCTTCTATATACAACCAAGGAACTTTTAACATCGAAACTAGCACTAACACGGGTGGCTGAGGTTTAAGGCATGAACTCGTGAGTGGGAGGTCTTGGGTTCGAATCCCGCCAGGACCGTCCTCCCTGATGGGTTTTTCCACGTTTTCCTCAGTCATAAATGGCTAATGCTGAGGAGGTACCCTAAACTTAGGCCTGGAATGTTTCCTTCCTTAAAAAATCCTTCCCCAATATATCATTTGACTTTATGTATCATCATTGTTCGCCATCTGTGGTGCCTCAATAGTAAAAAGGGGCATTAAACACCATTAAAAAAAAAATCTAAACTAGCCCAAATCTCTTGCTTTTTAATATTTTCTATCCTCTGTCTCACTATCTTCCAAAATCCATTAAATCACTTTCCCCTGCTCTCCATATATATATATATATATATATAGTCAGTCCTGGTGGTGTATTGGTAACATACTTGCCTTCTAAATCCAAGATCGCGGGTTCGATCCCAACCAGGACCAATGGATTTTTTCGGATGTAAAAATCCTAAGTATATCTTCTTTCGAAAGGGAAGTAAAGCTGTGGGTTCCCTGTTGTACATTTATGGCACGATAAAGAACCTCAAGCCTGAAAAAAGAGGCCTGTGAGCAAAATTTGTTGGCATTAAACACCCTGATTTGAATGGGACGCTGATGACCTGAAATGTTAAAGAGCATCTGTAAATAAACCAAATCAAAAAAATCTCCATATATTCCTCAAACCTATTTCTTCTAGTACTTTTAGCACCTCCCCATATCAACTCTTCCTTCCCAAAACCTCTTTGATATTTCAAACATCCCTTTAATGTATGTGAACGTTAATAGCTGTTTTATTGTAAAAAAAAATTAATAAAGCCAGAAATAAAAGAAAGGGCATATGTTAACTGAACACAGATATGGGTTGAAGGACAACAATAGGATGTGAATCAAAAGCAGATACAGAACTCCTAGGAGGCAAATCACATGGCTGCAACAATTTAGACTCTGGAAAAAAAAGGAGGAAGAGTGAAGAGGGGTGGTAAGAAGCGAAATGGCAGGCTCTGTAGCAGGAGGGAACTAAGAAACAACTGTCTATACTGAAACAGCAGCTAGAGGAGGCACAAAGAAATAGGATGGAACAAGAGCTGGTTTGGATGTTTGGAAGGATACAAAAGTTTTTAGTGTAGTAGCAACACCATCTTGAAGTATTTTGGAAATAGAAAATAAAAGTTAAAATGACAGGCAAAGAAGTAAGTACTGCAAGGGCAAAATTAGAACAGCTTAGAAGGAACAGAAAAGGATCTGTACAGGGAAGTTCCATTGCAGTAATTTTTTAGTTGTTGAAGGTTTACTGGACACTTATACAAGGGAGAGTTGTTATGTTGAAGATAAAAGAGTATATAGTTGCAGTGGTGAAACATGGTAGAATTGGATGGTAGAAAATATCTGGTTTTGATTATTATGTGAAAAGTGGTGTCAGTAAGAAAGGAAGGGAGTAATTATCATGTGATGTAGTTCCTTTTATAAAATGTTATATAAATTTTGTGACAAAAGAGAAGAAGCACTAGGAAGTAATATGGTGCTATGGGTAATAATATGTGAAAGCATAAAAGCTAAGAGTAAATTATGTTTAAGTGTAGTATATAATCTGATTTTTTAAAATTCAAGTTTATTTGAAATGTTAGAAAAGAATATAGAAGAGTTAGAAAACAGAATTCCACCGAAGTGTATTATTAAGGGGATAAATTTTAGTTCAACATTTGGTTTTTTTAATTTAAGAAACATAATTCCTTATAGTGTAAGCTACCTTATTCAGTAAGAAAAAGCTGACAAATCCTTATGTACAAATGCCTTCCATGCTGCAGATATTGGCATGTTCAAACGACAGCGAAAATATGCAGGAACATCTCTGTATCTTTCTTTGGCTCTTTCTTCATGTATAACATAAAGAGGTGCAAAATTAAAAGTATTCAAATAAGTTTTCTGGCATTGGTAATTTTTACTGCATACTATTGTCATCAATGCATAACATAGATAAAGCCTCATACACAGAAAAATAAATGATAAAATAAAATTATATTCTAGGTTCTAGATTAGCATAACATTTCCAACAAAAAAGTAACAGCATTTTTCAAAATTGCATTGTTACTGACATTCTAAGCACCTGGTTTTATGTCATGTTGCTCACAGAATGAACAGATGCTAGAGAGTCCTTGGTGAGTGCGGAATAAACATCTTGTGAAGGTGGCAAAAACACTAGCACAAAGACAGTATGAATGTAAACATTGTCTAAAAAGAGGAAGATTGTTATGGGAATTGGAAAAAAATAAGGTAAATGCTGTTAAGAGAATATGAAAATTATAAGAAGAAACCTAATTTAAGGATGTACAACAGAACGTACATAGGCTAATAAGGAACAAGATCTTACCAACAATGCAATGCTGAATACAGCATTTGGAGTGAAAATGTGCAAGAAACACTCCTCCCTAAATCATCATGGAAAAGAAACATCGTTAATTTAGTAAAAAGAAAAGGCTTAAATGTTAACACACAAGAAAAGATATTTTAAAAACATTTACTATCAGATGTCAACGCTGCAGTCTTTTAAGTTCTCTGAGAATGATGCAATATCTTATCAGGCTTCTGAAAGAGATGCTTTCAAGAGGATCCATGTTGATGGAGAGATAAATGATTTTAGTGAGTGTTTGGTGATAATGCTAAAAGAAGCATATCCATTTGTTAACATTTGTTTCATTTTTACTTAAATGTAAATTGGAACTTGCACAGTGAAGCTAATCATATTAATTGATATCATTGTATAATTCAGTTGAACTACACACTCTTAAAACTTCACTTACTTTTCATAAATGTATAGAACCGATTTCGAGAACATTTAATTCCCATCTTCAGCCTGGCTAAAGTTCAACTGTCGGATCATTTGTTGAGCTGTGGGAATGTATATTCTGCTCTGGTGGCGGTGTGATAAACTTCTAGTTTATGTTTTCATCCCCGGCAATGTCGAAGTTCATTATGCTGTCTTTGTATTTGTAGATGTAGATTTTCTCCCAGGCTGCTAATTCCGTAATAATTTTGCTTTATTTATTATATCATGATTTTGTGCCCAAAAATGATATGCTACTGCTGATTTCTCTATTTGCTTGTACTTTATGTTCCTTTAACCGTGTGCCTACGTTTCTCTTTGTTTTTCCAATGTCGATTTTTTCACATTCTGCATAGTTTATTTTGTAAATACCTAATTTTTCTTCTTGTGGAATACTGCCATTATCATTATCTATCAGTAAATTTTTAACATTAAATCTATTAATCGGTGCCAACCTGATATTAAAATCTTTAAGAATATTCTGAAATTTTTTTTTGGCCCATGGATGATATGTGAATTTTTTAAAAATTAGTTTATCTTTTGTTGCTGAAAGTGTTGTGGTTTCTTTGATATGTTTTTGTCTCTTGAATTTCTGCACCTTTTTATGTACTAGTTCTTTTTTAAAACCATTTTTAACTGCTGTATCTTCTATTTGTTTGTATTCATTAAAATATTCTTCTTTGCTATTTGTAGGTTAACTAGCCGGTGTATAAACATATCATTTACATACAAAATAGAAACAGATAACATGCTCAAATAAGTGTACTTACGAAGCTGTTGACAATGGAGTGGTATATATATATATATAAACAATGTATACAGTTTTTTTCACACTAACTCCATTCACTTACATAAATTTGGAACATATGTTTCGGGAGCGATCCCTCCCATCTTCAGCCTGTTGACAAACTGTTGTTAAACGTGGCGGTTGGGTCTCTTGATGTTCTTGTGGCGGCATCTGTTGGTTCTATTAGGATGAACTTCATCCATTGGATGAACTCAGCAAATTCCTAATAGAACCAACAGATGCCGCCACAAGAACATCAAGAGACCCAACCGCCACGTTTAACAAGAGTTTGTCAACAGGCTGAAGATGGGAGGGATCGCTCCCGAAACATATGTTCCAAATTTATGTAAGTGAATGGAGTTAGTGTGAAAAAAACTGTATACATTGTTTATATTTATATAGATAACATGCTGCCATTCTTGGATATTGAAATAACAAAATGCCAAGAAAATCTTAAATTTGGAATATACAGAAAGAATACACATGCAGATAATCATATCAAAGCAGACAGTTTTAACCCCACAGCGCACAAACATGCAGTAACTAACAGTTTAACACAGAATCTAGAATCTAGAATATGGAATCTATAGAAAGGATATGCACACAGATAACTATATAAAATCAAATGGGTTTAACCCCATAGCTCACAAGCACTCAATTTTCAACAGCTTAACATACAGACTGGTGAATTTACCAATCAGTAAAGAGGAATACAAAAAAGAATTTGAGAAGATACAGGAGATTGCCATTATAAGTGGTTTTAACAAAAATTTAGTAAACAAAAACTTAATAGATTCCTAAAGAAGAAATTGATCAAGAATACCACCACACTATTAACTGAAAAGATAGACTGATTTTTAAAAAATTCACCTACCATCTTGTAGCTATGATTAAATTCCAAACAATTTTTAAAGATATTAACATTAAATTGGCACCTGTTAACAGATACACTCTGAAAAATGCTTTAGTGGACAACAGTTTTAATAACATTCTACAGGAGAAAAAGTCAGGCATCTACAAAATAACATGTAAAGAATGTGATAGGATATATGTTGGAAAAACTAAAAGGAACGTAGGAACGCGGTTAAAGCAACATCTCAGGAACGTTAAGCACAAACAGAATGATAGGTCGGCAGTGGTACATCATTTTTGGAAAGATAATGATGACATCAAAATAGAAATAAAGTTACTGAAAGAAGCACACGTACGTATAGAATTGGACACATGGGAGAAGATTTACATTCATAAACATAGGAATCGTCTTATGAATTTCGACATTATAGGAGAATGTAGTACCAATTTCCAGTATAAAGAAAAAACACCACCAGGACGGAGCCACAGGCCCTCATAGATGTTAGTTTCTCATACCAGTTATCAAGTTGGTTGAAGATGGAGAGGATGTCTCTTCGAAACCGGTCCCACCGTATTTAAAAGTAATTGAAGCATAAGAGTGTGTTAGACAACAGATTAATTATGATTATATTAATTTTATTTCCAGTGGTATATACGTTCATATTTTTGTAAAGTGGTTGCATTGCATCTGTAATACTCAATTAAAATAAAATTGTGTATTTCATTTGACAGACCAAGATGATGGATACTCCGTAAAGCATGTGGCATATGCTCGATATTTGCGTAACCACCGCCTCATCAATGAGATATTTTCAGATGCAGTGGTACCTGATGTGCGCTCTGTAGTGACAACAGCACGGATGCAGGTGTTAAAGAGACAAGTGCAGTCCCTCACTATGCATCAGGTAATAGATAAAATAGTAGAATAGGTTTTCCTAAATTAAATCCAAAGTTATACTGTTACATAATTACTTGCAGATAGGATCTAACTGGTGTTAGATCTCCCTAGATTTTAGGTTGTAAATTTTAAAAATCTTTTTAATAGTATATTGGATCATCCATATTTACTTCTTATTTTCAAGGCAACAGTCCCATGTTAAATACTTGGAAAATTACAATTGCAGCTTATCAATGTTATAACAAAAGGTTAGATTATTGCAATCATCTTGCACTATGTGAACATGTGGTAAGTCATATTCACAAATCACAATATGCATAAATCAGTCACATGGCCAGTAATAATAAAAAAATGTCGCTCCTGGTGGTGTAGTGGTTACCATACTTGCCTCCTAAACCCAAAACGCGGGTTCGAACCCGGCCAGGACCAATGGATTTTTTCGGGCGTAAAAATCCTAAGTATGGCTTCCTTCGGAAGGGAAGTAGAGCCGTGGGTCCTGTGTCGTACATTTGCGGCACGAAAAAGAACCTCAAGCCTGAAAGAGAGGCCTCTGAGCAAAATTTGTCGGCCGTTTCACGCCCTGAGTTGAATGGGGCGCTGATGACCTGAGCTGTTAAAGAGCGTCCGTAAATAAACCAATGGCCATTAATAGCTTGGAAGTACTTGGGGTAAGTATGTGATTATAGTGACTACAATAGGATTGAAAACAAACAATTGGTATTTTTTGATAACTAAATGTAAATTAAAAGTACTTGTAATGGCTGAAGAAGGGTGTGCAAGCAGAATCGCATAAGTTGGAGAATATCTTCTGCACAAATGCTAGTCTTCATTGTTTGGAATATTTGATGGTGTTCATTGCAATGTTACTGTAATATATATAATAGTAAAATAAAATAAATATATATATATACTAATTTAAATGCAGTAAGTGATCATGCAATTAAGAGCACTTCTTTTGCCTTAACCTTTTTATTACATACTAGGGCTGTTTCATAAGTAATGCAAACTCAAAAGGCAGTAGCAATAGATAGTTTTCAGTGTTATCTTGACAGCATGTGACTGTTGAAGGATGATGTACATTGTTGTAAACAAGTATTCAAAATGGAGAAACACGAATTACACAATTAATGAAACATTACTTTTTGAAAGGGCCATTGCCCATAGAAATTAAGGTAAAGGTGGACAAACATTATGGCAAATCTGCTTCTTTGCTTAGAATGGTGTATTGTATTTATAAATTGGTGTGATAGTTTTGTGAAGGGCAAAGCAAAAATGTTTCATTTCTTGAAACCACTAATATGTTTCTGTTTATTCAAAATAATTGTGCTAACCTGAACACAACATCTATAACTTTTATTGAAATAGATTATGCAAAATTTCTGAAATTGTGACCTTAACTGCCAACCCAGCTAACAAGCCTATTCATTGTTTAGTTTATTCGGTATGGGTGATAAGACACCTTTATTCACAGCTCTCACGCATACAGTCTGCATTGAAAGCATTCTGTATGTTTTCAAAGACAGAAGTAATAGAGATTATTTTGTATTTGTGACTTTTATAATAATGGCTTGTACGTTTTAAAGTTATGTGGTAAGGTATTGCAATCAGAGCAGGGAAATAATTGCAAATGTCCTCATCTTAATGGAACATGAGGGAGAGATAAAGGAAGACGATATATGCTTACCTGAGTTTTACAAAAGAGTGAAGAAAGTAAATGGAAAAGTAGCCAAAACAACTGGTATTTCACTGAGTTCTGTTCCCAGAGTTCTCAAAGATTTAAAAAAAAAAACATGTGAATGATGAAGTACCATTTGACGCAGCTGGGAAGAAATACAAGGTCCTAAATGTGTAACAGAACTAAATGATTTCAATAAATTTGCCATTGAACCACAATTTCTATGCAGAAAAAAACTATGCCAACAACAAAAAGATTGTTGATCTAGTTGAAAGACAACACAAACTTTCAAGGTAGTACAACAAGCCTCAGAGGAATTATAAAATACTTAGGGTTCAAGTAGAAGAAAACAAGATCAAACAAAAAAAACATGACATATGATCTCAGAGGGAAACATACGTTACTGTTCTTCAGAAGTACCATCAGAAGATCGAACTCTAGTGCAGGAAGATGAATCATATGTACAGTAGTCATACAACATCCAAAAGTTGGAGTGACGATAGCTGATTAGGTTTGCAGGCACCATTGCCAAAGGGCAAAGATTTATCGTTAATGATGTTGGAAACTTTGGCTTAATTTTCCAAATGCCTTTCTCATTTACAAGACCCAACAAAAAAATGAGAGATTTTCATCAGGAAATGGATACAGAGAATTACATGAAGTGAGTGAAAATCATGTTGATACCTAATATGCCTGCTAATTTGGTTCTGGTTATTGACAATGCTTCATACCATAACACTCAAATAGACAAATCACCTAGCTCAAATTCCTTGAAATAAGAAATGAAAGCTTGGTTACTTACACATAATATAGCTTTTGGTGATACAATGAGTAAAACAAAACAGTATGACTTAATTAAAGCCAACAAACTGCTTCAGAAATCATACATACTTTAACAGATGTTAATCCAACAGGACCACTGTGTACTCAGACTGCCATCACATTACCCAGAACTAAATCCAATCAAATTAATCTGGGCTGATGTTAAATAATGGATGGCATGCAGAAACGTTATTTTCAAACTAAAAGACCCTTAACAGCTGTATTGCCAACAATTTGAAGAAATTGGAAGATCAGAATGGGAAAATGTATATAGACATGTTGATTAATTTGAGAATCATTATTTCGAAATAGATGGAATTGTAGAAAATCATATAGAATGAGTTCTCAATCAGGATAATGGTGCAGAAAGCCAGTGATGATGCTATTGTTGTGAGCGATACTGCAGAAGAGGAAGAGATGTCAGGTATGGAAGAATTGGAGGCAGATGATTGCTATTGGGTTTATGTAGGCACTATATGAGATTGAAGATACTTGGGCAATGATAGACTTAATATACTCTATAACTATAAATATAATTTTAACAATGCAGTGCATCATGAGTATGGTTATTTGACATTGACTGTCCCGAGCACTCCTCCAGCATGGGGTCACTGATTAAACTGGTAACTCACTTCTGAGTTATCATTAAGATTTTCACATGTTCAGAATCATTGCTCATACAAAGTGCAAGTCTGTCAAAGAATACTAAGGCTCAAAGAAGGTTCATTGCTTAACCTGAAAATGTGTAAAACATTTCTTAATTTTGACAATACTGCATTTGAATGATACATTTGTAAACACTTCCTGGCATTCAGTATTACCTGAATTATTTTTTATAGAGTGGGTAACAATACTAGTAGAGCTAATGTAGGTGGGGAATGTTCCATGTGTTTTTTGCTGTTGTTGGCTGAAAGCATTGAGATGTGCATTTCCTTTGCATTTTGACTTTTTTGTTTGTCTTGCACATTTTTGTCTATCTATCAGAATTGCTTTGAAATAGCTTCATTTTTGTTTTAATATCACTTGTTACACCTGATGATAACCTTGTAGACTTTCAGACTCTCCAGTAAACAAGTTAACTTTTGGTAAACAGGCTTGCAAAGGGGCTGGATGGGGATCCGTATAAGTTTAACTCTAGCAATGTATGGATTTGTTTTTGTGTGTTGTGTGACAGTGTATTAAATGTTCATTAGGCACCACAATAAGTACAGCGCATTATTTTGGTTAATATGTCTCAATTCAGGTATTCTATTCCCCAAAGAGTATTTATTTATGATTTGCACGTCTGTGCAGAATCAGCATGTGATGTACGGAGAGTGTTTAAAGAGAGATTCCCTGATATTCAATCCTCTTTTATTTTATTTTTATAAGAAATCATTAATATTGATAAGTATGTACAGAATATTTTGAACTTTTTTCCATGAATTAACTGTGACGGACTTTCCAACAACACATACAGTCCATGTCTCCTTGCATGGAACTCATGAAATATTTGATAATAGAGTAATCATGAACAATGTGGCCCCTCAGTCCCCAGATTTAATGCCCTTAGATTTTTATCTCTGGGGAGCATTAAAGGAAAAGTGTACCTAGAAGACAAATCCACATATTAGATGAACTGAAAAATAACATTTTCTTCCATTTCTCAGAGGGAACTGCAGAGGGTAATTTAATTTCATAAATCGATGCCAAAAATGTATGAAAAATAAAGGGAGGCAGTTCCAATATCTTTTTGCGTGATAATGTTATGTAATGTATCTTTTAAGTGTTTAAGTTTTAGTAATAATTTTACCTAATGGTCATAGCTGCAGACTTTCCTTGTGGTACCAGCTTTAACCAATCGACTAGCCGTTAAATATGGAGCATTCCAGCAAAGGAAAGATCACCCTTTAACCCTGTGATAAATTTATTGATTGTAGTTATGATCTTTCTAATGTTTGTTTTTAGTATTAAAATACATAACTCTAGTGTTTCAGTAAAAATATATTTACTTCCCTAATGGTTTTCTGAATTAGTGTATTTTGCTCTGAAATAAACTGATTTAATAACTTATGATTCTTTTTAATGTGGAATATTAGTAATTGGGTATAAAAATATCAGAGCCCCTTTTGGAAGGCAGCACATACTCTGTTAAATTTGATTTAATAAGCTATTCATATATCAAGTCATCCAATTATTTGATGACATGTGCTGGAGGGGGGGACCTCATTAGCCAATAGTTAGGTCAGATGGATAGGCGAGATGTACCAAACTGCTACATTGGCCTTGAGTCTCATGCTAGTGTTTTTTGAAAATGAAAGAAGTGAGCTATGTGTAATCCTAGAGTAATAAATAATAAATAACAAATGCTTGGCTGAATTATTCACTTCCACAATAAGTATTTATGATTTGTATTGAGTCCATTTGTACGTCAGGAGATTATTTAAAGAGATATTCCTAAGTGATTGAGTTCCTAGTCATAATGCTATTCATAAATTAGTAATATTCACAAGTATAGAGATCAACTTAAATTCTCAAGGAAATTTACAAAGGTAATGGGTAGTTTTATAAGCAGATGTTAAAAACGTGTTGAAAAATGAAATTGGGCATTTCCAGCATCTGTTTGCATGACATGAGTGAATACATAACTTTTTAAATGCATATCCATCTACTTTTTCTTCCATCAACTTAGTCTGGCTAGCCATGAGCAATTGCTTATAGGTTGATGCAGTTGCTGCTGCAGCATCATTCATTGGATAATTGGATAGCCTGTTAAAAAGAAAACTAAAAAAAATGGAATTCTTAATTAGCTGGAGAGTCAATTTAATTAAGAATAAATAAACTGCTTCATTATATTAGTTCCGGCGTACAGGTAATCTTAAATTTAATAAAGTGAAACACAGTTTTAACTTCCTTACTTTAATGAATTTCCATTTTTATCTAACCTTTTCTTAAGTCCAATAAAATCTTCCTTAAGACTAATATTATTTAAACTCATTTTTTACAAATCTTAATAAAACTATAGGGAGAAGTTTGCTCTTGACTATTTTTATGAATTTATGAACAAGCATCCCATTTTAACAAAAACTCACAAGACTCAGCATTTTCTAAACTTACCTCATCCATTTGATATCTGCATAGAAAAATTATATGGCAACCAGAAACATTCTTTTAGTGGTGTATTTTATAGATTGGATAAAAAGTAATGGCAACAGTGCTGTAATGTCTAAATGGCTTTATTATCAGAGAAAAGCTACATACATTCCTTAAATGTAACCTCCTGCTATGTCATCAGTCCTGGTGGTGTAGTGGTAACCATACTTGCCTTCAAAACCCAAGATCGCCGGTTCAAACCTGGCCAGGATTGATGGATTTTTTCGGGTGTAAAAATCCTAAGTATGGCTTCCTTTGGAAGGGAAGTAAAGCCGTGGGTTCCATGTCGTAGATTTGTGGCAAGATAAAGAATCTCAAGCCTGAAAGGAGTAAAAATCCAAAAATGGCTTCCTTCGGAAGGGAAGTAGAGCCATGGATCCCATGTCATAGATTTAAAAGAACCTAAAGCCTGAAACATGAGGCTTCTGATCAAAATTTTTCAGCCATTTCATGCCCCAAATTGAATGGGATTCTGATGACTTGAAATGTTAAAGAGCATCCATAAATAAATCATATCATCTCTTGGCAGTAATATTGTTCATACAGTTAAATTGCATTGAATTAGATAGCAGAATTACTGTTTTTTTTATTTAGACCTAGCATTTATATTTGTAAGTAAAAATGCCATTTTAATCAGTTTTGGTGAATTGGCTTGTGGAATTGCATCATAATTTTGCTTCTATTTTTAATTGAAATATTTTAAATTATTCAACTTAATTACTCTAGGGATTGTAAGATATTCAATCTTGATAATAAGTCCATTAAATGAGTTTAAACACAATTGTAACATCATTCCCAATATTATAACACAAATTCTATGAACCCCATTTTTAGCAACAAATCCCCAGAAATTCTTTAAATTTGTGTACCACTGTACCATTATCAGTTCCTAGCATTATATAGTTATAGTGCTCTTTCTCATTGAAGAAAAAACACACATAAGTAAATCTGACAGTTACCTATAGATGCATACACTATACATGCTAATATTTGAATATGCAGTTGTATTGAATGTTTTTGAGCTATTCATCTAACATAATTTTCTTTGCAGAAAAAGCTTGAGGCAGAATTGCAACAGATAGAAGAAAAATTTGAGGCCAAGAAACGCAAGTTCATTGAAAGTAGTGAGCAGTTCCAGGAGGAATTAAAGAAGGTGGGTACATATTTAAAAACTTTAAGAAATCTCAAGATTCAAGGCCTAAAATCTCTCCTATGTTGTTACATACAGTTCATATTTGTTACAATATCCTGTGTTTATTTTTGCATTATTTAGATCTAAGGAATGATTCTATCAGCATATTTCACCAAGGGCACCAAGTCATAGATGCATGAATGGAAGAACTATGGTTTAAATCCTTCCAGGACTATCCTCCCCGATAGGTTTTTTCTTTTTTCTTTTCTTTCTTTCTTTTTTCTTTTCTTTTTTCTTTCTTTGAATTCTTTTTTCTCTCCCCCTCAGTCCTCATAAAAAGCAAATAAATGTCAGCCTAAATGTATCTGGAACATGTCCTTCGCAAAACTCTTTTTCCCAAATCATAATTTCATCTCATCTATTACCAGCGTCCACTGTCTGTGGTACCACAGTAGTAAAATCAAATGTTAAACAATATTTTTTTAAAAAGGGGGAAGGATAGATATTGTAATTTTTGTATTAGTCCAGAAATTCACAGGCCATGAAATGCTGATACTATGAGACAGTTGTTTTTTGTACTGAGGAAAAACTGCAGCAGAAAACCTAAACCAAAGAGCTTGATATTCAATAGAAAGGATATTAATTAACCTCTTAATAAAGTAATGTCTGCATTATAACATTAAAAAGCTGAATGATGAAAATGTTTTTTCTCATCCATTCGCGATACTTTGTCACATTCATATGATCCTTTTTAATACTTAATCTATTAAGTATATATAAAAATTAAAAGTGATACAGATAATATGGATTAGGTATATATGAAATCAATAAAATTTCACAATAAATGTTGCAAAATTATTATATCCAAACTGTTGACATATTCATAATTTATAATGCTTGGTTTTAGGAAGGAGCCCCACAGATTCTGCAATCTTCTCTTTCATAAGCAAATCAAAAAGAGTATAACACTGCATTAATTTAGGATTTAACAAAATTTACTTGATCATGAAAAGCTCTTAGGTAAACTAGAACACTTGGACATAAGAGAACCCAACAAATGGATTAATTCATATCTTCAAGATGGAAAGCAGTTAGTAGAAATAAATTACTAGGATAGATGTAGATGTAGAATTAAATATCTAATTTCAATTAGATCCCAGATATTAATGTTAAATTATGCTGGTTCACAGGTGGTACTAACATAATAATTAAAAGCAGGAACAATGAATCCTTTCTTGCAGTTGCAAAGAGAACAGAGCAAGAAATTATGAATTATTTTAGCCAATAGAAACTGATCACAAATGTGAATAAGACTGTATCAGTGAACCTATACAAAACAAAATCAATAATTACCTTTTCCTGTAGATTTTTTCAACCAAACAATTGAGAAAGTTGATCATACTAAATTCTTGGGCATTTAAGCGCAAGGCAGTTTGGATTGTTATCTTCATATAAATAATGTATTAAAGAAACTAGGCACAATATGGTCTTTAATGAGAAACTTCTAAAATGTGTAAACAAACTTCACTTTGCATATACATTCACAATTAAAACAGTTTTGAGGGATCTTGTATGCTGTTGGGTCATAATGCATATGAAAATTGTCAGACTGTTGATAGGAATGGCTTTAAAACACCATGCAAATACATATTCTAGAATTCTAGAAATCCTTCTGCTATCCTGCATATACATGACACTAGAAATAAAAAATCTGCATATGAAACAGGTTCATACATTTAAATGCCAAAAAGGAACAGTTCAGTCAAACGTAAAACTTTATCTTGCCAGAGCACTTTAAAAGCATCAAACAATAAAATTAATTTAAATTGTTACTTAAGGCATACTTAATGGAAAACTACTTCTATGCTGTATCAGAAACTAGAACATCAATACATAATGGAGGAATGTGACTGCTGTATAGTTATGTGTCTATATTATTCATTGAAATTTCTCCTATATCATTGTACTTTGTACATGTATATATATTTAACATCACAAATAAAACATATACATATATACATGTATTGCAAACAATAAACTAGCTCTGTAAAAGTTGTTAAAAATCTAAAATATCAATATATAGTTATGGGAAACTTATTTTGTTGAAAATCTCTCAAAACATGTCTAATGTTTTCATATTAATTATAATTTAGTCCATATAACATATTTCTTTGCTTTTATATTTATAATTACAATATTTATAAAAACAATATATTGCAATTGTTAATAGGGAATCAAATTTAAACAATTGAATGTTCAAAACTTGTAGTGTTTTATCTTTGTCTTTATTGTTTGTAATTTATATTTTGTATCTCTCTTTTATGAGATTTTCTTGAACTATTATATGAATACTACAGCAAAAATCTTATATTTATCATATTTGTTCATTCTATTACTTTTGTTATTAAAAATTTGTATATTTCATTATAAATACTTGACGAAACTGTGAATTCATGTATTTTTACCAGCTGAAAAAATATGTTTCTGTTCTTTAATTGAACTTTATATGTGCATAATTTTTATTAATTTGTTATAATCTGTTAAATTTCTTGATGAGCATGTATTATGTACATGCTTAGATAGACAGAAAAAAACTGTAATTATACACTGAGAAGAGCCTAACAGGCTCAAAATATTAAACTTTTTTTATTATGTTTCTTACATGCATTACTTATCTACTTGAACGCCTAATTCAAAATCAATCTGTGTGTGTGTGTGTGTGTGTGTGTGTGTGTGTATGGTGCACGCGTGCATGAGAGAGAAACAATAGCCAAAGAAGCAGAAAAAGGATAAAACGCTTAGATAGATACAGATTATCTCTTGCTATATTTCAAACTTATGGAGTTCTTCTAAGGCAAGAAGACAAGTCAAACAAGCAAGTATAATTTCTACCTTTTGTGTTATTGCACGCTGTTGGTGCATATCAGTCATTACTTCCGCGTGCTATTGAAATACATTTTACTTGGTGTATAGTAAAATGTTCCAAATAGAAGAGAGAAAAAAATAACATATATCAGAAATATTTTGCAGAAATTTAAAAATAGACTTTGTGTATCATAGAATCACAAGATTAAATATAGAATTTCTGTCTTTATTTTCATTTATACAAATTTACATCTTAAACTTTTTACAAAATGATTTTGGGAGCTTTTCTATTGATTTATTAATTTTCCCTTTTTGAGAATGTTTGATGTAGGTGGCGCATATGTTTCAGAAGAGGGAGAAAATGTCTACAAAGGAATTCAGCCACAAAATATAATGATTACGTAGGAAGTACCCTCTGTTTTTGTTTGAAAGGAGGAGGAAAACTAGGTGGTTGGCCAAATAGTGACATTTATTATTGTTGCAGCATTGTGTACGTGCAGTAGATGATGAAGCATTTCAACGCATGGTAGAACGCCAATATGAGCTATTGCGCAAAGAACGTGGAACAAAGGAATGTGCAGGAAATGAGGATGAAAAGTCACAGTCTTCATCACGTCCTAATGTGGTAGAGGAATCTCAACAGTCACAACAGCAAGCTGAGCCAGTTCCAGCTTCTGCACCAGGTCCTACCACTTCTGATGACAATAATTCTGAACCACCAGCTGAGGTATTAGAAACTACAATGTTATTCTGCAAAGCTGCAAAGCTAAGTAATACTATGTTATTGGCACATTAAGTACAGTAAACCGTCAATTAAGTAGATTAATAGGGGTCCATTATTGCAGAAATTCCTTAAATCCATATAAAATAATTGTTATTGTTCTTAATACAACAAAATAATAATTTATTTACAGTCAATGGACTTGTAATACAAGTTTCTGACATTGTCAAGTGTTAGGTTACAGTACTATACACAAAATATAACTTATAATTTGTCCAATGAATATAAACATATATTTATGACATATTTCTTCAGTGATATTTAAATTTTGATTTTTCTGCAGATTTGATCTCCACTGGTAATTTATTGTACAAAAGGGTATCCATTATATTTACTTCCTTGCATACTATTTGTTTATTATGATATGATATATGTTTATTAAGTGCTAAGAAAATTACGTATACAAAATACATCAGAGCCTCCACCTATCTGACCTAGGTCATTTTAGGTGTGACCCCTCCCAATTACAATTATTTTTACCATAATATGTTTAATTATATTACATTCTCCTAAATACAAAATAATTTAACAAAATATCCGCCTCGTTTTAGTCAATTCACAGTCTCCGGTTCATCAGCAGTAGCCTACTGGAATTCCAGGGGAGCCGGATTCGACTTAACCCGAAGCACCAAAATAAATGATTAATCAATTAACCCCCGACTATTTTTACTTACTCAATACCTTATAAATAACAAATATATTACAAGACTCACTATCAGATTCTAGAACACTCTCTCCTAATCTATTGTTCCTTTCTTCTCTTCACAGCCCATTTCCATTTATTTCTTACTTTCTCTAAAAATTTCCGTACATCCTTACAGTTTTTTTCTATTATTTTGTTAACATTACTGTTCTCCCTAATTAATCTTATACTTTCTTTTCTCCAAGTCTCAGTTTCTTTACATTCATAAATTATGTTTCACATCTTCTTTATTCCCACATAATGGGCACAGACCTTGTGGGTATCCATTTCTTTGACCTTTTAACCTCCATATTCCTGCTCTTAGCCAGGCTATCCCCTTTCTTCATTATTAGTGTTATCTATATACCTCTCTCTTCCCCAGCTATTTTTCATCGAGACATAAAAAACTAGTGACCTTTTCTCAGATAACTGACTAAATAATTTTTTAATCTCTGTGTCCTCGAATCTTTTCCTAACTTCCTTCCGGAAACTTTTGTGGTTTATTTCTCTTTTTCTCCATATATCCCCTAATCCATTACTTTCTAAATTATATCTCAAGTTACTAACCCAACCTGTGTTTTGTAAACTTGATTCTTGATATTGCAAATATTGTTTCAATAAATTATCATCATATAAATTTAGAATCCTATACCAGTATTTTAAAGCTCTCTCCATAACTCTTCCCTTTCTTGCACCTCTTCCCATTTCAATCTGCGCAACTTCGTTTGCTGTTGCTATTGGCAGCCCTAAAACTTCCTTACAAAACATCCTATGAATGTGATCTACAACCTCCCAATCTTTCTCAAGTCCCCAAATTTCAATACCATGGAGCATTTGGGCCTCAACCACCGAATTGTGCACCCTTTCCAGCCATTTCATCTCCATCTCAGGCATTTTATATAGGCACCCCCTTACAGCCATCATAGCTGATTTTCCTTTTTCTGCGCTGATTTCATTTGTTTTTGCCATTTCCCCCCTGCATCTATTCTTATACCCAGGTATGTACAATCGTACACAACTTTATATTCTTTATTTCCCTTCTTCCACTTTTCATGTTTACTCAATTTTGCGCCTTTCTTAAATGCTAGAATTTGGGTTTTCTCTCTATTTACTTTTAAATCTATGCAGTATTTATCTACCTCTTGTAATGACCGTTTTAACCCATTTACAGTAATGGAGCCTACTACCAAATCATCTGCAAAGAGAAGTCCAGGGATTTGCAATTTATTTATTACTGGCAAAAGATGATTAATATTTATATGTAAATTGGAACTTGCACAGTGAAGCCAATCATATTAATTGATATCATTGTATGATTCAGTTGAACTACACACTCTTAAAGCTTCACTTTGCTGATTTTTTCAGCAAACAAATGATTAACGAAAAAATTAAAATATTCCAGAAGCAAAAAAGAATTAAACAAATCACAACTTTGAGTAATTTATCAGGGGAAAAAACATTTAAGAAGTTCTCTTACCCCTGTCAGCTAATAAGAAATTTCAAAAATGTTTCAAGCAGTACAATATCATCATAGAGCCACAAAACCAATACAGTGCAAAACAATTTATTGAAAAGGATTGTGAGAAGATCTACATAGGAAAGACAAAGAGATATATAGACACGAGGTTGAAGAAACATCCGTTACAAACAAATAGATAAATCAGCTATAGCGGCACATTTTTTGATTGAAAACTATGAAATAGAAAGTTATTAAAATCTGTTCAGCAACCAAAGGAACTAAACATATGGAAACAGATTTTTATAAAAAAACATGAAAAAACCTTATGAATTTCGACATCCTGGAAGCAGACATCACTTATTCAAGTTGATCACAAGACCACCAGAGTCAATCCAGATACCTCCCCAACTTCTACGAATAATCCAACAGTCGTTTATCTGCTGATGATGTGGACAAATGTTCCATGAAACATATCCTGAGTAAATCTCATGTAAGTAAAACCATAAAGAGTGTTCTAAATATTTCTACTCAGAAGAGATTATTAATGCATATTTCATTGTGTTTGATTCCAAATTGAATTATTATTGAAATTATATCAGCCATCAAGCCAAATGGAATAAGACTACTATGGATCAGGTGTGAAATAAAATGGAATACAAGGTAGAAACTATCCTTTCTAATTGTAAGCATGATGCCTTCAATGTACATTTACATCATCATAAACAAGAAATTAAATGCTTTCTGAAACTGAAAGAAAGAGAAGAATAAGATCAGCAGACATACATTTCTGGAATAGGTGTATAAAAGAAACAATATGCCCCTAATGTGTTAGAAAAGTGGTAAGGTTTGACAAAGATGGCCAGAAACAAAAAGCCGCAGAAAAGAAAGTTCTTGAAAGGAAAAATGTAAGGGCTATGAAGAGATTGCCAAAATAGATTAGAAGTTATGCAAATTACATTTAAAATTAGAAAATCGTTAGGCACAGCATTTTGAGAAAATTTGGAAAGAAATATCTTTAAAAATATCAATTTCCAAGTAAAGCAGAAAGTCATCTGACAAAAGAGGAAATTTTAAAAATTATATAAAAATCGGTGGATAGGAAAAACATTATTCCCAAACCTACATTCAATGTCTTCATAATAGTGTTAACTATTAAGAAGACATTAGTGTTAACTCAGAAGAACTAGAATTCCCTAACAAAGACATTAACACATGTATCGATTTCTCATGTAATCTAGATAGGTATATACCTGATATAGAGCTGGCAATAGATAATTTAAACAACAGACAAAAATTTTGTTAGGAAAACATGGGAAAAAATACTACAGGAAATTAAAAGTAAAAACTTTGGCCCAAGATCTTATCAAACGCTAACAGAAGCTCTTAATAATAAGAAAGATGTGATTTACACAAAGGCTGATAAGGGTAACAACGTTATTTTAGATCTTTAGCCAGGATATATGGCCTTCTGAAGATCTACAAACCTGGGAGAAGTGTGAGGCCAAGTGTTAACAACGTAAATTCTCTGATCTACTGTTTAGTAAACTAGTTATACTACTGTTCCATAAATACGATAGTTTAAGTTTAAAAAACTCCATGGAAGTGTGGAAAGGCTGAAGTGATGTGTGTTTCAAAATTACTCACGTAAAGATTTGCCAGAAAAGGAGATAGAGGACTGCCCATGGTCAAGCCTGTTTGTTGTTTATAAAAAAGTTTATCAAATGTAAAATATGACTGATTAATACAAATGTTTGTCAGATGTATGTTTTTCGGGCGTAAAAATCCTAAGTATGGCTTCCTTCAGAAGGGAAGGAAGCCATGGATCCCATGTCATACATTTACGGCACGAAAAAGAACCTCAAGCCTGTAAAAAGAGGCCTCTGAGCAAAATTTGTCGGCCTTTTCACGCCCTGAATAGAATGGGACACTGATGACCTGTGATGTTAAAGAGCATCCGTAAATAAACAAATAAAAAAAAAACAATTTCTTAGACTCTGTGCTCAAAGCAATTTAAAATGGAATACCTGTGTAAATCACATAAACAAAAAATTCAGTATAGCATGCTATATGTTAAGGGTACTCACAGGATGTACAAGGGCAGAAACTGTCAAAATGACTTTACTTTGCATATGTCCACTGCTTGTTGAGGTATGGTATAATGTTTTGGGGGGAAGTCAACTGCAGGTAAGGTATGCTTCATAAAGCAAAAGAAAGATTTTTGTCCCATGATAAGAGCAAGATGATGATGAATATTGTTTAAAGGGTGCGAAACAGCTAAGGTCAATAGCACCCAATAGTAACAAGTTCAAGAACAACATGTAAACCACTTTTTAAAAAAAAAATAGAAATTCTTCCTCTTCCTTGTATCTACATATTCTAAATAATAATGTTTATCCATAAAACCATCAATAATAGATTCACCTTTCATTAAGAATGAAGCAGCCCATCAATATAATACAAGTATAATACCTCCTTATGCCAAAGAAGCATATTGCACTCTGGCATAAAGTTATACACCTCCAAACTACTTCAAGAAAATATAAGGTAAAAGTTTCAACTACCTAGGCACATCTAATTAACTACTGTTTATACTCCATTCAACCTTGTAAATAATGATAAATAACTACACTTTGTTCAAGTAGTTTGAGAATGACCATATATATTTCATCTATATACTAGCTTGATATTATTGTATCCACCTAATTGTATCATGTTTTCTAATTAATATTCTTGTATATAATTCATTGCATTTTATTAAGAGATGTCTTTCTTATTCTTTCTATAATGCGGGAAGATTTGGAAACAGATGCTGACATTGGAACCAAAATATTGCAACTTGTTCAAGGAACAGGTTTTGGGAAACAATGAAAGCGTCTCTCTTCCTATGGAGTTATAAAATAAGCCTTTTAGGCTAATGTTTGGAAGGTTGACAAAACTTCCCTGCTATCTAATCTAATCTAATCTAAGACATATCCAACATCTATTGTACTACTATGTACTAAAGCGAACCACCACCACCTTTTTTATCATAAATAGAAAATTTTATTTTCCTTTATAATGGCATTAATTTAAAGAGTAAGCTTCCCTGGGATTCTATAATAGCTATACAATTTCTCCTTTATCAGATGCTGAATTAAAATTTTTGCTGTGTTTGTGTCTGGTAATAGATTACCATAAAGATATTCCCCCTTCCTTTTTCTTCGCATCCTTCTCTTAATGATACTTTGAGAGGTATCTTATTTCTTAACTGGGCAGTAAATTAATGAATTGAATAATTGTTTATCAGTAAGATTGGTTGCTGGATGTATGGGATAGAATGTTTATTTTATTTTAGCTGAGGATGGGAGTTATTGGGGCTATTTGGATTTTCAAATGTCATTCTTAGGATAGGTCTTTTGTGTAGTTAGGAGGAGTTAATACTATAATTTTTATGTTTTTGGTTATGGCAATAAAAACATGTGCATAGCATTGGAATGACATATGTTGATAGATGATGGAGGTGCAACAACAGATTGTAGATGATCAGCAAAACATAGAACATCCTAATGGAACAGCAGCACCAACACCATCCCTAGCAGCTCCACCAAGCAAACCACCCATGTCATCTGAACCTGCAGTAATAGCTCCATCAATGCCAGGACAGAAAGCTCCCTTCCCTCGTACAGCTGCACCCCAGGTAAAAAATATTTAATCATTAATGCTATTTTTCAAGGTTTAGAGATTGTATCACTGATCTTTAGAAATAAATAATAGAAAAAAAAAGAAAAAGCTATTAAAATGCTTCCATTAGACAATAAAAAGTAATTTAATTCTTCATCATCATCATCATCATCATCATCATCATCATCATCATCAGTTGCATCCATTCATCTCAGGCTTAATGGCTACATTGAAAATGTTGTGATATGGCAACAATGTATGACACAGATGCTTATCTATGCTCATGTGAAAAGCAAGCATTCTATGATGTGTATTACATGTAAACTCTATCGAGCCTTAGAAGGAAACCTGAGATAAATAAATGCATATGTATGCTTCTGCTTAATTCAATAAACTGGTCAGAGCTGGAGACACCTACAGTGTGCCATTTGTGTTCTTGGTAAACAGATTGAAAATAGTATTCTTCACTGAAAATAATATACAATGAAACCTGCTCAACATGGACACAATTGCTCTGGAAAATTGGCAAATTGTACCACGACAAAAGAGGCAAGTAATCAGAAAGCTCTGTGCTGATGGATCTTCATGAATTCTAATCACTGGACTCTTTTGTCTAGGCGTAAGTTTTGAAGGTCTTCCAGGCAACTTTTTCATTCCATAATTATTTCTTAGCTTCAGAAAGTTATTTATCATGCATGGTAACCTGCTTAGCCTTCTTACTATTTCTGGATATGAAAATTCTTCTTCTTTGTAGGCTTTAATCTGGCCTTTTTCAAAGCTGACAACCATGCCTTCTGACTCATACTTACTTAATCATGCATTCTTCACAAATATAACGGACACAAGTCTGCTCACTCCATAGCTGCAGAACATTGTTTGCATATGAAGTTCAGGAAGTATTGAGCCTGTTTTTATCAATTTGCAACAGGACTAATTCCTGTGTCTTGATCTGTGTGCAATGAATGCATATGTCAGTAGCTAGCCCTATGATAAAGGTAATATAATTTGATGTACTTAAGTTCACATATGTTTGATTTAATTTGTTCTCTATACATGGCAGGTTTCATCAATTAGTCTTATCATTTTGCAATGCACCATGAATGTAAAACAATGATATGAGGCAAAGGCTACAATGTGTCTTTAAAAAAAATCCACCAAATCAATAATAAAATTTTCTTTTCTTTACTCAGAAACACGCATCAATTCATACAAACGAGTATCAGTTATTGGAGGATAATGCCTGATTAAGATAATATTCATGATTTCAATATGGTAAGGGTCTCGTAAAGTGCAATACAAATTAATCATGTATGCTTAGACATTACTTTTGCTAGTTTCAAAGTTTTACTATAATAATAATAATAATAATAATAATAATAATAATAATAATAATAATAATAATACATTTTATGCACTTTGTAAATTAGGTAAACTTGGCAGCAATCAGTTAACATGTTAAATAATAGGCACATATATCAACATACCAGTTGTCATTCTAAGCTTTTATTGGATGCAGCTAATGAACATGTTCTGAGTACTTGAATCTCTTGATTTCCTAATTTTTCAGCATTTTAGGCCATTTTTGACCAGTATGACATGCTGCTGTTTCTGTAATTACTGCATTACTAATTTGTTTTTCACAACATATTCATAGGTGTTATACATTAATATTTGACTTTGTCACTTGACTGTATTTCCTGTTCATGTTTGACATTCCTACCACTTGTTTCTAGCTCAACTTCCAGTGTGATACCTGAACTCGCACTTACTTCCTTCCATGGTCTCTATATAATCATATATTTATTACATACAGTGAACATTCTACACAGTCAGTCCTGGTGACATAGTGGTAACTATATTTGTCCCCTAAACCCAAGATCACAGGGTCAAACTCAGCTAGGATCAATGAATTTTTTCGGGTGTAAAAATCGTAAGCATGGCTTCCTTTGGAAGGGAAGTAAAGCCATGGGTCCTGTATTGTACATTTACAAGCATGAAAAAGAACCTTAAGCCTGAAAGAAGAGGCCTCTGAGCAAAATTTATTGGTCATTTCATGCCCTTAACAGAATGGGGAACTGATGATGACCTGAGATGTTAAAAAGCATCCATAAATAAACCAAATAAAAAAAAACACTACTGTTATATATGAATGTAAATGCAGCTATTGTTGATATATCAAAACAAAGATCAAAACTCTTTATGTTTTTGGTCCTGCTGGTTTTTATGTACTGCTTCTAATCTAATTTTCATGTTATATCCATCCGAAGACACCCTAGAACCATTATTTCTTAACTGAAGCTTTTTTTTCCTGGTTATTTGAAGAGTTTAAATTTGTCAACAAGTATAAATAACAGCCCCTTGATAACTGCAGCTCCTTGTAGAAGGTAAAACAATAGAAAAACTAGTGATTGTATGTGCTTGAGATATGCTTTAAGTCTGGTCTGCAGCACTGAAGGTCACACGTAATAAACATTCTGGGTTTCAAAATACACACACATAGGAGGCAATGGAGTTTCATTTCACTTGGTAAGCATTCTGATTCAGGTAATAGTACGGTGTGAACAAAAAGTAGCATGCATTCATTCTAAGAAGGAAAACTTCTTATACAAATCTGTCTATATTTTAACAGTTTTAAGATTTTGTAAATCATGACACTGTTACTTAAAAGAACCAGTGTATCATACATGAAATATTCATTAAATATTCCTGTTTTGTTTCATTAAAATATCTTTATGAACAGAGGAAATATTACTGATTTTCTACTGCACAGAAAGCTTAAGTGTTCAGTCGATTTAAATGCCCAGCTTGTCTATTAGGTATCTGGGAGCAACCAGAGGGTGACATAAATGGCCATTGGGCAAAGGATTATTGGGTTAAATACTATGTGGAACATAGTCTAAAAATGGCTACCTCTTCAGAACAAAGCGGCAAGGCTAAAAATTTAGCAATTAATAGTGAAGCAAGGGCAAAGCATTGGCTAAAAGAAGAATCAATATATTAATATAATGGTTGCCCATTTTAACCAATTTTAGATACTGGCAACTTTCAAGAATAATTCTAAATTTCAAGAACATAAAATAACATAACCACTTTACAACAATAACCATGAAATAATGCTACATGAAATCAATGACTATCCCAACAAAATTTTTTAAAAATTGTAAATCTTTAAAAAGTTTTCATATGGAACCAACACAGTGAAGATGTGAATTGAATCTGTCGTCTTAACACTCTTCATGTTTCACTAACCTTAAAAATATACGGAACCGGTTTCAAAGATATGTTATCTCCATCTTTGGCCGTGGACGACTGGTGTGAAAGGTTGTTGAAAATTGCACTACATTATCAACAGTTAAAGAAAAAATGTCCTTTAAAAAATTCACATATAACCCAAGAGTGATGTATAAATTTCAAAAAATATTTAAAGATGTTAATATAAAATTGGCTCCCACATATAAATTTAGTCTAAACAACGTTTTGAAAGACAATACTACAGATAATACTCCAAATGAGAAAAAATCAGGAATTTACAAGATTTCATGTGCTGAATGTGATAAGATCTACATAGGAAAAACCAAGAGGAATATGGGGATACGTCTTAAAGAACATATGAGGAATTTAAAATATAAACAAATAGAAAAATCAGTGGTGGCATATCACTTTTGGACCGAAAATCATGATATAAAGAAAAAGGTTGAATCATTGAGAGCTGTACAGGGACCAGTAGAATTGGATATTAGGGAAAAGATTTACATCTACAAACATAAGGATCATTTGATGAATTTTGACATTCCGAAAGAAGAAAATATAAATTTTAAGTTCATAAAAGTTTCATCAGAGCAGAACATTGCTTCTGATACTATGCAACAACAACCTTTCGCACCAGTCGTCCACGGCCAAAGATGGAGATAACATATCTTTGAAACTGGTTCCGTATATTTTTAATGTTAGTAAAGCATGAAGAGTGTTAAGACGACAGATTCAATGACTATCCCTTTTAACCAATTCACTCACTGGCTGATATACCATGCATTGTTCACAAAAGGTGCAAATTCTTAATGCCCTGATTAAATATAATGCTTTGACTTATTTAACCTGTTGCATTGCACCATTAATCTTTATGAGTAAACAGTTTAAGAAATGGAAGCTCAAGGAAAATTAATTGGTCAAATGCCCCCTCTAACAATACCATGAAACCTAGCCATTAGAGAGTTAGCAATTAGCCTCGGCACATTTACCTGTAAATTTTACAAGTTGTGCTATCACACAAACTATGTGGAAAGAAGGTAATATTTTAGATTTTTTAAAATTTTTAAGAACTATCGAAATTACACAAATTCGAAAATTCTAATTGAAACTAAACACAGTGAAGCTTTTGAAATGACTCGAGTCGTCGAGTTGGTCGAGAATGGAGTGGATGTCGCTCCGAAACCGGTCCCGTCGTTTTCAAAAATAATGTGAAGCATAAGAGTGTTTAGACGACAAGTAGTTGATTATAATATTTTAGATAATTATATGATCAAAGTAATGAATGTCTGTGTATAGGTATACAACTAAGTACTACTTGCCAGACCATAGGATCCTGAACTAATGAAATGAAATGAAAGGGTCCATTATGTTCCATAAAAAGCTAAGGCCTCCTGCTAGAGGGAAAAGCTCTTTTTGTGACTCATGTGGTGAGCTATTCCATGAGTTAAGGATTCTACTGGAAAACTATAATGTTTTAGTTTCTTGTTCCTTTTTGAGTCCCTGCCACTTCTCTATCCACTCACTTTTATTGCAAATGATGCTGGACCAGTGAACTTCGAGATGCTCCTTGAATGTGTCTGACCATCTTCATCTCAGTCATCCTGAATTCCTCTTTCCTGCATAGGAGTCCCATATGGTGGTTATCTGTACCCATCCATCCTGCTGTTGCATGCTGTTGCATGCTTGATTCTGTGATTTCGTGCAGTCTAGTGTTTATCTTGTCTCTCATATTATACCTAGGATCTTCCTCTCCATTTTTCCTTTGGCATATTGCTATGCTCTGCCACTGTGTCAGTAAGGGGTCAAATTTGACATCTATATATTAACACCGGGAAGACACACAAGTTGAATACCTCAAGTCTCAGTTTCTTGTTTAGAGATGTGTCTTGCAATATGAACTTAGAGACCAGATGTCTTTCCAAGCTTGTGCTACTGTCCTCTTAATCTCTTTATCCATTTTATGTTCAAATGAGACCATCTGGCCTCATCCACATACTGAATCTTTTCACCATTTTTTTCTATTCCCTTTGTGGAGAGTAGGCCATTATTTTAGTTTTAGTGTGATTCATACTGATAGCAAACCTTTGGTGAAGAACAACAGCTGCATTTTATGTAGTTGCCCTCTTACTATAAAATCCAAGTGGTAACTTCTACTGAAGCAATGTTTTTTTTAATAGTGTTTAACACCCATTTTAACTACTGAGGCATCACAGGCAGAAGCCATGTTTTGACCGTTTACTATCAAAGCTGGGTGCTGACTCATTAGCACTCACCTCATACTGAGAAGTTAACTCCCAAGGAGGAAGGAATCATATGACCAGTCGGAAAATAAACTTAATGAGCATTTACCATTAAAAAAAAAGGAGATTATATGTAAGAAAGGGTTAGTACAATAGAGGCATAAAAACAAAGCAATCAGCACTTTAGGGGGCATAGTGAACATCTTTGTATTACTATAAAGGTGAAAAACATTTGAGACTTGGATGGCAAAAACTGAATATTTTGTATGGAATTATCCATATATTCATGTTGTAAATAGAACAACTAATGATAATAACTAGTAATTTACTGTAGTAACATCACCAAATACTATCAGCCTAACCTTTATTCTCTATTCTTAAATTAAAAATATTATTAAAGGGGCACAAAGAAAATTGTAAATACGTAATGCAAATGAATACCAAAGCATTTAATAATGTAAGTCATTGTTCATTAAGCAAAATTTTAAAAAAAATAGGTTCAAGTATGTGATATCTTACCATGGACCTGTCTAACTTAATGTGAACTTAATATAAGCAGTATGAGAATATGTTTTAAAAGATAACACAGCAGGTGCACTTTATGGCTATGAGAGTGGGTTTGAAACTAAAGAAGTACAATGCAACTTAACCTATCAGTTTGGCTTAACATTTTACCCTAATAATTTTAAAATTCAGTTACTCAGCCTGAGATATAATCTGAACCTCCATGTCATTAAAATATTAAAGTTTTCCCTTTATGGCACTTAAGAATTTGTGATTATGTTTACAGGTAGCTTCACACCTGCACATGCCACCACAGCAACCACAGGGAATGATGCCACCTTCTGCTACAACAGGACAGTATCCACAATATCCTGGAAGCCAGCCACCACCCCAGACAGTACCATTACCACCACGTCCACCAGTACCACATGCACAGTATCCTCCATATCCCAATCAGCAGCAACAACAAGCATATCATCAGCACTACTCTCAGTATCCACCTCACCCACATCCTTATTATCAGCCCTATCAGTACCACATGCCTCGACATTACCATCCTCAGCAGCATCCTGAAAATGCTCCACATCAGGTAAACAATACAAAACGTTCTTGAATAATTAAAATAAATGATTATCAATTATGGATGTAATTGAAGAATGCAATCTGTTGAAATTAATATGAAGAAAGGAGCAAATAACCATTTGAGAAAATATGAGCATGCATAAGAATCAATGAAAAGTCACAGAGTTTTGATTACTGGAGGTCAGTAGCATCTACAAATTCCTAAATCCAGTTTCAGATACATGCAGGATTACCCAAGTAACATATTAAGCTGTTCCAAGATTATTGGCCATAGTCTATTTGATGAAACCTTTTAGCCTGGCTGCTCTTGGTGGATCAGTGAGGGACATTTCTGTAATGATGCCTGACTGAACATCAGGTGAGATGGTTTCATTGAATATACCTTGGCCAACAAGTCAGGGTAAAACATTCTACCAGGTCAGTGCCAGCATGAAAGCCTTAAGCACAAAACCAAATTATACCATTCAGTTTGCAAATTGCTCCCATGAAAGTAATAGCTTCTAAAATATGTTTTAATTTTTAAACATAAACTGCTTTATACGAAACTTAATGTAAAGGAAAGTCTATACAATGAAGTAAAAATACAGAATGATTTAATCTCTATTTGCAATGTACAATTTTAGATGAATCAGCGTATCTGCTTTGTAATAATTAGGGCTGGTTTTAAAGATATTGCTTCTATTTTCCACAAGCTCTAATTGACAGAATCTCAAAATTGGTATTTGCTCTTTGCCCTCTATTGGTTGAAATTATGAATGTTTGCCTCAACATATTTGCATGTAAATTCATGTTCTCATGAAGTGATGTTTTTTTCATAAATTGGTAGGTTCCATGCTGTAATTCAGAATTTTAATGATGTTTTAACATGTGCTTTTTCATGTTTTTCCAACTAAAATGCAACAATTATCAATTTATCAGTATCCTTCTGCTAATACTTGAAAGTTTTATTTCTTTCTACTGTTGGTTTTCCTTTGGCATTATTAATATTTGTTTATTGTTATAATAATAATAACAATAACAATAATAATAATAATAATAACAATAACAATAATAATAATAAAGATGAAGAGATCACAGGTCTGGAGCAGAGCCTGAAATGAGAATTTTCTCTTAAGCCATATTATCTACCATAATATTCCCAGGCATGCATATCCATCATAATTGAACCAGGCAGTTATTCCCCAAACTTTTATTTTTTCTGATGTAAAAATAATTATAATCCTTGCATTTAGTTCTACATATAATGAATCTTAATGTATTTTCCCTATAATTATAATTTTGCTACACATATCATCATTCTTGTTTGTTTCTAGACTGAGAGTGTTTATATGAAAACAATCTTTCCTCCAGTATTCCCCAGATTGTTCTTTTTAAATATAACTATGAAAAATATCTCTCCTCTGCAACACTTTCATATACTAAATTCTGTTTGGAATGCTAAAATGGCATTATATAGTAAAACTTGTTCCTTGAATGCATTTTCACTGGGAAAGCTTTGAAGGAAGATATCAGTTAGATGAGCTATCAGGTTCTTGCCTCCGTTTCAGATAATATCTTACAAACAAACAGTGTTGTCATGTCTAACAAGTGCATTGCATAGATGAACACATGACCTCAGGCCAAGAACTTACTGCTATGAAATGCAAAGTACTAAAATATTTCAAGGCTAAATTAAGTCTTAAAAGTGTTTATATTACAATAGAAAATATATAATGCTCTATCTTTATTGAAAATAAATCCCAACATAGTATACTACACTCAAATATACATACTACATAAATCCATTACAAAATACGATCTAAAAATAAAATAATACTAATCTTACTTATCTCCTCTAGATATTTCCTTTCTAGAATTGCTTGCTTACATTGTGATCTGAACACACAACTTCAGGTGTCCATCATACAAGGGTAGGTCCTTAAATTTCAAATAAGGATCATCATAACCTAAACTTAGGTATTCATTTTTTATTCACTAAACTCCACTCACTTACACAAAAGTAAGACGCATTTTGGGAGAATCTCTCCCATCTTTAGTTGCTCACTGAACCGCCATTACTCGAAACAATGGCTGGATACCTGGATGTTTCTGTGGTGGCCTCTGTTGGTTGAAGTAGGAAATTGCTGAGTTCATCCTTAGGAGGAAACTCGAAATTCATTAGGTTTTCTCTAATTTTTAATATGAAAATTTTTTCCAAAGTGTATAACTCCAATGGGTTGTGAAGATGTTTCAGCAGTTTAATTCCCGGTTTTATTTCATGGTTTTTGGTCCAAAAGTGAACTGCTACTGCTGATTTATCCACCTGTTTAAACCGAATATTCCTAAAATGTTCTTTCCTCTGAATTTCCAAATTTCTTTTTGTTTTGCCTATGTAGCTCTGTTCACAATCTGCACATTTTATTTCGTAAATTTCTGATTTCTGTTCTGTTGGTATTGAGTCTTTTACTGCGCAACCTAATAAATTCTTGATGTTGTATCTGTTCTTTTGTGTAAAAAATGAATACCTAAGTTTAGGTTATATTGCCACTCCATTGTCAACAGCTTCGTAAGTACAATATTTAAGGATTATCATCTTCACAAAATCCTTATCTGGTGTCATACCTTATCTGTTAAGTAAATAATTACAACTGTATCTTCCACTTGCTTTGTTCAGTTGCTCAGATATAGTCGTATAAAGAAGGCTATGTGTAGAACATTGTGACATTGCAAAACAGAGTATCGAGCTGCTATTAAATTCTTCACAAAAGAAAGACTTACTCCAAATGAAATTAAACAGCGATTGGACAGTGTATATGGGGGAGCATCCCCCTCATATTCTACCATAAAAGAATGGGCTAAACTTTTTCAAATGGGTGGAGAAAGCATTGAAGATGAACCGCATACCAGTTGGCCCTTGGAGGTGCTCACTCCTGAAAACATCGCTCTTGTGGAAGGAACACAAAGCAACTGAAAATAGTGTATAACAAACAGCAGTGAAGGGTAAAGGTGTAATAATTATCGCTATATATGATCACAAATTTAAAAAGATTCTATAGGACTAGCTCACCTAGGGAGTATACTCAGAGCTTCCCTGCCATTGGATAGGAAGCCTTAGCCCTCAAGAATGTTATGAGCTAAATTCTGAAATAATTTTATTTCTCTTAAAATGATTTTGAATGTGCATCCTTGTTACCTTTGGAAGTTTATTTCTATTCTCTTTATTCCGCCTGCATTTTCCTTTAACATAATCCATGTTTTACTTCCTTAAAATATGTAGGAATGGTCATGAATGTATAAAGTTTTATTTTTATATCTTGTTTTATTTTTCAGGTTTTGAGAATTGTACCGCACACCATATTAATAATAGTATGTTCATATCCTATCCATATTAAGCATACAAATGCCCAAAATAATAGAAAATTGTAGACCTAGAAGATTATTTCTATTTGTTTAATACATAATCTGAAATTGGTGATTAAAATAATAATTAACCTTCAATAATAAGGCTCTACAAATTTAAGGTAATGTGCTGAAAATAATTGGGTTTTGAAAACTGCTTATGTAAAATATATATTGCTCGGTTAATTTACTGCAGAACAGCAATTTGTCTAAGAGTTGATCAAGTAGGCCAAGTTCTAAGATAATATTTTATTTAGGGTGTTGAAGGAAGTGGATCATATGGAGCAGGACCAGAAATAGAGCGTCCGCCAATGGAAGATGCTAACATGGGAGCACCAGACCCTTCAAGTTCTGACAATGGCAAATCTCCACATTCCATTCCTTCAGGTTTGTATTACATCATTCTAAATGCAAAACTCTCATAGAACTTAAAAAACCTTTAATATTGGTCAAAGAAAGTCATGGAATTAGAGGAAACCGGGTCCTGAATAAAATATTGAAGTGCACACCTGATATATTATATTTATTATAATTTTCCCATTGATCCTGAAATAAACAGGAGTGATTTTGATTTGAGTTATTGAATAGCACTAAGTTTATATATGACCTGGTTCTAACCTAAGTTCTATATACCAGGCCAAAATTTACAACAAAGCTACAAGAAAAAATAAAACAACATATGTAAGCAAAAATAATTGTACCACTTGTCCAATATGGGCCCCCTAAGTTATCCCTACAATTATACTGGAATAGAAATCATCTTCCGGAAACCAGAAAACTGCAATCCCCCCCCCCCTCAAAAGTAATACAATAGAAAGGACATTCTTTGGCTATTCTGAAGGAATTAAATCTCTCTGTAGTGATACTAAAAGCCCCCTACATCATCTAATATTAAAAACTCCTATGCTCCAAATCCATATGGAACCTATATTTAATTAACTAAAAGAATAAATCCAACAAAATGCCAATTAGTTTCATTTATTGACTCCCACATTCATTTTATCTACATACAATGCAAAAACCCACCTAGCTTCTTATAATGAATAATGGAATAACTCCTTTCCCATTTTGAAATTTTCCTTTTTTTACACTGAATATAAAAGTAGAATATGAATAACATTCTCCTGCTCATTACAAATAGGGCATACATTAGGTTCTGTCACATTACTGTACCCTTTCAGTTTCCAAACCGAATCTTCTCTAACTTATTACAATAATAAGTATACATCTCCTGCAACCTAGTTTCAGTATAGAATATTGAATTTCCTAGTTTATGAAAATGATATCTTCAAATCTAACTCTTAACAGTCTTACAAAAACCTCTGGTTAGTACTTTCCTACTTTCCCATACATCTTCCACTCCTTAACAAATGTTCCTTTATTTTACTAACCCAGTTATCTGTGCCTAATCAGTGCTCATGAAAATATAAACCCTCTTTAAGAATATTTCGGAAAAGCTGTTCCAGCCTAAACCAATATTTTAAGATTCTATCATTAAACCTCTAGCACTCGCCATTCCCATTTCTAATAATACACCTGCATTTGCTATGCTGGTGGATACATCTAACATTAGTTTACAAAAATTAGAAATTATCTCGTCAAATTTCTGCAATTCTTACATACTTCTTGGAGTTCAACTCCATATTACCATTTTCAAGATACTTGTAAAGTCATTCCATTACTGCGGCTATATGTAAACATTTCCTCCTCAGATGAATGCAGATTTCTGTGTAAATAATACGCAATTTTTGTTTTTCCCAATTACGTATGCTACTAACTTTCAAATCTAAATAATTTAATTCCTTAATTACTAGTATTTCCTTACCAATCAGAAACCATTATTTTTAATTCCCTTCAACTAATGACCTTTCTTAAAAACCATTATCTTAATCTTATCTTGATTAATTTGGAGTCCCCACTCATTAAAATGCCTCTCAATCTCCGTAGTTACTTTATTTAATCCTATCCCTGACAAGGAGCAAACTGCCAGTAATCTGCATATTAGTAAACCTGGGATTTTAATATTATTAATAACAGACACATAGTTTTATACATCATATCATCTCTAAATAAATTAAACAATAAAGAATTGCATCCCTGTTGTAGCCCTCTGCCTTGACTAACTTAATATGTAATTTCCCCCTCTCCATAATTAATGCATATATTCTGATAACGTAAACGAATTAACCCAAACTCACTCCTTTATCCACAGCTTCCACCAAAGGGCTTCTCAAATGATTTGATCATATGCTTTTTCTAAATCCACCCAGATCACTTATACCCTTTCAAGTTTTTTTTTTACTCAAGTACTCTATAATGGTTTTAAATACCATCACATCCGTTGTGCTACAGTCTTTTATAAAACCTGTTTGAAACGAGAGAACTTCATACTCTTCTACCTACCCCTGTACTCTTGGTGCCAAAATCCCATTATTAAAAATTAGACAGCACTGCAATGATTTTCACCATTACCCTTACCTTTATAGATGGATTGTATAATGGATGCTTGCATACTCATTTTTTTTTAAACTCCACCACTCTACTACACTCATTATCAAAAAAGTCTTTTTAACGTTGCCTATACCTCAAAATTTCTCTTCATGCTATCCCCTGCCAAATAAATTTGTACAGACATTCACCTCAACTTTCCCAAAAGTATGTGTCTGTACCTATGATGTAATTTATTGTCATTTCCAATTCTAACAGGTTATAATATTCATCATTTCATTTTTATCTTTCTACTTTTTTGTGCTTTTATTCCCCTGCTTGAGCTACTTACTAGTTAATACCCATATTGTATTTAATACCAATAAGTATTATTTAATACCTTTACATTTAGCATTTTAATATCACTAACTACTTCTTTTCTCAGAAAACTACCTGAAAATTCCATAGCCCTACTTCTCTTGTAGCCCTTACAGTTCCAAAAACCTAACCCTAAGATCCAGACTCCATTATCATCCTATTCAGAATTGTTTTTGTCTGAAATTCTGCAATTTCTTCTTACTTCTCAGTTGAATCTCTTCAGTTGCATCAGTAATGCCCTCAACTGTTTGCTTCTGCCTGGCCAATACTTGTTCCTTCAATTTCCAACAGGCTTCCATGTGATGTTAACACAACATTGAATGACATAGACTGCATGACAGCTGGTCCCTGTATTCAACAAGCTAACTGCTTATCCGGAATGATCTTCTTACTGTGACTTTACATCTACATCCGGGGAATTGATTGCCACATGCATCCACTTTGCATTCCTTCACCATCTTCCATCTCTGTCCCACCATCTCTTGCACTTCTGTCTTGCTGCCATCCTATTCCATGTATTGTTGACCAATTTCCTTTTTTTACATTCACTGTCCCTAGTTCCTTTTTTCTTCCACTGTCATTCTCTTGTTGTCTATTCATAATATAAGTTCCCGATATGGGCCTTTTTATTGGCCACCTTGGCTTTCTTTATATTCCACTGCTATCTTAACTCTTGTTGCTTAAAGATGAAGTCTCTATCAATGAAAATGTTGGAGCCTTTCAGATTCTTGGCTTGTCAAAGAATTTCACAAACAATTTGAACTGATGTGGATTAATAATATTATCCTCTTCCCCAACTGCTGACCAATTTGGAAAGCATCTGCAATCTCCCATCAGTTTAATTCTATACCAATTTATCTTCCAGTTTTTCCAGCACTTTATCATAGAGCCAAACTCCTTTTATTTCTTCCACTCCCGTAATACCAAGTTGTATTTATTCCATTACACCCATTTTAGCATTCAATAGTCCCACCTCGTTTCTAATTTCTTGCACCTCTTCTTTCATTTTTCTATTTATAGCCACAGTAATACAATCTTCCATACTTTCCAGATGACTAAAAATCCTCTCCTTACTTCCTGATCCATTAGGTTGGGATTTTATTCTACCCCTCTAATCATCAATAGCTTCACAATTCCATAAAATACCAGAATCACTGGACCATCTATCATCCCAATATTAACATGCTTCGACTTCCACTCTTAAAGAGACACCTACTTCCACTCCCATGATAACTTAGTTCACTTATACCCTTAAACTTAGGAATACTTGAACACCATGTCCACTCTCCAGCTGTGCTCACTAAGCACTCCCAGTGGTGGATTTGCAACACACTGTATGATTATGAAATTGATCATTATACTTTTGAATACTTAAATGTAAATTGGAACTTGCACAGTGAAGCTAATCATATTAATTGATATCATTGTATGATTCAGTTGAACTACACACTCTTAAAGCTTCACTTACTTTTCATAAATGTTCTCAAAACTGGTTCCATACATTTATGAAAAGTAAGTGAGCTTTAAGAGTGTGTAGTTCAACTGAATCATATAATGATATCAATTAATATGATCATAATACATTTGCAAAAGATACACAAAAAAGTGTCATATTTTAAAATTAATTCTAACTTATAAAACATTTTTAAAAAATGTGAGCTTAAATAATTTTGGATTGACCATTAAACATAATTCTTAAAATTATGAGTGTTGTAATTGCTTTATTACAAAACACATGAATATGATTGCACATTATGTGATTTCAGCAGTTTGTTGCTTGTGGAATTTAAACATATTAGGGAATTTGCTCAGTCTCTTCCACTTAAGATTGTATACAGGAAATTGCGCAAGTGTAATAGCTTTCCATAAACAACATAACCTTTGGCTTTTAATATTCAGGCATGTATGAAAGCTATGAAAATTAAATCAGTAAAATTCACAGAGCCAGTGTAATTGGTGCTCGCTTCAAAGATGACAAGTCCTTATTAAGTTGCTTTGTCCAAAGTATATGCTGAATGACAAGATACTATGAAAATCTAAATGTAGCTCAACTACTGACTGTATGTCTGTATTGAATATAAAATGAAACTGGAAAAACAATATACACATATAATTCACTATACATCATTAATTATACAAATTTGTTACAACTTAATAGGACCAAACAGGCAAACTCAGTACCGAAAGCTTTCAAACTTGGCCATGAATCTTGAGTTCGCATTCTCCAAGGTTCCCTTCATTTTTATTTTTAATATATTACCTCTTAATGCACATATTATACCTTTCCACTATTTGCAGGTTGTCTCCCATAACATTCCTTTTAGGAGTCTGTCGCATGCAAGCATCATATTTATTGTTAGTCATTATATATTTGCAATGCCTTTAACACATAGCTAACATGCTAGGTGATGGGTAAACTGTTAAACAGTAATAGGTTCAATATAACATTTAATTTCATGTCAGAACCAATACAGTGAAGCATCTATTATGTTCTTAATTATCTATTGAGTCGATTTGATAATCTTATGCCCACTTACTGTTGAATTATGCAAAACTAGTATTGCATAATTCAATAGTAAGTAGAGCATAAGATTATCAAATCAACTCAATAGATAATTAAGAAGTAACAGGTTCGTTCCACAGCTACAGTTGGATTTTAACTTGTAGTGCAAATATTTAAAGCACATTATGGCATAAAAGGGGAAATAAAGCCTTTTGCAAGTCAGTGTCATTCTGCTATATATGGTTTTAGATGCTTACTTAGCATAATATTAACACACATGTTTTAATATTTATTTTAAAAAGTATTTGTCTATTTTTCCGCAATGAAGAAATAATTTGAATAGTTTAATGCTTTAATTTAAAATAATGAATAATTCATGAATGCTAATAAAATTTTTATTTTCCACAAAAAAGTGAATAAAAAATTTACTGATGATGCAAACCATAACCTTCTAATATAAATTGCTGCTTGTTATACCTGTTAGTTATTGAATGTATATATTGCTGATATTATTTCAATAATTAATTTGTAATGTTAGTTTCACTTTGCGTAATAATATCTCTCTTATGGTTGTTTCAGCAACAAGTATACTTTAAATATTGTACTTACGAAGCTGTTGACAATGGAGTGGTAATATAACCTAAACTTAGATATTAATTTTTTTACACTAAACTCCACTTACTTACATAAACAGATGAATAAATCAGCAGTAGCAGCTCACTTTTGGACCAAAAACCATGAAATAAAACTGGAAATTAAACTGCTGAATCATCTTCACAATCCATTGGAGCTATCCACTTGGGAAAAAATTTTCATATTAAAAAATAGAGAAAACCTAATGAATTTCGAGTTTCCTCTTATGGATGAACTCAGCAATTTCCTACTTTAACCAACAGAGGCCACCACAGAAACATCTGCGTGTCCAGCCATCGTTTCGAGTAATGGCGGTTCGGTGAGCAACTGAAGATGGGAGAGAATTTCCTGAAATGCATCTTACTTTTATGTAAGTAAGCGGAGTTTAGTGTAAAAAGATGAATACCTAAGTTTAAGTATACTTTAGCCCATTCACAATTTTAAATAGCACATTAATAAATAAATTAAATAAAAGTACAAATTTATGGGAGCTATCAATAAGCATGATGCCTGCATGTGATAGACTCCTAAAAGGGATGTTATGAGAGATAGGCAGCAAATAGTAGGAATGGTATAATGTTATGCATCCATTTATAAGAAAGAGCTAATATATTCAACATAAAAATGAAGGGAAATGTGGGGCAAACTCTAGATTCATGACAAAGTTATAAGCTTTTGGCATTTTCTGTTTGGCCATCACAATTTGTATAGTATAATATACATTCACCATAAGAATTACAGGGGTATAGTGTTTTCCTGTTTCATTTGATATTCAATACATATATACTATCATTAGTTGAATTAATTTAGATTTTCACTAATTTCATGGCATTATACATATTTTGACAAAGCAACTAAATAAAAATCTTTGAAGCAAGCACCAAAGTTCACTGGCTCTGTAAACTGGGCAATTTCGTTTTCATACCCTCCATACATGCACAACTGAAAAATACTTTCCCATAAATGGTGTACATTTACTGTCTTGAAAGATAGAATATGATTTGTATTGTGTACAGATAGAGGTTATTCTGTGAGAGCTATATACAAACAGCATGCTAAGTGGTACAGAAGGAAGATGAATAAATGGTCACACTTGTTAACATATAGTCTTATTTAGAAAGATTTTGGCAAATCATCTTCAAGATACATAGTCTGTATTTCTATTTAGCATTGCTTACAAATGCTTATTCACACAAGTATAATGTTGAGAACAGCAGCAAAAAAGTTATAATCTTTTTTTGAACATATGCATACTGGCTGTGCTAATAAATTCAGAAGGATGCTGCTGAAGTGTTTAGGAATTTTTTTCATGGTAAATCACGTTGCAAATCTAATAATTCATTTTTACATTAACAGATAGCTCAATAGCATTTCATAAGTTGTTCCCACCAGAGGTAACAAAAGGAGCCATTCTGTTGACAAAATGAGAAGGGAAGAGAAGTGAAGTATTTTGTATTGAAGTTTGTTTGAATGAATGAATTTACAAAACCCAATCTAATGCACATAGGTAAAATAAGTTCACAGAATAATACAATATAATCAGTTTAAACATATTTAGACATAAATTTGGATAGTTTGGAATTTTCACATTGAAATATAGTATCAGGTAACAAATTATTTATGAGGAAGTCAAGTCAAATTTCACTAGTTTTATTCCATTTACTTGGACATGTTTCAAAGGTAAATTTCCTTCATTGTCAGCATGGTTCACTGTCAGCTTTCCAGCGTGGTATTAAGATGTCCCTCTTTGAATTTTATAAACTTTTTGGTGAGATTGCTGTTGTTTGGAAGATCAAAATTAACTAAATTTTCTGTTTTCGTTCAAGAATATATTTTCCTACACCGATAATTCTATGAGTTTTTGAAGAGCTTTTAAGAGTTTTGGTTCATTTTGGAACTCGTGTTTTTTTTTTTTTTTTGCCAGAAATGGTATGCTGCCACTTTTTTGCTTATGTTTATATTTTACACTTCTCATATGTTCCTTAAACCGTATGATAATGTTCCTTCTTGTTTTACCTATATATTTATTATTGCAGTCTTTGCAACTGATTTCATAAATGCCTGATTGTTTTCCAGGCAGAATTTTATCCTTTATGTTGGTTTTTAGAGGTTTTTCAAACTGCATTTATTCACTGAAGCCAAAATAATGTTGTCCTCTTTAAAAATCTTTTGAAATTTTTGGTGTGCTCATGGATGGAATGTACATTTTTTATATATCTGCTCTCCTTTGTATCCTTTCAATGTAGTGATTTCTTTTATTTTTTTTTTGTTTTCTGTGCTATATCCATGATTTTTTGGTACTCCAATTTGTATTCTGTCTCATTTACTGGTAGGTTTGTTAGTCTGAATGTGAGGCTATCGATTATAGTAAGTTTATGTTGTTCTGGATTGTGGCTGTTGCTTTTTATATAATTATCTGTGTGAGTATCCTTCCTGAATATGCCAAATTCCAGTATGTTGTCATTTTTTATAATTTTTATATCCAGGAAAGGAAGAACCTTGTTGTTCTCCTTTTACATTGTGATTTTATGTTGCTGTCTTGTGGGTTTAGTAGTTTTATTGCATCATCTTTCCATTCTTCATCTACTATTGCAAAGACATCATCAACATAACGATACCAACATTTGTATATATGTGGGAAAGCCTCTACTAATTTTGTTTCCAGGAAACTCATGTATATGTCTGCTAAGATGGTGAGAGCAGATTACCCATCGCTAAACCCTTCTTTTGTGTATGTATCTTGCCTGTGAATGTGAAGTAGGTTTGATTGATGCAAATTTTGGTGAGGTTCAGATATTGTTCTATGATTTCTCCAGGTAACTTGATTGAGGTTAACCATTTTTAAGACATTTATTACTTTCTCTTTGGGGATGTTTGGGAACATAGAAACCACATCATAAGACACTAGTAAATCCCTGTGTTTTCCAGTTTCATAAGTTTAATTCTGTTGAGTTTTTTATGCTTTGGCTTTTGTATTTCAGTAACCTGTTGAATTGATTTAACAAGTAATTGGCTAAATTGTATGTGGGTGAATTTATTGTATTTACTATAGGTCTCATTTAATTACCAGGTTTGTATATTTTTGGTAGTCCATAGATTCTGGGTGTGATAGGGTTGTCTGATAAAATCTTCTTTTTTTGTTCCTCGTATGGTTATGCTTTTTAGTAATTTCTTACTGAACTGACATATTTTTGGGTAGGATCAGTTGTTATATTCCAGTTTTCAGAGTGAGTGGAATAAAACTAGTGAAATTTGAGTGATTTCCTGATAAATAATTTGTAATATGATATTTACACATCTTTTTCTCCTACTGTAAGAAACTAACAATTTTGGAATGGCATTTCTTTCATTCCCCTATGCATTTAACACCATGGTTGTACTTGTAATGGGGATATATTTAAATAGTTTTCAAATATTCAAGTATTTTTTTTTTTCTTTCCAGTATCAACCCAATGTTAGGAACTTGTGAGTGTTACCATTATTCATTAATGTATATTTTTCTTCTTTAATTTTGAATTGCATTATCACTGTCATGAAATATGACCACATTAAGTAACCATTTTTAGAACTTTTCCTAAATAGCTCCCTATCTTATAAATAATATATATTTTGATGACTACTGATTTCCAACTTTCATGTGGTCCCCATATTTCACTTCCCTATAACATTTTACTCTTAATACTGGTTTATTTTGTTTAAAGATCTCACCCCATTCATAGCCATTTTTTCCGTCTGCTACTGCCTTTCTTCTCTGGTCACTCCAGCTTCTTTTACTAATATAATCTAACTCAAGATAATTAATTTTCTTAGCCATTTCAATTTCAACTCTTTCCCACCACTGTTTTTCTCTCTCTTCCTATCCCTTCCCACCCTTTTTAAATATCATGATTCTAGATTTGTTTTTGTCTATCTTTAAACCCCACTTTTTACAAAATTTCCCTATAGCTTCTAATGACCTTTCCAATCCTATGCTGCCACTACAGGTGACCAAGGTACTTAAGGTGCAGATTCAAGAGTAGGAGGTTTGGAATTTGATTCCTATCATTCCCATCCTTTCTGACTTAGGTTTTTTCTAGTTTTTCTCAGTCCTGATAAATGGCAGACACAAGGGAGGTACCCTAAACTTAGGCCTGGAACACTTCCTTCCTTTAAAAGTAAAAAATTCTTTCCCAATTTATCATTTCATCTCGTGTATCACCATTGTCCACCGCATGCCTCAGTAGTTAAAACGAGCATTAAACACTATTTAAAAAAAAAATTCTCTGTTTGTTACTGAATCTGTCGCCATGTCATCAGCAAAAAGTAAATCTATTATTTCTCTTGTTATTTATTTGGAGCATGTGTGTTCTTTTACTAATTTCTTCTAAAATATCAATAAAGAAATGAAACAAAATTAGATTTAATTTACATCCTTGACTTAAATCTATAATGTGGAATATTTTTGATTATCTGTTCCCCCTCTCAAATTATAAACAAAATTCATTCTTTTTTAAGATATTGCTATGTTTATAAATTTTTAACTTCCTCCATTTAAACCATAATGCTTCTCCAGTTATTGTGTCAAAGGCTTTCTCTAAATCTAAGAATAGCACATACAGTCTACATCTTTTGCCAATAAGATATTTATCTACCAATGTTCTAATTATAAATACATCATCAGTTGTTCTCCTTTCTTTCCGTGATTAAGAAAATTTTCATTCCTTCTCTACTCATTTCTATAACATTTTGGCAAGCACTCCAGGGAAATTTTTTCCTATTACTGAAATTAGACTAATTAGCTGGATTGTTAATATCTCCTTTATCGTTATAAATTGAAGTAATTACTATACCTATACCCCAGTTCTTAGGAATTTTACCTTCTGCAAAAGTTAAATTAAACAATCAGACTAAACTACTCATTCTATTTTTATCATCTCTTCAATCTTCCAAAATTCTCTAGGGATTCCATCTGTTCTGTAAGCTTTGTTGCTTTTTAAGATGTTAATGTGTTCTAACACTTCAAAGTAAATTTAGTCTAGTCATCGTTTCGAGTAACGGCAGTTCAGTGAGCAACTGAAGATGGGAGAGATTCTCCCGAAACAGTCTTACTTTTATGTAAGTAAGTGGAATCTAGTGTAAAAAATGAATACCTAAGTTTAGGATAGCAAATTTATAGTCCATTGCATCTTATTTTCCGTGGAATACTACTAATCAACATCTCTTGTACAATAAATGTTTTGATCCCTAAAAGTCCATCCATGAAAAATACAGCAGCAGACTGATATAACTTTATCCCTACCTTCCTCTTAATATATTCTTCAACACTTTTCCAAATTGTCTTGCCATCATTCCTGCTTGCTGCCTCATTTAAGTCTAACTAAGTTTTTTACACTCTGGTCTTTCTTCTTTACCTCTCTTTATTGTCTTTGTCATTTTAACTAACTATGTATCCTCAAGCATTCTTGATCATACCAGCTTTCACTTAAGGTTGACCTTCTCTCATTAACTTTCATTTTATGTCCTAGTGTTTTTACAGTTCGTTCTAAAGTAAATAATATTTTTTCTATCTTCCCAACCTCTACCAATTTCATAAACTCCCTTTCAAACAAGCCTCTTGTTTCTAAATGTAATTCCTTCTTCCTCCAACAATCTAAATACTATTCTTAATGGCAAATGATTACCCTCACTGATCATGTTCATAATCTCAAAATCTACTAGAAATCTTTCTAGACCTATATAGTACAACATATAATATGTATCACTTTGATTATTCTTGTTTACAAAAATAAATTCTCCAGACCCATCCTTTCCTGTAACTCCATTACACGTTAGCATGTAAATTGTTTTCTTCACAAAATTCAGTCAATCCAGATACACAAAATTTATATTAATTTGTTCTTCTATTCTTGCTTTGATATCTCTAACTAATTCATTCCTACATATTGACATTCTTTAATACCTTGCCTCAGCTTAAAAACATAATTGGAGTCATAAAAGTAAAAGGAATTAGGTGAAATATAAACAATTCCTAAGCACATTTTTTCACCTTGCCTAAATGTATCACTAAATAAACACACCACTTTCTATATTCTTTTGAACTTTAATTTTAATCCAATTGCATCACATTTAAATCCCCTAGCAGTGAGGATGATAACAGAGAAATATTTAAATCATATAAAACCAAACCAATAAATACTTTATTATTGAGGAAATCACTCAAATTTCATTAATTTTGTTCCACTTACTTGGACATTTTCAAAGGCTGTTGCTTTCATCTTCAGCAACAGCCTTCGAAACGTGTCCAAGTGGGACAAAATTAGTGAAATTTGAGTCATTCCTTCAATGACAATTTATGATATTATACTATATTTTACTTGAAAATTCCCGGTATTCAAAACTACAATAAATATTTCTTTCTGAAAATTTGCATACACAATATTGAAAGCATAAACTCACCAGTACTGTTGTCTTAGTACTACTGTTGAATGTTGTAAACCTCTAAACAATCCTCTAAATGAAGAGTAGCACACAATACATTCTTTTCAATGAAGGAAATATGCATAGGAAAATGAGCCCATGCTTTTGTTTGCAGTCTCATAGGTATTGTGCTGGATGAAGGTTGCCCTTGAACTGAGTACTCTGGCAACTGTACAGTATCCAGTAGCTGCTGCGGAATGCATGTTCTAAAGTCTGCATATCTTGTCTTCTTCTTTCTCGTAATCTTATGATGCACATGTCTAGAAGGTTGAAAAATATTTTTCTATACCCCTTCAGTGCATTGCATAATGGTAAACTGAGCTGTCACTTGGTCCTGTAAGTCAACACCTCCCCATTCCTTTCTGGAATTAAGAGCACATTTAGGATTCTTGACCTTCTGTCTTCCGTTTGGCCCCATTTTCTTCTCAGCTTCCCTATTTCCTTGATGTCAGTCAATTTATGTGTAGTGGAGAGAAAATAATCATGCTATCTCTCCATTTTACACATAGGATATTGTTGGCACTTCCTATTTCATGCTCTCCACATTTTAATTTATTTGTACAGATATTGTGCAGCATATCTTTTCTATTATGTCACACAGTCCCAATTACAGTTGTTTATCTCTCAGTTAGTCTTCTAAATAAATCTGGAGAGGAATACCAATTAATGAATGGTTAACACATACTGAGTGCTACATTGGTACTGGCAGGAGGGCTAGAATATATGAAACCATCTCCTACGTAAATTTTGAAATGGAGGCAGTAGCCTGAACTAGATTCATAAATTTTGTAAAATTTTATGTCAAATCTTGCTCATTTGTATTATACTGCACAAATGAAAGACAGCCTCTGAATTTCATTACACCTTCCTCTAGAGCAATGTCCTAAAGCAGGTGATAATGTTTGGAAAATTTTAAAGATAAATTTTTTATGAGGAGCCTAATTTTTTTCAGTTTATCAGTTTCATTAATTTTATTGTCACCTGTGATACATAGGAAAAGTGAAAAATTGGCATGTCATTGGATTGGCTTTTGCTCCAGTACATTTGAATGTGCAATTTTCTCACTTGAGACGTCAAAATAATTAACAATAAAGGTTCTAATTTTCACTGCCATGGTGTTCAACCATTTCATCACCTTCAACATTTTTCTGTTGGAATTACTTAACTGTCTGTTGCTGAAGCATTAGTTTCATCACAGATTTTGCCAAACAAAGATTCCATGTATTCCAAAAGCATTGACAGTGCAGATGGTATCTCTGATGCATGTGCTTATTCAGTATGTCTTCATGCACCACTATTTGCTGTAAAAGAGTACAAAACAGGTTATTGTCAGTTTTAGTCCTATTCCAGTTGCACTGTTTTTTCTGAAGTGTATACAAATGCATTTTGAAGGGCCTGGCACGTTATCATTGTTTTCAGAATTATTTTCTGCACTAGATTCATTATCACTGTCACTAGAATGTTCTTCAGATTCTCTATCATGTTTAGAAAAATCACTCTCTAATACACTTTGTGTAAGTTTTAGGCATAATTTGGGTTTTCTGTTTTCTGGTTTTTTTTTTTTTTGTTTTGTTTTGTTTTGTGTGTGTGTGTGTGTGTGTGTTAGAATAGGTGTATATATGGTTGTATTACCTTCCTCTTCATCTCCACGTATTTTCACAGCCATGTGAACTACTGAGGTGAGTGAAATAATACTAACAATGAAATTCTTTTTCCTTGGTAAGATGCAATGGGTGAGGTCATACTGAGTAATTATAAACATCACTTGTTGGCATTTCCTTCTGATTGTGTACAAATGACATGTGGGAAGGATCCTAAACTATATAGAGCAATTCAGTATTGTGAACTAAACTCATCATATGATTTATATGCCTAAAAATCCTGTGGTGGTCAAATGATTGAATGGGTTAAGTCTACCACCTCTCTTCACCAATAGGCCTAAGCCATCAGTTATGCAACCTTTTTTCTTTTATTTTCAACCATCCTTTCCATAGTAATCATAACCCACAATATTAATGACAATTTCCAATGTTAACCAGGTTTCTACTACATTTACCAACCTTATTACGTAATAGTTTTCACTACTACTTACTTTTGTGAGTAGGTCCTCCACATTCCAAAATCCTATCAGAAAGGAACTTAAACTGTATACTAAACCAAATTGCTCTTTGCTGTACTTTGGTTAACCTTTCCTTGTGACTCAAAACATCTCTTTTTACTTCTAGGTGCATACCTCCCTTGCTCCACATATCTAAACCAGTTGTAGCTCCCAAGGTCATTCTGTTGATGTCTTCTCTAAAGTGGTGAGAAGATGATACCATGCAGAACGTCGATGCTGTGTGTTCTTTTCCTTCTCACCTTACTTGCCAACATCACTTTGAACACTATGCATGATCCATTTGATTTCTCAGTTTGTCCATATTTGTTTGTTGTATACTGCTGACTCTTATCCTGTTTCTTCCATCAATGAATTAATTTAATCCCTTAACATAGGCCTTTCTGCCTTCCTCTGTAGCTTTCTTCATTGACCCTATGTTCTTGTTCTTTCTTTCCATGATCCTGGTATACAGAAATATTTGTATCTGTGTGGAATTCTTCTCAGGCAACCAACCAGTTCATTTACCTGGATGGTCACCTTAGAAGAGTTCTATAAATGCTTTCACCAAGAAAGCTTCAAATAAAAATATATTTTTAATTTCTTTGCCTTAGATAACACCAACAATTTAAATTTCATGAAGGTACATTTGATGAGTATGTGCCGTTCTTGTCCCTTTTCTGTCCATTAGTAACTTGTTTACTTATCCTTTATTATGTTGAATAAATTAATTTTCAAAATGTCCACCAAAGGGGAAATCAGTAATTTACAGCTGTCCAAAACATCAATTTTTTGCAAAATTCTTAAATTTTGTTACTTGATGAAATAATATAGTATGTTTCATGTTGCATACTTTCATAAGGAGAGATTTCATTCTCTCAAAAATGTTGACAATATATGCTAGTTTTTCACACAAAATCACAGGTATTAAAGAAAACCAAGAAGTTAATCTTAAAGTTCTACCACTTGCATAAATGCTTAACCTCTGATAAGCCAACATATTTCAAATTGTAGCAATAAACTGGGTTGATTTGCTCCCATAGACCTTGAAAACTTTTTCAGATACTCTAAACTGAACTGTTCTTATTTTTATGCAATAATATATCAATATGATGGTTCTTCAACACACTTCTAATTCCCCCATCAATGTTCACCACAAGAAAGATGCATTTTTCACAGGATATAATATGTTCAACAAAGTAATTATTATATATCGCAAATATTTTTGCCTGCAGTAGCAGTATTAAGTACCTGGCAAAATAAGGATTGTTCTAAAACATCTAAATTATATTCAGCATAAAAAAGCTTTAATTCATAATCATCTTGCACAGTTTTTTGGTCCGGCTATAGAGCTTACTTATCCCCTACCAATTTATTTTTCAAGTTTATTTCAGTGTAGGCATTTTTTATTGTTGTTTAAGTGCTATTCAATTATGGTATTTTGGATTTCAATTTCCACAGCAGTGTAAGTCATATATCTCCCCCCCCCCTGCCTCTCGTAGCTACTAAAATCAATTTCTTGCCTAAATTATGCAACTTTATTTTCTGCAAGGCTATTAGCTCTGATACTTCATATGAAGCATGCAGTGCTTTGTCAGAAATAGATGTTTGTGTTATTAATGGATGAAACCATTTATACTGTGACTCCAAAAGGCGCTAAGATTATTCTTTTAGTTTTAAAGCATTAAAAGAAAGATTAGCCAATGTCCTTTAAATTAAATCAGCACTGATTGATTTGATAAAATACTTCCACATACCTCTCTCTGGATTCTGGTTATCATCTTCATACCATACACATTGCAGGAATTCATCAGCAACTTGTTTTTAATTCTGGGAGTGTCATTGCCACTGCATATCACTAGAATAAGCACAGATGAGATTCTCTAACCTAAACCAAATTTAATTCAAATTAATAGATTTTTCTGAATCAAACATTTATCAGTGATAAATCTGAAGGAAGCACTTTGTAAAATGGTAAAGTCTAAACTAAAACTAACAATATGATCCTAATTGTTGCAATCAATTTATCAGCAAATGGGGATGAGTAAATTAAGCATTGTTGCAGGTATAGCATTCAGCTGAAAAAGGAAAAAATAAACTAGTAAACTAAGCATTGTTTCAGGTGCTGACCATGTGGTACAGTCTTTCTCAACATAAAATGTATTAATTGCTTCTAGGTAAGTACAAAGGAAATTTTTTAATTTATGAATGGCCCAAAAGTGTATTTAAGTTTTGCAACATGGGGGCTTCACAACACAACAGTGTGTGTGGTGTGACTGGTTGAGAGTTGTTGACATAAAGGAGTGAAATTTTCAAACTATAATAACGTCTTTTACATATGAATCAACAAGGAGAGTCATTCACATGTTTAAGCACAAACAACAAAACCATTTTAAAAAGTGGATAAAAAAGAGCATATTACAGTTTAATAAAATGAGTTAAAAGTAATATTGCAATTTGTTATGAAAAAATCACTCAAATTTCGCTAATTTTGTTCCACTTACTTGGACAGGTTACATGTTATGCCTTTGTAACATGTCCAAGTAAATGGAACAAAATTATTGAAATTTTTGGCGATTTCCTCAATATTTCACTGTGAAAATTCCCGCTATTTAAACTACTGAGTTAAAAGTATTGAAAAGAAAATAAAAAGGTTATTAGGCATGAATGAAAAGTATATAGAAGAATAGGAAACCTGGTGCATTGAAAACTCCAGGAATAAAAGCATCAACATAAAGAAGCATGTGGATGAATAAGATGACTAGAGTAAATTCATCACAAAGTTTGCAGTTTCTTTCACAAAAATGAACCAAATACTTAAATCAATCAAGTGGAACAGAATTAATGAAATTTGAGTGTTTTCCTCTTATAAATTGAATACTTAAAATAGAGCTTTGTCATTAGTTAATGCTAATCTTGATTTGCCATATCTGCTCTTCATAGGTTATTGAATGATTGGTTTTGATTTTGTGCCTAGGATAAAATATTGAATTGTTTATGTAGTAAATAAATGCAATGGCAGTAGTCTGATACAATTATGCAGAACTTGCAGAGGAGTAATATTTTTTTAAAAGAGACTGATAGGCAATAGGATAGGTTAGCTTATTACCAGAAGTGATGACATTGACCCTTCTGAAAGCTATGTCTTCTTGAATAGCATCATACTTCTTAAGAATAAAGATAAAGTTAAAGCAGTGTTTCATAATTGTTATGCTCATGTAGCCTGATTGATAAAGTCTTGGCAGTTAAAGTTGTAGAACTTTATTAAAGATAATAGTAGAATACGTGATGATAAGAAGCCAGGAATATATAAAATCAAGTATTCCGAATTATACTAAAGGAACACTGGAGAAACATCAGGTACAATCAGATAGATAAATCAGCAGTTGCACATCACTTTTGAAGAGATAAACGTGATATAGAAATGGAAGTCAAATTATTGAAATTCATAGACAGACCTTTGGAGCTGGAAATATGAGCAAAAAATTTTATAAAAAAACCTGAAGATAGGATTATGAACTTTGAGATCTCAACAAAAGACATTAATTCAAAAGTTCACAAAATGTCCATGAGAGCTACACCAAGCCCAGGAAGTGTCAAAGAACACTGTTCCTGTATTTATAAATTTAGATTTTCTCCCACATTGCTAGCTCTGTAGGTCCCTGTGCTGACTTTAATAAATTTGTATTTTTCACTACGCCATAGTTTTCTTTTCAGAAATAAGGTTTTACCATTGATGTCGCCATTTGTTGTATTTTGTGTTGTTTTAACTGTAAGCCTATGTTTCTCTTTGTTTTTCCAATATAAACTTTTTTGCATTCTTCTCATTTTATTTGATAAATGTCTGCAACCCCCCCCCCCCCCCAGTGGAATAGTTATGTAAATATTGCCATTCAGGAGATTTTTAATATTAAATCTGTTTGTTAATGCCAATCTAACATTAAAATCTTTTAGTACATTTTGAAATTTGTGCATAGCCCATGGATATTGAATTTTTAAAAAATGATCATATCTTTTCCTGCTGAATGTGTTGTGGTTTCTAAGTTTCTGCATCTTGAACTAGTTCCAATTAGCATTTCAAGTTAAAATCTAAGGTCTTAAGAGGCAACTTCATTACCTGAAGGCTTCTCAGCTTAAAAGGGAAGCTTTTAGTTCATGTATACAATTACAATATAATGGAGAAGATCTCTTGTATTTATAAGAATCGAGTTGGGTCTTGAAATGATGGGCGACTACTATCATTCTGACATCTGTAGGTACTAAGGGTAACTAAATTTAAATGGTACTAAGTGTAACTAAATTTAAATGGTTCATATGGCCCATCAGAACCTGGAACAGGCCCTAAGACTAAACCATCTGAATATGGTGGACCCTTTGTTTGTAGGTTTATAAAGAAATTGTTTTTATAAATGTCTGTGCCAGACTGTCTGAAATTCAAATACAGTTACTGTGTATGGGAAGAAGTTTTTGAGAGCACATGAATGTTTATTATCCTTCAGACAGCAATATTTCCCAAAAATTTGATCATACAGTAATGTGCCATCATGACAAATCAAAGGGAATTTATTGCAGCTATGTCAATAATTAACCTTTGAAAACCAGAGTGGAACAATAATGCCATTTTTAGATTTAGGCTTACTAATCAAATTTCATTTTATGTGGAGTATTAAAAAATAGATAAAGTTGATCAATGGGGTAATTAGGCAGAATATTGTGGATGGATAACACTGCATATTAATGAAAATTATATAACTAGTGCCTCTAGAAACACATGCCCTTTAATAGAAGGTTTTCCTTTCAATGCTTATGAATTTGGAAACTATACTGAAAATAAGAAAATATCTTCAAGCATAGTATTTTATCATTTGACAAAATAATAATAATCTAAGTATTTGCATTTAATTATTTTAGTTTAATTTTAATCATAAGTTTACTAACACCAGGTTTATATTATTTTTCTTTAGATTCGTTCTAAGCAGTAATTAGTAAAATAATTTAAAGGGATTTTATTACATTTTGATCCTGTTTTTAGTATTCTTTAAGATCTGTAAAAACATGCACAAGAACAATAGTAATAAATAATTGTCTCTATGGTTTATGCATGGTATCAGTTCATTGAGAAAAAATAAATCAGAGGAGGATTCCTGTACCTTTATAGGAAGGAACTAAGGAGAATCCAGTTTCTATTCAAATAATTCAAACATGAATGTGGGTAGAGCAATTTTATGCTTTATAATAACAGAAGTCCATAATCTCACTTTCTTTTCTTAAATATCGCAAAAAGGTTCTATTTCAATTTTCAAACTGCAGTTTCATTAAATATAGAAGAAGTTATTTATGATAACCTTTCTTAAGCTTCTCTTTACATTTTAAGAGAATTTGTAAACCATGATGATAAATGATGATGAATTGATCAGCAATTGAATCACTGATTGGAAAAGGGAAGAATGTTCATGCAACAAGTTTTGAGAAAATTAAAAATAACTCTATAATACATACTTCTTTTTTATTTTGTGCAATTTTGTGATGCACTACAAACTTGTGAATTAGGCCATTTGAATAATATGGTGACTAATTTGAATGTATCAGCTAAATAGATTTTAGTATAATTAATTCTGAAGTTGGTAAACTTTTGGTTCATTTATGAAATTATTATGCATATATAGACTGATCATGTGTATTTAGTTTGTTATACAGGTCGATAAACATCTTTAAGTAGTTAAAAGGAGCATAGAGCTAAATCTGGAGGAGCAGGAGTGAGAGTAGAATGTTAAATTATTAGGTACCGCTGAAGGAAAACTTTCAGATGCCTCAGTTGTATATAATTTTACCTCTTGAGACTCAGTCTCTGATACAAAAGAATATCTTGGGCTTTTCTAAGGGTGCACCTTTTCTTGAATTCAAGTATTGTACCCCCAGATGGCCATTGTAATGTAATTTTTATGACTTAAAGAAATATATAGAAAAGTAAGACAGTAACTATAAAACCATTAATAAATGTTAGTAACCAGACGGAGGACAAATTCATTAAATGTGCTTGTTTTCATTAAAACATTGTCAAATCAATTGGTGTCTTTCTTGAGGAAATATCAATTTCAAATCCATTTGCTTCTTGTTCTCAGATTTGCAGAATCTGCAAAAATTTAATAGAACAATTTTTCAAGTCAAGTGCAAAGCATTCCACAAATGTGAAGTGCATTGGTCTCTTTTTTAAATTATTATGGAACATGTGCATGCATTAAAAAATTACTGAATTTCAGATATTAAGGAGGTAGTTATATTAGAAGCTGAAGCCCTTAAATTTTAAATGGAATACCAGGAGATTTATAAAAGAATTTAGCAATGTCCCTGAAACTATCAAGATAATAAAGCACTGTCCTCTTCTGACTGCTTGATCAAAGAAAGATGATAAATATGTAATTTTATTAGATACACCCTAATCTTTCAGAATAAGACTGTCAGAAAATTCTGTACAAAGGACTAAATTTCAGTGTTGTTCCATTGAATTGATGCAGAATATTCTGGAGAAGAGAGTTTGTGAAGGGAAGTAAAAGAGTTAAAACAGAAACACATCATTGTTCCACTGTATTCTGAAGCCAACTTGTATTCTAAACTTAAAACTATAAAAATATGTAATTATTATTTCATTAGTTAATTTGAAGAAGTTAAAAGATTAGATGCTAAAGTCTATGGTGGAAGGTGCTCTGCCACATTTTTCCCACCATCGTTGAGGTCAGTAAGGTCACCATTTGTATTGGTTGTGCAATTTGCATACAATTGATGGAGTATGGCAAGTGTTCTCATTTGCCATCTCTTAACTGGTTTCAGCTCCTCTAGTAGGCTCTTTTCCACACATCTCTGGTAATACCATGACTCCCATGCAAAGATTTGATGACTTCTCTGTTGCTCGATAAACATGGCAATAATTGTAAGGTCTAATAGATAACTTCTTGTCCACAAATCATTGATGTAATCATTATTCCTTCTTCAGGTTCTTGCTATTCAGAGGTTTGGATCTTTTTGAAATTGTGCTCCAACTTTGTCCATATAGAAAATGGGCTGGTGAGCAGGGAGTGGGAATTTATGGTGACTTTTATACTGGGCAGCCTTGTTTGCTTCTCTCTGCCCTAAAAGTTTTCGGAGACAGTTTTTGGTTGGTACGAGTCATGCTTTTCCACCATCTTTCCTACCAAGCCTATCATGAGGCAATGAACTTCCAATGGATGCCATTTTGAGCAAAGTGTGAGCAGGTTTGTCATCCTGGAGTAATGTACAAAATTCCCCCTGTCCCCTGTAAGGTTGTGGCATTTCACAGTACATTGTATAGGGTAGGCATCTGCAGTGGGCAAATCTTTGAAGAATGATGAGGAATTGGTCAACAGACATGACTAGCGTTTCGTTGTAAAATACTGCACAATTTTCGTTAGTATTTCAACATATTTTACAGGAGTATTCTCATTGCTTCAAATAAAATATTGAAACTATGTTTATAAATTTTTAAATTTTAAAGCCAAGCTCCTCTGCAAAGTTCCACTACGTTAAACCTTTTATGAGTTTTGAACTGACAAAGCATCAGTTGCATTTAGGGTGGTAATTAGTTTTTTAACTGCACTGATGTTGAATAGAAGAGAGCAGCTTCTATTTTGTCAGCTCATATTTGGAACTTTGACAAATATCTTCTTGTTGCTGGATATTAAAGTGTTTAAAATTAAGATTAAGATTGAATCACTTATCAAATGGTTCTTGTACAATATATGTAAGTATTGTAGAGCATGGAACAAGTCGAGGTTTATGTTTATCTATATGGAGATGAAAGATAATCTCGTACATATAAAATATATTTTAGCTGCAATACAAGAAAAGAAAAAGAAATGAGTATATTTCATATGTTATCATAGTTTACATTGTCTTATGACTATTTGAGCATCATACATTATTCATCTGTCAACTGGATAAAAGGTCTTATTGCTTAGATGTTGTATAAGGGTACCTTTGAATTGTTCCCTATCATTGGATGATAATTTCAGAGTAATTGTGAGAACATTACGTTAGGGAAACTTTCCCAGATGACTTCAGCTACTGTATTAAGTTCATGTACAGTACAAGTAGCATATATGATGACTTGAGAATGGAATACTTTCAATACTGAAGCAGCTCGTAACATGTAGCCTGCAGCATCTGAAAGTAGAACCCAAACTCTGTGTTCATTTCCTATGTCTGACCATAACAGCAAATTGGGCAATTGTGGGGTGGTTCATTCTCTCTAAGGCACAATATGCACTTATGAGGGTAGGTTCATAAGTTTCCAGCATACCCATTTTCCAGATATGACAAAAACAAAAACTATATTTGCTTGTCAATATATTACCCTTTATTGCATTACATGTCTCACATCTTTGAATTAACATTTCAATTCCCCCCCCCCCCCCAAATAGAAGTCTTGTCTGTAAAATGGACATAAATGGCATCCATCACTTCTTCGTCACACTTTAAGTTCATTCCTGGAAGGTCCTTCTTGAGTTTTGAGAACAGGAAATAGTCGCTGGGAGCAATACCTGGGCTCTAGGGTGGATGGTCGATCTCCTTGAAGCCACATTTCTTCACAGCTTCCTTTGCAACAAGAGCGTGTGCACAGGCGCGTTGTCGTGAAGAAAGCGCACACCACCACTCAGCTTTCCTCCCCTTTTCTCTTTGATGAAAGCACATGGTCTGTGCAGTAGGCCAGCATAGTACTCCCCATTTACTGTGGTGTTCCTCTCTTTGAAGCCAATGAAGAGTATTCCTTCACAGTGGCAAAAGATTGTGGCCATGATCATTGGTTGACTGAGTGACCTTGTCCTTTAGAGGAGGTGCTTTACCAGGTTTACGTAACTCCATTGATTCTTTTTTGGACTAGGGATCATTATAGAGGACCATAGTTTTATTTCCTGCAACAATTAATTGCAGAACTTCTCTTTCGTTGCCATGGCAGAGCTCCAAAAACGCCTAACAACAGATGACTAGTTGCTGCTTTTGGACTGAGGAAAGAAGTCTAGGCACCCATCTTGCACTAACCTTATTCATGTTTAAAGGTTCATGAATAATTCGAAGGACTGTTGTTTTAGAAAGGCCCAACCTTGCTGCTATTTCTGTAACTTTGAGCTGCCGGTCTTGCATAATTTCTCCTTGCACAAGAGCGATGTTTTCGGGAATGAGCACCTCCAAGGGCCGACCTGCACGCTCTTCGTCTTCAATGCTTTCTCGACCCATTCGAAAAATTTTGTCCCATTCTTTTTCGGTAGAATATGAGGAGGAATACTTCCCCATATACACCGTCCAATCGCTGTTTAATTTCATTTTTAGTAAGTCCTTGCTTTTGGAAGAGCTTAATAATAGCTCGAAACTCCATTTTGAACATATCACAATCTTCTACACATAGCCTTCTTTACGCAACTACAACTGAACACAGCAGAGCGGAAGTTACAGCTGCAATTATTTACGTAACAGATAAACATGACACCGGATAAAGATTTTGTGAAGGCGATAATCCTAATCGGCGAGGCGGGAATCTTAGAATGCTTCGATAGTGGCGAAGAACTTCAATCACTGTTTCGCTGATTTTGGATCTGGGCTGTTTGGCAAAACATTTTATCTGTGGGACGTGAAGAATTTTGATGAGGAAGATTCTCAGGACAGTTTTTTTTTTTTTTTTTTTTTTTTTTTTTTTTTTTTTTTTTTTTTTTGAGTAGTGTTTAACGCCCGTTTTCACTACTGAGGCACCACAGGCGGTGGAACTGATGATACATGAAATGAAATGATAAATTGGGAAAGGATATTTTTTTTTAAGGAAGGAAGCGTTCCAGGCCTAAGTTTAGGTACCTCCCCGGCATTTGCCAGTTGTGAAGACTGAGGAAAACCTGGAAAAAACCCCAGTCAGGGAGGATGGTCCTGGCGGGATTCGAACCGCAGACCTCCCGCTCACGAGTCCGTGCCTTAACGACCTCGGCCACCCGTGGCGGTCTCTCTCTCAGGACAGTGAAACCACTGGGGAGACAGGGTGAATTTCTCGGCTATATGAATGTTTTGCAGCTCGGTGCGACAGCTGAACGTTTCCTTTACTGAGTTGCAGAAATATCGCAAATGCCTGGCATCTACAAGCAGCTCCAGGCGAGGAAGTAGCCATTTTGATCGATGCTAGACTTGCTTTACTGCTTCCGAGTGGAGATATATGCGTAGGAGTGTTCTGATGCATCATAAACTACTGCTGGTGAAGAGGAACTATCTAATAACGCCCAACTGTTCACTATTAATATTCTGCTTTTTGTTAACTCAAAGAGAGAGACCGACTCCCAAGCATTTCAATAAATAATGATACACATGCAGTGCGTAATGTTTTACTTGGCAGCCCTCTCCCAGCAGTGCATGTGCGGCAAAACCGTCGAGGGTTCCTAACAAGTTGGAGCACCATAATGACCACATTGTGCCGAAGTCCGAAGTTAGAATCGCCCCGGTTTTCATGAAGCAGCAATTTCCCAATTATGGTTACTAGTGGACATAATCCCAAGAGATATTGGCGTCTTAAGTGAGCTCTCTGACGCTTTATAGCCGGACACTCCGCCTACACTTCAATACTTGAGAAGTTGAGATAGAAAAATTGTGGGATGCAGTGTTACACTCATTGTCGGGGCCTGTAACGATTTTTTCCTAATTCCATGTGGATTGGAGGACAGATAAATTTGTGGCGCAGTTTGCTGTAAGTATATAGTTGCTGCGAAGTTATCCTCGTACAACTTCAGATAGATACAAAAGATATTACCTTTACGCACTGGAAACTCAAATAAGCTCTTTCCTGTTCTGTACACAATGTGACTCGTTAGCCCTTACCGCACCCTCGGCCTGCTGCTCGAATTCTAACATACTATGAGGTCATCTCTGTCAGCCGATAAATCGTGGTAAACATGATATAGGGTACCCATAGGATCTCTTGACTGACATTTCAGTCCTACCCACCTATCCACTATATTGCTGTGTGTGTAGGATGTTTTTAACAGATTATACACATCTCTAAAAGAATACGATAGTTCAACTGTGTCATTTCCTTCTATTATATGGGACCTAATTGGTCGGCATAGTGTGTTCGTTGACACTGCCATCATGTCTGTTGATAAAATGTTCCTTAAACGTCACCATTAAGTGTTACTTTACTCATATGTATATTTTTAATGACCGAGCGGGTTATCTCAGGTGGTAATGCCTGGCCTCATATTCTGGAGGTCCCAGGTTCAAATCCTGCGGCCGACTAACCTGTCCATTTTCAGGAAGGGTAAATAGTATTTCTCAGCCATTGATTCATTTTCCATTTTCTGTGTTTTGTGATGTTTTGAAACGGCTCTGAATTGAACTGTGAGTGTCCCCACATCGTGTACATGTCTTTTATGTATGACCTCGGCAGCCAACTGATCCAGGCATTCATGTGTAAGTTTCGGGCGATGTAATTCCGTAATACCGAAGGAGAGTAAACCGTTATTATTAGTAGGTGAAGTCTGCGTAGAATGTCGTTTATAAATTGCTTCACTCTGTCATGATGTAATTGCAGTTAACGAGCAATATCGCGGCATTGATAACCACAGGGTGTCTCTGGGTAGCTATGTCGCAGTGAAAACCTCATTATCTGAGTGTCATCTGTCCAGAAAGCTGATGCTCATCTGACACTCCCCGTAAGAGGGTTGCTCTTCAGAAGCTCCAGGTGCGGGCTCTGCGGACCCTGAGTGTCCGTGTACCTCTGACGTTACTAGAGAAACTCAGGGCTCCCCGCCCTTCAGGGAGTGTCCGAATGGGTATATGGTGCCGTCACCCACGTTAAATTAGGTACCTGCGACTGAAGTGTGTCACCTGGCTGGCAGAGGTCAAGTCCTCGAGCACTATTTGTTGCGGCAAGGGTGGTGAGCTCCCTAAATGCTCTGGTCACTCGCCGGTTAACTTCGGTTAAGGAATGTGTAGGTCAGGCCAACCGACCAGTCGTCTGTGCAGCATTAATTGCGTGCAGCTGAATGACGGGCGGGGATAATTTTTAGGTGCCGTCCTAATGTAAAATACCGGTCGACACAGGACGGGTCCCGGGGAGCCAGTTGGCGGTAATGGGCGAGAGCCCCTGCTATTACGTAAACTTTGTCCATACTCTAAATTATTGTTTGCATTGTACACAAATATCAATGAGGCAGCTCTACCTCTCTGTGCATAAGGGGTTCACCACTGGTTTGTCGTCCTTGTACACAGGAGGGGGGCATAAACTAATATAGATTCGTAAAACATCGAAACATTCCTTAACGTTGATTTCACAATACAGGTTTTAATACCGCCACAAGCAACAGAATGTTAATATACGAAATAATACCATGCGATCAGTTTTGTTTTGGCTATGAGCGAGCGTGCCGCTCTTTAAATAGTTAACCGAATCTCGTCGATTAGCGGAAGGGTAAACCATAAAACAAACCAACCATACAAGAATACACAAACCAATTTAAGAGGCTCATTATTTACAAAATTATCAAACGAAATGTTGAAATTGCCCGCCTTCATTCTCCACACATTTTGGCAATTCTTTCGGAAATTATACATCACTCGCTGTAGTTCATTTTGAGAAATCCTGACAATTTCCTGACGAATATTATCTTTGAGTTCTTGTGTGGTGTGTGGATTCGTCTTATACATGGCATTTTTTAATTTACCCCAGAGATGAAAATCGCAGACAATTAGATCTGGAGTCCGAGGGGGCACTCTATCTTGTGGAAACACATAATAAATTATTCACAGTGTGAGCAGTGGCAGAGTTCTATTGAAAAAATGCATGATCATGGTCCCTGTCGGTTAATTCTCTGAGGGGGCAGTACGGTATTCACATAAGTAACAGAATGAACCTTATACATAACAAAAACTGGTCCTGTGAATCTTTCACCGCTGATGTGATGGAGCATAATGTGCGAAGTCAGGATTATCACTACTCCAGTGACGATTGTTTTGAGTACATCCATAACCATGGAGGCCTCGTCCGAGAGCAATAGTAAATGTGATTCCATTTTCTCCTTTTTGCGGAGTCCACTCATAAAATGTGCGCCTCGTACGGGAGAACATGTGCCAGGCTTGAGAAGCAATAATTTGGTAGCCTTTTGCACAGACTCAAATGAAATTCCCACTTTTTTCAACAGGAATTTTCTAAACGATTACTCATGTTATGTAATTTTTCTTCGGAACCCTACGCTGCTCCTTGTTCTCTTTTCGTCCATAGGGTGGGCACTTCCAGTTTCTTGAAATTTATTGTACACATTATGGAATATTTTACGATATACTTGGGAATCTTGCTTGAAACTTCAAGAGCTGACTGAATTAACGTAAAGACACGCTGTGCCATTGTAAACACACTTTATGTATTCTGTCGACAATCGAGCAAGATAACGCTCGCCCGGAAACTGCCACGCTATTACTGCGACAATCAGCAAGCAGGCTTGCTACCCCCCTCCTTCACAAGTGAGGGGAAAAACGTCACATCGATCACTAAGCGCGCGGTATATTTTTTTAATGGGCAACATATATTTGAATTTTAAGGCATTTGTGCACAAACACAAATCGTAAATTAATTATCTTCGTTTTCAAAGCAAATGCCACGTTAATAAATATTCTAAAGTGGAAAACTAAAAATAAAACAACTTTTCTTTATTTAATTAAAAAATAAGTATATTTTCCTATTTATTTGGAAAAATAAAGACCTTACTTTGTTTCATTAAGCAAAAATGCCTTAAAATTGTAATGTGTTTGAAGTTGGAGTTATATTTATAATGTGTATACTAAACATGAAAAATGAATAAAACAGTTCATGCATAGGTAGGATTTGAACTTCGATGCTCCTAATTACTAGTGGAGTATCAACGCAAATCTTATATGACGAACCCCTGTGACTGAAGCTAAAGGCCGTGAATTGCATGCTGAACCGAGCAATAATTAGGATAAATTAACGCTTTCAGAGTCCACTCTCTCTCAGGTGTACCTTGAAGGCAGTTCGTGTGAAGTCGCTGGCGAGAAACGGGCTGCCAGTTAATTCAAATGCGACTCGGTGATGTCATAGGAGCCTTTATCATTTAAGGGCAAGTAAAACTCGCACTTGCAGTCCTTTATTGTGGGAAAGATAAAGCTGTTCAGTGATGTCCTACCTGGGTACGATTACTAAAAAACGTTTGGGAAAGGGATCAACTACAGATAGGGTAATTTTACTGATTTGGAAATTTGCAAGTAGTTTTAAATTCTTTAAACGAAATGGGTGATAAAATATGTGAAATAAAACTCAGCTTACCTCAAAGAAAACTTCCGAGGGAGTATTTCTCATTGTTGTCCTTTACTGAGTAGCACTTGTCTGTCAAGTGGTACCCAGCAGTGACCTATTTATCAGCTACAGTAACTGCATCCCACAGTTTCAAAGGAGGGACTGTAAAGTATTAACTAATCGTTTCCCTTGGGTAGTTTTCATGCTAGAACAACACTGAAACCACGTTCACAAGAGATGGTTGACATATGCACTGAATGAATTTTTCATATTAATTCTTTCAAAAGAACAAAAGCATTCACACTTTTGGAGCCTACCCTATAATCCCCCCATTGTGATACCACAGTCACCATCCAAACCTAACAACTCAGCTGCTTTGTTTACCTGAGAATTGCCGTTCAAACCTTGACACATTATTACCGTTTTTTTTTTTTCTTCGAACACAGAAAAGCACTTCACTTGAAGGAATCCTTTTCAATTCGTGTAACAACCCTCAATTATTTATCCTCGTACTTTGTGAACTTGGAAAGAATCAAAACACCATCTTTCATGCGAATTTCTTTCAGAGTTTATATTGCAAAATTAAGTTTCTTTTCGATTTCACCATAAGAAACCGATTCCTTTAGCATTGTGTACTTATGAGGACACGATACATCTAACAGGTAACCCAACAATAGCTTTTTTTCTTCTTCTGTGACAGCTTTCTATAGAGCCCTGCTAATTTAGAAAGATCTCAACTTAATAATTCATTGCTTTTAGATTTAGAGATCAGGTAATGCATTGTACATTTTGCAGCTATAGAAGGTTTACTGAAAAGTTTATAAAGTTCGTCTAGCAAGCATTCAAAATTATGAACAGCGTTCACGACAATAAAAACTTGTTCTGAAACAAGGTCCATACAATGTACTCTTCTTTTTATATTTCTCCCGCACGTCCTCTTCATCACTGACCGATTGATCATGTGTATTCGTCACCGGTACTGATTGTACAGTACTAAAGTAAGTTTTAAAAAAAGTTAGCAATTGAACCACCCTTGGTTTTCACCGCGCGTTCATTGCTCGTTTCTCGACCTCACAGGTGTATAAATACTTGCAGATTGGCCCGGCTCGCAGTTAATAATTGTTGACTGCAGTTGTAATTGTAACACATTGTAGTGTTCTAATAGCTATATAAATATGATGCATATCTTTTCGTTCGATTGTTTGACAATGCAGTTGGAATTGTTCGTATCGATCCGCTGATCTCGTATTGGTTTCGTTATGGATGTATTTCGTCCAACACGAGGACCTATTTCTCATAATGACAACCCGCACTCTCCGAATGCCACAGTTCTCCCTAATTAAATTCAGATACCTCTGGTATTGCTGGCTTGTTTTCGTTCTTTTTTAGAAAATGGATCGGTTTAACCCTTTGCTTATGGGCGTAGCGATTTTAATGAGCATGCTACTATTGTCCACAAAGCTCACTCCTATAGACAACTGCTTTGTTCCTAGTATAAATCTGACTCGTCAAATAGCGCCTAAAATACTGTGATTTAATTGGGTGATAAAATTAACGTTTTTAAAACAGTTTGCCCGGAAAACGTTATCAGTTCATTTTGAATTTGGGCAGAAGAATTTCCCTACAGGTGACCTTTTAAGATGACTGTCACCTGCATCAACTGTGGAATCCAGCAGATGATGGAAAACGTCGGAACATTAATTCTTACCCCTAAGAAGTAAGTCACGAGTTTCAACATACTATAGGATATAGTTCTTCAGTTTCTCTGTCTATCTGCTACACTGACTGACTTGTTTCTTATCATATGCAAAAAGTTGCTCGTTTTATTTATAGCCTCACGATGCCAAGGCGACTGACTCATGGAAGTTCTTATTTTTAGTAAAAGCGCGATGCTCTTTCGTTGGAAAAATCATGCTATGTCGTCACAGAACACGTTTGTGTAGCGGAGTAAAGCAGCTGATTTGAAGTTATTCGTCGCTTATTGGCTGGCATCCTACATCCAGAACATTAATGCAGTAATTAATGAACATACTGCTCCTTCTAGTAATTGTAGTGGCTGTAGCACTAGAAATCGGCATATCTTTCATGGTAATGGACGTATTATCCCACATATCGTCATCCTCCGTACAAAATTGAACAGAATCAGCAAGGAGGCAGTAACACGGGACTCAGCGCGGATAAACTGCTATCTGATGCTATGGAGTCAAATGTCTAATGTTGCAACGCTACTTTTTGACAAGACATTCCTTCATTGAAGAACTTCCTTGACTGAAGCAGCTATCATTACTTTCTGATGCGCCAGTATTCGCTTATGGATGCGACTCGCATTATGCAGCTTTTATTTCAAACGTGTACAATAAAAATTATGCAAATGGCACGCAGAGGTATGTGTCAGACATGGCGAAAGTCAACAGATCACATTCGTCTATTGCAGGTGGAATGATAGTATAACCAAGCAAAAAGAAACAGTTGTGAAAAAGTATAATTAGAAATCACAGGCTTAAGAAAAGAAATAGCGAGCTATATATTTACATTTTAAATTATGAAATAAGTCTAGTGAGGTAATAATGTTGCTGATGATATACCAACAATAAAAATGCACGCCTGCACACATGATGATGGCCTGCGACGTTAATGCTTGACATCCTTACGACGGTAGAACCATCAGTTTGCGGCCTAACCATTTTCTAGGTATGATGAAGACAAAAACTATATTTCACTTTTCAATATAGTTACTCTTTATAACAATAAACTTCTCACACCTTTGAATTAACATCACCCCCCCCCCCAAATAGTCGGAAGTCTTTTTGCAAAATGGGCATAAACCCATCCATCACTTCTTCGTCACACTTAAATTTCCTTCCTCGAAGGTCCTTCTTGAGTTTTGAGAGGAGGAAATAGTCACTGGGAGCTAGATCTGGGCTGTAGGGCGGATGGTCGATCTCCTTGTAGCCACATTTCTTCACAGCTTCCTTTGCAATAAGAGCTGTGTGCACAGGCGCGTTGTCGTGAAGAAGGCGCACATCACCACTCAGCTTTCCTCGACTTTTCTCTTTGTAGGCCAGCATAGTACTTTCCTCATTTACTGTAGTGTTCCTCTCCATGAAGTCAATGAAGAGTATTCCTTCACAGTCCCAAAAGATTGTGGCCATGATCTCCTTGGTTGACTGAGTGACCTTGGCCTTTAGAGGCGGTTCTTCGCCAGGTTTACGCCACTCCATTGATTCTCTTTTGGACAAGGGATCATAGTAAAGGACCATGTAACAATGGTTTGCAGAACTTCTCTCTCTCGTTGCCACGGCAGAGCTCCAAAAATGTCCGACAACAGATGACTCGTTGCTGCTTTTTTGGACTGAGGAATGAAGTCTAGGCACCCATCTGGCACTAACCTTATTCATGTTTAAATGCTCATGAATAATTCGAAGGACTGTTGTTTTAGAAAGGCTCAACCACGTTGCTATTTCTGTAACTTTGAGCCGCCGGTACTCCATAATTTCTTCTTCCACAAGAGGATGTTTTCGGGAGTGAGCACCTCCAAGGGTCGACCTGCATGCTCTTCGTCTTCAATGCTTTCTCGACCCATTTGAAAAAGGCTGACCCATTCTTTTACGGTAGAACATAAGGGGGATGCTTCCCCATGTAGACCGTCTAATTGCTGTTTAATTTTATATGTAGTAAGCCTTTCTTTTGTGAAGAACTTAATAACAGCTCGATACTCCATTTTGAACATGTCACAGCCTTCTACACATAGCCTTCCTTGTGCAACTATTTCTGAACAACTGAAAACAACGGAGCGGAAGTTACAGCTATAATTATTTACTTAACAGATCAGGTATGACAATATAAGGATTTTGTGAAGGCGATAATCCTTATCGGCGAGGTCCAAAACTTATGGACTTAACCTCGTACCTCCCCTGCGTACAGAAGCCACTTCTGACTGTGTGACGTTGACTGGCAGCAGAGATATCGTGCGTTAGCTCTACCGCAGGAATCAAGTTCAACGAAAGCTGCAAATGCCTGACTTACGTCACTTATAGTGGCATTGTTTGCCTATCCGGAACTATAGTAAAACACCCAGTGAGTCAGCAGGAACACCAAACACAATACTTTATTCTTTTTCCTTGTTTTGTTTTCGTAAAGGTTGGTTATTCTGCAGATCTTCGTGAGTGAATCTTTGGACATGTTAATGAACAATGTAGTCGAGCATATTCTAATATTCTGCCGCATTTTGCAGTCGTCTATTAGTATCTGGAAACTAACATGAATGCAATTGTAAGGACTGATAACATAAACAACTCTTTCATCTTCTATACGATAAATGTCATGGAATCCTTGAAGGATGCTGGCATTCCCAGAACTCACTTGTTTGTGAACATGATTATCTGTGATTCCGGTGGTCTCAAGGTCCCAAAAGCTCCATATGTTATTCTCATTAAGAGATCCGTCTGTTTTAGTTCGATTTTATGAGTACCAATTTCATTCGCTATCACTCCTGACTGATTTCCGTTACGTATCCATTCAAATATGGAAGGAATAAGTACTAAGAATGATGGAAGGTGGATGGGCTTGGGCATCTTAATCAGTTTCCAGTAGTGGTCACCACCAATAACAAGTTCTTTCGGTTCAACTAATGACATATCTTGGGGAATTATGAAGTGCGTAGAGTAGGCGGTAATACTTGTACCGAAAGCTTACTATGCCTCATTTCTCAAATGCGGAAAAAATCACATCTCGTTCCACAGTAGTCGTGAGCTGGAATGATCGACTTGGTTGGCTGTCTCCATCCAGAATATAGCTGTACTTGTTGCAAAACATGATGGCATATGGAAGCGCGCTATTGCCAAGTTAGATTGGCATTAACCGGGGGAGGAAAAGTCCGTCCATCAGAAACATTTATGTATTTATTTTATTTTAATAAATAATATCATACAGAAATAAAATGCCTACCTTGTTGGTGTTAATTGCTGTATTACTTTAGGGCAAAGGAGCAACTAGAAGCCCAATGTCCTCCTCATGTTCACTATCAGTACCACTTAACTTGGAGTCTTATAACCGATTGTATAACATCATCCCCAGCTACTTACACTGATGACCTGAGATGTTAAAGAGCGTCCATAAATAAAAACCCAGCTACTTCTTTATGGAAAATCTCTCCTGAAGCTGCTCTGCATGTCTCACTCGTGTCACCCAGTCTTCTCATTCACATTGTCTATTGCCTGGTGCATAAGTTTTTATACGTCTGCTAGTTTGAAAGTTGTGTTTCAGTTGGAGACCTGTCCCTTAACTTTAACCCATATAGGGTTATGTTGACAGTAGTAAGGGGGAACCTAATCACTTCATGTACACTTCATTAGCTATCCTGTTCAATTATAGTTTATCTTGTGTTTTAAATAGTGTGACCATTTGCATACAACTCGGGGATGATCTTTGTCTGACTGCATTTAATATTTTTTTTTTTTCCTAACCAATGTAGTTTACCCTGATGTTTGAAATTTTATTAAAAGTGATAGAATGGTAACTGTCGTACATTATTATTATTATTATTATTATTATTATTATTATAATAATAATAATAATATAACCTTCTTCTAGGGAGCATGATTTATTTGTGAACCAGTTTTGAATGATTCGGCATTCATTTTGTATGGTAGTCTGACTTAAGTGTTTGGCGATGTGGACAAAATATCCATTTGCTCTCTGGTATGAAATCATTATTTTCTGACCCTGCATGACATACTATGAGCCGACTTCCCTTCCCATGAGGAACTTTCATACCACTATTACCCCTAGAATCCTGTCAAATATATTTCCTAGAATGGTTCTTATTGACCCATGTATTGTCTGAATATATGCAAAGTCCCCTGCAGCTTTAAGCTGGTGCATTTTCCTGAGAAATTTAAGCCAGCTGCTACAATGTCCCCCCTTTCCATAAGAAACTTCCTACCATTGTTTGTTATTTCATTATATTATACGTAGATCTCACCATGTTTTTGTAATTAATTTCTTCTTCCATTTCCATTGTTAATTGTTATCTATTGGATACTGCACCTCATCATAATGCCTCAAAATTGTTCTGTGTAGTAATTTGTTTTTTTAAATCATCTACCCATCCAACTCACTTTTCCTAATTTCTGTTTTTTCTGGAGACATAAATACTGGCGCAACATCTTGTTGAAGAGCAAAAACAACTTCAAACATATTCTTGGAAGTGAATGTACATTGCCTACACTGCCATTTATTGTAGTTTAGAAAAATCTACAGTTACTCTGTACTAGGGAGAGAAAAGTTTAAGAATTTATACACATTAGATATCACTTTCCTTCTCTTGACAATGTAACACTTGCATGTATGAATTGAGTAACCACTTGGACCAGGAGCATCAAGTGATATTTTTCCAATACACAGCAACTAAATATAATATTATAATAATGTAGGCCTACAATATAAAGAATATTAATTTTGAGCACTAGTTTAAAACAAACTAAACTGTATATCAGGACCTGTAGAAATGAAAGCTTTCTGGCTATATTGCTCAACTGTTAAGCCTATAACCAGACTGTAGATATAAATGTTTTGAAAGGGGTCAGTGTTTTCTAGAACAAAGTTTACTGTTAATGCCTGGAATGGGTTGAAAGAAGTTTCATGTTTATTTTTTATTAGTTGTGACACAGAGAAACTATGGGAATGTCAAAGTTGTATTTCATCATGTTCTATATGTCATACAAATATGGGACTTTTGTAGTCATGACCAGAATATTGTGCACTTTTAGGCTCTACTATTTCCATTTTTGTAGTCTAAGTAATTCAAGCATAATTAATAAATTAACCTTTTCACTTGCAATAAGTAACAAGCATGTAGCATTATTGGCAAGGCAGAGGGGCAGAGAGGAAATACAACTGGCTACAGCTGTTAGCTTAACCTGCCTTCATATACCATCCACTTTTGCGAGTAGTATATCACCTTAGATTAGTCTGTTTTACTAACCGAACTAAGCTGTTTGCAGATAGGCTTAATCTGAAGTCTCAATTTTGATTTTGTTAAACAGAGAGCAACACTACTTCTTCAGCAGGACGGATGGATTGGTGGTGAGCTTTCTTTCATTTTAAATAGGACAACCTCTTTCATTTTCTGCATTTATTTGCGGATTGGCCACTTAGGCTCTCTTCCAAGGAACCTCTCAAGAAAACATGTTTGCTGATCTGAATACTGCTGATTTATAGAGGCCTGAAATTGTTTCCAAAATATTTTATGTTTCAAGTAAAGGGTTCTAATTTTATTGTGGACAGTTTTTAGCAGGTTTATGTTAGAAGTAATGAGAGGGACTTGTTTTGTAATTGTGGTGAAGATATTAATGCTGCAAGTCTTTTCAGTATTTTGCAATGTACATTATATGTCATATTTTATCAAGTTAGCATAAGTAAGTCATGTATTGCATTATCAAGGCTAATTTCTTCTAAAGTCAACCTCAAAAATGTTTTAAATCAATTATAAATCTATTATGGCCATGATAAAGTGTGTACCATTCATTCTATCCCTAACATGTTTTTTGCTTCAGGATGGGGAGATGTCTGGACAGATTTCTATCATATTAATTACGAGGGTAGTCCATAAGTTTCTGGCCTTGTCGATAAGGATTATCGCCTTCACAAAGGACACAACCTTATTTGGTGTGTTAAGTAAATAATTGCAGCTGTAAATTTTGCTCTACTGTGTTCAGTTGTTGAGATATAGTATCCTAAAGAAGGCTAAGTGTAGAAGATTGTGACATGTTCAAAATGGAGTATCGAGCTGTTAAGTTCTTCACAAAAGAAGGACTTACTCCAAATGAAATTAAACAGCAATTGGACGATATATATGATCCCTTGTCCAAAAGAGAATCAATGGAGTGGCGTAAACATGGCGAAGCACTGCCTCTAAAGGCCAAGGTCACTCAGTCAACCAAGAAGATCATGGCCGCAATCTTTTGGCACTTTGAAGGAATACTGTTCATTGACTTCAAGGAGAGGAATGCCACAGTAAATGGGGAGTACTATACTGGCCTACTGCATAGACTACATGCTTTCATTAAAGAGAATAGGCAAGGAAAGCTGAGTGGTGGTGTGCACTTTCTTCATGACAATGCGCCTGTATACACAGCTCTTATTGCAAAGGAAGCTGTGAAGAAATGTGGCTTCAAGGAGATCAACCATCCACCCTACAGCCCAGATTTAGCTCCTAGTGACTATTTCCTCTTCTCAAAACTCAGAAGGAACTTTTAAGTGTGAGGAAGAAGTGATGGATGCTGTTTATGCACATTTTGTGGACAAGACTTCTGACTGGGAGTGGGGGGGGGTATTGAAATGTTAATTCAAAGATGTGAGAAGTGTATTGCAATAAAGGATAACTATATTGAAAAGTGAAATATAGTTTTTGTCTTTATTTTATCTAGAAAATGATTAGGCCGGAAACTTATGACCTACCCTCGTAAGTGTGTTGCTGAGTCTCCAAAAGGAGAATTTAATATTATACTTGAGATGCAGACTGCTATTGGAACATTTTATGATAAATCTTAACACACTAGTTTCCAACTGAGCCATCGACACCAGTAGAACATAATATTGCATCAAGCCATGCAGAGCACTGTAGTACTTAACCTCTCAGATCAGTCATTGTCATCAAACAATAATTTAAACATATAATGCATTCTTAAAATTCCAAATATTCTCCTTTACAGCTCCATTCTTGAAAGTGTGATGTCATAGAATTATGCCATTATCATACTTTAAAACAAAACAATTCTGCTCAATGTCAAACAGCTGTGGTGCTGCAGAATAGGACTGTCTTGTACTCGGATGCTAATTGTTTAATTAGTCTTCTCCTCTTTCCTCAGTACTGATATAATCCTCACTTGCTACTTACTGATTCTTAAATTATTTTATTACAACCAGTAATGTTTCAATGCTAAATATGAAGAATAGTGAGGAATAAAACAGAAACACATCATTGCTGTCTTTTATTCTGAAGCCATGTTGTAAACTTTGTTAATCCAAAGAATAAAATAGGAGATTACATCCTTAAGATGTAGAAGATTTTTCACCATATGGTTCTTGGAAAAGGATGCAACTTTCATAAAAGACTGGATAAAAATTATCTTCAGTTCTTCATGAAGTCAAGAATATGTGTGCTCTGCATCCTGACAAACAGTTCAGAATAATTTCTCAATCAATGAAAAACTCTGGAATACATAGATAAGGAAAAAAACTATTTCACAGAGAAAAGTACTATGGAAATATATACAAGATCTGACAGTCAGAATTTTCAGAGATACTATGCAGACTATCTTGAATGTGGTATTTAGGTTGTTGTATTCTAGTGGTAACTATACTTGCTTTGTAGACTCAAGATCATGGGTTCATCTTGGCCAAGATTGATGGATTTTGGGTGTAAAACTCTTTTAAGTATACCTACCTTCAGAAGGAAAGTTTAACCATGAGTCCTGTCAAAGATTTACAGCAAGTAAAAGAGTCTCAAGCCTGAAAGAAGAGACCTCTGAGCAAAATTTATAAGCCATTTCACACCTGAATTGAATGGGATTCTGATGACCTGAGATGTTAAAAAGTGTCTCTAAATAAATAAAATGAATGTTGTAGAAAAATTGGAAATTCCAATTAAGGAAAATAACAGAACTCAAATTAAAAGTTAAACTATTTAATAAATTGCACGGTAAAATGGAATACTTTGAGATCAGAAAGCAGAAGGAAGAAATTAATTTTTTATAAAACAAAGCATTAGAATAGAAATTTTATTTTTATAAAATGTGTATGATTTCTACACATTTGAGAAGCAGCAGCACCATTATCATTATTTATAGCTTTTGTGTACATAACATCCTTATCATATTCAAATTCAATGTATGTCTACCAAAATAAAACAATTTTTTTGCTAGATTAGGCACAGGTCAATTTTGTTCTCTTAGGCTTGTTTCACAAGCCTTTGCCCACATCATCAGCTGCATGACAACTTCCACATTTCTACATGATTGGACATTTTTGATGTAGCTCTGGTAGACACTTAATAAACTTTTGAATAATGTCTTCTGTTGGGATCTTTATATTTCTTTATATAAATTCTGTCCCATATTCCCAGCTCTACTTGTATATCCATGAATTTTAATAATGTGTTTCCCATTTTTATGTTTTATTTGTTTTCCCAAAAGTGATGTGCTACTACAATTTTCCTTCTTGTTTGTATTTGATGTTTCTGCAGTGTTCCTTGAGTTTGATGCCTATATTTCTTTAGTTTTCCCAATACTTTGTTGCAATCTAAGCAATTAATTTGATATATCCCTTGTCTTTCTTCTTATGGGTTTTATCGTTAACTCTGGGTATGAGTACACTATTTAGACTGAATTCATTAACTGCAGAACAAAGAAATTAAAGTCACATTTGAAATAGAAATAGGATTTCTTACCTTGACTTGGATATTATCAAAACAGGCAATAAATTGGAATATGGAATATATAAAAAAGATGCACATTCAAACAACTACATTGAAGCAAATGGTTTCAATCCAAGAGCACAAAATCAAGCAGTTCTAAATTGCTTAGTGCTTAGACTGATCAGCATACCCATGAGAGAGTTTGAATACAACCAAAGATTACAGCTTTCACTGCAAACAATCATTTGCAAGAAATTTCCAAACATCCTTGGGCCAACAGAAAATTCAAGAAATTCTAGAGATTTCAATTTTCTTTATCTGCAGAAAATAAATTCATTCTAATTAATCTGTTTATTTCCAATGTTATGATAAAACCTCTAACAAGAAGAAACCAGAAATATATCAAATTAATTGCTTAAATTACAACAAAGTATATGTTGAGAAAAGTAAAAGAAGTATAGTGATTAGACTCAAGGATCAATGGATTAACATAAAACACAAACAGGCAGAAATGGGAAGCCTGTTATGAAATTTGTGAATGGAACAGTGGAGCTGGGAAAGAATTTATATAAAGATTAGGCTATGAACTCTATAATCACAATAGAGTACAAATTCATTCATTATGTATTTGGTTTAATGAAAGTTTAATGATAACTTGAAGGGGACTTCGTAACTTACCAATGTAATATTTTTCTTTGGTACATTTTAAATGTATCTAGAATAGATGAGAAGTAAAGAAAAATGCAGGCCTTAGATATGAAAGTGGATAAATAAAGTTTAAAACTGTATGCAAAGTAGTGTTTGCTGTACTAGTTACTGCCCTACAGAAAAAATGTTCATTGTTGTGAGAGGAAAATCAAATAGATTTCATGTTTATATTAATACTGAAATCACTTCTTATCCTGAAGATTAAAATGACAGTACATAAGATATTTGCTGAAAAGGCAACTGTTAGTTGTAAAATATGCCACAGAAGAACTGACAGTAACATACATTTTATATACTATATTTTAGATCCAACTTTGCTAGAAGGGAAGGTACACGTATTATGGATAACCCACTTGTAAGGTGGAATGCTCTGCGTATCAGTTGCAGTATATTGCTTGTTGAGGTATCAATATAATTCTTTTAAGCAATCCTTAACTTGGCTAAAACAGTTTAGAGGTTTATTTTTATAAACTTGTGATTTTATCTATCTCGGCATTTGTTATCAGGTAGTGACAATGCTTATTTTCATTATTAAAAGCTATGAACTATTCATGAAAAGTACTTAACAAGACATTTGAATTTTGTTCAAACTACATAATCAGTATCTCTTAAATAAGAGCTGAACATTTTCTGTGTTTAGAGTCCTAATTAAATTTAATTGCATTGCTTTGATTGGTATGTTACAGATCCCATGGGAGGAATGAAAACAGATGAAGATAATACTGCAGGAAAGGAACAAAAGGATCAAGTATAGCAAATTTTATATAAGTTCTGAGTTTGTATCTAAGAGGTGCTCAGTTGTCGTTTCTGAGGGAAATGGTAGATAATTTGTGTGTCTGCATTTTATTATAGTATAATTAAATAGAGTATACTTGGTATGACTATTTGTAATACTGTGAATGAATAATTTTATAGATTGAAATGTATTTTCTTGGTTGTAATGTGGTTTAAATTAAGATCTAGAGGCAATAATATGCTGAATTAAAGCACTAATCATGTGAGATATTTGGAATATGTTTTTCCAATGGTTTTTAAATATAGCTAAATGTAATTGTTCTAATGGCTACACACTTGGGAACATAGCCTTTATTCCTATAGCATTTCAATATTTTTCAGAGATAGAATTATCTTTATAAATAAAATAACATGTATTCAACATTTCCTTTAGGATTGGCAAGTTTGAACCTGAACTATGTAAAACACTGTTTTAATGAGTGAATTTTTTCATTCTTTTGTCACAAATGTATTATTGAATTCTGTTTCAATTAAATTCTCATATTGCGTTAGGTTCCAATAAAATTGTCATAAATTTGATAGCTGAAATACAGTGTTTCTCTCTCCAGATGTTTAAAAGACCAACATATGTAAACTTCTTGGAAGGAAAAATGTTTTAGGAGAATAACATAAGAATTCTAATGAAATATTAATTTCAATTTAAAATTGAATTAAATGTGTTTTGGTAACTTAGGTGTGCCACAAATGAAATGCATTCAATAAATGACAATATGAACTTGCCTTCATTTGAGTAATGGACTTACTATATCATTTAATATAGATATGAGCTGAATAATTTTTCAATCCTTTTTTAATACATCAATTTGTATAATATTGTCACAAGTAGCACATTTTAAAACCTGGTCACAAGAAGCACGAGTTTCATTCATAGGATTCTAAATAGTAGTAGGTAGCAAATACCAAGAAATTGGGTGTGCTTCTAAGTCTCACAGCCCATCTCAAATATAAACAAATAGCCTGCCAACAGAAGTTTGGGCTACACATTTCTTTAAAAGTTGTATAATAGGGCAATAAAATATGCTGAAAATCAGTTTTAAGTAGATATTTTTTAACATTCTATTGCATTAATTTCTAATATAGGGAAAAATCATGATCTGTTACAAAATAAACTTCAATTCCAATTATAGAAGTGACTTTTGGTAAACGTATAATGATTTTCAAGCTAATCATAAATGAATTATTGTAAGAATATTCTACTTTAGCCCCTTTAGTATGAAAGCTGATTTTACATTACTACCTAGTTGTTTTTAAATATTTTATTATTTTGAAGTAACAGAAGATTGTGCGTTTTGTTGTCTAGTTTTCTTGGATAATATGAGTGAAATTTGAAGTATTCATTTGGATCCTGTGAATGATAGCCACACCATTTGCTGTATTTGTATAGAGTTTTTCACAATGTCAAAATCTCAACACTACAACCTAAAGAACCATGTTGACTCAATTCATAAAACTTATTTTACTAAACATCCCAACAAAAATTTTGCAGCAATAAAATTATAAGAAGTGAAGAAGTAGCAGTGGACAAGTCTGTACCAATATTTTTAAAATCCTCATTATTGTTGTCATCATCATACTACTCGAGTGCAAGCCAACCTACACTTGCCTCTTTTTTGGACAGTAAATGCAGATTTAAACCAGAGAACTAACTACCAATAAAATGTGGTATGAAAACACAACCAGCCATTTAGCTTTGTTACAGATAATGGATTTAAGGAGTTGATTCAGTACCTTGAACTAGTCTAGGAGCTCATCAGTTTAATTGTAAAAGTATTAAATATCTCTCAATAAAAAATATATTAAGTGAGTAAGTAAATTTAGATGTTTCAATACTCAAAATAATAAAATGAAAAAATTGTATTTTATTTGGTAAAACATGAAAGCATTACATCAAGATTAAAAACATATATAGGTGTTGAAAACATTTGGTATCAATCCATCTCATTAATTTAGAAAAAGTTATATACACACATTCACGTATACAATCTCAGGGGGCACACACTGCTTGTAATATGAGGAGAGTACGTCTGTGTGTGTGTAGGTGTGTAGCTGATAAGAAGCATCCTTGTCTTCAAATCTCCTTTTGTCACCATACTTTAAGTATCACATCCTTAATCTCTCCTGGGGTCTTAGAAATTTCTCATTGCCTTACTGTTTGTTTTGTAATTTATTTTATTATTCTTCTGTACATCAACTCTTATTAGAAAGAAGACAACGTTGTGTTTCAAAACTTTAGTGACCCTCTATCTCCGCATCCTTCGGCTTACCGCTAGGTCACCGAAGCCTCTAGCAGACGACTCCGTCGGCACTGCAGTAGCACACGACAAAGGAGAAGAGCAGGTAGCAAATGAAGCAATGTTATATTATCTGGATAAATTGCTGCTGTGGAACGAATGACATAACATAATTAGCGCATAGGTTTTACATTTAGGGGATTGGCAAGGATATGAGCCTGCGGGCTGAGGCAATTTGGAAGGAGATTGGTTGCGGTGAAATATATTTTTTAAGGTTAGAGGGTTTTCTATAAGTAAGGCTGCATACACATGTAGAAAAATCACTTAAAGATTGATGCATTAATAAAGTATCGTAACGTTCTTTCAAAATGGGTTTGATGCTCTCAATTCCAGGCACGAACGAGGGTAGTCCCAGAAGTATCCAACCTAACAAAGAAAACACCAAAAAAATTGGGGGGGGGAATCTTTATTTCTCTACATAGTCTCCTTTTAGCACTGTTCTCAGCTTCGATACTCTGTTTATAGTGGGATTCGTCGAGTTCCTCAAAATAACCATCAACCGCAGACTCCAGCTCATTATGGACAAATGTTTTACCACCGACCCAATTTTTCAAGTTGAGGAAACCGAAAATAATCAGAGGAGGCTAAATATGGCGAATAAGAGTGCTTGAGGAAGCAGGACGAACTCTAAATTTATTGATTTTGGCCATTGCTATAACGGACGTGTAAATTGGTGCATTTTTTTGACGAAACAAAACTTTCTTTTTCGCCGAATATGGCCGTTTTTTTCTTGATTTAATCACTTGAAGGCTGCAATAAGCTCGCATAATACCCGCCGTTGATTGTTTTTCCTTTCTGAAGATAATCAATGAAAATTATCCCACCTCATCTCAAAAAACTGACGTTGTGACCTTGCCTGCAGATGAAACTGCCTTCGCCTTCTTTGGATCCGATTCTCCCCTTTCAGTCCATTGTTTTGACAGTTGCTTAGTCTCAGGTGTGAAGGGATGGGCCCATGTTTCATCTACAGTAATGAATTGAGGCGGAAAACTGGGCTTTATTACTGTGAAACATTCTCACGACGCTGTTTGTCTTCAATTGTAAGCAAACTCGGCACCCATCTTGCGCACAACTTTCTCATGTCCAAATTTTCGGTCATATGCGATGTACAGTACTTCTTGAAATGCCTCCGATGTCTGCTAACTCGTGCACTTTCAGTGGAAGGTCATCCAATACTATTTTGTGGATTTGCTTCACAATTTCTGACTTGGTCACCTCATTTGGTCGACCACTGCTATGTTCGTCTTGGCAGCCCGTACGGCCTTCAATATTTTACTGTTGTAAACAAAGCATTAGACTTCCCCAGAGTAGAATCTAGCTCGATTTGATCTGAGACCTTTCAAATGAAGGTCTTGTATTACACAACAATGGCCAATGTTTTCTATGTTTACAAATTCACTGGGAGCGTTCACTATTGATGGCTGCCAAACAAATACTAAACAACGTAGCGTCACCAAACTTCCAACTTAAGTTGGAGAAAGTGCCTGACTGGCTTCAGAAACAATATTAGGGACCCCGTCTATGTCCGTGCCTTTCCGCTCACTCATTCTTCTCCTTGGAGGTGTCGCAGTGGGGGCACAGGAACAAACAACTAATCTTGAATAAATCTGAAGTATCGAAATATGCTTCTTCATCCCTAACAATCCGATCCAGTTGCTTTTCTACTTTTATTGGCGAATTCCGATAGAATATAGCTATTGCAGTTGTACCTCTGAAACTATTTTGAGAATTTTTTTCATCTCCAACGATCCTAAGTAATATTATCACCCCGGCGGGCGGTTCAAGTTACACTAAGGTCGGCGCCAGGTAAATATAGGTGCTAGTGTCGTTTTTGCACTTCATTTGAACCACCCTCCTGCGTGGGTTTTTATTTTTATACATTTTTTATTGTACATATATGTGATATACAATGATAAAAGTAAAACGCTGGTATCGTATATTAGAATTAATGATTGATAGATGGATACGTAATTGTGGCGTAAGCCTTTAGTGGTAAAACTGTGAACTAAATATGATTTAGCGGCAAAACTATGACTTTTTTTGTGCATGTGGTGTAGTAATCGAAGACGAGCTGGCGGTGCTTATAAGATGATAGACGCAGCGAAGGTCGCTTCGTCAGATGTTTACACAGAGACATCCAAGGAGAGTTTATTTATGGACGCTCTTTAACAGCTCAGGTCATCAGTGTCCCATTCAACTCAGGGCGTGAAACGGCCGACAAATTTTGCTCAGAGGCCTCACTTTCAGGCTTGAGGTTCTTTTTCGTGCTGTAAATGTACGACACGGGACCCACGGCTTTACTTCCCTTCCGAAGGAAGCCATACTTAGGATTTTTACGCCCCAAAAAATCCATTGGTCCTGGCCGGCTTCGAACCCGCGATCTTGGGTGGTCCAAGGAGAGACTGAGGGAAGAGCAAGATGGACAGGTTGTAATACGTTGCCATGTGACGTTACGTTTACGTTCTTTATATATATATATATATATATATATATATATATATATATATGTATGGTGGAAATGCAATTATGTGAACGTAAGTCTGTGAGGGCAAATCTATGTATTAAAAATGAGTTGGCAGGGAATTTGAACGAATGCTTGATATAAAATGAAATGTAATTTTTATTATGGTGGTAAAAATGTAAATTATATATGAGATGGCGGCAGAGTCTGAACTACGCGGCAAAACTGCGAACTAAATATTTTTATGCAAGTACATACATCTGCCAGGGTAAAAATTGTCACTAGTGTATGTCGTTTTATTTTGCGCGTCATTTGAACCTTAATTTTATTGTACATGTGGTGAATGATTTCAAACGTGCTAAATAACAATTACAAACCAAATTTGCGTTAGTGTGTGTTTTGCATGTTTTATTGTACATGTATTTGGTGATTGCATACAATGATTTTATACATGAAAATGTACAAGTACAGTGCTAGTGTATTTTTTAAGGTGAAAATGCAATAGAGGTGGACGTAGGCCTTTGGTGGAAAAACTGAACCGGAGTTGGTAGGGAATTTGAACTACGCGGCATAATTATGAACTAATTTTTTATTGGTGCATATGGTGATTAAGGAATGAAACAGGCGAGGGGCTGACGGCACTTACAAAGGTGATGGTCACTTCGGCAGATATTGGCACGACAACCTAAACAGAGGCTGAGGGAAGAGGAAGTCAGGTTCACATTTAGTCTGAACAAGTTAATCGTGCACCCTCAAGGCCACAAACTGAATTAACACGCTCAAGGCTATTTGACGTCACCAAACAAGATGGCACGCGCAGGTCGTAAATCTGTTCTGACATACTCTTAAGTTCGTGACGTCACCAGACAAATCTCTGGTGTAACGTCAGAACAACATGTAACATATTTTACCTCAAACATCCCTAGAGTGCAAGTTTAAGTTATTTAAAAAGCAAATAAAATACGCATTGGACAGCGGATACGTGGAGGAGATTGGATGAGCCCGGCGCCCCGAAGTGATGGAAGGGCTGTACGGGGTGGTGCACGGTTAAGGTTATGTGTGGAAACTATTTTATAAATGAAAATATTGTGCAAAAAGATGTTAAATTACAATAAAAAGCCACATTAAAAATACGTTCGAAAAATACTAGTTACACTAACTTTGCAAAAAAGTTATGTAGTGCCAAAATATGTTATGTTACAATAAAAATTGTTGGAAATAGAATAGTAACTTTGAAAATAAAAATAAAGCTAGTTAACACTAACTTTACAAAAAGAAACTATTTTGCGCGAAAATGCCATTTCGTTGTCCGCCATTGAGTACACGCTACTGCTGTTATGTTGCTTACGCGCGTTATAAGAAACATTAAGAATGGAAAAAGGAATTGTATCCATCGGACGTAATGCACTTTATACAGGATGCGTCGTTTCGCATTACAACATCCCATTGCTTCAGTACACCGGCCATCAGCACAGTATCCGGTTTCCCACGACCTCCGGTTAGGGCGTAATGAACTTCATAAGGATGCGTCCTTTCGCATTGCAACACTCACAGTCTTGCTGGAATAATTTACCATGCTTGCTCCGTAAGGCCCTGGTGATGCACATTGAACAGTGCTTTGCAACACAAGACAATATGACGTGTCCAAAAAAAATGGCATGAGCAGGATCATATAACGTCACCAAACAAGCAAAGACCTGTACAAGGTGTGTGGCGCCACAGTGTCAGGTCTTTGTAAACCTGTGGGAACATGCGCGCCAAGTTTGTGAAGTCACTAGAAAAGTCCAGACCTGTCCGGATTAAATATGTTAACCGGTTATGGCACAAGCAAGACACGTTTCCGGGGAGTAGTCTGGACAGGATGCAACATGTTTTATCACATCACTAGACTTTGCTGCTGTGTTTGTAAAAATTTGCTGTGTGGTTGGTTTTGGATTAGTTGAGGATTTCGAGGGTGACGACGGTCATTAGTCTTAAAATAAGTTTTTGACCAGATGGCAGCACCAGTCCCGAGTATTCTGGATACCCCTTCGCATTTGCATGTAAATATGGTTGCAATCAGGTCATGCTAGAATCTTTAAAATGTAGATACTTCAACTTTAAGTGTCTTAACTTCTATAACTTCGTAACATGTAACGCGCGTCTTCGCGCACAACCTGTGATCTCTATACCTTATTGAAAATTCTTTCTTGGTCTCTCTATCGTAGTCTAATCTCAATCTCCAACACAATGTCCCTTTGAATTTTCAACTTGCATCTGTTTTTATTAATTCGCTTTCTTATGCTCTGTAAACACATTCAGCATAACTTTCTAAATGCCACGTGACTTGTTCCTACTACACCCATCTTCATATTGATGATCTATTCCATTTTATTATCGTTTAGTTCTCTTTTGCTATATTCTAAGATTTTATTCGGGTCCTTCCACAGCAGAATCTTAGTCTTAGATACCTATCTTCATGACCTCAATAACTATATTTTAGAGGAGAGCCGTAACAGAGGTCTTATGATTGGGATTGCTTTTTTTTTTTTTTTTTTTTTTTTTTTTTTGTTCCCTATCCGGTCGCAATCAAAGTTCTGTTTGACCTGACCCAAAAGAATACATTGTTAGGCCTTCTGATCGCTTTCCTTTTATATTCCCCGTATGCCCGATTTTCTCACATTCTATAAACGTGTGCAATGCATATCTATATGATCTTTTGTTACTATATTTCATGTATATTATTTATAAGCGGACCTGGGATTGATGCTAGGCAATTATTGTCTCAACTGATTGTGCAAGTGCATTCATGTTTGAAAATAAGATGCGTCTAACCATGTGCATAGAGTATCGGCGAGCAATGTAATGAATAAAAAGAGAGATAGGAAATACTGTAAGTGGTGGAAATAAAGTGGATTGTGATTTATGGAGAAGATGGAGAGAAGGAATATGAATGGTAGGAATAAAACGAGTTGTGGTTGGACAGCCGGTGTCTTCTTTGCGGTTTTTTTTTTTTTTTTTTTTTTTTTTTACATTTTTAGAAAGCACAAACATACAGTACAAACATGATTAATAATTTCCAAATACATACAAAAATGTAAATATTATACATGACTATTGGTTATTTGTCAACAATAAATAGAAAAGTAGTATTCGGTACTTTTCTGTTACACTAAATAATGTGGCTGGTAAACGATGTCTACATAGATGATCAGAGAGTGGTGAAAATATAAATATTGTTTTTCATTTTATGTAATATAAGTGTCTTATGGTGGCGCTTGGATGGACGAGGTCCAGCGTAAGGCGTCCGGCGCATCGAGGCGGTGCTGGGGGTGGCGCACGATTATGTGTGAAAACTATAGTTTAAGGCATGTTGCAAAACCAAATATTAAGATGTAAACAAAAAAGAAGTTTTTTTGCGAAAAGTTTGTAAATAATATATTTATTTTGAAAAAAATAAATAATTTGTAAATTAAAGTGCAAGTTTAGTAATGTTTCTGGTAAAACATATTGCATCCTGTCCAGACTACTTCCTGGAAACGTGTTTTGCTTGTGCCATAACCGGTTAACATTTTCAATCCTGTCTTCGCGGACAGGTCTGGACTTGCCTAATGACTCCATGAACTAGGCGTACTTGTTCCCAACAGGTTTACAACTACCCGACACTGGTGCCACACATCTTGTGCACGTGATTACTTGTTTGGCGATGTTATATGACCCTGGTCGCGCCACCTTTTTGGGATACATTATATGACCTTGTTTCTTTCAATGTTTCTTATAATGCACGTTAGCAACATGGCAGTAGTTTGTACTCAGTGCCGGACAACCAAATGGCATTTGCGGCAACATTACTTCTTTTTGTGAAGTTAAATAGTATAACTAGCCTTTTTTATTTTCAAAGTTAATATTTTGTTTTTCGTAATATACTTTGTCATAAAATAGTTCTTATTGGTTCTCTTTCAAGTTTTATATTAAGTTTCTAATTTGGAATATTATTGCAATGTAACATTCTTTTGCAAAACATTTTTGCTCATGAAATCGTTTTCATACATAACCTTAAATATGTTCCACCTCTGGGTGTCGGACAGCCAACGCTGCACAAGTACATCCAACCTCTTTCACTAATCCGCCGCCCTAAGCACAAGGGTTTTTTTTTTAAATAACTTAAACTTGAATTCTAGGGATGGTTGTGATAAAAGATATTACATCCTATCCTGACATAACCCCCTGGAAATTTGTCTGGTGACATCATGAAATTGGCGTGCATGTCAGAACAGGTTTATAACGACCTGACACAACGACGAAGAACCGGTCGTAACTTGCAGGCATCATCTTTTGGTGACGTCGTATGATCTTGAGCGCGTTACACCCTGTTTGTGGCCTTGAGGATGCACGTTAACTTATCCATACTAAACGTGCTGACCTGACTTCCTCTTTCCTCAGTGTCCGCTTAGATGTCACATCGACCCTGCTGAGGCAGACTTTCGTCCTGCCTATCATCGTTGTAAGTATCGTCAGCTCCTCTCTAATTACATTCTTTCATCATCAAATGCACAAAATAATAAGTTTAGTTCATAATTTTATCATAGTTCAAATTCATGTTTAGTTCACAGGCTTGATACCAAAGATTTGCATTTCCACATCAAAAAAAGGTGTTAGTGCGGTACTCGTATGTTATCGTGTATAGAATCATCCACATGCATGTACAATAAAACATGTAAAATCACACTAACGCAAATTTATTGTAGTTTATCAGTATAAAATAATTCCCATATGTATGTACAATAAAATAAAAAAAAAGCTCCTCCGCCGACGGTTCCAATGACAAGCAAAAACTGCCACGGGTGGCCGAGGTCGGTAAGGCGCGGAACCGTAAGCGGGAGGTCTGGGGTTCGGATCCCGCCAAGACCGTCCTCCCTGACTGAGGTTTTTTCCAGGTTTTCCTCAGTCCTCATAACTGGCAAATGCCGGGGAAGTACCGTAAACTTAGGCCTGGAACGTTTCCTTCCTTAAAATTCTTTCCGAATATAACATTTCACTTCATGTATCACCAGTGTTCACCGCCTGTGGTGCCTCAGTAGTAAAAATGGGCGTTAAATACCATTAAAAAACAAAAAAACGCCCATATGGCTAATTTTTACCCTGGTGGATCTTCTTGGCAGATGCATATACTTGCACAAAAATATTTAGTTCTTAGTTTTGCCGCGTAGTCAAATTCTCCCGCGAACTCATATTTAGTTCTCTGCTTTGTCACCAAAAGGTTACGGCACCATAATAACAATGATATTTGAATCTATCAAGTGGTTCAAATTCTGCGTTAATTCACTTAGTTCGCAGTTTTGCCACTAAAGGCTTGTGCCCACCACAATTGCATTTCTATCTCCCCAAAATGACGTAAAGGGGACGTCATATGGCAATGAGTCACAACCTGTCCATTTTCTCTTCGCTCAGTCTCTCCTTGGACGTCGCTGTGTGAACATCTGCCTAGTCGATCTTCACTCCGCCTATCATCGCCGTAAGTACGGCTAGCTCCTCTTCTTTTACTCCACACGCACAAAAAATGATCCTTAATTTTGCCGCCAAGCTCCCACCAAGTTATATTTCGTTCACAATTTACCACCAAAAGTGTACGCAACATTTACGTTTCCATCTATCAACTATTGGTACTAATATGCGACTTCAGCGCAAGTATTTGTTGTTTATCATGTATAAAATTATTGTGTACCACATATGTGTGCAATAAAAACATATAAAAATTTTAAAAAAGCCCCTCAGGCCGACGATTGAAAAAACGCCCAAAGTAAACTAGTGCCAAATTTTCTCCTGGCGGCGACCTTGGCTAAACTTAAACCATCCGTCGAGGAAATGGTACTACTATCCTACTTAATAGGCACCGAATATGATAATAAATATATATATATATATATATATATATATCGTGTGTGTCTGTCTGTTAACGCTCTAGCGGTAAAACTTTTTGGTTTTTCTCAACGAAACTCGACACATAGCCATAAATTAACAAACAATTTGTCGAGTTCGTTAACCACAAAATTGGACCATTGAGGATGAGGGTTAACCTAAAGCGAAAATGGTTTTAAAAAAATAAAAATCGCTCTAACGACCGCAATTTTTGGTTTCAAGTAAACTCGGTATGTTTCTTTAAAATAAACTGATAAAATGAATTTTCGAAAAGCAGGGCAATGCGGCCGTGTTTGGGGTAAAAGCGAAATTTAAGAATAGCTCTAGCGGCCGCAATTGTAATTTTTTTAAAGGAAACTCCGTATATGCAATTGAAATAATACAAGAAAATCGTTTCTGAAAATCAGTAAAATCGGATTATTGGGAGGGAAGTTATCTGAAACCCAACATTTATAAAATCGCTCTAGCGGTGTTATTTTTTTCGTAACGAAACTCCACATATAGCATTTAAATAAAGTAAAAAGAATTTCTGAAATTCGGGGGAATCGAACTATTAGAGTGGGCGTTTACCTGAAACCCAACATATAAAAATGCGACACCAATGTTTGTTTTTTCGCAACGAATCTTCGAATATATCAGTTAAATAAAATAGGAAAAGGGTTCCTGAAAATTAGGGAAATTGAACCATTAGGAGTAGACGCGTGCTTTAAAACTAAAAAGCGCTCTTGCGTTTAGTTTTCTCAATGTTTTAAAAAAAATAATAAAAGGAAAAACTAATTCAGCATATTATTTTTAACGATACATATATTTTAATATTTTATATTGAACTAAAGCATCGTTTTGAAGATAGCAAATGAGAAATATTAATCTAATATATATTTGAGAATTATACTTGTGTGTAAGAGCGCTCTGTAATTATATTAAGAAACGTTTACGTTATATGGATTTACTGGTTTAACGTTTAAATTAAATTGCAAAGTCAACAAAAATGAATGTAACTTTCAATTGTTTATTTTTTATTGTATGTATTCACTTCGTACATTGTATTTTTAAATAGTAACATTTTTTGTTGTTGTTGTTGTATTGAAACCTATGAGCATTTAAATAAACAATGTAACTGAAAACTTTCTGTTATTTTTCTCTATTTTAGTAAATGTAAATATGATATCAAGAGCTCAGTTCATAAACATGGTTACATTTAAAAATAAACAGTATAGCTTTGTCTATCAGTGCTCATATACTTAATTTAATTAATAGTATACCATTATTTTTTTCGTTTAATGACAATAATAATAATAATAATAATAATAATAATAATAATAATATTTCTAAAAATGTGGTTTCCCTTTGGTGATACTTATAGATTGCAAGAAATCTATATTTGTTCCCCTAATACCACACAGTAATGGCATAACTTGTTTCCTTTTATTAATTAATTAGGGCATAATTCGGATCTTAAAGTTATTCTACTAGGCGAGGGATTCGATTAGTTCTGCATGACGGACTTTTACCTGTTCTTATAGCTTATTCCAGTTTCCAGAAGTCTAGGGTTTAAATGGGAGTTACTATTTATAATTATGATTGCTACTTGTGCAAAACAATTTAATATATTCAGTCCAACTTTTATCACCAAGTGTAAATTTTCTACATCGTTGTTTTTATATTCAAGTGTTTTGTTTTTTTATATGCAAACACCTGTCTATAATGGATATCTTAACTTTTTTAATGTATTTATAATTCTCCCAGCCTTCATGATACGCTTCTTTGGTAAATATTTATGTTTCCTTAGTTTGTATGCGATATAATTCTTTGTCAGTTACTGATTTTATGTCAGTCATTTCTTGTTTAATTCCTTCTATTTTAATACTGTGTGCTCCAGTTCATTATTCCAAATGTTCCAAAATTTGTTTTTAATTTTCTTTTTCATAAAACTTTGTTTCTCTTTTTCACCGCTATTTTTAAATAATTTCATTCTTGTTCAATGTTTTTGGCAATATGCCTTTGATCTAAATAATGTCGACATCTTGGTTTATATGACTTTTTAACCCACGCACTCTTAGGAGGTGAATTTTTCAACATATTTTATTATTATAAATTCAGGCAGATAATGACGGTATTAATATCACCATTTTTATAGACTCTTGCACATATAAGTAGTTTTGGGAACTTTTCTGTCTCTGTGTTTGTCAAAAGAGTTCATTATTTTTAACTTGTTATTATTTGCAAAATCCATTACCGTTTTCATTTAATTTAACATTAACGGATATCCATTCCCGCCCTGAAATTTCCCTCCAATTAACAAGCAATCACTTTATCTTATCTCGTTATTCACATCTTTAGGTGACACGAGCAGGCAGGAAGAAGTTAACTGTTTTGGGTCTATAAGAGTTCATTCGCAAACCCACTCCTGCTGTTCTCCATTCATTGGAGACCTTTGAAAAAAAAAATACATTCAGTATATTGTGAACAATGTCTAAATAAACAGCCCATTTCAAAGTTCTGAATGTTCTTTTCTTTTGATGACAATGAGCTGCTGGGGGGTTAAATATGGGTTTAGTAACCACGGTTTAAAATTAAGGGTTTTTAACACACCTAAAATAGGAAGATTATGGGCTGTAAACGAAGAATTGAGAGCTTCTAATATCCAGAACTGCTCCTAGTCACGTGCATGCAACGAAGCAGGCCAAAATGTGCATTTACTTATTGCAAGCTTGGTTTATATATCTACAATAAGAACTAGATAAGCAGAAAAAGTATAAAACGCGTAGAAAGTCACAGCTTTAGTATCGCAATATTTCCAACAGCTCGTGTTCTTCTAGACAAGTGAACGTAATAAAAATAAATATTGAATATCGAAGATAACGTAATGCATGGAGACAAATTAAACAAGCAACAAGAGTGAGAATATAAAATATATTAATATATATTTACCCTGTGGCATACGTGCTTTATGCAAAAACATAGCTGCAATTTCTCTATCTCTCCGTAAACTTTCAGAGCTATGGGTCGGTAACGCATCTATAAGCATTAATTAAATGCATCATCGAAATCCTTACAGTGAGGCAAGGCATGTTGGACAACGGCAATGGAGACTTTTCAGGTTAGAGGGTGTTCTAAAAGTAAGGCGGGGTACAAATTTAGAAAGATCACTGAAGGAAGAATGCATTAATAAAGTGTCGTGGCCTTCTCTCAAATAGGTCTGATGCTTTCAGTTCCAGGTACGTAAGTAGTAACAAGGTTAATGAAGTTCTTATTAGAAGTTTTAGGTTTGCATTGGCAAGTATTGTGTGCTGGAATGATACAGGATTCTTAAAGAGAGGAAGGATATTTTTGATTTTGGAATTTTTTTACCTAGGTTTTTAATATACATGTTAAGAGATAAAATTTTGTTACAAAGACGGTGGCCAAGGATTGAAAGCAAAAAGGAACAGATCTTTTGATATGCAAGAGATGACAGCTATCATTTTTTTTAATAGTGTTGAACGTCCGTTTTTACTGCTGAGGGACCACATGCGGTGGACACTGATGATACGTAAAATGAAATGACTGAGCAAATTTTTTAAGGAAGGAAACGTTCCAGGCCTAAGTTTAGGGTACCTCCCCGGCATTTGCCTCCCTCAGTCAGGGAGGACGGTCCTGGCAGGATTCGAACACCTGACCTCTCGCTCGCGATTCCGCGCCTTAACGACATCGACTACCCGTGATGGCAATCTATCAAAATGAAGATACTGTAGTAAATTAATTGGCTTAATGTGCACAGACGTAAGAAGAGAACCATTGCATAAAGAAATATCAATATCTAGGAACGTAGCAGCATATGGAGAGACAGAAAAAGTGAACTTAACTGAAAACTTGGAGTTAAGATTAGTAAGGAACTGATCGAGAGATTCTGAGCCATGAGTCCAAAGCACAAATATATCACATCAATATATCTCTGCCACAATAATGGTGCCAACGGTTCTGACTTAAGAAATTCCTCCTCTAAGTGGGCCATAAAAAGATTGGCATAAGACGGTGCCATTCTGGTGCCCATCGCAGTACCTTTAATTTGTAGATAATATTTATTATCAAAACCAAACGCATTGTGAGCAAGATGGTAAATGAAATCTGTGAATGGGGTATGAGGCGGTGCTCGAGAGTCCAAGAAATATCTAACAGCAGCTAATCCTTCATGATGGGGAATGTTAGTATAGAGTGACGTCACATGATAGTGGCAAGAAGTATATTAGAATGTGTCAAAGGATCAACTTTTTTAAGCAAACTCAAAAAATGGAAGGAATCTTCATATAGGATGGCCTAGACGTAACAAATGGCTATAATCAAAAATCTACTAGAGCGGAAATACGTTCGGTGGGGGAATCGAAGCTGGCTACTATCGGGCGGCCTGGAATTCTTTTATGAATTTTAGGGAGAAAATATATGTGGGAGTATAAAGGACATGAGGAGTAAGTAGGGTGATATCTTGGGGACTGAGTCCTTCAGCAGAACCAGAAGAAGCGATAAACGAAGCTATTTCTTCATTAAACTTGACTGTAGGATCGTTTTATTTATTGTTTATTTTTTTTATTTTGAATGGTGTTTAACGTCCGTTTTTACTACTGAGGCACCACAGGCGGTGGACAGTGATGATACATGAGATGAAATGAAATATTGGGAAAGGATAATTTTTTTTTAAGGAAGAAACCGTTCCATGCAGATGTTTAGCTTACCTCCCCGGCATTTGCCATTTATGAGGACTAGGAAAACTAGATAAAAGTCTCAGTCAGGGAGGACGGTCCTGGTGGTATTTGAACCCCAGACCTCCAGCTCACAAGTCCGCGCCTTAACGACCTCGGCCACCCGTGGCGGTTATCAAGATATTGTTAACAGAGGTAATATATTTAGGAGTACATGCCAAAATAATTTTAATAAAACTAAGTAAATTAAATAAACGGAATTGCTGCAAATACTGACAATTATTGAGGATCATTCGTAGCAAATTTTTAAACTTATTATAAAATTAAACGCATTGTAGTGAGAACCAGATAAACAAGAACTTTTAGAACACCCCCTAACCTTAAAAGTATATTTCGCCGAAACCTCTGCTCCGAATTTACGACGTCCCTTTGCTGGCTCATATCCTTGCCAACACCCTAAATGTAAAACCTGTGCGCTTATTATGCCGTGCAATTCATTCCACAGCCCTAATTTATCCAGAGTATTTAAAATTTCTTCATTTGCTACTTGTTCTTCCAAGAACGTCGTATATATGTTATCTTGTCAGCTTTGCAAAGCATTTTATATTGGTTTAACTTCTACTGTTGTTTCGCTACGTATGAACAATCATAGACGTTCTGTAAAACCAAGTCTCCCTTGCCGGTTGCCCAACATGCCCTGTCGCACTGTAAGGATTTTGATGATGCTTTTAATCTAACACTTATTGATGCGTTACCTACACAATGCTGTGAAAGTTTACTCAGAGATAGAGAAATTGCATTTATATTTTTGCATAAAGCGCGAATACTACGCAGAAAATATATATATTCTCTCTTTCTCTCTCCCTCTTGTTGCTTGTTTAATGTTTTCATGCATAACGTTACCTTGACATTCAATATTTATTTTTACTACGTTCATTTGTCTTCTTTCTTGCCGTAGTAGAACATGTTTACACTGTTTATTGTGTTGTTTTATTTTTCATATTATTTATATATAATATGAAAATATTATAATATATATATCCTATTATTTCTATATTGGTAATCTAAAAATAATAAAGCATAGTGTTCTATATTCAATAACTGTCATTTTGAAACTAGTTTGATACGTTTATTCCTGATAAAAACTTTCAGTCATTAAATTCGTACTTTAGAATATTGTAAATTGAGCCTGAAACTATGGGAATAAACTTAGAAAAATATATGTTCACCTATGCATACATGTAAAAATAATTTCTTTTTTAATATTATAGAAAATCAGATATATATATATATATATATATATATATATATATATATATATATATATCTGTTCTTCAGCAATATGTCCATTTTTAACTGTTATTTATTTATCTATTTTAAGCTTTTAACGTTTTGACGACTGCCATAGGTCCTCAGGTACATATTTAGTTTTTAAACTTCCTATACCTAATACCAAACAATGAATGTAATGATTTAATGATGAATTATTTGTGGTCTATCGGCTCCAAAATTGATCTGATATTCGGCTTTCTAACGAGAGGAAAACCTCATAAAATGATCGGTATAAGCTAGGTCCCCAATTGACAAACTGAATCTTAGTGAGCATTTTCACGGCGAGTAATGAAATGGATCATGAATAATTAATGGCGGAATCACCTATGCCTACATTTCTGATATAAGCTTTTGCAGTTAGAGAATTTAGGATAAAAAAAAACTCACCGTATTATCCCAGCCAGCTTACTAGATAGTAAGCATGAGCCACATCTTGTTCGTCAAGTTATTAGTTAATCAAAATATCCTAGATGCAGAGTAATGAAATATACTGTTGTTTTGTTGTTTCAAGTGGATGTTTGTCCGCTAGAGCGCGGGCAGCGACAGCTGAGAAGCGCATGTGTTCGGGTTATTATCAATATATATGTTGCTAATTAGTTCTAATTGTTTTATTCTAATCTAAAGTAGTTTGAGCGTTATTTTTTAACACTTCGGGGCGATTTTATGTTGACGAGTGGTGAAACAAAACATTTTCCTCTTTACTTGTGTTAGTGCTGTTATAATGCCAAAACGCCAGTACACTTTGGAACTCAACATTTTCATGTACTATGTATATGAAAACCAACTTCTACAGATAAGTAAGACGGCAATTTGTAAGAAAATTCCCCGGTGTTCCTCTACCTCACAGATGCATCGTTCGTAAATTTGAATAGATTTATGGAAAAGCGATTTGTTCTCGGTAAGAAGCCGAAGTATGCTTACGAGAAGAAAGTGATGAAATTTGGAAAAGTTTAGAATAAAATTCAAGGGAATATCTGCTTGCACAAGAAAGAAGGATTTCTCAAACGTCGGCTTGGAATGCCACTAAACTTTTAAATTTAAAACCGTATAATTGTTGATCACGATTTGCAGTCAAGTGACAATGTAAGAGAGTAAATTTTTTGCATTTGGTTTTGGATAATGTTAGGAATTACTCTATTGACTAACGACACAGAAAAACAGGTACTAGAGTGCAAAAATTTTATGATCTTATACGTGAAATATCATTGCATAACCAAGAATGTAAATGCTTACAGAATTATAGCCTATATTTTATGAAAATACAGAGATAAACATAATCACACCATTCTTCAAAGAGTTGTCGGTTGTGAATCATTTTTTTCATCAAAACTCCGCTACAGCGCATATAGCTAATCTGTCCTTAGCGTTAATTGAGTAACTCATTTTTTTTTTTGTGAGTGCGGTTAAAATAGAAGATTATGGCTAACGCAATTCTCAGATCAAACCGTATGCGATTTCTATTTATGTGAGAACTTGAAAAATAAAGTTTGTCAGAATTACCGGCAGAACTGAAAGGCAATATAAGAAGAGAAAGTGCAACATTTTCATAAGAAGAACTAATGTGTGTAAATTTTAAGTGGTGTGAAAGATGTGTGGTGGCAATATTTCTGTGTCAAAAGTGACAAAAGTAGTTGGTTGTTGTAATTGTAATTTGCATGAGAGATCTATGCACTTAATTTGGGGTTATGTACGAGGGTAGGTTCATAAATTTCCGGCATAACCATTTTCTAGATATAATAAAAACAAAAACTATATTTCACTTTCCAATATAGTAACCCTTTATTGCAATACATTTCTTATTTTAAATTTTCAATCTCCCACCCACCAAATAATCAGAAGTCTTGTCTGCAAATGCGCATAAACAGCATCCATCCCTTCTTCGTCGCACTTAAACTTCCTTCTTCGAAGGTCCTTGAGTTTTGAGAAGAGTAAATAGTCACTAAGAGCTAAATCTGGGCTGTAGGATGGATGGTCGATCTCCTTGAAGTCACATTTTTTCACAGATTCCTTTGCAAAAAGAGCTGTTTGCACAGGCGCGTTGTCGTGAAGAAGGCGCACAACACCATTCAACTTTCCTCGCCTTTTCTCTTTGATGGAAGCACGTAATCTGTGTAGTAGGCCAGCATAGCGCTCCCCATTTACTGTGGTGTTCCTTTCCGTGAAGTCATTGAAGAGTATTCTGTGATTGTGATTGTGACCATGATCTTCTTGGTTGACTGAGTGACCTTGGCCTTTAGAGGCGGTGCTTTGCCAGGTTTACGTCACTCCATTGATTCTCTTTTGGACAAGGGATCATAGTAGAGAACCATAGTTTCATCTCCTGTAACAATGGTTTGCAGATTTGGACTGAGGAAAGAAGTCTAGGCTCCCATCTTATTCATGTTTGAATGTTCATGAATAATTCCAAGTACTGTTGCTTTAGAAAGACCCAACCTTGCTGCTATTTCTGTAACTTTGAGCCGCCGGTCTTCCATAACTTCTCCTTCCACAAGAGTGATGTTTTCAGAAGTGAGCACTTCCAAGGGCCGACCTGCAAGCTCTTCGTCATCAATGCTTTCTCGACCCATTCGAAGAAGTTTGGCTCATTCTTTTACGGTAGAATATGAGAGGGTTGCTTCCCCTTATACGCCGTCCAATCGCTGCTCAATTTTATTTGGAGTGAGTCCTTCTTTTGTGAAGAACTTAATAACAGCTGGATATTCCATTTGAATATGTCACAATCTTCTACACATAGCCTTCTTTATGCAACTATATCTGAACAACTGAACACAGCGGAGCGGAAGTTACAGCTGCAATTATTTACTTGACAGATAAGGTATGACACCAGTAAGGTATGAGGTTTCGTGTAGGGGATAATCCTTATCGGCAAGGACGATACCGGAAACTTATAGACCTACCCTCGTATATCTGACTCAGACAGGTGATTTAACACACATAAAACACCTTGTAGATATGGCTCTTGGGAATCTATGTTAAAGGGTTTATTCTCCAAGAACGATGCAGTACAGGCATAAAGAAAAAAAGTCTCTCACGCAGGAGTTGTGTAAACTAAGCGAATTCCTCACTGAGTTCAATAACTTTTAATAAAAATTAATATAAAAACCAAATTAGTCCTTATTAATTAATGAAATAAATTATGGTAACTATGTTGCATTAGGGAAACAAAATTCTTGCAACCTGTAAGTAAAACAAAGGGAAACCAATTTTCAGAATTATTATTATTATTATTATTATTATTATTATTATTATTATTATTATTATTATTATTATCATCATCATCATCATCATCATTATAAACCACAAAAATAATACTATATTATTAATTAAATTAAACATGCCACCACTAATAGACAAAGCTATACTGTGTGGATATTTTTAAATATTTTTAAATGTAACCTTGTTTATGAACTGAGCCCATGGTATCATCTTTACATTCCTAAAGTGAAGAGAAAAAAAGTTTAATTATTAACCAATAATTAACTCTACGTGCTGAAACCGTTGTAGTACTTAACATAAATAAAATTGTATTTAAAAAACGATCTTTGTATGTCACTGATCACTTAACGAAGAATAAAGTATATTGTAGATTATTACACTATGATGCATTTTATAAGTATATGCTTTACCTAGTTTTTAATAGAATTAAGAGCAATGGAAAATCTGTACGAAAATGTAATGATCAATTTTAGCCGAGGGACCATGCCTAGCCATGGGTGAAACCCTTGATAGAAAGAGTAACAACAATAGTAATAATACTTTTGTCGTTAGTAATTTTAATGCAATTTATTTATTTGTTTGTTTCCTTTTTTGATTGTAAATAAAGCATAATATTTTTTCGTTTACTAATCTCTTTCTTCTCGTGTGTAATGCCGTTCTAATAGTTGGGCTTGGCCAAGACCTTCTCCTATATATTGTAGATGGTCTTGGCTTGGGTCACATTTACCATTTTAAAAGGGTTATGTTTAAAATTCACGTTGGGACGGTACCATGGTATGCGGTTCAAGAAAGCCGTGCTTGCCTTCAACAAGCCGTGGAAGAACGAACGTTGCTGTTGCCAGACTTGGCGTAGAGCGACGTGGCAGCCGCGCCCCTGGCCGTGTGATTGTGTGAGACAGGTAGGCAGGTAGACAGAACGCAGACCGCCTTGGTGGGAGAGTGTTAACGTTATAGTATTTTTGTTGAATTACATACAATGCATACAGAGAACGTTTTGCAAAAATATCTGCGAAGTTGAGGTGTAGTTTTGGAAAGCTATAACATACCTCCATTACGTGTGTGTACGAAAAGTTTAGGTGACATTGTAATAGTGTAAAGAACAAGGGAGGGAAAAAACACAATAATAATCCGGCTTAATTATTGCTAGAGTACAATCATTTTGCTCGTGTGTGTAGTTTTTTATTATATGTGTGCATTATAGCTGTAACTAACTATCTGACGTAGTGTTATGCTAGAGTGTGGCGAATATCATTTGGTGCCAGCGATTTGAAGTTTCAGAGGTGGCCACATTCCATGGAACAGGTAAGCCTTCAGGAGACTTTAATGCTCATGTAGACGGGTATCTCAACGTAAATATTATTACATTGTAAAGTATAAACATTTTGGTTGATGTAAAGACATACTTGAACTGAAGTTTGCTGGGGAGCACTAATTTGTCGTATTTGTAGCTCAGGAGTGTCCAAGATAGATCTTATTTTTCCTGCATGAATGTGGAAAGCGAATTTATTCTTCGTGTACCATTGTACTTTAATTCAGACGAGGTGAGATAGCGTAACAATTCCTGCGTAGGTATCACGAATTATTATTTTTAGATTCAAATTATACCTTTAATAACCCTTTGATGTGATTGTTGATATTTCATAATAATGGTTCTTGTTTGGGCGTGGATCAGTTATAACCAGTATCGTTCTTTAATCCATTATTGTTGACTCTTTTTTTTTTTTCCATCTCTCTTTAAGGAGCTAGCCAGGCGTAATATTGTCCATTCGACCTTCGAGTTCTGTCATTGCCTCAATAGCTGGCGTGAAACGCTCTTTCTTAAGAATTCAAAACTTCGGCAACAGCGCTTTAATGAGCAATAACAAGCTGGCTGCATAAAATTGTTTGGAGGTGATAGTGACAGGTCCTTTGGTCTGGAGCAGTAGTCAAAAAATTTAGTCATTGCGTAATTTTATCAAAAATAAAACAGGACTTTGTTTTCCTTTAACTTTGGGCAAGTCGCTAATAGCCCACTTTATTTAATTAATTGTTTCTTTTAAGCATTAAACATCCAATACCTACTGCCAAAAGTGCTATGTACATTAAATAGAGTGAAATGGTACTGAGCTCCTCGACACCTAACGTTACTGATAATTTTCTTTTTTCAGGAATAATTAAAAGTTCGAAAAGTACTAAAGCTCATAATTTACTCCAGCCAGAAATCAAAACGGAATAACAAGTAGATTCTTCCTTCCCCACAACGATGGACCTAAACTATTTAAAATGAACCCTGCTCTCGGTATGATGCTTAGAGCACTTGGTTCTCTTAGAAAAATTACTGTAATAAAAACTTAGGTTTTTTAAACCTGTAATAGCAAAAACGCTAAGGAGTTGATGAACTCCCCAGATTCATTTGTTCTACAGATATATGGAAGTGGATAAAGACACGACAATGTTAAAAAATATATAAAAGCTACTTAAGGCCATGATTAAATAATAGAGGTCATAGTCACGAAATTCTTATTTTACAGGAAAGAGAAAAAGCACTTAGAGGGAAAATAAATGGAATATTTTTTCTAAATACAATAATTGTAACATACATTGTTTGTAAAATTATATGAGGATCGGAAAACAAACATGCTTTTTATTTTTGATAATTTACCTTTTCAAAAAAAGTTTCAGTGAACTAGATTCATGTGCTTCCTGCGATGAATGAGCTGTTATTAAAAATAAGCGCATTCAGACGCCAAATAAGTTTTTAATTTCCTTTGAAAATTCTACTAAAACTCTATTTTACAACATCCGTAGTATATTTACATGTTGTAAACTATATTTTACATTATGTATTTTATTCTTACTAATTTTACACACTAACATTTCTTTCTTTAGTTTTCCATCATTAGTGGTTTCAGTTTGCCAAAAAATTGTCATAAACTTTTTTACTATCCTTAATTTTTTTCACACTGATGGTACTTTGCCCAATGGGTATGCAAGTACTGCAGGAGGTGCAGATTTCTTGTTTTGATTATGCAAAATATGAAAATGCTCTTTAATTAGACCATCAATGAATTCTTTCACTACTACTTGGCCAGGTGAATGCCAGTTAAATTAAAAAAAACACCCACTTGGAAGGAGAGAAAGGAATCGTCCTTTCCTTAGGAGCTTTCGCCTTACTGACACCGAAAGGCATGTTATTTTTAATGAACAGACCACCAACTTTTGTAATTTAATATCCATATTTTCGTCTGTAAATTTCATTGTTTTTTTTTTTTAACTATATTTTTCAGGGAGGTAAATTCTATCAAAGCATTTTACTTTCTTTATATTGCCGAAGTCTGTATTATTTGACAGGAAGGGGAAGAAAATGTTTGATTTTCATTTTGTTGAAGTCATAGTTAAGACGAAACAAACCATCACAACCGTCAGAAAAGAATTGCAACACAGTCACAATTTCTGAAATATAGTTTTAAATATAAAGTTTATGAAGAGCTTACCTCATTAACCCCTAACAATATGAGATACCTATTTTAAGATTGTGTATGCCAGATATGTTAACCGAGAGTTGACGCAAGTAGAAAATGTCCTAAACAGAGATGCTTGTACTTTCTCTTTCTCTACAGACATGTAAAAGTTCTTCTATTTTGCCCTCCTACGATGTAGCATTAGCTCTTGACAGATTCAGAGAGATGTATTTTTGCTGACAATTCTTCACATTTAGAACACTTGTGGTCGTCCAATTTAAGTTCCAGTTGAAGTATAAATAGAATTTGTAGCTGACATTTTCCTCAAAAACATCAAATCTCCCAGCCAAATAATGGAGTTCCCTCGGCGAGAAGTAAGTTCCATTCCTTGGAAATGTGATCATTTTCCCAGATATAATGTTATCCTTAGGAGGACTTTCCCCGAGAGACAGTAGCACACACATCTTACATGCTCCTTTTTCTGTTAGATCATGCAGATTAATAAATTCTCTTATACATACATTTGTTCAGCTATTTCTTACCCAAATAAAATATAAAAAGTTAACGTTCCTTGTCTTGGGTCGCCTTTTCTTGGTCTTCTGCATTTCATATTATGTGTTTCAATGAGTCCTTGAATGTAGATATTGTTGCTCTTTGTCACTTGGTTGGTTGAAGTAAACAATGAATGTCATCTGTGTCTGGACGTTCGCCAGAGAAAAGCAAGATTTCTTGCAACTGCAAATAATAAAATTGCAATATATAATATATTTTAAATAATCATAAATTCATAATACTAATACCATAAAATAAAATAAACATTTGTAATAATATTTATTGCAACTCGGGCCAGTTTTCCTCAATGGACCAGTTTCTCTTTGACAATTTTTGTGTTCCACGCCTTTAACTTTGGATATGCGTATGATATTTCTTCGTTTACTCAATTTTTAGTTCTCTCCCTCCCTGCCCTTTCCCCCCCTCACTTTCGGAACTGGAGGAATCACTACATGACATTCTTAAAAATTTCAAGATGTGTATTTGAACTGTGAGCGCATTAATCGACAATAATATACAAATGAAACAGCGCGGCAGAAGAAAGTGCTGATAACATTGCTAAAAAAAAATAGTTTACAGATTTGGAACATTGGTAATAGAAGCTCCCGTTATTTAAACATAAAGATAGCTAAGAGGAAGGGATTTACAAGCTAACCAGTCTTTCACCATCATCATCATGTATGAATCATCATGAGTCGTCATCATTAGGAAAGGCTTGGTCCTATCGGTCTTAGCCGCAGAACACCTTTCCCCATAATTATGGTTTTAAACTAATTCTTGTACACGAACTATATATATATATATATATATATATATATATATATATATAAAGTAGTACTATTAACCATGTAACAAGTTAACAGTAACAATTAACAGACTTGTCTTCTTGCCATAGAAGAACTCTAGTAGTTCGAAATATAGCGATTACATGTGTGACTTTCTGTTAGTGTTTTATCCTTTTTTATTGTTATAATTACTGTTAATTTATATATATATATATAGTGATACTAAAATAATTATTGTTTAACTAATCGCTCAATGCACACAACATTATTGACAAAATATCCAGAATCTGCAATTTATTTTATTATAATCAATGACAAGGTTTCACTTCGATATTACTGATATAGCATATGAATATGTTGGTAAAGTAGAATTAGAGCATGCATTCTTTTATTAAGAAAAAGAACTAGTAAAAAATAATGACAAATACGGAATATTCTAAAATGAGATGTAGAATTGCAACATTGAAATTGATCACACAAAGATTTCTTGAATATGATGCTTTAACAATGTGTGTATTTTCAAAAGATTGCATGCTTTTAACGGAGACAAAATTTCTTAACATAAAACTGTAGAATATCAGAATGCAGGATGGCTATTTTGAACCTCTGCAGGGTGATAAAGAATATAATAGGGCATGAGAATTAGGTAATCTTCAAGCTGTGATTCGTTTCTTGGGTTGAAAACATGTCCTTCACCCAAGATGGATTCGAAACTGCCTCATTTACTTATTTTGTTTGTTTGTATTTGCATAGGATAAGAAAAATACACAAGAGAAATGTGCCATGGACGGGTATGCAAGTTCATTTAAGAACAAAAATTTGCGGTATGTTTTAAATAGAGGAGATAAATGAGAGAAGTTACCATTCAAACTGTTGTTTGAGAGTAGGCTTGTCGAACAGGAGAGTTACTAAACAATTGAACTAAGCCTGAAGCGTGAACTTTTTGTTTATTCCATGAAGGTGTATTCCATTTCGCGTATAGAATGACAAAGACTTTGGTAAATGCACTATGTGAACTTGCTTATTTTATTTTTTTGATATACATTATTTGTGCGATAGCATTCTCTCCCAATTCTTTATGGCTTTAATTTTATTTTTGTTGGGTTTATTTATTTAATGTGGGAGTGGCAATTACTATCACACTGGAAGCCAAGTTCTAATTCCATAACAGCCTGTGTTAGACAGGCCTGCATTTTACTGAGGAATGATAAATTTCGTCTAATCGCTTACTAATTTTCCTGCATGTATGCCTTCAAAGATATGCTGCCTTATATTGCTTCTCTCATCTTCCATGCACTTGCTATTAAAATAGAAATTTAGCAGAAACAATTTTTACAATGACCGCCGCCTCAGTGGTCTAGTGGTAGCGTTTGCGACTACTAAATTGGAGGAGCTAGGTTTGATTCCAGGTCAGATTAAGTCGTCTGGATAAGTTTTTTGTTTGTTTGTTTGTTTGTTTTGGCCCTTATCCTGAGAAGGTTAGTGACAGATATCTTTAAGACGCCAAATACTCCGAACTCATTTGCACCATCATTATTTCATTCATTCCATAGGTTTAAGAACCTCTCTGGTGCACCATAACTATATCTCATTCATCTATCCTCAATATACACAGACACCTGCAAATCTGAATGCAACATATTAAATCATCATCCAGGCCTCAGAAGTCCGCTACAACACCGCTGCGCTAGTTGGGATGCCTACCAGTTAATGAGATCAAGGGGCTAGCACTGGACCAAAAAAAATTACAATGAAATTCACACGCGCGCGCGCGCACGCACACGCACGCACAAACCATACTCTCATACACAGACAGAGGGAATGTATGTTAATATATGTATCTTTCTTTCTTTCTTTCTTGCTTTCTTTCTTTTTTATGGTGTTTAACGCCCGTTTTAACTAGTGAGGCACCACGGGAGGTGAACACTGATGATTAAGATGAAGTGAAAAACAGAAAAAGGCTTTTTTTAAAGGAAGCGTTCCAGACCTAAGTTTAGGGTACCTCCCTGGCATTTGAGAAAACCTGATAAAAAAAAAACCTTAGCCAAGGAGGACGGTCCAAGTGATAATCGAACGCCAGACCCTCTGTTCAGGAATCCGCGCCTTAACGATCTCAGCCACCCGTGGCGGTTTTAATGCATTTGCATACAGGACAATACAACATATTAAAAATAAATTAATTGTGTGAATAGATCGTTATACCAGGTAGGTCCTTACGTTTCCAGCCTAACCATTTTCTAGGTATAATAAAGACCAAAACTATATTTCACTTTTCAATATAGTTAACCTTTATTGCAATAGACTGCTCACATCTTTGAAATAACATTTCAATCCCCCTCCAAAATAATCAGAAGTCTTGTCTGCAAAATGGGCATAAACAGCATCCATAACTTCTTCGTCACACTAAAATTTCCTTCCTCGAAGGTCCTTCTCGAGTTTTGAGAAGAGGAAATAGTCACTGGGAGCTAGATCTGGGCTGTAGAGTGTATGGCCGATCTCCTTGAAGCCACATTTCTTCACAGCTTCCTTTGCAACAAGAGCTGTGTACACAGGTGCGTTGTTGTGAAGAAGGCGCACACCACCACTCAGCTTTCCTCGACTTTTCTCTTTGATGGAAGCACGTAGCCTGTGCAGTAGGCCAGCATAGTACTCCGCATTTACTGTGGTGTTCTTCTCCTCGAAGTCAATGAAGAATATTTCTTCACAGTCCCAAAAGATTGTGATCATGATCTTCTTGGTTGACGAGTGACCTTGGCCTTTAGAGGCGGTGCTTCGCGAGGTTTACGCCACTCCATTGGTTCTCTTTTGTACAAGGGATCATAGTAGAGGACCATAGTTTCATCTCCTGTAACAATGGTTTGCAGAACTTCTCTCTCGTTACCACGGCAAAGCTCCAGAAATGCCAGACAACAGACGACTCGTTGCTGCTTTTGGAATGAGGAAAGAAGCCTAGGCACCCATCTTGCACTAACCTTATTCATGTTTAAATGTTCATGAATAATTCGAAGGACTGTTGTTTTAGAAAGGCCCAACCCTGCTGCTATTTCTGTAACTTTCAGCCGCCGGTCTTCCATAATTTCTACTTCCACAAGAGCGATGTTTTCAGGAGTGAGCACCTCCAAGGGCCGACCTGCACGCTCTTCGGCTTCGTTGCTTTCTTGACCCATTCTTTTACGGTAGGGTATGAGGGGATGCTTCCCCTCATACTTCCCCATACTTCCAATCGCTGTTAAATTTCTAAGCCCTTCTTTTGTGAAGAACTTAATTACAGCTCGAAACTCCATTTTGAACGTGTCATAATCTTTGGACACATAGCCGCCTGAACAACTGAACACAGCGGAAGTTACAACTGCAGTTATTTACCTAACAGATAAGGTGTGACACCAGATAAGCATTTTGTGAGGGCGATAATCCTTATCGGGGAGGCCGGAAACTTATGGCCCTACTTAAGTATGAAACCGCTTTAATAAATTGCATAACACGTAATTAAATGTGACTAAAATACACTTTCTAAAAAAACTAACGAAACTAGTCCTAAGTTCAAACGACACTGGTAACTAAGCATGAACAATAACTGTCTAAACAATTAAATAGTACAATATATTAGCAAACTGAAAAGGCTTGCTCTATCCTTAACCCTAGTACTCTTGCGGAACATCTGACCGTAAAGAACGAAACGTTATGGCATATGCAATGTTTGGATTGCTGTATTGTGTTTGTTAATTTATTAAATTAGTATTATTTATCATTTCGTTCAGAAAAATGCCCGTAAGTGGCGGTTGGTTATTTCTAGAAGCAAGTCTTGGGCTGTATGCTGGTTGGTGGTTAGCAGATTTTCACCTAAGGGAAGCGGTTCGGAAAGTTTTAGTGGGCACAGATCACCAAATAGGCGGGGTCTCCTGTTCGGAACCATGTAAGACAGTGAATTCAGACATGTAACAATGCACCTGTCACTCTTTGATAGCGTGGAAGAACGTGATAACGCCATCTAGTGAAAAACAAGAGTTTTCATTTAACAAAAGTTCTCTCACAAGCTTAGCCAAGTAGGTAGAGAGATGTAATGTTGGAGATGTTTTTTTTGGGGGGGGGGTTATTGGGTACGTCGCACATCCTAATTATTAATATTTTGGGGGGGGCAAAGACGGTGATATTTCTCGTTTTATTTGTTTGCTTAGGACTAAATTTAACACATTTTTCTTCCATTTCTGCTTGGTAGCGTCTACAAAGTTACAGTTGTGAATGTTGTGAACTTTTTTTGACTAATTTAACTGTATAATTTTATTTTTAAGTGAAATGTTGCATTCTCGAAATTACTGCTTTTTTCCATTGTGCGAGCTCTCTTTTGAGCTGGGCCCTTTCCTTTTCCTCTTCCTTTACCTTTTTATTGCTTTCTTTACTCTCTTTTATAACGTTTTCTCTCTTTGCTTCATAATATCATCTCACATATTCAGTTGAGGTGGTTAATGACATAATCATTTCCGATTACAATTTGTTTCTCTTAAACTGAGCAATTTCTAGGTGTAATTTCAATCACCACGTTCACAAAATTATTATTATTATTATTATTATTATTATTATTATTATTATTATTTATGTTTCAAAGTGCAAATTAGAGCAAATATGGTGACATTATAGCTATACCATTAATTTTACGTTTATTGTGATATTTTGCTTAAATGCAAGTACCTATCCCATGTAAATGATGTTTTGATTTCAATTCAAAGGTTCGTGACATGCCCTTTTAGACTGCATTTCATGTTATTTTTCTGCAATAACTGCTGTTTCGATAATTGTTTCATTTATGAACATTCTTAAAGAATTTAAAGTGAATTGTGCTAGATTATTTCTATTGCGAGTTTTTGCAATTCTATAACTGCTAATATTTGTGCTGCACCTTGCCCCCGCCCTTCAATGGCTTTCATTGGGTGTTTTACACATGTTTATCAAGAATTCGATTCACTTCCAAGTGAACCAGTGTTCGGATTTTGCTGTCATTTAATTCTGATTTTATCCATGTTTTGCAATCAGTCGTTTTTAACACTATTATCAACATACAATCTGCTAGGCTCATCCTTGTATTGATCCTGGAACTTATAACAGTAAATCTTTGGCGAAGTTGGCAGCATTGCTCAATAATTTTGAAGTAATAACTAATGCAAACAGATGTGCAGAAACTGCAGGGGAACAGCATCTACTGGTTCTTTACATTCACACTGCCTTTCTTTGGGATTCTGTGAAACATGTCCTTTCTGCCTTTCATCAGCAGAATTGAATAACAACCAGGCTTCGCCATCCGGTCCATAGGCTCTCTTGGAGGAGTGTTATCTAGTGAATGACAAGATTTTAATTTAACAAAAAGTTATCTCACAAACAAAGTCGAGCGAGTCGAAAGTTTTCGTGCACAAAGGAACATGAAATGTTTCTAACAGGGTACAAGAGCAAAGAGCGTTGTTTTGCGGCTTTTTATTCTAAGCAAAATACACTGAGCAGGGAGACTGGCTTTTCAAATGTTCAGAAATTATTGTTTAGGACAGATGGATATTGAATCATCAAAGCAATATGAATGTTTTACTTTTCGTAGTATTGCCGAATTCGTCTCATAAAGATGAAGCTAATTAGCAAACTTTATCTTACAATACGCTAAATACCGTAATGCCAATAAATTTTTCAAAATAGGACAACATTCCATATATACTTGGCTTCCGGATGTTCTGGCGGTGTAAACACAAGTTTTCTGCTAAGTTTCGCTTAGACTAAGCTGAAGGCTCCTCAGCAGAAATGTTCGTTCTCCAGTAAAACTAAAACAAACCAGTGATATACGTGGCGATGTCAATCATTTTCTATAAGAATATTCGCCTCTGATTTTTGTACCCTTTAGTATCATGTTCCACTATTTCCATTTAGTCTTTGATTTTTTCGCCTAGATACCCCATGCCTTATCAAAGATGTCACCACCTCCGTGTTCTAATGGATTAAGATGCTGCGAAAGCGAGTATAATTGAGGTTATCGATTGAATTCGATTGACAGTGACGAAGGAGGAAATTCGGTATCTCAGAACACCAGATGTCGTTTGAACCCACGCCCTCCAAGGGGAGCACTCCCGAGGCTACACCGGGGCAGGAACTTTCCCAAAGCGCATCATTTGCCTCGCCTGGCATTTTGAATCTGCAATCAGAAAGAGCGGGAACTCGCCTACGCAATAAAGGTGAAAAGTCAAGTGGGCCAGATATCACGAATTCGAGTTCCAAATTACCGTTTGAGCTACCACGCTCGATTTTGAGATTATCGTAAGAGAGCTTTCCTCATCTCAAAAAAAGAATAGTGGATAAGTTGATATAAATGATCATTTCAGCCAAACCATTATCTCGAATAACAAGGTTATGCAATCCATATAAGATAATTGTAAGGAATAAATAAATAGATAAAAGACACAGTAACAACAATGGCTTCGTAAATGAGTAAAATAAAAAGTTCACACCGAAACCTTGAGTTTGTATTCAAAGATTGTCGCCTGGATTTAGTCGGACATCTTGGTGTAAAATATCTGGTCAAATCTTCCTTCACTAACACTTGCAGAATATTGAGCTTACACCCTTAGAACAAGAATCGCGAATTCTCCTCTTCTTCTCTGCCTTCCAGTTCTACAAAACATCTTGTGTCGTAAGGTGCGAGTCACAAGAATTATTATATTTGTGACAACGCAACCGTAAGGCGCAAAATTTCATAAGAGGACCTTCACTTTGTGTCATGATTAAAACAAAAATAATTATCTCTCACAAAAGTTGCATTTGCCTGAGATAAGGATTTTTAATAAGTTAAATGAGGTCTGCACATCTATTGACTAGAGCTGAGCTACACGAAAAATATCCTAGTGCTTCTTGAAGAAATTGGAAGAATAAAGAGGTGACCGTGCGGCCACGTGTCGGTAAAAATAGAAACAATGTACGTGTTTACTTGACCTTCCACAGGTAACAATGGAAGTCGGCGTCTTATTTTGTGAACCTTTGCCCGCGGACAACTTCTCGGAACCACGTGGCGGCGGCCGGAAGCACAAAGAGTACAGAAAGTATGCTGCGAAACCACAAATGTCGCGTGTAAAGTTTCTGTTACATTTTAAAACTTTTCGTTACTTCGCCCCTCCAGCCAGTTACAGTTCAGTCGAGAACCGAAACAGACCAGTATTGTTTTTTTTTTTTTTTTTTTTGCGTCATTTTCAATTTAAGATCGTCGAGTTTCGTGTAATGGACCGGTGGCCGAAGACTGGGATGCTTTAAAAAGGCCCTTAAATTGTCCATCACAGTAGCTGCAACAGTAGTGGAAGAAGTTACAAGGTATGTTCAAATACTTCATTTTAAGATTTTAGATAACGTTAGTTGCATTTTTATTAGCCTTATGCAATCAGGTGGAGCGCTTGTTGGCGTCGTTTTGTCCTTCTGCTCCTGCACATGAAACAACCCATGAATCGTCATACATATGAAGTATAAATTAATACAAAAGGTTTCGAAGAATTTAATTAATACTTATCAAATATAGTAGCAATTGAAAAAAATAAAAATAAATTGAAAAAAAATATTGTTTTTTTGCCTATTATTTCCCAAGATATTTACGAAGTTGTGCAGAATTAAAAAAAATAAATTACTTTTTCCTTGCATTTTTCAATATTTATTGCAAAAATTTTGGAGTGGGCCAACCAAGTTAATTGTGAAGAACGTGAATTTCAGCGCTAGCGTGCATTTCTCTTGTTCATTATTTTCACCATTATTATTATTATTATTATTATTGTTGTTGTTGTTGTTATTGTTTTGTTGTTGTTGTTGTTGTTGTTTTGTTGTTGCTGCTGCTGCTGCTGCTGCTTCTGCTGCTGCTTCGTATATTTCCGAATTTAGGCCAATTATTGGCTGCTCAAAATCGGGATGCGCCTTTATGATACAACTTTAGATTATGAAAAGGAAGCATATTACCAATAGCGCAAAATCGATATTTTAATTGTTCAAGCTACCAGTATATTCACACAACAACAATTAAAAAGTTCAAAGGTTACCAAGCAAACATTTACGGGGTCTCTGTATCGTCACTTGATTTGCCACTGGAGTCTTGAATTGGTGTCAGTAACGCTCAAGTCATTTGTTCCGAACATACGACTAGGGTGTAAGGTACGTTTTCTTTAGAACACATTCGCTTGTTTAATATCATATTTTCCTGCTCTCTCCTTTACAGGCAACTTTAATCTACAAACTCAATCACTTCCAGGTTCTTAATTTTTCTTTTCAACGAAACATTATAATTCTCATTGTTGTTCTCGGAATCTTACCGGTACTTTCAAGAGTGCACGCCAGATACAGATGATTTAAAAAAAAAACATGATAGCTAACCGAAGGCGGAACATGAAATTTCTTGCCTACGGTATACATACTTTGTATATGTTCGCGATTTGCTTTTATATCGTTGGGTTGCGCAACAATACTGTTTTACTATATTTATATCTTGAATTGTGTGCGCGCCTTTCTTTCGGAAGTGTATGCCATACGGTATTGTTATTAAAATTAATACATTCTACCCAGCTGATTGGAATGTTATAGTGTGGAAGAAGATGGAGAAGTTGGTGTTAGACTTTCTGAAGAGAATGGAAGTTTTTTGGACGATTCAGCGATAGTGGATGCGACTACATCTCCTGAAGCTAAGAACCAAATGCAAAGTTCTTCGGAGATCAGTGGCACAGAGAAAATAACAGTAAAAAGGAAGTAACACGATTTCTACTTAGACATTGGGTTTGTTGAGAGCAGCGATAACAAACCGCAGTGCGTAACTTGCGGCAAACACAGTCTACCTACATTTTGAGGGGTATATCCAGAATGCAGGGGCGGCGAACTTGCAGAAGCCCAGAAAACTGTATCGTATCTCTCAAAAACAATAAACGGAAACGCTTTGATGTCACCATAAGCTGCCGAGTAGCTCAAGAGGTGAAGCCCATCCCATCGCTGAAAACCTTATCAAGCCTCGTGTAAAGGACATAGTTGCGTGTATGCTGGATGGAAAACCCACGAAATTATACACATCAGCAAGTGATTTTCACAAACTAAATTCACTAAATGTTCGCTTTAAATGAATGAATTAACAGATGTAGTTGGTAGTTTTAATAGTTTTGTATGCTAGCAGTACTTTTCAAGAGGATTTGCTTCTCTGCAAATTGTTACCCACTACTGCAACTAGCACTGAAATTTTTAAATTAATAGAGGAATTTTTCACAGTAGATGGCATCCAATGGCATAATTGTGACGATGTGTGCACAGACTTTGCGAAAACCAAGTTGGAACGGCTTTGGTGTTATCTCAAAAATGAAACAAAAAATAGAGTGCAGCAGTAGCCACTGCGTCCTGCACCGCCAAGTCCTTGCTGTGAAGAACCTTTCCTAAAAAAAAAAAAAAAAAAAAAAAAGAAGTCCTGGACGAAAGTGTGAAATTAACTCATGTAATTAAATCAGGACAATGATATGGGGAGTACATCTTGACTTCTTCACTCAGAAATAAGGTAGCAAAATTTGACTTGGCTCTTTGAAGTCAGAACCCACCTGACAGACAATGACTTCGCTTTGGGAGAAGGTTATGTGACGAACGCTGACTAATAAAAGTGGCATATTTACGTGATATTTTTCAGAAAGTTAATAATTTACGCCCCTCGCTTCAAGGAAAAGTAACAACAGTTTGATAACAGTGATAAAGTAAAATGGTTCAAAAAGAAAATCAAATTTTGCGCAGAATCAGTGAACAATGAACCTTGATAGCTTCCCAATGGTAAAAAAATTTCAGAACAACCAGATTCAGACATACTTGGGAATATCATAAACGAATTTCTCGTTCACCTACTAACATTGCTTGATGGTTTCAAAACAGTTATCCATAAGAAAACTTTTGGGTTTTAAACCTATTCTCTGCTGTGTCAAAATGCTTGATTGCTTCTATGGAAAAATATTTTATATTTTTCAAATAAGAATTCACTATCCGAACCCTGGTATCAGTTAAAACACAAATTAAAAGTTTTGTCTGATAAAGCTAAAATTATCCTTTTGCCCTTTGCAACCACTTATTTATGTGGATCAGGATTCTCTGCTTATGCAGGTACTAAAACAAAACACAAATCTCGTCTGGATGCGGAACCTCGGCTCCAGCTGTCCCAAATTCAAATAAATATAGATAAGTTATGTAAATCAATTCAGCTCTTATTAGAATAATTATTTTACTGTTCCAAGAACCATTTTTGGTTTTGCAACATAAAATAAAACCAAATTTGTGAGAATATATTGTGCTTACTTTTAGTTAATTTTAATAAGTTGCCTTAATACGTGTTTTTTTAATGTACGGAAATAGGCCCATAAGTTTCCGGCCTCGCCGATAAGAATTATCGTCCTCCCAAAACACTTATCTGGTGTCATACCTTATCTGTAGCATACCTTCTTCCGCTCCGCTTTGTTCAGTTGTTCAGATATAGTTGCATAAAGAGGGCTATGTGTAGAAGATTGTGGCATATTAAAAATGGAGTATCGAGTTGTTATAAAATTATTCACAAAAGAAGCACTTTTCCAAATGAAATTAAACAGCGACTGGACGGTGTATATGGGAAAGCATCCCCCTCATGTTCTACCGTAAAAAATGTGGGCCAAACTTTTTCGAATGGATCGAGAAAGCATCGAAGACGAACAGCATGCAGGTCGGCCCTTGGAGGTGCTCACTCATGAAAACATCGCTCTTGTGGAAGGAGAAATCATGGAAGACCGGCTACTCAAATTTATAGAAATAGCAACAAGGTTGGACCTTTCTAAAACAACAGTACTTCGAATTATTCATGAATATTTAAATATGAATAAGGTTAGTGCAACATGGGTGCCTAGACTTCTTTCCTCAGCCCAAAAGCTGCAACGAGTCATCTGTTGTTAGGCATTTTTGGAGCTCTGTCGTGGCAACGAGAGAGAAGTTCTGCAAAGCATTATTACAGGAGATGAAACTATGGTCCTCTACTGTGATCCCTTGTACAAAAGAGAATCAATGGAGTGACATAAACCAGACGAAGCACCGCCTCTAAAGGCCAAGGTTACTCAGTCAACCAAGAAGATCATGTTCACAATATTTTGGGACTGTGAAGGAATACTCTTCATTGACTTCAAGGAGAGGAACACCACATTAAATGGGAGTACTATGCTGGCCTACTGCACAGACTACGTGCTTCCATCAAAGAGAAAAGGCGAGGAAAACTGAGTGGTGGTGTGCGTCTTCTTCACGACAACGTGCCTATGCATACAGCTCTTGTTGCAAAGGAAGTTGTGAAGAAATGAGGCTTCAAGGAGATCCACCCTACAGCCCAGATCTAGCTCCCTACAGCCCAGATCTGTTTCCTCTTCTCAAAACTCAAGAAGGACCTTCGAGGAAGGAAATTGAAGTGTGACGAAGAAGTGATGGAGGCTGTTTATCCCCATTTTGCAGTCAAGACTTCTGACTATTTTTTTGGGTGGGGGAATTGGAATGTTAATTAAAAGATGTTAGAAATATATTGCAATAAAGGATAACTATACTGAAAAGTGAAATTAGTTTTTGTCTTTATCATACCTAGAAAATGGTTAGGCCGGAAACTTATGGACCTACCCTTGTGTAGAGAAATTAGAGCGAAAAATATTTTGTAATGAAATTAACTCATAAAACATCTTTCGCATGTCCAAAGTTCTAAATTTTGAATGTTTATCTTTATCCTCAAATAATATGACCATATAAGTGCTAGGTGAAAATTAATGCTCCGTGGTTAATTTTACACTGAAAAGTCCTCCATGACCCTGGGATTAGAACGCACATATCTCTTTGTTACATTTTGTAAGATTTTTTTCACTTCTTTCTGCTTTCCTCTTTCCTTTTAATTGGGAATACGCTAACCAAATGCCGAAGGATGGCAAATCCGTAGTTTTTCTTTGTATGTTCAGATAGCAATCAGAGTGTTAATTAGCAAAGTGGAAGAGTACTGTCCAAATAAAGTCAAATAAAATAACGTATACAAATGTAATTATTAAAGTGTAGTTTTACAATCTTGAGCTACTTTTAAGGAAAAGATGAGTCACTGCCTACACAAAAGCAGCGATTTCTTAAGAAATTGGTTAACAATGAATCTTGGCAGTTTTAAAAAGTTGCGCTGGTCAGTAGCGGTCCTAAATTTCTGCTGTTCAATAGAATTAATAACCAGAACACAAATTGCATTATTGTTGTTCCGAATATTCGTGATATACTTTAAAGGAAGCATTTAGCAAAATGAGCATAAATCAGCACCGTCTAGGAAAGCGCTATTAATACCAGAAACGACTCTTAGTAACACAGTAGCGATGTTTGCTGATGTTCCTTCCACTGCATATTTCTACTTCAGCAGGCGACCAAATCTTGCTGCTTTAGTGTACCTGGAGAAGATGATAAAGTACAGTTCATTTGTCCAAACAGCAGTCCGCTTATCGAGAACAGAGGGTGCTAGCGAATCTTATTTTCAGTGATACATTTACTGTCTTTATGGTGGAGTTGATGATGCAGCGAAATGAGTAGCACAAGGAAAATTGAAGTGCCAGGAGAAAAATTGTCCCAACGTCGATTTGTCCGCCCAAGTTTTATACAGGTGCGGCAGAAACTATGACCCATTTTAAATCGTACGCTATTGTTGGTCACGGCTTCTTAGAGAGATGATGTTTGTACCTTTGCGTAGTGCAGTTCAAAGCATTTTCTGTACGTCATATTACATGACCTTGACCGCTCGCTCCACTACTAAGTGCTACTTGACAGTCAGTATGGGGTGCAGGTTGAATGAACATGGTGCGTTTGCAATTGAAACGTTTTTCAAATATGGTGATTGAGTATGCTCTTAATTCTTATATAGACTTCTCGACAGTTGGCAACTTCAAATACAAGTGCAATTTTTAAATTTTTTGCAATAATTTTGGTAATCAGTTGACCTAAATATGTGAAGTGTAAGTGAAAAAGATATTAATAATGAGAGTAGACTTGTGTATCCAGTGTTTTTGAGTTCAGTGAAAAGCTTAGGACAAGTGTAACTGACATTAGTATTTCCTGCTAAAAATGCATATTTCAGTTCTGCATGTTATTAAAGTTCACGTTAAATGCCACAAAATAACATTTTCCTTGCTTTATTCAGTTTTAAAATTAACATTTCAGTATTTTTGACAATATTTGCATGTAATGAAAACGTGAATCCCAAAACATAAATAAATGCATGTACGTTATCAAATGGAATAATAAAACAAATGATCAAATGCAATCGGAAAGCTTTATTCTCGAAAGAAATAGAGCAGCGACTCGGTCGTATGATAATCGCTGGCCGTAAGCATATTACCGTCATCTCAGAGTGAAATATTGCCAATACAAATAAAGTATGTAAATAAGCATTATTTGTGAGAAAAAATATCAGACCTATAACAACCCATTCTGTAGATATTGTTTATTACTAAGGAGTGAACTTAACCTAATTATAGGTATGGGTGACTCCATCTGGCTCTTACGTGAGTCACTTGTAATACTTTACAAGCGTTGTACTTCTTTTGTGGGACAGAAAGTTACAATTCCGTACCTATATGCTTGTAATATTTTGTGGAATATGGCGCAATCTCCGTTAGGAAAACATGTTGCCGGAATCTCCTACGCAAACATTTAGAGATCTAATAATCCATCAAATACAAGAAAAAGCGGATGTAGGTTCCTTGTTCAAGTATAATTCTTAATAATATTAAGTTTTTAAAATCAATTCTTTATAACAAGGTATGAAAACAGGTGCCAGTGCTTCTTACACTGAATGAATGCCCGTCTTAACGGCGTTTCCCTACTGTCTCAAGTTCTTTCTGTTGCTAAGTAATCTCGCAACCCACTGAAACAGATAACATATACAGAATTAAACTTCTTTAGAAGCCGTCAAATATTGGCCCGTCGCTAATGCGAACGCATGCTTCCACATTCTCAGGGCTTTGCTGTGACCTCCATTCAATAGGAAAACAAAGACTGGTGTCATGAATCATTCATAAGGCCGCAACTGGGTCGGTCACGGTAAATCATTCCAGACGTTTGTCGATTATCTTTTCCCGAATAGCCCCCCGTTTTAGCGAATTCCAAAGGAATTGCGGTTTGTACCCATGAAAAGATGATATTTGACAATTTTCTTGAAATCTCCATCGAACCTACCCACTAGGCACCGAAAATGATGATGAAAAAAAGTATATGTGTGTGTGCATACATGTATGTTAACACTCTAACTGTCGCAAATGTTGTTTTTTCTCAACGAAACTGGGTAAATAACCAACCATCAATTAATAAACGATTCATCGAATTCGGAAAAAAAAAAGAGGACAAGTTAGGGGCGGGGTTAACATAAAATGAAAATTTTAAAAACGCACTTGAGGCCGCAATTTTTGTTTTCTCAAGGAAACTCCGCATATGGCATTAAATTAAATTAAATTAATAAAAATATTTCCCAAAATCAGCAAAATCAGTCTTTATGAGTGGGGGTTCACCTAAAACCCAAAATTTGAAAATCACTCTAGCGGCACCATTTTTTTTTGTAATGAGAAATGGATATACCATTAAAATAAAACAATAAGAACAATTTAAAAAAAATATAAGAAATCTGCCCATTAGAAGAAGGAGTTGCCTGAAAACCAAAATTTAAAAATTGCTCTGGTAGTACCAATATTTGTTTTCTCACAACAAAATTGGTATATACCATTAAAGTAAAATAAGAAATTCGTTTCCAAAAATTAGAGAAATCGGACATTAGGAGTAGAGGTATATCTAAAAACTAAAACTTAAAAAACGCTCTGTATTTAATTTTCTTTTTATTGTTTTAAAATAAAAGGACAAATTAACTCAGCATATAAACTATATTTATAACGATGTATGTTTTTATATTTAATAGAATCATCGTCGTGAAGATAGCAACTGTGAAATATCAATCTATTATGCGTTTGAGAAATATTTGCTACAGTAACATTCAATTAAATTTCAAAGCAAATGCAAATACCTGAAACTTTCGATTGTTCATTGATTACCAAAAGTTATATATATATATATATATATATATATATATATATATATATATATACATATATATATACATATATATAAATACCAACCAAGAGGAAAGAAAAACAGAGGATGCCAAGAGAAAAAAATGGAGTGAATTGTGTTGACGGAACAGGCAAGTTGCCTAATTCGTGAAGTGAAGATGGAATGTGACACTCTCAACCCTGGTGTGTAAATCCAATTATTTACCATCTCATATTTGCGAAAAGCTTCGAAAGAAAGCTTTATGTAGCACACCCAACTGCTCTTCAGCACCAAATTCAATGCTCTGGTATGGAAACCCGCAAGGGAAATTCGGGTTAATTTTCATCGGAATAATTCATAATCAATATCCCACAAATTGTTCAAATCTGATTGAAAGGTAATTAAAGTTCTGCTGACAGATTGATTCTAGGAAAATATTCCGTTAAACATAATTCGGGGATTTCAATGTAACCCATATGATCGAAAGAAAACGGCCCTCTTAACTGTTGAACTAAAATGATGGTGAAAAATGAAATTGGTAAAACAAACAAATTGACGAGAATTCTGGCTTACAGTATTATCCAACAAAATGCGTCGATAATCTGCCGTGCACAACAGCATTTCACCGATTTTTCAACCATACGATCTTTTAGATAAAAAATAGATACATAAAGCATATTTCGCGTCTATTCTTCTTCTTCCTTGTCACATTTGCTATTTAATTGTTATTTTTAATTTTTCAAATTAATGAAAAATAACTACAATTATTGAACCATTTTTAAAATCCACACTTTTTTGAAAATCAAAGGAACGTTTTATAAAACGCACACCATCATAACCCGTTTATTTTTGCCTGGCTGTTATCAAAAAGAAGAAGTCCTAATGCATTCAAAAGTTGTGTCTGCCGAGATAATTAAAATTCTTTTAAAATACTGAAATCGTTATCGAGAACACTTCCTATAGAACTAGCCTATATACATATATGTATATATTGTGTTTTGCTCACGGTGTATAAGTTCAAAATAAAGTATTTACGAATTAATGTTTCTCCTAGTTATTCTTTACTAATTAATTAGAAGTAATTTGATGTAGTTATCGAAAATTTATTCAAAAATAAATTAACTCAAAAGAGAACCTCAGTGGTAAATCAATGTACTTGCAGAGCTCAAACTGACCACCATCTCTCTATATAAGGTGCAATCATTTAGCTACGAGGCGGGAATCCTAGATGTTTTTGCCTCTTGAGAAAGCAATCACTTAGATACACACAAGTAGCCCACTATTATACAGAGGGTACCAAAATGTGTACACACTTCAAGCAAAGATACTGTGTTAACATAACATTACTGAATTGACACAAACAGAAAATGCTGAGCACTAATCATCTTAGACTTTTACAGTTACAACAGTTGCTCAAAATGCCCTCCATCGGCGTCGATACACTTCTGAGTACGTTGAACTAGCAACGTTTGCGAAAGTGTCCTCAGTGATTGCAGCACATGCCGTTTCAATTTCTTCCTGAAGTGCTGCCAGGGTTTTCTACGGTATACAACATCCTTAAGAGTTCCCCATATGTAGAAGTCAAACGGCGTTAGATCCGGAGAACGCGGTGGAAACTCAATCGAACCTTTTCGTCCTATCCAGTGCCTTGGAACATTGTCATCAAGGTACGCACGTACATCTCGGTAATGTGGTGGTGCACCACCCTGTTGGAGGTAAAATTCCTCATTTCCACAGAGTGTATGAATGGTGCGAGACGAATGTGCGTATCATGTTCAGGTACACGGGGCAGTTTTTTTTTCTTAAAAAATGGCTCAGTTACACCTCTAGATGACAACCCAACGCAAAATTAAGTCCAGGTAAATTAAAAGCCTTTTTCAAAATAACACGTGGATTGTTTGCACACCAGTAGACACAATTATGGCACGTTTTCCCTACGAAGGCCTCATCCTCTTGCACCATGTTCCAAAACCACTCTCAGTACTGCATTCTCCGATCAGGGTTATCTTCATTTAATGCATGCAAAAGTCTTGGGAAGAAAACTTCAACTTTGCGGCTTTAATAACAGGACGTACGCTGGTTCTGATAATCCCAGTCTCACGTGTACATTGTGTAGTAGATTTCTGCGGTAAGTGCTGAAAATGTTCCAAAACCATAGCCGAGGACGCGGGGCTTGTGACTGTGCGAGATCTCCTAGATCTGCCCTCGTAAACATCGCATACGGTACCATGAATCTCAAAATTGTCTCGAATACGTGCAATTGTTACTCGCGTTGGCGGGGTTCTGTTCTGTAAACACGTCTTTATTGCCTTTGAACTTCAACAACATTCTCGGTTTTCCAATACCACTTCAAAATTGCTTTCCGCTGTTCAAACGATAATCTTGGCTCCATTTTGTCGTAGCAACGCTATTGAGATTGATTGATTTATTTATGGACGCTCTTTAACATCTCAGGTCATCAGCGTCCCATTCAATTCAGGGCGTGAAACGGCCTACAAATTTTGCTCAGAGGCCTCTCTTTCAGGCTTGAGGTTCTTTTCGTGCCGTAAATAAACGACACGGGACCCATGACTTTACTTCCCTTCCGAAGGAAGCCATACTTAGGATTTTTACGCCAGAAAAAATCCATCGGTCCTGGCCGGTTTCGAACCCGCGATCTTGGGTTTAGGAGGCAAGTATGGTAACCACTACACCATCAGAATCGACATAGCAACGCTAGCATTACGTTATGAGAGTCACATCTGTTTACAGAACTTCATACGATAATCTTAGCTGCATTTGTTCATTGTTGATTTACTGTCACGTAGCAACGCTATCATAATGTATGTGAGTCACATCTGTTTACCAAACATCATACTACACATTACTGATGTTTTTCGGTTCAACTTTGAAATATATTAAATAGATATCTACTGTGAATGTGTGTATAAAATTTTTTGGCATCATTGGCATTTGATAACTCGGTGGCATTATGCTACATTGCACGTGAAACTTTAAAACGATTTGGTAATATATATAAAGCAAATCTCCCCCCCCCCCTTCAGATGCTCTTTCTTTTAACCAGAAGTTCAGCCTGATGAAAGTGATCTCTTCTACATTTAACTTGATACGATTTCTTCCTTGCTGTGGTTCGATCTCTCGGCAATGTACAAGGTAACGCAATTCTACTTTTTGCTGAACACGTGATCAGCTACTTGGCTTTTTCTTAAATATTTTTGTAATAATACACAAACCCTTGTTATCAATCAAAGTACATTATTTTCGCCACACTAAATATTCATTTCCCACCTCACTTGGAACCGTCACGGGTGACCGAGGTCGTTAAGCGCGGACTCGTGAGCGGGAGGTCTGGGGTTCGATCCTGCAAGGACCGTCCTCCCTGACTGAGGCTTTTTCCATATTTTCCTCAGTCCTCATAAATGGCAAATGCCAGGGAGGTACCCTAAACTTAGGCCTGGAACGTTTCCTTCCTTAAAAAATCCTTTCCCAATATTTCATTTCATCTCATGTATCATCAGTGTCACCGCCTGTGGTGCCTCAGTAGTAAAAACGGGCGTTAAACACCATTAAAAAATGTCCACTTCACTTGGAACGCTGTCTCCCTTTACTAGTCGAGATTATCAGGACCCCGATAATGCATATTATGACGGTTTACGGTCCCATTGTTATTCATCAGAAAACAGGATTCTGGATAAGACCGCCATAACATTTGCCACTTGACCTAGCATCCATTCACAGAAGTTCACTCGAGCTTCGAAATCTCTCATGTGGAGTTCTTGGTGTAGATCAAATAATAAGCGAAACTCATTAGCATGCAGTGTTCGCACCACACAAGACTGGGTAATGTTGACCTCTTGTGCAATGACTGTGTACTAGTATGCGGATGACATTCAAAACAGCTTCCGCATTAACACCGGATGTCGCTGGTGCATCTCTAACAGGTGACATCCTTGCAAGTAACGTCTTTCAACGTTCCTGAAAGTTTTTGCTGTTGGCTGTCGTTAATTTGAAAATTTCTCCTGGTATAGATGCTGAGCTTGTCATGCATTCACTCTCGTGTCTCCGTACATAGGCGCATATCAACGCAACAAAAGCACCTTGGTGAAGATAGCAAATGTGAAATATTAATCTAATATATGTGTGAGAATTATATTTGTATGTAAGAGCGCTCCTTAATAATCTTCAGAAAACGTTTGCTTTACATGTTTTCACTACAATAATATTTAAATTAAATTTCAAAGCCATTGAAAATCAATGAAAATTTTAGTTGTTTGTTGTTGATTGTGTATATTTGCATAATACTATGTAATAGTTTTAAATAGTAACACGTGTTTGTTTTATTGAAACATATGAACATCTTATTAAGTACACAATGTAGCTCGAAACTTTTTGTTATCTTCTACTTTAGTAAATGTAAAGATGATATCAAGGGCTCAGTTCATAAGCATGGTTACATTTAAAATGTTTAAAATACCTACACAGTATAGCTTTGTCTGTCTGTGAACATATATTTCTTTTGATTAATAGTATAACATTAATTTTTGTGGTTTATATAAAATTGGTTTATATTTTGTAATACTTATAGATTGAAGACTTCTAATTCTGTTCCCCTTATATTACACAGTAATGCCATAACTGATTTAATTTCATTAATTAATAAGGTCATAATTTGGATTTTATATTCTTTTTTAAAGTTACTCTACTCAAAGCGATTCGCTTAGTTTACGCCGCTCCTGCGTGGAGGGCTTTTTTCTTTTTGAAGAGGGTTTTAGAGATTGAAGGTTGTTTAGTTTTCGGAATGCGTTTTATACGAAATAATTTGATTTTGGAAGAGTTTTATATAGCAATGGGCGAAAGCATTTAATTCTTAGCACATTACAATAAGTAGTGACTGACCCCGTGGTCTGGTGATAGCGTTTGCGATTACTAATCTGGAAGTCGGGAGTTCGAATCTCGGCCCTGTCAAACTTTCTGGATAAAGTTTTATTCGGAGTTTTTGTTACCCTGAAAGGCTGGATGCCAGATAGCCTTAAGGCCCCAAGGACTCCGAGCTCATTTGCGCCGTCATTAACTCACTTTATTTTATTCATTCCTACAGACTTAAACTTAATAGTATTCAGTATACAATCGACTGACGTCGCGAGAAGACGAATGCAGTCAAAGCGACAATAAATAATATATATATATATATATATTGGAGGCGGGAGTTATGCAGCCTTCAGATTGCAAGCCTTTATAGGCTATTTATTGCGTAGTTTAAATGATGACGTGACATGATGCTTGGCTAAAACCTAACCTCACCTATTTGCTTACCTGTTAAAAAGGAAACATTAGTTTAAGATAGTGCAGATAATCTTGAAATGCATCGCAAAGGGTTTACCGCAATGCACATTATCTGAACGGGTTTTAGCCTCCTAGAATTTCTGTTCCGCTTTCGTACCTACTATCGGATGGTCCAGGGTAATGCTTTGATAACATAACAACGTGTAGACGATGCTCCTATTAGTTCCTTCAACAAAATAGGCTCTTAGTTTTATGTGCTATTTTTGCATACCAGAACTATAAAAGCATACCAGTAAAATAAAATAAACATTAATGTCGCTTTTCTAATGGGTTACTCTGAAGTAAATGCCTAATTATGATATCATTGTTCATTTATCCACTGTTATTGTTACCGAAGGGGATTTACAGCAAGAAATGTTAATTTGAAAATATAGAATTGTCGTTTATTATGATATTTGTCAAAGGATTCTGATAGATTCATTAACTGAATGAACTGTAAAAATATTAAGGATATTTCGGAAACCCTACCGTAAATATATAATATCAAATTCTGCTATTTCATTTGACACCTAATATTAACTTATTCATTTTAATTAATTCTGTAATTATTATGCTGTAGTGAAAATTAATGACTATTACAGATAATCGTGCGCTAATAATAGTAATTCCATTAGTTGATAAATATTATTAAATATACTTGATTAGATTTCATTTACATTACGATTTATATAATTTATTGTAATTATTATAATATCAATATAAAGAAAGTAAATATTAATGTTCGGTAAATAGCAAAAGTCTTTCTACTTGATAGCTCCTGCGTGACGTACTTTTTTTAGCATGTTCTTGCTGCTTGCCATTAAAATAATTTCTTTTCATTCTCTTTTAAAATAATCTCTTTTGACACAAATTTCGCGGGTTTTGCTTATAATGTGAACGTGATTGAAGCAAAATAAATAAATAAATACAAATGATGAAATGGATTAATAAACTAAATAGCCGAGAACAATTGGAAAGCTCGATTCCTCTGCCATCTCTCGCGGACTGAAATTAAGGCTGCTAAATGTAGCTGTAAGGGACCGTCGTCTAAAAGTGGATTATTACGCATAATGCACAATAAAGTATTTAAATTATCGTTATATCTGAGAAAATACACAACATCCATGTAACAGGAATGAAAATGATCCAGTCTGTACATAAAAAATTCCTATGGAGTGACATAACCTAATTCAAGGTATGGCGACGTATTGCAAACAGCTGTTTCTCCATCTTGCTCTCATATGACGTCACTTGTAACTTCTAGTAACATTGCATTTCTTTCGTGGAACAGAAAGTTACAAGAACCTGCACTAATACACTTGTATGTATTAGACCATACTTTTATGGAATAGGCCCCAGCATGTTCTGGAGAAGCATAGGAAGAGACATTAAAATGAATAAATAGAAAGCTAAATAGGTGCTGCATTGTGGCACGTGTAATAGTTTCTTAGCACTCTTGAATATTCATTTATTTAATTTTATACAATTTTACAAATATTTCAGAAAATTAATATTATATTAAACATTTTTTCCATATATCCTTTCTCTTCTCCATTATTTTTGAAACTGTTTAACTTCCCATATCAACTGGCGTAGGTCAAGAAATCTTTCCCTTTCCGTAGCTAGTTGCGATTGCCTAATGATAGGAAAAATAGTGACTTTTTTTTCCCCTAGAGACGAACCATTTTGAAAATGTTTTCCTTTACAAAGAGCTTTATACGCAAGGATGTCATAGAATCAGTGTAAACTACTGTATAAGTTTTCTCGCAGGCGTATTCGTTACAGTAACAGGAGTGTGGGAGAATGTACACAAAAGTCTTGCCAAGTTTCCGGTCTTACCGGTTTGTGTCTGTCTTCATAATGTTGCCCACGCTAAGCACAACACTATACTGATAAGGGTGATGGCAATATATTTTTTTTTCTTGTCTGCCAGAAGTCAATAATTATCTTTCAATTATCACTTCTTGTGAAGCGCGTAAAATCAGATAGCGCTGACATAACGTGCCTTAAAGTGGAAAATGAAACGATGCAAAGTACCTACCTAATGCGCCTCGAGAAACCAATGAAGATGCCGCTAATTCATAGTAACAAACAGATCTCTGGAAATATGCTGAAAGGGAAAAGCAAAAAGCTTACAACAAATGCTAAAACAATGTTATTAATTAATTTTAATTTTAATAAATGGAAAAAAGATTTGTCAAAAGGTGGTTAATGTCCATCCAACCTTTTTCTTTTCATTGTAAAAGATTTATATATCAAACTGTAATGACCCAACAGAAATGTTGATAAAATATATTTAACAAAACAGAGCTATAATTGTCAAATAAAATAATTTCCTAATAGACTTGGAAAAATATGAAGTGATCGTTACTGCACCTATCAACCTGAGTATCAGGATGGAATATAACTGAGATAGTTCTGTAGCCTATTTAAGTTTCTAATGCTGAAGTTAAGCTCGACTCTAGCATGTATTAATGATTGAAAAATCTGTATTCTTCAAACCACTCTAATAATAAAGCTTAATATACGGGTAAAACAGGTATTTATTTATTTATTTTATACCAAAATTATAAACGTCGATATTGTTGAACAATATCGTTAAAAATGCTGCACTAGTTGCTTAAAATTACCATAATAACAAGTATGTCATTAAATTGTTTTCATTATTAAAATGCTGTCCTCAACTGAATATTATATTACAATAATATTAAGAAGATAATCTATGTATTACTGCAAAGAGTATTAACGATATAATTATGAACGTAATTAAGCAACAAAAACAAAAGTTAGTTACGGCCGAAGTTAACTCGTTTGCAAAATAAATGTCAGATAAGCTATAGGAGCATTGAAGAAAACATAACAATCGCTTTTTGTAACGTAAATTTTAAGAATTTTTTAAAAACTTATTGTATGTTTATTATCTCACAGGTACATCACATTAAGGCTAAAATTATCACATTGTACATCGCTGCCGCACATGAATAGGTAAACATTCTCCTATCGAATTTGTTTGACAATTTATGTCTCTATTGTATGTGATTATATAACGTTTCATAAAACAAATATGTCAAAATATTTCTGACAAATTAGTCGAGACACTTTTGCATAAGAATAAGTTTTTCCACTATGTGCTACTCCAGGAAGAAATTCTGTGTCGGAGTGTCTAACAAAATAAGGGCAGTAATCGTTGGTAACATCGATGTCGACTGCATTTGTTATGAAGATGCAAGATGAAATTTTTGTATAACCTTCATCTGAAAATTAATATGCACTTGTTATAAAAATGATTATTTTGTTTTATTTTACTTTATTAATCCTATGTTAACTTGTTTTGCAGTAGCATTAAACTTATGGAATAATGTAAAAATGAATTAATGCTTTTATATTTGTACATTCAGATTGATATTTTCATATTTAAATACTTTTTTGGTAAAAATAGGTTAATTTTTCTAACAGCTTAATTGTGAATATCTTGGATATGATAGAAAAAAGTTATGAGTTGAACACTTGTTTTAGTTGTTTGAATGTCAAAAATATTTTTCGCATGACAAAGTTGGTTCTTTTTCAATAAAATGTTGGTGATATTTTTGGTGACATTAAATTACATTGGTACTACGGAAAGGAAAAAAAAAAAAAGTGACAATCAGGACTATAATTGAGCTTGTGTTATTATGAAACATAAACACTTTGATTCACATGCATTTTTAAAGTTGGTGCGGAGATGGCAGGACAAGCCAGTGATGTTGGAATCAAGTTCGGTAAAGCTCTCGCATACATTAGTCAATTGGCGAGCACGCGGTTGGTGCAACGGTCTTTATGCATAAGACTCAGAAGCCGTGCGTCAAATGCAAACAATGCGTTCTTATTAAATAGTGCTGGTTTATCTCTTCCCTGGTATTTCTTTTCTGAAGGAACAGTGCGAAAGTTTAGGAATAAAACATGAAAATAGGAAGAAGTTGCAAACTTGAGGTTACATATTGTGAGGGATCATTCTTGCCTTACAAGAATCTACGTAGCAGATGTTTTAGAAAGAAGTAAGTGCTTAATTTGTTATACATATTCGGACGGTAGATTTGCAGTATATAGGTGAATACTGAACGGAAAAATAAAATATTATAAAGCAGTTTGTGTAACTGTAATTAAATTTAACTTATAGCTTTTTTGTTTTCTGTAACAGCCAGTCAATCTCCCGAAATAACACATGTTATGAGCATATGTAAGGTATTTCAGAGTACAAATAATTAATAAGTGCTCAATTTAACATTTTAAAAATAAGGTGCTGATTTATGTGTAAAGACCTATACTAACTCCGCCGATAGAAATTGAGCAAAGTAATTTGTCCTTTAAGAGCAAAAACTCGCGTGAATTAAGTGAGCAATCATTTATTCTTAACGGGAATATTTCCAGAATGGATGAAGCTAGCTATAAATAAGCCTTTATTTAAAATAGATGATAAATGTGAACCTCCAGTTTCACTCTTAACTAAAATTTCAAAGATTATTTAGAACGCTATGTATAATCTTGGGAAATACCTTGGCTCAAGCAATATCCCAGTTTTGTTTTAAGAAGGGGTTTCAACTAGAAAAGCTCATTACTGAAATGTTATTAACTTTAAGTAGAAAAGGATTTCCTTTGGGAATATTTTGTGACTTCGGCTAATGCATTTGACAGCGTAAATCATAAATTGCTGTTACAGAAGTTAGATTTCCATTATGTTGACAAGCCAACTTTAAATTGGTTTAATTCATATTATTAAACTTATGAGTCCCACAGTGCTGAATATTGGGCTCCGTTCTTTTTCCACATTTTATCAATGATTTACCTTTTAGCCTAAGTAAAGAATTTAAGACAACACTTGCATATGATACCAATGTTGTAGGTGCATTTCTGCGAATTCGTATGCTCAACTGTCAAATTTAGCCACAAAGGCATTTGAAGAGCTAAATACTTGACTTTATGCTAATAAGTAATAACCTTTCACTAAATTTTGAGAAAATAAACTTTGTCATTTTTAGAACTTACTGTTATTACACTAATCGTATTATTAGGAATGCTTCTCATAGCTAGGAAGTGACGAAGAACTAATTGGAATGAACATTACACGCCACATTCTGAAGTCCAATTCTACTTGCTTTGCTTTGAGAAGTTAGTTACTCTTACAAACCTAAGTGACCTAACCTCAGTGTATTATGCAAATTTTCTTTCCATTATGAGATATGGAATAGTTTTTTGAGTAATAATTCTATTCATAGTAGGAAAATATTCGAGCCACTGAATACTCTTATTCTAATTGAAGACATTCTCTCACGAGCTTTGTGGCTGACAACTTAGATAAGTTTATACATGAAGTTGATTTGAATAGACCAGTAAACGCATTAACACTTTTCCAGAAGGTACTGGCAAGCAAATAAGTCTTCCAGCACTGAAATTTTTATGTAACTCACACAAGTGCAAACTTAAAAAAAAAGTTTGAAATATTCTCGCCGTCAGTATCATAGATGAACATTTTAATTTCTCAGCAGTCACAGGCTGAACCTCAACAGAATATAAGCAGTTTTCTGAAAAACTATACTGAAATATTTACCCCTTATTAAACGATTATTTATAAATCATAAACCATTTTTAAGTTTCGTCCAGCCTTAATTGTTATTTTATAATAAAGCATAAAAATACTAATTTTTTACATTTTTGCTGCTTTAGGTGTACTTTTCCCATAAACTATTAATTTCAGCATCCTCGGATTTTAAAACATGTTACTTAACATTTCGGTGAAACAATATGCAATTTAAAGTAAATTTTTAATTTTTTAAAATATTTCTGTATAGTATTGTTTTATGCAATTTTCAAATCATATTTTTCCGAACTCTTGTGCATATATATATATATATAGAGTAATAATGATCTTTGTTCATTCACAAAAGAATTAATAGCCCTACCTTACATAGTTTTTAAGAAAAATGTACCTAAAGTTAAAAATATGCAAATTGCGGCAAATAACAAAAATAAAAAGGATAAAAGTGAATGTTGTGTAACAGCATAGTTGCTATATTTAAATTTCTCAAACAAGCAAAAGCTATATTGGGTGTAATCTGCAAACTGTATAGTTTCATATTGTGCATAAAGCGAAAAATCTATTTTTTGACCCCAAATCTCTACCAAGCGTCCTTAATAAATTTATCGTGTTATTCACTAGGTTAGTGTTGTGAATATGGTGCTGAATCATTATTGCTAATGGATATAAAGTTACATGGCTTATAAGTGTCATCTATTCTTAAATTGAATGCTTTATAACTGCATGACTATTCCATGTTCGTGAGCTTCGCTCTCCAGAGGTTCCAAAGAACAAGCATGTCCCGTTTAGTGGTGCTTGGAGCAACGGATGTTAATTCTATTTAAATTATAAAAGTTTTTATTAAACATCGAGAATTATAAAAAAATTATGACACTCTTCTGTTATGATGCCGAACCCAACTCCCATTGCTTGTAATATCATGGCTCAAGATGTTTTAAAATTATTACATACCAAGTTTAACCATAATATACACAACGAGGACGGCTTGGGTATTTCTGAGTGCTAAGGTCAGTGTTCTTCTTCAGGTGACTGTGTATAAATAAGAGGAAGACGTAATTGAATGTATTTTAATTAATATCAGACATATGTATGCAACCAAAACCCTAATAATTATTGTTGCCGATTTCTATTGACGTTAAAGGGTAAGCCATCTGGTTGGTGATTATGTTGGCATTACCCGCTCTTGTGATTTAAAGCCTGCGATACTTTTATGGTTGAACAGGTTACAGAAATAATACAAAATGAGACACTGAATGAAATTTCTCCGAATAATTTTGATTAAATTACCCTAAAAGTTCCAAGTTCATTCTTTGCCATATTGGAAAATCTTAAAAACACTGAAAGTGTTCTTTTGAATAATGATTAATAGTGATTCTAAAACAATTCCGCGTAATTCTTTCTTCGTAATAATAATAATAATAATAATAATAATAATAATAATAATAATAATAATAATAATAATAATAATTCAGGCTAGGCTACTCTTGTGTGTTAAAATACTGCCCAGAAAATGAATATAGAAAATTTAACATTTGAGGTATTTGTGCAGTCAAATTTGCTCTGAAGTAATATCTTGTTTTCTATAGTAAGTTTGCAGAACATCACTCATTATCTTTACGATATTCTTTCCTTTCATTATCTACGGTGAAGCTGCTGTAGAGCGCGGGAAATATCACACTCGCTATTTACGACAACAATATAGAGCCAACCTACGTCGCTGATTCCTTAATCTAATTTTGTTTTATATCAGAAACATTATAATTATAAAACGTTAAACTTTTTCAGCTAAATATAAAGTAAAAATTTAGGAAAAAAAGAAATAATAGTATTATTTAAAATTCCTCGATCGTTATTCAGAAACCATCAATAAACAATTAAAACGAAAACCAGAATGAAAACCACGGTTTACCCACCCACCTTAACAAACGTGATGTTCTAAGTAATTACTTTTTATTTCAATGTAAAATACAAAGAAAATGTGTGTTTTCATTACGGTTAAAGTTTTAATTAACGAATCCGTAACTTCCACTTTAGCGGATGATTGTTAGACACAATTTAGCTGCAGTAATAAAGCGTCATCTAATAGACTAATTGAAAACTACCGCCAAATCATAGCCTGATTTTAGCAGCACGAATATGGAAGATGCCGACACAAGCCGTTCCTACTGTGGTGTAACCATCCAGACATAAATAAACGGTGTAAACTCGGATACTGTTTTTCTTTCTTTCTTTTTCTTGTTCTACATTTTAACTATATATAAATGCCGTACGTGTATTTGCTGTAACAGGACCTATTGCATTTTTAAAAATGTTTCTTAATAGCGTCATATAATATTATAAATAAATTCTTGAAGTTACTTCCGAACAGAGGTTTTGGTTGGAAATGAGTTCGTTACGATATAAGGGTACTTCAGTATGTGAATAAGACAATTTCAACGATTTAAAAATATTAGCGAATTCCGAATGTCGCAATTTTTGTTTTTTCTCAACGAAACTCGACATATAGCCATCAATTAACAAAACGATTCGTAGTTTCCGAAAATCAGTGAAATCAGACTATTAACAGGGGGTTTTCACCTTAAACCCAAAATTTAAAAATTATTCCTGTGGCACCATTTGCTTTTTCGCGACAAAACTCCACATGTAGTATGTAAATAAAATAAGAAAATAGTTCCTGAAATCAGTAAAGTCAGGCCATTAGAAGTGGACGTTTACCTGAAAACCAAAATTTAACGATCGCCCTGGCAGCACATATTTAAAAATGTCGGTATATACCATTTTAATAAAATAAGAATAATAGTTTCTGAAAATTAGGGAAATTGGACCATTACGAGTAGGGGTATATTGAAAACCGAAATGTAAAAAGGGGTCTTGCGTTAATTTTTTCTGTATATTGTTTTAAAATAAAAGGAAAATTATTCGCATATAAACTGCATTTATAACAATTTACGTGTTTCGTGTTTAGCAAATGTATCGCCTTGAAGATAGCAAATATGAAATCTAATATGTGTGTCAGAATTATATTTGTATATAAGAGAGCTGGTAATAACCTTCAGAAAACGTTTACGTTACATGTTTTTGCTACAATAAAAGTTAAATTAAAATTCAAAGCCAATGAAAATCGACGTAACTTTCGATTGTTTATTGTTTATTGTACATATTTGCTTAGTACATCGAATTTGTTTTTAAATAGTGACATGTTTTTGTTGTATTGAAACATATGAACATCATTCTTCTTAAATACGCAATGTAACTCGAAACTTTCTGTTATTTCTCTCTATTTAAGTGAATGTAAAGATGATATCAAGAGCTCAGTGCATAAACATGATTACATTTAAAATGTTTAAAAATACCCATACAGTATAGCTTTGTCTATCAGTGGTCATATATTTAATTAATTTTATGGTTGAATAATAATAATAATAATAATAATAATAATTATTATTATTATTATTATTATAAAAAGTGGTTTCTCTTTTTTAATACTTATAGATTGCAAGAATTCTAATTTTGTTTCCCTAATACTACACAGTAATGCCATAACTTATTTCATTTTATTAATTAATAAGGCCATCCTCTGAATTTTACATTCCTTTTTGAAGTTACTCTTTGCTTAGTTTAAGCAGTTCCTGCGTGACGGACTTTTTTGTATTGTAGTCGATGACGTTGATTAGGACGGTAGTCGTTATGATTAAACAATTTTTATGCAATTACGCGGTATCAAGTTATTTGTAAAAAAATGCTGATGATAGAAAACGAACTAATTAGTTATTATTAGTGCTCATTATCGCTCATTCATTTGCATACAAGAGTTGTATTAATTTTAAAAATTAGTCGTGAAATTTTTGTTACATAAGGATGAATATACTTAATCATTACTAGCAGATAAATATAAACTAATTACGACTGGTACACTTTGTTTTATCAAAGTACTCCAACTTCTCGGGTCACTAGCGTTCCATTCAATTCAGAGCATGAAACCGCCATCGTATTTTGCTCAGAGGTATCTTCTTTCAATATTGAAGTTCTTTTATGTATCATCTTTACTTTCCTTCCGAAGGAAGCCATTTATTTTATTCTCTAGTTCGTATATTAACAAATCGTTAATATAAATCTCATTTTACTTGCATATGGAAAACTCGTAAATCCAGTATAACCAGAAAGAAAAGTAGCTCCATGAGAATAGTTCGTATTTATTCTTCAACCGGGAGGGGGTGGTATGCATTGAAAAGTTCGTTAACATTTTCGACGTTTTAAAGGAGAATCATTAGTTGTCAGTTCTCTGAAGAGCCCAGCCAATAGAATGGAAGCAAGAAAACAGTTATTGCTTTCTTGAAGTACGGGTATTCCCAAAGCTTACGTTTTATTAGAGTTGCTAATACTGTGCGGTCCATTTCAAACCTGCCGGCGTTCTAGCGGACCGTACGGCGCACATTCACTGAGGAGGACCGACATCTCCTTCGGGGAAAGAAAATCGATCACCTGCTGGCCGCTTAGTGTCATTCTAACGTCTTGTAAACACGCGAGCTACAGTTCATCACTTGCTTACAGTGTCGAACATTCGTTGTTGAATCTTATCTCTTAAAGAGACGATCTGACAACAGACGTGTACGTCGTTTTCCTGCAACTACTGTCCCTTCAAGACCGCGCTTAACTGACCTTTTAAGAAAGTGGCGAGTAACGGGATCTGTTAAAGACAAAAGAAAAACCGAAGAAGACAATTTTGGAACAGCAGAAACTTCAAGCTATATTGCAGAGAATTCCTAGGATTAGCACAAGAATGCGGCATCTCAAAACATCAGCATTGAGAGGACGGAAAATGCCGCACTTTTATCCGTATAGAGTGGCAGTGATTCGTCGATTACCCCAGCGCACCGTGCGGCGGGTATGAAATGGACAGCATTGTGCTTTTACTTAACTGTGTTAAATGTAAAAATCTCTTAGATAATGCCCAAGTAAAATCAAGTAGAACATGACCAGCCCCTGCACTCATTATGAAAAAAAAAAATAATTACTCCATTCGCATGTTTGAAAAACAGCATAAGCTAAATTTACTTAATAATAATAATAATAATAATAATAATAATAATAATAATAATAATAATAATAATAATAATACTAATTGAGTTTCCACCCCGTTCTCCGGGTCTAACTGCGTTGGACTACAAATTAGAAGTGCACTTTTCTCTATGTAGTGCATAAATGCAAGCAATCACATTTTCTTAGTGTTGTTTAACGCCCGTTTTTACTTCTGAGGCACCACGGGGAGCTTGCTATTCGTGAAAAAGCTAATTAAGCATACTTTTTCCCCAGTCTGCAATAGAAGATATTGTAACGTTGATTTCATAGTCAAATATGATAAATTATTTTTATCACATAGAATAATAACGACAACATTGTTCAAAACTTTAACTTTTAAGCAGTTAATTTAGTTTCATATATCTGTCTTATCCGCTTTCTGTTTATTGATGGCTGGCTATTTAAAGACTCCAGATTTTGTCACATCCCTAGGTAGCAAGCAAATGTGTGGCTAGCTTTTGAGTAAAAACTAGCGAAAGCATACAAAAACAGGAGGAAACTGCACCAGAAACGAAATAAGCTCAAAAGCATATTGCACAAGCAGTAATGATATTAGGAGAAGTGCGGTGTCATTCCATGCAGAACGTAATAAGTTTACGATGCATGAGGCAAGATATATCATAACACAAAGCCGAAATTTGTGGGACAAGTCAATTTTGGATAACCTTGGATTGTAAGCACCTTCCTAAAATAATAATAATAAAAAACGGGAAAAGATTAAAATAAAAAAAAAAAAAAAAAAAAAAAAAGCTTGCAGAGGGGAAAGGCCAGATCTTCTCAGTTATCTGTTACTCTTACAACTTTGTTATAACATCGTTGTGGGGCCTGGAACATAAAAGCGGATTTGGGAAGGTTAGCAGAAACTGGGTGTGGCTGTTTGATAAGAAAGCGTTCAAGTACCTGTGATGAACAATACGGTGAAGAATATGGGGGGAAAAAGTCCCCATTTTAATAGTCGCTACCTGTACAAAAATTCAGAAGCAATTGAAGGTTTTGTGCAACGGAAATGGAAGCTAAGGGCGTTACAAAATAAAGTAAGAATCTCTAAATTACATGAAAGGAAAATGTGATGTTGGAAAATATTGTAAGACAAAATAAAACGTATTTCATTCGACTGTTGTTGGTGGTTAATTGTATAGCCGATGCCAAGCAGTAGTATGGCTACCACTACACCACCAGGACCGACTTAACTGATGCCGATTTGGATATTTGCTTGAAGACAGGCTCTCGGGTTTGATAAAGAGGTGACAATATCTGAATGACAAGACAGTCCGGTTACTCTGGTATCTGTAGATTTGTGCTTTTACCTGCCTCCGAACACGTCACTGTAAGTGTAGCTGTTTGGACATTTCAAGGTATCCTGTTGTTTTAGTGCGTATGTACCAGCCCTTTTCTCCTATAGGCACAATTAAATGGTGTTTCGTTGTATACTAGAAAACTTTGGCTTGGGAATAAACTCCCACTGGTCACAGGACATTCAAAGCATATGAAAATTAAAGTCGAAGATAAATTCTTATTTTACTCCTACTAGCAAAGCATAACAATTGCATGTAGCACGTGTGAAAATGGTGTAAGGAAGAAGTGGCGACGTGCTGTAGCAGCCCAGCTATTTCTTTGACTAGATATAAAAGTAAAACACAAACGGAAAGAATACGTTTTACTTGTAATAGAGCACTATACAGCAGAAGAGATTCTTTGTATAGAACCAGAGAAGATGTTTTTAATATATAGTTAACTTTTACATTTAAGTAATCGAGATAAGTGCCATTTCATGAGGAGAGTAATATGTAGTTAAGTGTAGCATTTTGGCTCTTATTTGAGATGTTGAAGACGCGTGCTTAAAGAAAACCATTTTTTTCCCCTTAAATCTGTTCATAAAACAATTTTACAGCCGGGTGTATATAGCGATAGATAACATTTTTGGATTCTGTCAAGATGTGTCAGGTGAGACATGATACACGTTAAAAGTAGAGAAGAGCAGACATTTAATCTAGTGGGTTTAATGAAAGGACAAAGCGAGTTAACTGTGAAAAGATATATAGTATTCAGAGTGAGGTTATCTTTGTTAAGAATAACTTTGTAGAAAATAAAAATACAGTTTTATTTTTAAAAAAATGGCATTGAATGCCACAGCGCTTTCTTTTTCTGATTGTTTCACACCTGCTGCTGTAGCAACTTTTGCTTTGAAAGTTAACTATTCAGAACGTTCTTTTGTAGCTCGTGCATATGTTTTTCACAAATAAAATAATATTATCAATTGCTACTTACGCGAGCTGATTTTATACCATATTTCCTTTAAGTTCTGAGGTGCTCTCTCACCCCTAAAGTTCTTTGAGAGTTTAAACCTTGAGGATGTTTTGTGGCAAGAAAAAGAAACAGTTAAAAGAAAGGTACTCCATTTTCGTGTGATAGATAAACACTCATAATATATAACGTAAAATTCTTACAGATATCCTCATGAATGCAATACATAACCAAGAAGAAATTAAAAATGAGAGGAAAAAGTGGCAGCCATTTTAATTTTATATTATATTTATATAAATAGTGGTTTATTTTTTCTCCATTTAATTATTTTTGAAAAGCAGCAAGTCTTTAAATTTTGAACAATTATGCTTTGTTTGGAAATAATCCAGTTCTTGTTGTTCTGTGTTTTGTGGATACTTTCACTATGTTAGATTTGAAAAGCTGTTTGTAAATACATTGTGACATTTCGTCATTGTCTTTATAGTTTATGTTTGCCAACCCATCATCGGATTCAAAGACTCAACAATTAATAAGCGGGACATCCTAGATCCCAAGAAGAAAGAACAAGTGTGGGTACTTGTACTTTAAGGAAATTATAAATGCATTGTATATTTAACAGATGAGATCAGAAACTATAGAAGCCTAATTTTAGACAAACTGAAATTTCCTTTTCTCCTATTTTTCGAAGCTTCAAAACACATGTATTGCAGTTTCCACAATGTCATAATTGAGTACAAATGCAAAGTCATAAAAGTTAAGGCACACTCACGAGTTACACTTATACATGTGGTTCTGATGATCCAGTGATAACCATACTTGCCTCTTAGAATAAAGATCACTGGTTGTTCGGTTGATGATTTTTTTTCGGCGTAAAAATCCTAAGTATAGCTTTCTTCTGAAGGGAAGTAAAGCCGTGGGTGCCGTGTCGTACATTTACAACACGTAAAAGAACCTCAAGCCTGAATGAAGGGACCTCTGAACAAAATTGATCGGCCGTTGAATGTAGGAATATATTTTTTATACCACACTTCACATGCAACTGGCAGATAGTCCATCGCATTTTGTTCATAATTGTTCATTATAAGGGCAGAACAACCTACTCCTGCAATAGGTATGTTTAGAGAATCCTGAATTTTACTGTAATTTAATGAGAAAAGTGCAACATGCTCAAATGCCAGCTCTCAACTCCCCAGGAGGAAGGGGAAGAAAAAAAAAAAAAAAAAAAAAACATTACGTCTTGCCCATCTGCCAAGTACATAGTTGCTTTTCCTAACCGTCACTTCGAAATACTAACCATCTCAATGTTATAATACACGTACTCGGATTGAAATTGGCTCAACTTGCAGGAATTTCAATCCTAACGGAATGCCAGGAAGAGCAAACTGGATATAGAATAATGTATTTGTATTTTGGAAGAAATAAGACGGTGACCCATGTTTGTGGACTTGATAATCTTATCATATATGTTAACTGTGTTATGCACTATACACGTTTCACTCTGTTAGATATAATTTAGTGTCGTGAAACAATTAAAAGTCGCACTAGAATTGACTTGGAGTGTGTTTCACAATATCTAAGCATGAACACTGCACAATTTACATAAAACAATGTATTATTAAAACAGCACTTACTCGTAAATCAAGACGATAGACATATGTGACAATGTCAAAATCAGCCAAACATTAAACTAGTCTATGATAAAGATGTTGTCCTAATATTTTAGTTGCAAGTTTAATTTAGAGACAAACGTTAAATTGCTACAAAGATGCAACATGGTAGTATGTACCTGATTCAACGGCTGAAGCTTATTAATTCCGTTAAAACGACTGCATTGGATCTCAGTTTTGTTGTCTTGCTACTTTTGGTAAATGCTGGTCATATCTACCGTGTATTATTACATGAGTACTTTTGAATCCTTGTAAGAAAACACTTAAACTAGGCAGTTGTTTCCTTCCTATTCTACTCTCATTTTCATCTTGTATATCAACTTTTCCAATCCCGTGTTGCTTTATGTGTTAAAATGGTGGCATTAAAGATTGTTAAACATAAAAGATTGTTTAATATGTGATCAGTACTAGCAATAATTGTTTCTTCTTTTATATCATTAGCAAAGTGTCTTAAGGATGATATGTGGAATAAAGTGCGCTAAATTAAAAGAACATCCTTTTATTAGAATTGTTGTGTTTCTCTGTAAGAACCGCAGCAGCCGTGGTATGTGAACACCGTTGTAAGGTTTCAGCAGGACCAAACCAGTTTTCCACGTGGCGGTCGGTACTGGAGAAAGCCCAACCCACAGCTCTCTATAGCATGTTGCAGGGAAAGGCCGACGGGTCAACTTGACTCACTAGCGTCAGCATTTGCATTCCGAGCATTCCTACACCTCTAACGTCACTTCCATAACCATAATGGCTTGTTTGTCTCATTGCTTCACCTGTATTTTGTATGGAGGGAAATACACCAGCTTCGTTAGCAGCTTTGAAAGAAAGGCCGAGGGAAGAAAGATCTTCAGAACTAAGAGATGAACTGGTCTATCAGTCTGGGAAACAATTGGACAGCGTGCTTGTTGTTTCTAAAAAGGAGCCAAGCTTGTAGTTGAATAACTTTTTGACTTACGTTCCATAAATAAGCAAGAGCAATTTGAGAGGACGAAGTTACGACAGTAAAGCGGATTTTCTTGATTGCTGTGTTTCTAAAAGAACAAGAAGATGTGCTAATGTGTGTAGCACTTTGGTTTCAAGAAATATTCAAAATTAGCTAATTGAATCAGTAACTCATTTATTGGTGTGCAAGAAATGAAATCTTGACGTTTCTTATAAATTACAAATAGACATTGTTCAAAAGCTTTGACCCAGAAATGCTCCATTTTTATGCAAAATTACAGGAAAATCATCTAATCAAGCATGGTTTTATAATAAAGAACATTACAAACAAAAGAATTAAAAGAACATTAATCTAAATTAATCTAACAAAGGCTTTCTTGGGTTCCTTTTAAATATTTTGAACATCTTTACAAACACTGCTATTTTAACGTAGTTTTTCTGTGCATACTCAGCATATCCCATATGTATCATTCATAAATTAAAACTGTGGATATTTGAGCAACAGATGAACGGAGATGTTTTGTGGTAAGATAAAATATTTCGGTCTCTTTTACTTGTTCTGCTACGTTCAATTTCTTTTAACTACTCTTTGCTGAATTTTGTCTCCTTTCACATTATCTTAGTGATAACCGTACCTAAGATCGTGGGTTCGATCCTGGCAAGGGTTGATTTCGGGCCAGAAATCCTAAGTATGGCTTCCTTCGGAAGGAAGTTAAGTCTTGGGTCCCGTGTCGTATATTTGGCACATAAAAGTACCTCAAGTCTGAAGGAAGAGGGTTCTGAGCAAAATTTATCGGCCTTTTTACGCCTACAATTGAACGGGACGAAATGTTAAAGGGCGTTGTAAATAAAATAAATAAATCCACATGACGTACGAATGTTCAGTTTCGGAGTCAAGTCTTGCAAGTTATGAAAGCTCTAGAACTATTTGAAGTCTTGAGTGGTCATGTGGAGCTATAAAGTGTACAGTCAACACACATGAATGTTGCTATGAGGAAGGAAGAACTAAAGCGATCTCTATCTATCCGGTATTCTAAAGAACTGGATGCTGTGTTTCAACAAATTCCACTCCTACTTTGTGCCAATGTTATAGACACTCTGTACAAGCTCTGCCTCCAAGGATTTGTCTGAACACTGGAGTATGCCCAATCTTTTGAACAGTAGAGCATTTATCGTAGATTCCAATCAGAGACAGCAGTGGTAACAGAATTCCTGCCTGATATCTGCTGCAGCTCCACAATAACACAAAAACTTATTCAGAACTTGCAAGCCTGATTGTCGTCTGTCTCTTCGGCTAATAAACTGAAGGCATACGCTTTTTTTTCTATGTAATCTTTGCATCTATCAGTGATTTCATAATGGACTTGAGAGGACATGGTATATGTGCCTTTTTTACTAGTGGACATGTGACGTTTCAGTTTTTGGCCATCAGCATCAATTCGGAAATGGACGTTTCCCACTTTTCCTCCTTAGAGGTAAGTCAAGACTTGAGCATATATAGCAGGGCTCTGAAGACTATCGTTAGTAAGATGTTCTTGATTTCATCTTCCATGAAAGTTTTGTTTGCACTGACTGCAGCTTACGCCATTGGGTGAATGCATGAAACATTCATGAAAATGATCAAGTGTGGTGCACCTTAACTATACGGCTAAGTGGAGAATTTGCAAAGTTTATGCTGCCAAAGGGAGTAAATTTGTAGCCAACTGCAGTTGAATTTTCTTTTTGAGGGGGTTCAGCCTTAGCAAAGCCATAGTCATTTGGAGCGCAACAACGTTTCATATCTCTCTCTATATCGCTGATGTCATCTGTGAAGTTGTCGAACTCATTGACCCACATTGTTCTTGAGTAACCCTTATCCTGAAATTCGCTGGTTCGAAACATAAGCTGACGCTCAACAAGTCAAGGTGCTGGGTGCTTTTAGTCTTCTCCTCTCCCGCACACCCCCTTTTACCTCCGTCAAGCGTGAAGTAGAATATGCAGGTCACATTAGAACAAGATCTCTTGAGAGTTACACAAAGCGTTTTGTTAAGCCGCTTCAAAACACTTCGTGTGTTCTAAGTGGCTGAGTTAGAGTACCGACCATGGTCACTAGAAGGAAACTAAGTGTAGTCTTAACTGAAGACTAGTTCACAACAAACGTCAGTATATCGTCTGAGGGCTTTCTGCGATATAAATAAGAGGGTAGATCCATAAGTTTCCGGCCTCGCCAGTAAGAATGATCGGCTTCGCAAAATGCTTAACTGATGTGAATTCTTATTTGTTAAGTAAACAACTGCAGCTGTAACTTCCCCTGCTCTGTGTTCAGTTGTTCAGATATACTTGCATAAGGGCTATGAGTAGAAGATGGTGACATTTTCATAATGGAGATCGAGCTGCTATTAAGTTCTTCACAAAAGAAGGACTTACTCCAAATGAAATTAAACAGCGATTGGGCGTTGTATATGGGGAAGCATACCCTCATATTCTACTGTAAAAGAATGGGCCAAACTTTTTCGAAAGCATTGAAGACGAAGAGCGTGCAGGTAGGCCCTTGGAGGTGCTCACTCCTGAAAACATCGCTCTTGCGGAAGAAGAAATTATGGAAGACTGGCGGCTCAAAGTTACAGAAATAGCAGCAAGGTTGAGCCTTTCTAAAACAACAGTCCTTCGAATTATTCGTGAACATTTAAACATGAATAAGGTTAGTGCATGATGGGTGCCAAGACTATTTCCTCAGTCCAAAAGCAGCAACGAGCCATCTGTTGTCAGGCATTTTTGGACATCTGCCATGCAACTAAAAAGAAGTCGTGCAAACCATTGTTACAGGAGATGACTATGGTCCTCTACTATGATACCTTGTACAAAAGAGAATCAAGGAGTGGCGTAAACCTGGCGAAGCACCGCCTCTAAAGACCAAGGTCACTCAATCAACCATGAAAATCATGGCCACAATGTTTTGGGACTGTGAAGGAATACTCTTCATTGACTTCAAGGAGAGGAACGCCACAGTAAATGGGGAGTACTATGCTGATCTACTGCACAGACTACGTACTTCCATCAAAGAGAAAAGGCGAGGAAAGCTGGGTGGTGGTGTACACCTTCTTCACAACAATGCGTCTGTGCACACAGCTCTTTTTGCAAAGTAAGCCGTGAAGAAATGTGACTTCAAGGAGATCGATTATCCACCCTACAACCCAGATCTAGCTCCTAGAGACTATTTCCTCTTCCCAAAACTCAAGAAGAACCTTCGAGGAAGAAATTTAAATGTGCAAAGAAGTGATGGATGCTGTTTATGTCCATTCTTCTGACTTCTGACTATTGGGGGGGGGGGGTGAAATGTTAATTCAGAGATGTGAGAAGTGAATTGCAATAAATGTAGTTATATGGAAAAGTGAAGTATAGTTTTTGTCTTTATCATACCTAGAAAGTGGTTAGGTCTGAAACTTATGGACCCATCCTCGTAGAATGTGAGAAACTTGCCGTCATTTTAGACGGCTGCAGTTGTAAAAAAATGATGCAGCACAAGTTCACCGAATACCAGCTCTATGATTGCAGAGCACTGTCTTTTGTTATTTAAAAAGATAGGTGAATATTTTATGCTACAATTGAAAGTAAAACACTTATTTTCTCTCAGAAAAAAAAATGTGAAGTACAAATAAGGGAATCTTCCAAAATATTATATAGAACAATTAATAATGTGAGGCAGAACCGTTAATAGTGCTTCTTACCTGAAAAAAAAAGAAAACACTAGCTCTGTTAGCTATCATTTTGCAGGTTTTAGCACAACGTTAACAGCTGTTGTAAGTGTATATAATGCTAAACTCAAAAAGAGCATCGAATTATAGAACAGGAATTTGTAAATATAAATTAATTTAACTTACGCAAAGTTAACATGACCACTGGTTCCTTCATTGGAGCTTTATGTAAAATTTGAAATTACGGATTTTGCATGCAGTCTTCATATACATAGCAGTTTAGCAGGCGCTTTAGTTAAAACGAAGTTTATGTATTGTTTGAAAATGAGTTTGGTATCAAGTGAATGCCTAAATATTTAAACTGAAACATAACGGCACCAAAAATGCAGAACACGGCTGTTCCACACGATACTTAGTGAAAATAACGTCTTGAATTTCGATAATATTTAATGTTACCTCTCCATTTCGTGAACAAGTTTTAAAATTGGCTAACATACCCCTGCAATGTGCGAGTGATAAAGGGAAGGCTCTTGGTTGAGTTTCATTAGCGAAGAAAGTTGTATACATAAGAAAAAAAATCTGCTATGAAATGGGCTCAAGGACAGAGCCTTGAGGGACACCAACTTTTATGGGTGTAGGAGGTGACGCAACCTGTTCAACGTACAATTAAAGAGTTCAAGAAGTAAAATAAATTGTACCATCGCATCATGACATTTAAAATGAATTAGCTTGCAAAGCAGATCGGCATAGCTCTTTCAAAGGCCTCTTTATTATCTAAGAATATTGCAACTGTGTTAAATTGATGCGGCAATATGACACGGTATAGTTGCAGGACAGTTGAATTGCTTGTTGATGAACTAGTTCAATGTGAGTTGAAGACTACAGGCAAAGTTTCATGTTGAAACATCTATGTATCAAAATAATTTTAAACTTACTGCTATTTATTTAGTTCCAAAAACGTCCCTTTTGTTAAAAGTGTTCAGTAAGGGGTAGGAAATAGATTTCAGAAAAAAAAATCGCATTAACGCTTAGTAAAGACTGTACGTATTTTAGAAAACACAATAAACAGTGTTCAGTTGGTAGCTAACTTCATTATAACATCGCTCCAAAGTCAGCTGAAAACATTGGGAATTTTGCAGCAGTTTTCTTCATATGAAATAGGCGAATGCTGAGTAACTCTGTGCGCCATATTTATCTCAACCGCACAATTGTTCAAAAATGGGGCTAGTACCCGGCCACCATTCTCACCCCCACTGTGGAAACATTTTTCGTTCGTCGAGTGTTAGACTGCTCGCCTCCTACCAAGGCGACCAGAGTTTAACCCCAGGGTTCATAAGTGAAATTTGTGGCGGACAAATCGGCAGATTAACTCCGGAGCCTCCAATTTCCCCTGTCATTGCTCCGCTTTCACCTCATCCTTATCTGCACCATTCAGCTTAATGTACTCTGCCGATTTCTCGGTGCGTACATCAAATAGACTGTACTACTGTCATCTAAGATGGAATGAAAGAACTCTAATGAGGCAGAATTGGACACCACCAACCACAGTCTCTTAAGACAGTGTGTAAGCTTAATTTGCAGTTACAACCAGCATTGGCAAGCCAGCTAAGTATAATAAGATATACTTTCCTTACCTATGTTAAAACGATAATATAAATGCAACACAGCAATACGAATCAAAACAAGGCAGTTTATATATATTACTTAGCGGTACTGAAGTAATAAAGTGTAATGTGGCAATACGCAGCAAAGCAACCCAGTTGTGCACGCTACAACTACTAATACTTCTAAAACTACTACTACTACCACTACAACTATTACTATTTCTAATACAAGTACTGTTACCACTATTACTACTACTTCTATTATGCTACTACCAGTACAACTACTATACTACTTCCACTACTACTTCCACTACTACTACTACTACTACTACTACTACTACTACTACTACTACTACTACTACTACTATTACTACTACTATTACTACTATTACTACTACTATTACTATTACTACTACTATTACTATTACTACTACTATTACTACTACTACTATTACTGCTACTATTACTACTATTACTACTACTACTATTACTACTATTACTACTACTAATATTACTATTACTACTATTACTATTACTACTATTACTACTACTATTACTACTATTACTATTACTACTACTATTACTACTACTACTATTACTGCTACTATTGCTACTATTACTACTACTACTATTACTGCTACTATTACTACTACTATTACTACTATTACTACTACTATTACTACTATTACTATTACTGCTACTATTACTACTATTACTACTACTACTATTACTACTATTACTACTACTATTACTACTACTACAACCACTATTACTACTATTACTACTACTACTATTACTACTATTAATTCTACTACTATTACTACTACTACTACTACTACTACTACTACTATTATTATTATTACTACTACTACAACCACTACCATTACTACTGCTGTTGACAACCTGTAAGTAACCATTCAGCAAACTGAACTATGAGACGCGCTTGTTTTGTTGATCTAGTTACAAACAGACTAAAGAAGTTCAGAGCCCCCGTCATGAACGGTCGCACTCCGCTCATTTTAATTTGACCTGCAGCGGAGACCAGATCTGATTATCTAACAATGAATTGTCACAAATATTTCACTTTCTTTGACTCACCAACTTAATGTATTAAAATCCATGACATGCTGGTAGCTGAGCAAGAAGTTGAAGATATGCCTAAAAGCCAGTAACTGAGGGGGTGATATCTCCGTTATGCGCTCCCATTGTTCTCTTTTGTTGAACTTTCATGAGCTAATTTGCTTAGGCATTTCTGATGGACATTTTGTTTAAGCTTTGGTGCTTGTATCTTTAGCTATCCACTTAGCACGTTGTGTCAATTAGGATGATGAACCCAAGCGAAGCATTTCACATGACTCCAAGTAAACAGAGTGGGTACACGTCATCTAGAACATTACATATGACATGCACAGTAAAACAAAGTTTTATTCCTTTTAATAGCAGTGATATTTTTACGATGCTAAAATCGAATCAGTAGTTTTTAATTGTTATTATGTTATAATTGCGACAGTGAAGATAAATGATAAAGAAAGTGATTTTTTCTGGGATCGGTGTCCAGAGAGGGTTGAATAGCTGAGTTGGTCAATTACATAGAGAAGAACCCACGCCCATTATAACAACCGGGATTGTAAATAAAACACTCTGAACTTCAATCTATAGCTTTAGTTTACATACCAGATAAAAAGTTTGGCAAACACAGCTTCTGCCTTCGAGATGAAACTCCACACCAACACGACCCAATTCTATTAGTAGACATTTACAAGCGAGTGAAATGATTGTTGGGCAAGAAACAATTGCCTGCAGAATGTTCACTATCATGTTATATTTTAAAGAAAATAATACGTTTTACATTATATATTTTAAATGATTTAAAATAATGTGTTAAATAGGTCCGGAAAGTCTTAAAGATTCTTAATTTGGAATGTGTTAATAATGGATATCTCTTATGAACGATTCGCCATGTAAACCAGAACCTGTAAATTGCCTGCCCAAACCGGAAAAGAGCGTAAATTGTGATGTGTAGTGCCTTTATGTTATGTAAATTACTTCCTGTGTTGTTCGTCACACAAATTTATTAACCAATGTCTTCCTTGTAATTTATAGCAATAACTTCAATATAATATAAAACAAATGAGCTAACCTTTGTTACGTAAACACTGTAATATTCCAATACAGAGTTGGCTATAGTAAGGGTGTTATTCCCCCCCAAAACACACCCGCGCGCACACAAATATACACACACTTATAAATAAATAAATAATATAGCCTTTAAATAGGCCAATTTAAATGCTATATTATTTATGTAAAATAGTTTGGTTTGGCAAACATATTGTGATATAAAATAGTCACATTCCTATTTGCGGCTCTAAAATACACTTGAACGTCGCCCTTTATTTATTTTAAAATTTTAAATGTAACATTTCAATGGCTGCTCTTTAGTGTCCTTTTCAAATATTCTGAATTATTATTTATTAGTAATTTGTTTTAGTTTTATGCTCACATCGCTACGAGAAAGACCATGTTTTCTGCACTGTAAGGAACAATCTTATTACTTATGAAATTATTTGTACGAACCATTTATCAATATCTTTAGAATGCAGAAAAGGAAATGATCTCCTTCGCCCTGTTACCGCCACGGGTGGCCGAGGTCGTTAAGGCGCGTAATCGTGAGCGGAGGTCTGGGTTCGAACACCGCCAACCTCCTCCCTGACTGAGGTTTTTTCCAGGTTTTCCTCAGTCCTCATAAATGGAAAATGCCGGGGAGGTACCCTAAACTTAGGCCTGGAACGCTTCCTTCCTTCCTTCCTTAAAAGTAAATCCTTACCCAATTTATCATTTCATCTCATGTATCATCAGTGTCCATCACCTGTGGTGCCTCTGTACCAAAAATGGGCGTTAAACACCATTCATTCATTCGCCCTATTCTGCCTACATACGAGGGTAGGTCCATTAAGTTTCTGGCCTGGACTATTTTCTAGGTATGATAAAGACAAAAATTAATTTTCACTTTTCAACATAGTTACCCTTTATTGCAATTCACTTCTCACATCTTTGAATTAAAAATTCAACCCCCCCCCCCCAAAAGTCAGAAGTCTTGTCTGCAAAATGGGCACTTCTTCGTCACACTTAAAGTCTCTCCCTCTAAGGCCCTTCTTGAGTTCTGAGAAGACGAAACAGTCATTGGGAACTAGATCTGGACTACAGAGTGAATGGTCGATCTCTTTGAAGCCTCATTTCTTCACAGCTTCCTTTGCAACAAAAGCTGTGTGCACATGCGCGTTATCGTGAAGAAGCCGCACACCACCTTTCCTCGCTTTTTCTCTTTGATGGAAGCACGTAGTCTGTGCAGTAGGCCAGCATAGTACTCCCCATTTACTGTGGTGTTCCTCTCCTTGAAGTCAGTGAAGAATATTCCTTCACAGTCCCAAAAGATTTTGGCCATGCTCTTAATCGAGTGATCTTGCCCTTTAGAGGCGGTTCTTCGTCAGGTTTACGCCTGCCACTCCATTGATTCTCTTTTGAACAAGGGATCACAGTAGAGAACCATAGTTTCATCTTCTGTAATAATTGTTTGCAGAACTTCTCTCTCTCTCTCTCTCTCTCTCTGTCTCTCTTTGCCACGGCAGAGCTCCAAAAATGCTTGACAACAGGTGACTCGTTGCTGCTTTTGGACTGAGGAAAGAAGTGTAGGCACTCATCTTGCACTTACTTTATTCATGTTTAAATGTTCATGAATAATTCAAAGGACTTTTGTTTTAGAAAGGCCCAACCTTGCTGCTATTTCTGTAACTTTGAGCTGCCGATCTTCCATAATTTGTTCTTCTACAAGAGCGATGTTTTCAGGAATGAGCACCTTCAAGGGCCGACCTGCACGCTCTTCGTCTTCAATGCTTTCTCGACCCATTCGAAAAAGTTTGGTCCATTCTTTTACGGTAGAATATGAGGGAATATGAGGGAATATGAGTCCAATCGCTGTTTACTTTCATTTGGAGTAAGTCCTTCGTTTTTAAAGAACTTAATAAGAGCTCGATACTCCATTATGAACATGTTACAATGTTCTACACATAGCCTTCTTTGTGCAACTATATGTGAACAACTGAACACAGCGGAGCGGAAGTTACATCTGCAATTATTTACTTTACATATAAGGTATGACACCAGATAAGGATTTTGTGGATGCGATAATCCTTATCGGCGATTCCGGAAACTTATGGACCTACCCTTGTAAGTATCTGGTCAATAGATCTTGAATTTTTCGCAAGTAACTTTGCTTGAAGTATTCTCTACATGTTCATAATGATACATAACATTGTGAATCCATAGTTCATAGACTGTGTGTGTATACATGTACGAGTAAATTTTAAAGTTTGTTAAATTTGTTTACAATGATCTAAATGCTTACATTTCAATTGGTTTGTTGTAAGACGAGAGGGTCTTCACTCCATGAACTGTGAATAACTGGTCAAATAGTTTGGGTGAACTTTTAATGTACACTGAGAAGCAAAGAAATTGCAACGACTATTTTTTTAAATTATTTTAATTTTACGCATTATTATATTTGAATTATTATAATTCCGTTCATTTTTTGAACACTAAATACATTTTCAAACATTTTGCTACTACTATTAAATATTGGAATATTATTTTAAGTGTATAATTTTCTTTATTGTATAAGTATGAACATGAACCCAATTTAATCATATATTTACATCTGGGACTATTGAAATTTCTAAAGGCATTGTTGTTACATCAGTTTTGTTCTATTGTTAAGATATTTCAATCAGTTCAACACATACTTTTGTGAGGTAAATATGCCATTAAGTCGATAGGAGCTTGCTAGTGCAGTTGCCCTGTTGGAAGATGAACGGAGCATGTCTCCTTTTTTTTTTTTTTTTTTTTTTTTCCCTTGATGTTCAGTAGAGATATTTTGCCCAGGAGTCAATACCTCTACTATACAAAAGACCTACCGAAAGTTCACTTGGTGTCTACTGCATAAGTCCAGGATTAGGTCGCAGAAGAGTCAGTCTGCCAGAGATGATCAATTTCAAATTTTGCATGATTGTCACACAACAGCCGTAGAAGCTCAAAATCGCTTACAAAGGGCATCAGGAATCATTGTCAGCGTGACAACAGTGAGAAGGGGATTTGAAGAAACACAGCTCACCTCTAGAACAGCCAGAGGTCCCTTGCTTACCCAGCAACATCGGCAAGCACTCCCTGTCTTTGCTGTCAACATCTGGAGTGGACTGAGGTGCAATGGAAAGCTGTTCTGTCACGGATTTGTCGAGGTTCAGCCTGATAGCAGGGAAAGAGTATGGAGGAGAATTGGAGAAAGATTGCACCTTCTCGTCAACGATGGTTTTCAGGGAAGTTACGTCATAGTGTGGACTGGTATCGGTGTGGAAGCCAAGAGAGTTGGTTTTTGTGGAGAATGCAAACCATTACATTGAGGAAAATATTCAGGAGCCTGTTATCTCTTATGCTCCATACGTTGGTAATGATTTCCACTTCATGCCTGACAATGCCCGTCCACATGTGGCCCACATTTGACAGTATTTGGTGATTTGGGGATTCAGGCGCTAATTTGGCCAGCACGAAGCATTGACCTCAACCCCATTGAGCATGTTTGGGCATGATGGGGAAAAATCCTCGTCAACGAGTTCGTGAGAGCCTCGATGAACCTCGGGAGGCTTTGCTTGAGCAATGTGAGGCCATACCACAAGAAAACCTAAGGGCTTAGATCCGCAGCATGCCCATAAGATTGCAAGCTGTGATACAAGCAAGAGGAGCTTCTGAGAGTGTCACTGAAAAGTGTGTCGTTGTGTTACCAATGTAGGTGAGTTAGTTATCTTGTGTTGCTCTATAGGTAAAAACAAGATCATTATCAAATGTGGTTAACTTGCTTTCATACTCATGCAAAAAAGGAAATTGTAGACTCAAAATATATACGAATACATAAGAGTGGTTGCAAAGTATTTAATGTTAAAAAATGAATGAAATGAATAATAATTCACATATAATAAAGTGTAAAATAAAAATATTATAAAAAGTTCAGTTGTTGCATTTCTTTTCCCTCTAAGTGTATATATCAGCTATTTCGCTATTAAGAGCTGATTTTGTTGAAATTCCTAAAAACTGATGGCAGAAAAATTCACCAAAAGCAAACCTTAATTCCTGTTTATTGCGCTTATCAGTACTATGGAAACAAGTGAAGTTGCATTTTATAAATTTATTTAGAAACCGTACTTTTAAATGTCTCTGCTATTAAATTGTTGATCTACTAGATTTGTTAATCTTAAAAACAATGTGCCAACCCTCTACGCTTTCACGCTTATCTTTCGTTTGTTTAAAGATTGCTTATTAATCCTTCAATATTTGTTCGATCATTTTTCTATAGTTATGTTATTGTTGATTTTAAAACAAGAGAGTTTCGAATTCTGACCACTTTTGCATTCCTTTCTTCAATCTGTCGTGATCTCGTAATTCTGTTATCGTGGAGGTCAACGAACAATTTATCCCTTGCACTTAACGTTATAGCGGTTTCCATAATACGCTGTACTTCCGTTGGCAGTGGGGCTGCACTATGGGGACCGGCTGTTTCACACTGTGGTAACTAGTAATGAAAAGCTGATTGAAGGTTAGAGAGGATGTTAGTACTGTTGGGAGCTGGAGAGATGGCCAGTCATAGGAGTGCACGAGTAATGCACATATCGTAAACAAAGCCTGTGCTTAATGCGTTCAGATAACATTGAAGTCGGATTATACGATCCTTGATATGTGTGAGTTACATCTCATGCTGTACGTTTTCCGTCAATCCTTCTCCTCTATGAGTCAACATTGTTTCTTCTATCACTCATGCTCCTTTCGTTTGTTTCAGAATTTCTTTGCTGCATAAAATATCATTAAGTGTTTTATTTGCCTTCCTTGCAAGATTTATTCTGCCTTCCACATCATTCTCGCGCTAGCCGGTACGCATTGATTAGTTGTTTCGTTTGCTTAGCATTTTCACCCTGTACTATTATATTTGGTTGTCAGCATGCAATGAAGAATGTGTGATTTCCATATCTTGAAGCGGTTTTGTCGTGAGATGTTTACCTCACGTTGGTGAGCCAAATTGTGAAGCGTTTTGGAACGGCAGCAATATTTGAGATGATCTGGTATGGCTACGGCTACGTGCCCCGGGTTGAAGCGATGTGTTGTTGAGTGGTCTCACGTTGTAACCCCAATTTTGAAGTAGTTTCGTAGACTGATTATTGGTCGCTTCGGTGTTGTTACCTACAATTCTGCTATTTGTTGATTGGGACTCAAAAGGATGAGAAAGGACTCTATAGTGTAAATAAGCACGTAATGCAACTTAATGTATTTTATCATGTCCAAATTCTTTAGTGTTTTTGCATATGATAGACTGACTTGTTTGGATATAAACTTTGTTGCCGCGTGTGGAACTTACAGACGACTGAGTCAAACTACGTGTAGATCTTATAACTGCGTACTGAGGAATTGCCGGTGAACTTAAAACGACCTGCCTCGCCGCTCGTAGAACTGCATGCTGAAACTGAATCGAACTGAACTGAGTGCAATAAGTCGACTGAAATGAGTGTCCCAACCGTCTCCTTTATATATGGAATTCAAATCAAAAAGCATTAACTAGGGGAGGGCAAAAGTCTCGCGCAATCTTCGCGTCTATCTTTAAAAGTTCAAACATACTTTATCCATTGGCTAGTTCAATTTCTGCCTTGCGTTCCGTTCCGTTCGCTATTTTTTGAAAATTGAAATCATTCGTCAGCATTGAGTGATTTAAAAGGCTAGCTGGACACAACCGGTCGGGGTCAAAGCCCCAACAGTTTAAAAATCTTCGTTTTATTTACCATGCATTAGCAGGCCAATTTAAAAGAAAGAAAGGGGCTTCATACACGCGACCCTCTTCCATTGTATGACTTTTCAAGATTTTGGCAACGCAAAAACACCAAAAGTTTTCTCCATTTACAATTCCTACGTTGAAGTTACAGCTTATGATAATCATATATAACACATATATTAGTAATTCCAATGCCAAGGTATTCAGACCGCGCCACTGAAGATGTCCTCCGCGGGTGGGGATGAAACGTTTGGACTCTTTAGCTGCACTATTGGGCTTGTATAAATATACACGATAATTATATTTTAGTGGGGATGGGTCGTAAGGACTGTTTCAGTCTTTACATAGATCACTCCGTTTTCTAAGGACTCAATCCCTATAGTACATTAACACCGTACTAAACACATTGTTTGTGCTTGTCTTTATTGCGGAAAATTCCTTTGATAACCAACGTTATCGTTTCACAACAGCTCAGCACTCAACGTAAATCCGTTGTGCAAACAATAATCTCCTCATGCCAGAGTCGAGCGCTTTTTCAAATTCAACAAAAATAAAATTAACCTGCTCGCCTTTTGCCCCCGTTTTTGGTGAGTTGTCGAGTGAAAAACAAACACACACGCCACGCATGCACACACGGCCAAGATCGTTAAGGCACGGACTCGTGAGTGGAAGGTCTGGGGTTCTTCCCTGATTGAGGTTTCTTCCAGATTTTTCTCAGTCTTAATAAATGGCAAAAGCCGGGGAACTTCCCCAAATTCAGATCTGGAACGTTTCCTTCCTTTTAAAAAGTCTTTCCCAATCTGTTATCTCATCTCATGTATAGATATGTCTACCTTTGATACATCAACAGTAAAAACGGAAAATAGCATTATATTACCTCCTTCCCTCTACTGCCACTTAGGAAAAATTAATAGCAGAGAGTAAACCTAAAACACTGTCAATGGATCTGATATTGAATGCCATGATAAATAGAAACTGGACCAGCGCCGACTTGATTAGACATGTAAACATCTTGTAATGTATGCACAAGATTTGCAAGAACACGGAAGAACCTTTCTGTGCTCGTTGTGCGAGTGAATGACAGACATCATATAGCAAAAATAGGAAGCAATAACAGGACAAGATTTATCAATAGAATCATCCTCTTCCTGTTCAGCACACTTCCTACCCATTTTCTTAATATATTACTAAAAGATATGTTTATTGGTGTCATGATTGTAATACCTGTATAATCTTTCCTTCTTCCTTTATACATATTAATAAGACAAAGGACAGACCCCAATCTTCTAACATTTAATTCCCTTCCAAAATTGAAGTAACATTTCTGTTATCAGATCATATCCATGGTTCTATTCGAATACCATCCTACTCTATTCGCTTCCGAGATGGTTTTAATGTATTTCAAAACTAGATCTTGAAACGGAAAATATTTTATTTAAGGTCCGAAACACTCATTGATAGCACTTGTTTAACTATATTATTTTAATAAGTTCATTGTCACATGCTTGTATATTACGTAAAAGCTATAATACTCAATATAAAACCACAAACATTTAATGATAATAGTTATTTAGCTATGTTAATTTAAGAAATCCATTTACATGTGTTATTACGTAAGATAAAGGCTATAATATTTGATTTGAGGCTCCAAACATTCATTGATAATATGTTTTTGATAATAAAAATTTAATAAATTCATTTCTGCATGTTTTAATATTAAACAATGAATTTATTTTTCAAATCAAATGACAAATATTCGTTGGTAATGCGTTTTAAACGTATAAATGCAGTATGTTCATTTGTATAGATTTCATGTCAGATAAGGACTATTACAATGTATGTCTTGATGTTTGTTTGTTGACCTTTATGACAATATTTATAATATAAAAATGTAACGATTCAAAGGAACACATACATGGCCAAGAATCTGAAAATATTAAACTACAGATAAGAAAAGTGTAATACTAAGTGAATCAACCAATGACAAGCGTAACAACGTTAACAATGTGTACCAAGAATGAAACACGAGGCAGACAGCTTTGTTGCGACTAAATAGAAACGAACGAATTTCATTCGTTTAGTGTACATATGTAGAAAATATAATGCATTGTAATGTACAGTATTATTATAATACTGTTGTCATGTGATGGTTTATATCTCAGAAATTTAGTTGTGCGTTGGATTCAGTCGAGAGAAGTTGAGTTTTACATTCTATTAGCAGAAATCGTGGTTCGTTTTCCGTAAAGAGAAGCAGCATTTTAACATTACGTAAAGATAAGTGGCGATCAATATTTCGTGGAAGAAATTACAAAATTATTATTTGTGGTGAATGATAGGAGTTAGAAGTTTGAATTAATATCCATATAGAAAAATAGTGTACAAGTTACAATAGGACAAAAAGTACAGTTTTCGGGAGAGAAATATAAATTATAACTCGTCTGTCTGGTATTCAGTCTGCATATTCACAGAGCATATCGTAATCAAAACAGTGTACTGTGTGTGATAATAACAAAACACTAATAAACTGCGTAGATTTCTATCCATGTGATTTTGTTATACTTAAAATCACACCACTTTCACTCCAGAAGCATCAATCTGAAAAATCCAGCTATAATAGCAAACCCTGAACTAGCCGAGGATATTATGGTGGTAGTTATGTCAACGTCTACGTCGGCGTCTCTTTATTCCGCTACAATCTTCCAACGCTAGGAATTCTTCTATCTTAAATCAATAATGGTTAAAATATTATTTGCAATCCTATAATTACTTTTAATATCCTTGTTCTTACAACACCTCATATTTTAAAGAACTTTTCTAATTTAACATATTCAACTGTATGTTAAAAAAAATAGCATTTTTGCTGATATTTCCGAACAGAATGCTTGGTTTATCTGTTACACTTACAACATGGTTTTATGTTCAGTTGTATTTACATTTCTTGCTCTACAAGACATCTGCAGTCATCCTTTGATTCTGTTCTACATCCAGAGCTTCACAATCACTTTTTTCAGGCGTTGATTACATTCCATGCAAATGGATGCTCCTTATCTCTTTTCTAATTGATGTTCGTATAACTGCTGCCATTGCTATACCGTGCACCTCTGTAAACTTTTAACATCTTTAATTATAACTTTCCTCTTCTGTTTTGCCATAACTATATCAATTGTTGTTTTCTGGTTTTCCTCGGTCTTTATAAATACCAGGAAGGTATCCTAAATTTGTGTCTGGAAGGACTATTTCCTTTTAAAAACTCCTTTCCCAAATTATCGTTAAATATGATCTATCATGAGTGCCCAGCGTCTGTGATGGCACAGTAATAAAATAATATTAAAACTCTTGTACCAATAACTAAGTTTGCTATCTGCATCAGTTCATTCTTTTCCATTATCACCTGCTGCAAGTTATATTATTATTATATTTACCTTTTTTCCCTTGATGTCGAGTCAGTTAATTATCTTTTACTTTGTGGCCTCGGCTCTTTCAAATTTCCCTACATTTGTACATGCTCTCCTTTTTCTGTTTCTCTTAGTCTCTGTAAGGATATCCATGACTACTTTTCTTTTAACATACCCCTCCAGACTCATCATTTTTCTCGCTAGAGCTCTGCCAAATCTACCTAGTCCTTTTTCGTAATCTACCAATCCACCTTTGTTGTTTAGTAAGAGAGGGTGCCAGGGGAGCCAATATATTTTATCAAGATTTTCTCCGCTAGATTAGAAGTCTATACCCCACCTGTTGCTCCTAGGAAGGTATTTTATTTCTCTCCTATCCGGAAAATCGGAATTGGCATTGCTTGTGCACGTATATCATTTGTTCAACATTCGCTCATCGCAGTACCAAGTGATAATGGTGGATTTCAAAAGTTGTTTGTTGGAAAAATGCAAAGCATATTCGCAATGCTCTCGCGTAAGTGGGGAGCAATATACGATCTTGAAAGGCATGAACAAGCAGTTATGAAAGATATTTAAGTCATTAAATGTATTAGAAAATAACGCGATGCAGGAAAGCTATTTTTTGTTGTAGGTGAAAAATTAGTAACATTGACCGAAAGGATGAAAAGCTCTGGGTTTTAATAGTGAACAGAAACAGGCCCATAGACAAGTATAATATTCCCATGCAGTCTGAAACGTGCAGGGTAGTTGCAAAATTAATGATTTTTTTTTTTTAAACGAGGGCACACGCTACTTACGTCAATCTAATCTTCATTCAGTAATTAAAGGTAAGCTATTTACAGTGATTATTAAGTTGGAGCATGAAAATGAGTTAAAGGTTTATGTTGGAATCGGTATGTCGAAGAGAATATTAACAGATTTATGAAAGAGAGAGAATCAGTTTAACCAAGCCTCAACATGTGAATAGAAGCGACTGAATCCCTTCATTTTAGTGACTAAAGCAAAGTAATAGCAGGCACAATACGAAATAGTTAACAGAAATAAATTAGAATTATTACGAGATTGAACATAAAATCACAAGTTGAAAGTCAAATATGTTATTTATGAATAAAGTAATTGCAGATGTTACGCTGAAATGAAAAATTGCTGTGTTTATGAATCCGTGTCATATTTGTTGAGCTTTCTAAAAGACATAACGGCTTTTAGCACGCAGAACTGTGTATGAAAACGTTGAAAGAACGTTTGAAATTATAGTATAAAACACTGCAATAGTTTCATTTGGCACAATATGTATTTAAAACTCTCTTATCACACATATTTGTAAAAATGAACGTTGACAGCATTCTTATTTGTTGATAGATAATCACTGAACACGGTTTTCATTTCGAAATTTCCCTTTAATATAAAATTAAATTTAAAAAATCGGTTACCAACATTTACCCGAAGTTGAACTTTGTCTTACTGTCCTTTATCTCCTCTTCGACGCGAAAAGAAATTAGGAAACTTGCTTAAAACCGTTCTTCAAAAGGCGCAAGGTAAGTTAGATGAGAGTAGTTAAAAACATTTTTTACGTTTTTTCGCGGTTTTCCATGTGAAAAAGGAAAATTATAAGTACAAGTGTATTAAAAAACAAACTTTAGTATTTTATCCAACTGAGTTCCTAACTTGTTATGAATGAGTTGAGGAAAAGTACAATCATTAATAGAAGCCCCTAGGTATGTGTTCTATTACTTTTGTTATTTATTGATTCTTCAATTTACCTAACCTGTTATATACCAAATGTATTTGGATTATAACTTAAATATATTATTTTAATTTGAATTAACTTGGATAACAACTTTTATTAAAAATAGTATGAGATATTAAGAAAAAAGTAACAAACTTAGAAGAGCTACATTATTTAGTAAAAACAAAAGAGAAGTGTGCGCCTTAATGATTTCAAGGTAACCCGTCCTCTAGGGTTCCTGGGTTATTGAGGTCGGTAAGGTTATTTTTAAGAGCGTAAAATTGCGCTCTACAATTTTCCCATGAAGAGGTTTTAGCCTATGATGCCAACCTTCTACTGGATTGATGGCTCTTAGCATTTCCAGATTAGGAACTTAAGATTTCTATACCCATGCCCATGGCGACGCCCTGTAATCCAATTTTTTTTTTTTTTTTCTGCGGGCTCAAACACAGAATTTAGAATATCTGAAGAAGTTCCTCGATAGTTTCTATCATCTATGTTGTTGTTGGTGGTGGCGGTTTCTTCTTCTTAGACAAGATATAAGGCCCGTCTGTCTGTTCCGTTCTCAATTAAATCACTCCATCTTGTTTTTGCTCTTACTTGGGGTTGTCTCTAGGTTTATTATTTAATAAACTTTTGGTATCCATTTCTCTTTCATTCTTAATACATGCTGATACCAATTATTTTATTTTTTATTAATTTTTTCATTTAGATTAACTGTTTTCAAATTTCGTCATTTATTTGTTTGTCTAAGAGAGTAAATTCAGCTACTTCTATTAAAAATCTCATTTCTGCGGTTTCTATTCATGTTCCAGTTTTCACTTCCATACTCATGGCGCCACTTGGATACTACAAATAAAATGAGTGAATTCTGTACGCACTCTTCTTGTAGAACAACTAAGAGTGTAAATAGCAGGTTTTATATACATACTTTGTGTAAACACTTTCGTAAGAAAGGTGAGTAAAGAATTTTATATATAAGCAGGTAAAGCGATGCATGTGTTCGCGGGAGTGGTCGCACTGCTAAACAGTCCATTTTACGAAAGGACAGCTTTAAATGTTCTTCACGTGTTCTAACTGCCGTATGCATTCGCGATGTTCATTTTCCTCTTTTCTCATATATTCATTCTTTTTTTAAATAGCATATAACGTTCGTTTTTACTACTTTGGTATCACAGATGGTGGGCACTGATAATAAATGAAAAACATTTGGATTTATTTTTATTTATTTAAGGAAGGGAGTGTTCCAGGGTTAAATTTAAATACCTCCCCGGCATTGGCCAATTATCAGGACCGAGATAAACTTCAGTCAGAGAGCATATCCCTGGCGGAAATCGAACTCCAGACCTCTCACAAACGAGTTCGTGCCTTAAAGAACTCGGCCACCCTTTCGATTTTCCTTCCTTCTTTTTTTTGTTAGTGTATATCAGTTGGTTTATCTTTCTCTAGGCAACCCGTAACTGTCATGTTCAGTCTCTACTTAGCAATTTTGAAAATAATTTTGTTGCCGCCTATTTCACAATTTTGAGGACATTATCATTTTACTGGATTCAGGGTCGTTCTCCAAGGACGTCCTAACCATACCCTAAGTGTACTGGTGGTGTAGTGGTAACCATACTTGCCTCCTAAATCCAAGATCGCGGGTTCGATCCCGGCCAGGATCGATGGATTTTTTCGGGCGTAAAAATCCTAAGTATCACTTCCTTCGGAAGGGAAGTAAAGCCGTGGGTTCCGTGTCGTACATTTACGGCACGATAAAGAACCTCAAGCCTGAAAGAAGAGGCCTCTGAGCAAATTTTGTCGGCCATTCCACGCTCTGAATTGAATGGGACGCTGATGACCTGAGATGTTAAATAGCGTCCGTAAATAAATCAAATGAAAAAATCCAAGCACATCATCAGTTGAGCCACGAATTGACCAATCCTTGAAGTATGACAAATTGTTCAGACACCGAATAAAATATAAAGTAAACAATGAAATGCTATATATAATAAATCAATAACATTAAGCCTAGAAGCTGAAGGTACCCACAAGTATTCATAGAGTAAGGCATTTGCGGCAGTAAAATGGAGGTGACATAAATAAATAATAATTGTTCTGAACGTACCCTTGTGATTCTACATAGACAACTTAGGGACCATTCGCAATGAAAATTGAGCTATGTATTGTAATGGAACCGTTCATAATAAATTACGTAAACATAAAAATAAACGTACCATAAAACTTAGAAGCTTGCAAGATCCAAGGTTTTTGCATCTACATCTAAAGGAAAGCGTAAGAAATCAGTCAATCAGAATGTATTGCTGCTCTGTTGATAGAATGGAGTCGATGGACAAAAGATTAATTGCCTTATATAAAAACTATTCTTGCTTGTATGACCCACCATCCTCTTCACCGAAATCGTGGATTTTTTAAATATATTATCCCAAGCAAATTAGTTCCTGCACTTAACAAAAGTCTTCTTGGCTATTTTCTTTTTCCTTTTTCTTTTGTCCCCCCCCCCCCTTTTGTTGGCTAATACTTAGGTTTGGTCTTTCATTGCCTACATGCTACAAAGTTTACGCGTTACGTCTTATTTTATTATGTTTACGTTACATTTTCATTGAGAATTTGTTTCTGTCTAATCACTGAAGAATTAGAATTACGTAATAGGAAAAAAGGGTGGAAAGGAATTTTAAGTGGAAAGAGAATGCACAACTCTGTTTTTAGCTCGCATCTGCTTTTATATAAACTTGGTGCAAGTTGTAAGTGCGGCGTTTGCTAGGTTACTGTCTGTGATATGCCATGCAGTTAAAATGGCTTACCTTACCATACAGAACAATCCTGCAAGGATGTCCTTATGGGGAATGTGAGAGCGTGCAGGTATGGGTTTGGAGGGAAGCAGACCAGGGTTGGGACAGGAAGCGCACGCACCAAAGACGGACGCTGTCGTCCTACTACTACCAATAGAAGCACCAATTTTATCTTTACAAGATGGCATTATTTATTCTTGTAACATGTTTAGATGGTTTTTAACAATCTGAAATTGTTCTCAAACAATATTTCTCGCTTGTAAACGAAATATAAAATAAAATGAATTCGGCTTACATAAAATCATCCGCACAAAAAATAGAAACCACTCTGGACACAAATGAAAGCATGTCTGTTGCTATTTCAAAATATATAGCGAACTCTGAGAGATCAACACGACGTTTCTAAGTTTGCTTAAAAACCAAACATAACAATGAGAAAATAACATATGTCTGGACTTTGAGACCGTGGTTTAGTGATATTTAATGTTAAAAATAACTTATTTCAAAATTCAGAAATGCAAAATTTTAACATTCAAAACTCCTGCCGTTAAAACCTAAGTACACACTATATAATCGAACGTAAGTGCCAGAACTTTGTCTGGCAAACTCTGACGGTTATACCTGTATAGTGCAAAGCTATAAATATCAACAACAATTTCAAATTTCAAAGTGATTTTAAAGTCCCTCCCTGTTTTGGGGGTCGATAGCGCAGTAATCATGACAGACATAGCGGGAAGTTTATATCAGTGGACACAGCATCTCCCTAGGTTTCGTAAATACCTTACAGGGGTTCCATATGTCCTCCGATAGAAATGCGACAGACATCAATCCTGTAGTGAAACTCTTGCCACATGCGTCCCAACATCTGACTGCCGATATCAGCGACTGCATGCGTGATCCCCTCTCGCAGCTAAATCATGTGGCAAAGGTAGTAGAACGCACGATCTTTGACAGAACCCCATAAGAAAAAGATCACATAGGGTTAGGTCAGGTGACCGTGGAGGCCACAAAAGAGAGGAGAGTCATCTAGAGAATTACGTCCACTCCAACGACAAAGAATTTTAGCATCGAGGTACTCATGGACGTCATGATGAAAATGAGGTGAAACACCATCTTGTTGGTAAATAAAAACGTGGCTATCTGCATGTAATTGTAGCATTAGTTACTGTTGAAGCATGTCCAAGTACAATGGATCGAAAAGTGTTCTCGGCAAAGAAAAAAGGGGCGTATACTTTTGACGAAGAAACAGCACAAAACACGTAGAATTTAAGGAAATCACGGACGTGTTCTACCACAACGCCAGGTTTTTCGTGCCCCAAATACGTAAATTGTGGCGGTTCACTTTGCCGAACATGTGAAATGTGGTCTCGTCATCTCAGCAAAACCATTTTCTTCTAGCCGCTCTTGAAAATGAATGCGGGTTGAAGGCTGCGATTGTGATCCCTGGAACTCAGCAACTGAACAGCTGTATCCGGTATAGTTTTACTTTGAGTCATTGACGTAAAATACTCCAGACAGTTGACTTTTAGAGCTCGTGACAAATGCACTCAACGGTCTCAAACCGACACTCTTGGCCGGCCTGTTCGTTGTCCATCACACAAGCAGCCAGTCGCTTCAAACTTTTGTACCAAGCAAGAATATTTTAGCTGTAGGTGGTTGTTGTTAGTGATCGTCATTACCGTTACAACGGACTTACATTTAGCAATATAACGTAGGAAGCTTTGTGTGATATTTTTGCTATGACTGTATTCCAGCGACTAAATCTACAGCTACGCCAAGGCGCCATTACGAATGCAAAATAGGAGAAATTCTCATTCCATTGATATAAGCACTTCCACAATGTTTGCCATGGTTTTTGTTATACCGATCCCTGAAAGGACTTTAGAATCACCCTGTAATTTAAAGAACCTCAAGCCTGAAAGAGAGGCCTCTGAGCAAAATTTGTTGGCCGTTTCACGCCCTGAGTTGAATGGGACGCTGATGACCTGAGATGTTAAAGAGCGTCCATAAATAAATCAATCAAAAAAAAATCCCGTACTTTAAGGATATTTTGTTAAATTTGAAGAACACCACCACGATTTCATTTTTCGAAGTTCTGATCCACAAAAACTGTTATCTCTCTTAATTTTGACTGTTACTGAATTGCAAACTTCCTAGACCCCATTACTTGACTTAGGTAATGCCGTAATATAATACATTCCTTTTGTGATTTATTCCTTTAAGTATGACAAACAAATAAAAAAGGTCTTAATAAAATATTTGCGTTCTTGAAAGGATGGGGGGAAATATATTTTTGTTAAAAATGCAATGCCTGTTTTAAAATGTTTTACAACGCTTAAAGTAAGCAATTAATAATCAAAGTTTAGTGTTAGATTAATATAACATGTACGTGGACAATTTCGTTGTCTAAAAAGGAATTTTTAAAATTCATTCAACAGTTCCAAAAACAATTGTCAAAACTGCAACACTGTAGCTAAAGTGCTTGATCAAAACAATGCACAATCTGGAGAAAATGAAAGTGAAACTTTATTATTTTCCCTTTTCCTAGTTCCTCTTATAGGTGTTACTCTTTTGTGGTTATAATATAACGATGATTTGCACAATTCAATGCAACGTATTTAAAGTAAATATTAGAGTATAAGATCACCCTGCTATTTTTATTTCATTTCAGTGCTTTGTGCTGTCTTGCCGTGAATGTTCCGTGGTTTAGTCAGATCAGTGCCTGTTGAAATATTTATATATATATTCCTGGTGATGTAGTGGTAACCATACCTGCCTCCTAAACCCATGGTCGCGGGTTCAATCCAGGCCAGGATTTAACGATTTTTTCGGGCGTAACAGTCCAAAGTATGGCTTTCTTCGGAAGGGAAGTAAAGCCGTGGGTCCCGTGTCTACATTTACGGCACGAAAAAGAACCTCAAGCCTGAAAGAGAGGCATCTGAGCAAAATTTGTCGGCTGTTTCACGCCCTGAATAGAATGGGGACGTTGATGACCTGAGATGTTAAAGAGCGTCCGTAAATAAAGACAAATGAACATCTGTTGAACTGTGCTCCCTCTAACCAACGGGAGTTGACTCAAGTGGCCAAGTTGCGTACAGGTTCTAATTTACTTTGATTGTGGAGGAATTTACACATCCAATTTGTCTGGTACCTTCGCCATGTAGGAACTTGCATACGACCCTATTTCTGTCTAAGCCAGTTCATCCACCCCCCTCCTTGCACTCACAACCAAGAGAGCATAAGACACCGTTGTTCCCTGACCTCAGAGAATACAAAGACAATTATTAATGAAAGAATTATAATTATTAATATTAGTAATTATGTGCTATTATGTATAATAGTTGAGATGTTCATTGAACAAGTGATGTAACTCCATCTAGGGCAGTTTACAGATAAAGGCAAGTTCTTGAAAATTGACGCAGACAATTGAGGAATAAACCATTACTTTTTATTGCAATTTATATAGTAATATGAAGCGAAATATATTCAAATCTGCTAGAATAATACCTTTTATGTAGGTAATGGCACAAAAATGCAATTATAGAAAAACATGTAGTTACTTAGTTTGTGCACTTAAAGCCCCTCCATAATACTTCATTTAGAACACTCAAATTTGTAGTACATTAACAAAACATAGGTTCATCATTTTCCTCGTCAGAAACCTGGCCTTTTGAACTCATTGGCACATGGAGTAGAAGAATATGGTGATAAGTTTTTAAAATATTAATTATACAAAGGAGGGATGCAAGGTAAAAATTTGTCATTCTCCGATTCTTGGCTGCTGTCACAAAACGTCTGGTCTTTTTTTTTTAATAGTGTATAACGCCCGTTTTACTACTGCGGCACCACAGACGGTGGACACTGATGTAACATGAAATGAAATGAAATGATATATTGGGAAAGGAATTTTTTTAAGGAAGGAAACGTTCCAGACTTAAATTTGGGGTATCTCCCCTGCATTTGCCATTTATGAGAACTGAGGAAAACCTGGAAAAAAACCCAGTCAAGGAGGACGGTCCTGGCGGAATTCGAACCCCAGACCTTCCTCTCACGCGTACGTCTGGGAATAACTGATAGTCTCTTGTTTCGCCGATAACAGGTTTTGAAGAAGTCTATCTCTTAGATGTTCACACAAATAATTCATCATTTGGCCGGAACTCTCTTTGAACTTCCTGGCACCGCCACGGGTGGCCTAGATCGTTAAGGCACGAACTCGTGAGTGGGAGGTTTAGGGTTTGATTCCCACCAGAATCGTCCTCCCTGACTGAGGTTTTCCCGAGTTTTCCTCAGTCTTCATATATGGCAAATGCCGGGGAGGTGCCCTAAACTTAGGCCTGGAATGTTCCTTCCTTAAAAAATGTTTTACCAATTAATCATTCCATCCCATGTATCATCAGTGTCACCGTCTGTGGTGCCTCAGTAATAAATACGGGCGATAAATGCCATAAAAAACCCTTCTTGGTAAATGGTTTTGTTTTCTGAAACTGCATCGATCTCACTTTCAGTCACTGTTTTCTGGTATTCTGGGTGTTTTCAAATAATTTAACACTTTCTGCTTAAAACTTTTTCTTCAAAAATGAAAATTGAGAGTGTTTGAGACGACACTACATAACAAACCACATTATTAATTTTAATAATTTTATTTAGTGTTCAAAATATCCTCCATTAACATCTAAACACTTAGTACTTTTTTCGCAGATTTTCTCTAACATTGCCAATATACAAGCAATAATATTACCGTAAGCTTCTCCTATTCGTTCCTTCATATTTTCTTTGCTTGTAGGTACTGTAGACATATTGTTTGTTACATTCGTCCCCATAAAAAGTCATCTAACTGTGTAATGTCAGCTAAGCGCTCAGTTAACATGTCCAGCACGCCCGTTTTGGAGTTTCAGATGCTCAGTAATGCCTAATACGTTTGATAACATGTCTAATGTTGGAAAAAAGCGAGTCTCATAAGAAAAGGTTTCTCAACAGTGAAACATTATTTGTAATTGTATTACATTCACAAAGATAATCTCTTTATGTGAGTTCCTAAATGCAAGCGAAGCGCCTAGACGGTAAACGTGACATTTTCGCGTTGTACCGAAGTGCGATTAGGTATTTGTTGTCAATTCACTTTGACTTATCAACAGCGGCAAGAACATTAATTGTATTTTCATCGTTCACTTTTCACTTCATCTTCATTGTTCCTGCTCTTCACATTTTCGTATTTATTTGCCGGACTGCTGGAAAACGTTTGAAGTGACATTTGCGTCCTGTCTTTCAAATGCAAGTTAATAATTTCTCCCGCTTTTAGCGATGAAGCCCTTCCACACACGTGGTACGGTCAACCGACACAACTGCAGAGTACCAGATGAGATCCTCGAAATCGATGGTGCTTGGGGATCACAAAGTCTAAGGTGTATGTCACCAGTTGAACTTTATTTTACTACTTCGCTTTTCTTCAGAAACCTTGGCTGAAAACTTGCATACCTACGACATATGAAATTTAACTCAAAATATCAGGAAGTCTTAAGTATGCTCTGTTAAAATGGTAAAATAAACTCTATATAAAGCGAATAACAAGATTGCAAGATTGTTTCTATAAACCAAAACCATTCCAAACATTGCAACCTAAGTGATATATTTTTGGGGAAACAAAGTAACATTTTAAAATTTCGAGCTACAATTTTCTCCAAATGAAATAGTTTGTAATTTTATTAATTTTTCCCCAAAATATCATATATATTCATGGGAATACGAATATAGTTTCTGCAAATATAGGAAACTCCCTTATGGCAACAAAATACGCTTTCCGTTTTACAACCTGATAATGCAAATATCAAACTACTGTTATTATCTTATTCTCGTCAGTTAAAAATAATTTGACTATCCAATACCAATACAAGTACTTCTTAACTGATAGCTTTTGTATTTTAAGTATAGGATACGGCATACAACTGTATCTAGGATGGTGTATAAAAATTATATTAAATAACAAATATGAACAGTTGGTAAATAAAATAAATTATAAGGCCATTTTCTTTTGGTATTATCGAAACACTTCTAGACTTAAGCACATGTATATTTCTAACCTTTTCTGAAGTAATGAAAATCTGTCTTGTAATTAAATATAACTATAGGACGTTCGGAAAGTCACTGTGCACTTAGACTGCGGATAAATCACGTTGGAAGTTCGAAACAAAGAGTTTTTTTTCTACATAGAATTTTAACATTAGTTGGCATAATTGACTTTTCATAGATTCGTGAACTTTTTTTTTTTTTTTTTGTTTAAATTCCATCCGTTGCTGCGTAGCATTTAACTGTTTAGTGTAATTACCAGTTGATAAAAGCTATTGAGAGCGATATGTGTAGTGTTTAGATGTTAAATTTGGTTTTATACAGAGTGCGGCAGAAATAATGATCCATTTTAAATCATGCGCTATTATTGTTCGCGATTTCCTAGAGATCTGAGGTTTGTATCTTTGCTTAGTGCAGTTCAAAGCATTTTCTGTACGTCATATTACATGACCTTGACCGCTCGCTCCGCTACACAGTGCTACTTGACAGTTAGTATGGGATGCAGGTTGAATGAACATGGTGAACATTTTTCAAAGTGTATGGTGATTGTCATAAGATTGCAGCGTTTGTTTCAGCAACATTTCGACATGAGCTGGAATGGACAAGATCCGTCACGGAAGGTGGTTAAGAGATGGATCCGGCAGTTCGGGACAACAGCATCGGCTTCAAACAAACCCGTGACGGAACTTGTCCATTCCAGCCGATGTTGAAATGTTGCTGAAACAAACGCTGCGTTCTTATGACACAATTGCCGTATTTTAAACACGTTGCAATGGCAAACAATGTTCATTCGACCAGAGCTCCTTACTGTCAAGTAGCACTGCAGCGGAGCGAGCGGCCAAGGTCATATGGTGCACAGAAAATGCTTTGAACTGCACTACGCAATAGTACAAAAATCACCTCTCTAGGAAGCCGTGATCAACAAAAGCGCACGTTTTAAATGGGTCCTTGTTTCTGCTGCGTTCTGTATTATGATACTTTCATTGAGGAACGTGATTTTCTTGCTGAACAAAGCGATAAATACACAGATTTGGTGCAGAAGTATTAGCTGAAAATTCCTAGAATCAGCTGTACCTCAACATAATGCAGTTCGTCGACTTATTGAACATTTTCGAGAGACAGGCTCAGTGTTAGATGCTGAAAAACTGGAAGACCACCTAAACTAAACGAAAAGAAGTTGTTGAACATTTCTGTTTGTGTATGGTGGAGCCCATCAAAATCATTGCGCAAGTTGGCACAAGACACAGATATCGGGTTTGCAACCGCGCATAAAGCGGTTAGGAAAACATTGAAATCGTTCCCTTATAAAGTGACAGCAGTCAAGAACTGAAAGATGCGGATCATGAAAAGCGAATGATTTACATCTTTTATTGAAATTATCTTCTACACTGAGAGACCTGGTCCAGCTCTCTGGTTATGTTAACACATCTGCGGAAAGTGTTTTCCAATAATATTAAGCGGGTTCAGGCTTGAACGACATTTCCAACATATGTTGTAACTGCATAGTGACTTTCCGAACATCCTGTGTTTTCTAATATACATCCGACCGTCGCACAGACATTATTAGAAGTGCAATTGGAAACAATTTTTTATTTGTACTTTTAAAACATTAACCTTTTTCATCCTGTTTGTCCTCAATTAGTTTGCTAACATAATTTATTCTATTGAAAATAGTATTTACTTAACTTTGTCTCACTAACTTTGTTCCTGAAGTAAACAAAGAGGAAGAGAAAATACACTGACATGTGTATGATTGAATACAGACTGTTACACCTGTGCACATATAGTATGCAGCCACGACAAGTAGTGTCGTTCTTTTAAAGGAATTCTTTGATATTGAATACTTCCATTTAAATTGATAATATCGCTTTAAACATTGATTATAAAAAGTAAATATTTATTTCATTGTTATTACTAAATTATTACTTCAGGTTTACTCAAGGGGTGGCCGTTTGTGCGTACGCCTGCCATGACAGCACATTCAGGAGGCAGGGAAGGATTAACGCTATAGCACCTGCCACATTTATTCGTTCTTTAGTTTTTTTCCAGTCCCCATTCCCTCCCCCCGTATTTTTTCTCTAATAAGTTTATGAAATACAAAAAACAACAACTCCAGAAGAACCGTTTATCAAAGTCCTTCAGAGGAACCCTTGGGCTGAGTTGTCAGGTCGTAATCTCATTTCATGTATTAGAAATCTGAGATTTTGTAAGTTTCGTATTTTAAGGAGTTAATTTTGTTGTTTATACATTTTAAAAGGAAGAGAGAAAGAAGAAGAAACAGGGAAAAGAAAAAAAAAAACGTTGAGTGCTCTGTTATATTTTAAAATGTCTATCCAAATGCGTTTCACCATACAAAATGCACACCATTGTTATAACTTTTTACATTTACATTAACAGATGCATCAAAAAGGTATATTGTTTAATTTTGGAATATAAAATATATGTTGTTAAAATAAAATACATATAAATTACGATGTTTGTTATAAATTTATAAAGCAATTTTTTTTTAAAAAATCCACCTTGCTGCAGAATTTTAATAGTTAAACATGAAGCATAAATCTTGTTCTGTTTGAGTATGTAGAATTGTGTTTACTTATGTTGATTTAAGAGTTTTTACAGACTTTGACTGTTTTTCTTCTTATGATATTTTATTTATATTTTTACTAATGTTTACGTACTTGTATTTGAAGGCAATTCTACATTAATAAATTCATATTTATAAAAATACTATATCGGGTATAACGTGCTTTAAGAAAAAATGTTCTGTTATTCGGTTGGGGCCTTTAGAAGAAGAAATATTCATAATATTCATTGTCTTGCAAGAGAATTTTTTAATATCCTTCCCACTTTGTTCAGCCCTGTCCCTCATAGATGCAGCATTACCGACAGCGCTGTCACGCCGCTTATTAAAGCGCTTGTTTCTCACTTTGTTCCAGAGATGGCGCGACGTGAAGTTTAAATTCATACATCGAATTGTTCGGGAACCTTACGATTCTTTACAATGCACGGCGATTTTGACAAGGTAAGTTCGTGTCTGTAATTACTTGTAGGTATATATAATTCTTATTCTTAGCGTGAACGTTTTACCGGCATTTAGCGTATGTATACATATCAGTAGAAGATTGTCCTTAAATAAAGAAAAAGTTGCAGGGGAAGTGAAACGGTTGGAAAGATCCATTGCTAATGCTAAAGTAACGCAAAATTAAGACAGCAGAGAATTTTCACTCTAGTAGAATAAACAACAAATAAGTAATAATGAATTTAATAATAATATATTTTTAAACACTTAATATAAAGTCAGGTCTCTGATAATGCCGATTCAAGTGTTAAATATTCAGAATGTTTTTGTGATTATTAATCGGAGCAAGTTTACAAATTTTCTGAAATAATGAAAATAGAAAAACGCAAGTACAGTGGTTATATATTGCAATATACCGATCTTTGCTTTAAACAATTTAATTCTTGATGATTGTAGAGATTTTTGTTTATTTGTTTGTTTTGCATATGAGCTCCATAGGATATCCGGCGTTTGTTCGGATTGAAGAAAACCTGGGCGAAACCTGTATCAATAGAGTCGCAAGTAAAAGATAATGGAGCGTCATAAGGATGAAGACAGCAAGTTCAGCTCTGTCTGTGTGTGTTTTGGGAGTCGCCACCGACTCTGAGATACAACATGCTCTCAGAGGAGGAGAATTACTCCTTTTTCTTTAGAAAGAAACAAGAAGATAATGTAAAAGACGAGAGGGCAAAAATGAAGATCAAGCAAACAACAAACTTTATAGTCTCACGTACCGGAGGTCGTTTTAAACCCCCCGTTATCTAAAGAAAGAAATAAAAATAAAACCTCTTTATCGCAATTCCTGTACTTGTTCCTAGAACTCTGAAATATTTAACATCGACCGCCTTTGCGATTAAAATAGCGCTACAAATGAAACACTGAGTAAATAAAATTAAAAAACTAGACGTGGACGCAGCGCTCTCTTCGCGGAAACAACAAAAAAATCAAAAAAAAAAAAAAAAAAAGTTGGGAGAAAGTAAGAGAATTTGTGAATGACAAGGCTGTGAAAGTGATAGAACTAAGTACATGTTTTGAAAGTTTTAAAATATTTCAGCAGTTCAATTAAAATTATTATAAAGAAGAGTAATTTATGTTACCACTTAAAAATTTTTACTCTTTTAAGTTCGTTGCTCGTAATAAATCAGAAGATTCGTTGCTTCTTTTATCTTAAGGGCCAATATGAAGCTGTAAGGACATTCGCTGAATGTGTTTCTACTGCCAGTGTATAAAGATCGTTCAGCAGAATGAATGGGTCACTATAGGAAATTAGCTCCTGTGAAACGGAAGAGCTTTGATATCATCCACATATAAAAAGCCTCCAGGTATTCGCTTGTTGCAATGCATGCTATAATATTAATTTAGTGATTCGTATTGTTTCATTCTTAAATATAAGTTCATCACATATCCGAGATAACGGGAAATTATACTGTAGTAGTTTGGTAGTATTACCAAAATTTGAAGCCCATCCTACCCCTGAAGTTTGATGTTTCCCCGGAGGAAAACGGGTGGATTCTTAAAAGTATAAATAAATAAAGGAATAAATAAAATAATACTAGTAATAAGTAATAAATAGTGCAGGTCCTAGACTGTTACAAGATAAATTATACATATTTTATCAAGTTTTGTAATAAAAATACACAATATTTACCAAAATATGATTTATTTGCTCTCTTTTCTTGATTAATGTTTGTACTCTGTACCTGCCCATCTGAAATAATAAGCACAGATGTAGAAACTATACTGTGTGCAACGCATACAAAACGTAATATCATTTTCAGACGCTTTTTGTGAACGTCCCTTCTGAAGCTGCTTATTTTTCACTCAGCAGGAGAATGGCGTATCGCCGGAAGGGTTTCTAAATACCAAAGTTTCATAGTCATCGCTCTTGCAAGATACAAGTCGGCTTAAACCGCAAGAATCTCATTGGTGCTGTTTGAAAACAATGTGCAGTACGCTCAGAGCGTGAAGCACAGTAAGCACATCTTTGTGGGAAGCGTAAACATTTAAAAGCGGTGCTTCAGAATCATTTCCTTATAAAAGCAGCGTAGTATCCGAAATGTCGAACCCTATCCAAAACTCTTAACAACATAATTATATAAAATGAGAGCAAGAAATTTACGAGTAAGCAGTGCACACAACCTTAATATATACCGAGGATGCCAAAAAATGTAGACACACTTTCACAGTAGATATCTAGTTAATATATTTAAAAGTTGAACCGAAAAACAACAGTAATGTGTAGTATGATGTTCTGTAAATAGATGTTACGTTACGTTATGCTACCTTTGTTACAGCAAAATGGAACCAAGATTGTTGTTTGAACAGCTTAAACAATTTTGAAGTGGTATTGGAAGACCGAGAATTTTGTTGAAGTTCAAAGGCATTGGAGACGTGTGTACAGAACAGAACCGCCAACGTAGTAATAAATGCACGTATTCGAGACAAATTTGAGATTCATGGTACCGTATGCGATGTTCACAAGGGCAGATCTGGGAGATTATCACATTACCACCGAGATGTACGTGCGTACCTTGATGACAATGTTCCAAGGCACTGGATAGGATGAAGAGGTCCGATTGAATTTCCACCGCGTTCTCCGGATCTAACTCCGTTGTACTTCTACCTATGGGGAATTCTTAAGGATGTTGTATACCGTAGAAAATCAGCTACACTGACAGCACTTCGGGAAGAAATTGAAACGGCATGTGCTGCAATCGCTGAGGACACTTTCGCAAACGTTACTCAATCAGTAGTTCAACGTACTCAGAAGTGTATCGACGCCAATGGGTCGGTTGGTGGTGTAGTGGTAACCATACTGGCCTTCTAAACTCAAGATCGCGGGTTCAAACTCGGCCAGGATCGATGGATATTTTCGGGCTTAAAAATCGTAACTATGGCTTCCTTCGGAAGGGAAGTAAAGCCGTGGGTCCCGTGTCGTACATTTACGGCATGAAAAAGAACCTGAAAAAAGAGGCCCCTGAGCAAAATTTGTCGGCCGTTTCACCCCTGAGTTGAATGGGACGCTGATGACCTGAGATGTTAAATAAACTGTTCGTAAATAAAGCAAATCAAATCACGAACATGATGGGTATTGCGAGTATTTATGTATATATGAAATTCCTGTTCTTCTTGCATTATTTATTTAACAATAATGATTACGAATTCTTCTCTGTTCTTTCTATCGGTCCTGGCTGGGTTTGAACCCGCGATCTTGGATTTAGGAGGCAAGTATGGTAACCACTACACCACCATCTTCGTGGCAATCAGTTGATGCTTACGGCAATTCCTCTTGGTTCACTTCGACTTGTTCACATTCTTTGCAATTTATCTCCATCGTAAGGAATTACGAGCTTGCAACCGCATAAAAACTGTTGCCAACTTCTGCATACTGGAACACTGGTTGGTGTGCATTGACTTCTTCAGATTCTTTGTACTTTATTTCTAACGTAAAGAATGGGTAGCATCTGCTCCTAACCGCATTTATTAGCATTATAAAATAAAAGTGTTAATAAATAAATAAATAAATAAAGCCAATTTATTCTATGTTAAATCTTTAGCATATACATGTAGCTATGTTATTTCGTTCTCATAGTATTTCATGCTAATTAACATTTTATTTTAATATATTTGTATAAACGTCTTAACCTCATTACTTTTTGATGCACAATGTATGCCAAACTTCAAGTATGCATTGGAATAGTTTTCTGTTAAATATATTAACAGGTTTTGGTTTTAGCAATTTTAATGGTTTTATGGTATTGTGGTTTTTACAATGTTTTCACCTCATTGTGTGAAAATGTATTATAGCTCGTCGGCAGTTTAGACAAAGAAAAGAAAGGAAGAAAAGAAAAAGAAAAAAGTTATGCTATTATTCTCTGGTGATCAATTTCAACACATTTTATATGGTGATGATAATTTTCTGAGGTAGAGAAGCGTTCATTAATATTCCCATTCAAAATCGACATAAATTATCCTCGTGCAAAGATTTCGATTGAGAGACAAAGGCATTGTAAACTCCGGTAATGGTGTGTAAACATGAAAATATCAGGAGCGGTTCTTGAGGTGAAGCCCCACTTACATTGGAGCCATTTAACTTGAAATACCCCAGTATTCATATAGGAGTATGCTTTTTAAAAGTACTATGTTGAGAGCGAACGTCGTTAGTTCTGATGAAGTTATCGCGACAGAAGCAGAGAGAGATGAAACATTCCTCTAAAAAGGTCGTAAAAATCCTAAGTATGGCTTTCTTCGGAAGGGAAGTAAAGTCGTGGGTCCCGTGTCGTACATTTACGGCACGAAAAAGAACGTCAAGCTTGAAAGAAGAGGCCTCTGAGCAAAATTTGTCGGCCGTTTCACGCCCTGAATTGCAAGTCCCTTGTTGACCTGAAATGTTAAAGAGCGTCCGTAAATAAAAGAAATAAATAAAAAAAATGTGCCATTGCTCATGATTTTGACACGTGTATGCTTAACCCATGATTCTCGTCGCTTTCAAAAGAACCTAATAATTTCCTGTCTTACATAAAACACACAGTAATCCTTCATATCGACATTCTTGGCGCAATCAGAACAGATGAAAGTAACAGTGTGCAAACATTTCTTGCTTCTAGAAAGTTGTTGCATAGATGATGACAATCAGCCGAGTAATGTACAGTGAATTTAAAAATATGAAATTGCTATGACAGTGAATTTGAATTGCTATTTTAAAATTCGCAAACAGTAAATTAAAATTTTAACAGAGCACTGTAGTAGTTTTTTGAGTAGGTCGATGTTTCGCAAATACTCATAAGCTATGACTTTTTATTGTTTTGGCGTGACTGTAGTCAGGAAACATTCATTGTATTATACTTATCACAATGAAAAACGATTATGGGGAAAAGCCTGTGTAAGAATGTTAGGCATTTGTAAACGGGTGACGACAAGCAGGGAATTGAAGACGGATGCTCGCTAGCGATACTTTATCCGTATCTTTAGTCACGGCTTCTTGTAAGCGACTACATATAACGTTAACAGGATATGTTGTAAGTGAAAGGTTCTATCGTCAAGTTTATTCCAGACATATTAACCCTTTTTATATGCTATTTATTGTCGCCTTGACTGCATTGGTTTTCTCGCGGCTGCTGTAGATTGGACCTGAATTCTGTAGTGTAATTCTGTGTAGTTATGAATGAAATGAAATGAATTAAGGTGGCGCAAATGAGCTCGGAGTCCTTGGCGTGTTAATGCTATCTGACATTCACCTTCTCATGGTAAGGAAAAACTCCGGAAAAAAAAAAAAAAAAAAAACTTACCCAAACAGCTTGACCTAACCGGGAATCAAATCCAGATCCTCCTCGCAGACAGGACCAATAAACCACGGATGCAGTCACATTAACATGTTCAATAGAAAGCGGGAGATCAGAAATTTGATATGTCCACATTATAACTGATATTAATTCAACTCGCGTCTTTTGCTTTTATATTCAAACCTGGTGGTGCACTGTGCATGCTAGCGAAACAACGGCAATTTAATTAAGACAAATGAACGACAGCTGGTTACATTCAACGAAACACGAGTTTCTCTCCACCACACATCAAATTCCTTTCTGCCAATCTTTCCTCCGGAATTTAACATTCTTTCTCGCGTCTGTGTGGCGCGACTTTTAATAAGTTGCAGACAAGGAAATCTTCCCTTCATTGTTGTTTGATTTGGTTCCATGCTGTACGTTCGCGCAGCTGAAAGCTTTGTGTACATGCTCTTTCCTATCAGATTCCACGTGTAATAAATCTATTTAATCTTACGTAAATTGTGTAATAATACCAGAAAGGTGAGACTTATATAGGAACAAGGGACGGGACCGTTGTCTATGAGTCTACTGTCTCTACAAGGCACCAATTGGAGTTGTGATATTAGCGGTACCACCTCCAACCTTAATCTCGGCTCTTAGGACTGCATTTCATTACTTATAATATGAAGAACACTCGCTAGTTGCTCTCACGAGAAGAGTGGACCCTCTTTCAGATCCATCTTGAGAGAGTAAATATACTAAACCGGTCCCTGTTAACATAGTGGCAACTAGACGGCAGAGATGGTGCCGTGTCGTATTTTTGACAATCCTCGTAGGCCCTGATAAAGTTTTTATTATATGTTTAGACTTGATCTTATCTGAAATTCCCCTCGGAGTACTAATCCAAATAGTTTCATCATCTTTGCTTATGAATAAGCAATAATTTACATTTTGTTACTCGACGTTTTCAAAATCACATTCTCGGATTATACTGAGCCACTTACGGTCGTCTTGATAAACTACTTCATCTTTCCATCAGATTCACATGACAATTCAGCTAATTCTTCCTCCTGCTCCAGTACCTCGATGATAACTGCTTCTCTCTCTTCTGAAGTACAACGTCTTTTGAACCTCAAAATAAAGGAGTATTATAACACCCTCAAACTGAGTATATAAGTAATAAAAGTGACATTGCCCACTCAAAATATTTACATATTCGGGCGCGTACTAACTTTATAGGTCAATTACAGACTTGACGTTACAAAATGACGCCTTCCTGCGGCTGAAGTCTCGAAGGGCAGCGGAGAAAGCCGAATACGCTCGAACGACAGTTTGAACTAATAGGGATACAATGCACATTAACCAAACGGTCCTCTGAAGTAATGCATACTTCCACATACGATGAAGTAATTACAGCTGCAAGCGATTCTTGAAAACAACAATCACCATTCGTTAAATACCTTCAAAGGAAAATTCACGACCGGGTTCTGGAAATGCCCAGCGCTCTCATTGTAATACTCCGTACTAGTAGTAGTAGTAGTAGTAGTAGTAGTAGTAGTAGTAGTAGTAGTAGTAGTATAATAATAATAATAATAATAATAATAATAATAATAATAATAATAATAATAATAATAATAAATTGGCGGCATGGATTTTGCGCCGCGGTGTTTGACGGTTAAACTAATTCCGTTTTCCTTTGCTTTTACTTTAGGTATCTTAATTTAATGAAAGTGTTCGTTGTCTACGAGTGTATAGTCAACTGAACGCATTACAAAATACATTGTGAGTCAACATCATGCTTTGTTGCGGAGAATGGAACTGAACTAAGATTACAATAGTCACTTAATAGAACAAGAGAAGAACGATATTAACGTTAAAAATCGCAAATATAATATGCTTATGCCACTTCTCACAAAACCTCAAACATTCTGTATACAAATAAATGCATTCACAGACAGAAAAGCTCCTACATATATATTAAATCTGTTTGTTATAATCGGTAGAGATATTAACTTTACATATTAGACCAAATACCTGTATGAGCTTCAGCACATCTAGTGACCATATAAGTATAATGATCGTTTATATGAGTTATGTGACTTAAGTGCTAATAAACACAATAACTAATTACCAAAATATTTTCCTTAATTACTGCGTTCAGTCAGTATAATAGGAACAATGAACAATATAAAAATTACGGTTTTTATATGTGATATTCACAAAACTGTATGTTAAACACAATATAAAATACATTTCCGACCTATGTTTAGTAATAGGGTATACCTTTCCCTGACGTGTTGCTGATAAATGTTCATAGTTATTTAAGCCAATTGTATATAACTCTCATTGTACTGAATGAATAGTAAAGATTGTTTTTCCCCTATTAATTATACTTTTCCCCTGCTATATAGCTGTCTCATAACGTGCAATTGGTCTCGAATAAGCAGATATGGTAAAGTATCTGTTGAAAAGCGAATCGTTTCTAAGAAAATCAAGATTACTGCATCCTGCTTTAAGAAGCTGCTGAAAAATTCAGAAGCATTATATACTTCAGAGACTCTTTAGTCATTTGTAGGTGTTCCTAACGCTGATTTGAAACCATTTATTTATTCTTCCTGTGGTAGAACATTATAAATTTGATTTCAGCATGCTCCTAGTCTGTGTTTCCTACATTTTCTGTCTTCGTTGAATTAGAAAATCCAAGTAGCATTTTTCCTCTTTAAAGTTTCGCCCATTTTTTATTTCAGTTGTTTTCCCTGCTATTAATGATGTAATCAGCTATAGCGAGAAGCTTGAGTTTTGTTAGTTTTTCTTAATAGAAACATTGATTTGATAATTACTCCAAAGAGGTATAATTTCTTTTTAAACGTTTCCAGTTGTCAAGAGCTTGTCACTTTTCAACAGTACCGAAGGTGCCAAAAAATGTATACACTCTTTCACAGTTCATATTTATTTAATATATTTCAAAGTTGTACCGAAAAACAACAGCAATGTGTAGTATGATGTTCTGTAGACAGATGTGACTCACATTAAGTTATGATAGCGTTGCTCCGTGACAGGTAAATCAACAATGAACAAATGAAGCCAAGATTATAGAATGATGAATGATGTTCTGTAAACAGACGTAACTCACATTACTTGTGCTGGCGTTGCTACAACAAAATGGAGCCAAGATTATCGTTTGAACAGCGGAAAGCAATTTTGAAGTGGTATTGGAATATTTGAATTGGAGGTCCAATTGAGTTTCCGCTGCGTTCTCGGGATCTAACTCCGTGGACTTCTACCTATGGGGAACTCTTAAGGATGTTGCATACCGTAGAAAACCCTGGCAGCACTTCGGGAAGAAATTGAAACGGCATGTGCTGCAATCGCTGAGGACACTTTCGCAAACGTTGCTCAATCAGCAGTTCAACCTACTCAGAAGTGTATCGACGCCGATGGTGGGCATTTTGAGCAACTGTTGTAACTGTAAAAGTCTAAGATGATTAGTGCTCATCATTTTCTGTTTGTTTTGTTATGTTAACACAGTTTTTTCTTTGCTTGAAGTGTGAATACATTTTTTGGCACCTTCTGTGTATTAAGCATATTCCCTTCTTTTTATGTTTTAGAATATTTGGCATAAACAGCAAAAGTTGAGATAGTGTGTTTGTGTGGGACAAGACGTCTTTCTTTTCTCAGTCGTCGCACGGTATTAACCCTCTATCGACAGTGAGAAATAGGATGATTAGTAGCCCACTTTCGCTGCCAGAAACTGTTAACGAGCGCATAGTGACCGCGGCGCTCAGCGGTGTGGGGAGCAGCAGTGTGTAATTAGCCAAACTAGGAAGAGATTGCTTCGCTGCACCCAGCACAGCGTCGGACTGTGTGACCATTATACCTGTCTTAGCATTGTAGAAAAGAATTGCGACGAGCTGTATATCTTATCATACCAAACTATCGGATGAAGATGCATCACAAGTCGACAACTGAACAATAAAAATGAGAGAGGGGGAAAGAATGAGAAGAAAATTAAATACATTCTTTACTGATACATGGTTATGCTCATATTTCCACTTATGTATGCAAGCTATTTAGATAGTTATTTTTTCTGTATCTTCTTTTTAGCGAATTCCGATGGATTGTAAGCTAATACGGTTGGACCCATGCAGAGATTTTTGAAAAAAAAATCCTCAAATCTTCATCTCTCCTACCTCTAGGCATCGAAAACAACACTGAAAAAAAATCACACACACACACACACATTTTCCGCTGTTCAAACGATAATCTTGGCTGCATTTTGTTGTAGTAACGCTAGCATTACGTAATGTGTGTTATATTAGTTTACAGAACATCATACGACAATCTTGGCTTCGTTTGTTCATTGTTGATTTACCTGTCACGTAGCAAAGCTGTCATAATGTATGTGAGTCACATCTGTTTACAGAACATCATACTACACATTACTGTTGTTTTTCGGTTCAACTTAGAAATATATTAAATAGATATCTACTGTGAAAATGTGTGTACATTTTTTGCACTCTCGGTATGTGGCATTATTTCGAGACATAACAAAAAAGCTATTCTGTATTTGGACAGGAGAGGAATCAGAACTCTTTCGAGTGCTATACTGATATCCTCGACGCAGACTCAAATGTGTAAAGACAATCATCAAGAGAAAGACGGGAAACTATTTACTTTCCATTAAGAAAAACAAATAGCTGTAAGTTTTCTTAGATTATTTGCGCGAGGTTGTGGATTATATTTCGCGGATGTAAAAAAGTAAAAATGAACTTTGAAGAAACTGCATCAAACCATATTTTGAAAACAAAAATGAATGGCTTATTGGGTTTCATAAGTACAACCCTGAAATAGCAAAAAGTAAAAACTGGAGGACTTTCTTAAAACGGATGTAGGCATGCGAGTAAATTGGTGTTGGTGAATGTTTGTTTTATTTAGATAAGCGTATCGTACATGTAATGCATGTTATTATTGCTGTCACATGAACGAACTAAGCAGAACGTGTTCCTACTACAAGTTGTACTCCATAAAGAACTTTCCGACGCCGTTCTAAATGACTCTTTGCTAATGGCAGACTTGGGTGAATAAATGGAGATTTCAATCTAGTTGCGTATTAACTCTTCGCGTACCAGGAATTTGTCTGTTGGTTCACATGAACACAGTTCCCACAAGAGTCTACAAGCTTTGAAGGAAAACAGACAGACCTGTTTGCGCAGTTATGTCTATTATGAATGTCTACCAAGAGGAGTAGAACATTATAATAAAGTTTTCATTTGGAAGATGTTCAAGGCGACTCAGAGTGAATGTAGATTACTCTCTGAGCGCGGTTTTCTACCTGGAGGCACTTGACAGCTGACCAGGATTCTGAGATTGCTTGCTCCATGTCATCAACATCTAAAAGAAAAGTGTAGAACAGTTACAATATCATTGATTTGCCTTATCAGTAACAACCACAGTCATACCTTAAAGGATACAACAGTATGAAAGTAAAAACCGAGAAACAGGAATAGCACGCAAAATAAAATGTGGCAGGAATTGAGGTAAAATGTTGTCTCTTGTTAAATACAAAAAGACTGGCTGAAGTGCCAGGTTGAAGCAAGTGCATGGATAAGAGGAAGTTAAAAAGTATGTTTGGTCGCTACAAGGCTAGACAAATATTCTCTCTCCCTTTTAGTGAAAGTGACATCCAAAAATGTGCATAGAACTAACAATAAAATGTACTTTCCTTCTAAAAACAGATTGTGAAATTACATTTTCGGCATAAACATCATTTGAAGTTAAATACCGGAATAGTTTGCATGGTGAATAAGATCACGTGTATGTTTCATTGCAAAAACAATCTGACTCTTGTACTATAAACAAAAGCAAAGTTTCCAGTGTATGATCCGACCCGTCCTAGCTGTCTATACCCTTAGTTACTCGTATTAGAGTAATGCAGGTGAAAGCCGATATGAGGATAAGATTTTAATTAAACTCTAGTGAATGATGACGTGATAGTTGCGTGTAAAAAGCATAGGGAAAAAACACCGAGAAAGTGATTCATCTGTTGAAGGGCGGTTGTTGTATCACGAATAAATTTGACTCGTAGCTCTTGGTAACATTGTTAACAGTTGAATGATGTCTACCCTATATCTGTATACAAACAGTAATAAAATAATTCCTATTTATTATTCATGTCGCAATGAAACTTTTCTGTAAACAATACCACCAAACGTAAAAACATTAAACGTTTTCTCACAGCGGATAGGAAAAATGTCATGTCTTCATGTGATGATTTTAAATACATATAAATATACTACACCAAAAAGAAAAAGAAAGAATTAACTAATAGGAAGATATGACACTAAACTCTAGTAGCTACCGTTATACCCACTCCAGCAGACCGGAAGAATTAAACTGCCATTGCAGTAGAGCTGGATTGCAAATGAATTAACTGAACTAATGAGGTAAATATGTAAAGGAAATAACTTCCGCTTCTGCTTCAACAATACATGTACTAAAAGGATGCAAAACTGCATTGCAATAGCTTGGGAAGCCTAAATTCATACTTTGATTAATAATATGAAAATTGAAAGAAAATTAATGCATGATCCTATCTCTTTATATACTCTCGATCAAAGGGCTAACGGACAAATGCAGCAATGTACCAAAGCAAAAAGTTCGGGTATTGCCTACACTTAACGCTCATGTACAGAATTAAGTGAAGCTAAGCTTGGGTGGTGTTACTTTGACATGCATTATGCTTACCGAATAAACATAAATGTAAGTAGATTAACGCGCCTAAGAATTGTCACGACGTCATTATAAACGGTGCTACACAAAGCAAAGCATCAGGCCTATCAATGAATAAGACAGAAACACAGCTAATGACAAATAGAATGAAACTACAGTACAGTAGATGGAGCAACTCTATCAGTAAGGGAATATCCAGTAGAAGTGGTGAATGCATTACAAATAAACCCAGGAAAATGGAATACAGGAGATTAAGAAAAACATTAAGGGACAAAATCTCCAACAAGCGTTAGTTCAAATAACGCCAACAACAGACATCGCAGAAAGAGCCGCCAGACTGAAGTGGAAATAAGAAGGCCTCATAGCGAGGATGCAGGACGACAGATGGACGTATAAGATCACCATATGGGACAAGCGCTTAGGCAAACGATACAGAGGCAGGCTAAGACGTAGATGGGAAAACTTTTACGTAGCACAGACAGGTCCACAATGGCCCAGAATAGCAAGAAGCAGCAGGAATACATGGAAAACCATCAAATTTGAAACGAGTGAAATGTAATGAACAAAAGTGTTACAAAGTGTAGCATACAGGGTAAGACTACTGTACACAACCCGCTCATCGCATTAGCGAATAAGAGCTACTTGCTTGTAGGAGTTCTTTGTCCTTCTTCTTACCACCACGGGTGGCCGAGGTCGTTAAGGCGCGGACTCGTGAGCGGGAGGTCTGGGGTTCGAATCCCGCTAGGACCTTGCTCCCCGACTTAGGTTTTCCTCAGTCCTCATAACTGGCAAATGCCCGGGAGGTACCCTAAACTTAGGCCTGGAACGTTTCCTTCCTTAAAAAATCCTTTCCCAATGTATCATTTCATTTTATGTATCATCAGTGTCAGCACCTGTGGTGCCTCAGTAGTAAAAACGAGCGTCAAACACCATCCAAAAAAAAAAATTGCCCTTCTTAGGGAGACTTATTGTTATTCTTACACTAAAAGAAAGACCAAATATTAAACAAAAAATTATGGAGAAAAAGCCTAGAATATACTGTCAACACAACTTGCTATTTAAAATGGGAATAGGCGGCACATGTGATGCGGCAATACCCGAATAGATCGACTTAAGGAATCAAGATTTGGGACCCTAGAACCGGCAAAAGAAATCGAGAACGCTTGTCGGAGAATTTGAGGAAGATCTCCAGCAGCAGATGAACTACGTTAGCAATTACTGAACTTTGTTAATCAAGAAAGTGACAATAAACACGGAGAGATTTCTCCCGGCACTGCTTCCTGTATTCGAAAGAGTACCTTGGCCAAAAACATGTTTTGGGCTAATCCTAAAGTGGTTCACAGAAGTGTACTTGAGTTTTGTCATGGTTTAAATTATTTAACAATATGACCAAACAAGAAAATTTAATGGCTTTACTAATGAATGAAAATTTGGAAAATCTAAATCAAAAGATTTTTGTTTCCTTTGCTGGAGCACATGCTGCTTATTTAAGAGTTAAAAAGACACGAAACTCTGAAATAGCTGGGGCAATGGAGCTGAGCTTGTTTAAGAAGCATATAGTAATGATCGTGTTGTGCTTCTCAAAAGTGTGGAACCGCCAGGACAACATATGTGTTAGAGTTATTGAAGTTAATCGGCATGCCAAAACGCAAAAAGTCCTCTGGCCTTTCTTTTTAACATGACCAGTCGTGTATTATTCACGAAAGTGAGTAACGTAAGCCCATTCAAAAAGTTTTCAGGAGCACAAAAAAGTATTATTTCATATTCAGTACTGATTTTGTTTCCAATAAATACGTTTTCTGAATGATACTATAGGTATTAAAAAGAATATATTACCATAACATATAGTGTGTAACTTGGGAGAAAAAGGAATTAAAATATCAAGATAGGGGATGTTTATAATTTATTTAAATATAAACATAGAAATGGTTACCTACCCAATTTCTTATACTAGAGTGTCGCAATCCTTGCTAATATTACATTTGCTCTTCTTCATGGGTTGGTAAGCCATAAACTTAACATAATGGATATAGTGGCGCTCCTGAGGAAGAAAGGGATGAAAGCTTCTTTTTGGTTATTGACAGAATTTCAGCATAGGTCTTGTTTATTGGAACTGGTGGTATGAGATACAGGCAATACAAAAAGTTCGAAGCCATCTGTTCTGTATCTTGCTGTTTGTCGGAATAATGAAGCTATCAGAAATGTTCCCTCTGACCAAACTGAAACACCTTATGATAGGAGTGATTTCTTACCGGGAAATGATAGTTTCAAGTTTACCCAATACTGTAAGCATCAAATGAAGGCGTGTCGTCGTGTAGTTTTTGTTCTGATTTCCACAGCTGAAGATGCTTGACATTTTTGTTAATATTTCAGTTATGTGAGGTAATATAACATAACCGACTTCTTTTGGGGAATTATAGTCTGGTATTACTAGACTTCTAAATCGTGTATGTTAAAAACATTGACAGAAAGCTGTCTTGAGTAGTATTTCTCCCGTGGGAGCTGTAAATTTGGCATAAAATGAAAATATATTAACACAAACTGAAGGATCAGTTTTACTAAAGATTTGGTTTTCTCGAGTTTCTTATAAAAATTATTTGCATGTCTCTTGTGGATGAGCAATGCTCACTTTTTACTGGATCACAGGACTGCTGTTTTATTACCAAGCATGCTCAAAGCCGAAGTTCAAATCTTCACGGAAAATGTTTAAATAAAACTGAAACCCTGTATGAATTTAAGCTTTGAACAGTTCCCACATTATCTTTATCTTTAAATTAGAATTAAAAAAAATCTTTAGAACTACGATGAGAGCATATTACCAGTCAAAATCATATACAACATAGACATTTCATCTCTCACATCAAAAGGAAACGTTAATCTCTGATTAGTAATATTGAAAGTAGTTTTACAAACTTGTACATTTCCAGCATATGCTGAGAATGACAAACAGCACAGAGAACTGTTGCTGGTGTTTCTTCTTCTCCTCACTATCCTGCCGATGTCTTCTTGCCATGGTGATACCTCAATAAGCCTGTGCGGGTAGACACATTGTTCATTTTTTGTTTCAAAACTAATAAATTTTATGTTATTCTCATCCTTCACTTTTCTGGACATATTTGCAAGTGGAGAATTTAATGCACACATAGTTTCAACTTAAAATGTGAAACTTAAACAGATATCGCTTTGCTTTATCGTAAAATGCATTATATCTCGCCTGCAATAAAAACCTCAGTCCTTAGCTTCAATATGCTTTCCTTTCCAACCTGTGTTCTGTCCATTTTTCATCCATTTTATTAGCTTCATACTTTCTTATCTACTGCATTTTTTATTTTGTACTAATTATGTGTTCATGTTCACCAGGAATTCTCCTCAGTTCCAGCAGATTAACGTGTTCCTCTAAATTGTGGCGTATGAAGGGCTTACTTATTTTTATTGATTGATTTATTTATGGACACTCTTTATCATCTCAGGTCATCAGCGTCCCATTCAACTCAGGGCGTAAAACGGCCGATTAATTTTGCTCAGAGGCCTCTCTCTCAGGCTTGAGATTCTTTTTCGTGTCGTAAATGTACGACACGGGACCCAAGCTTTACTTCTCTTCTGAAGGAAGCCATACTTAGGATTTTTACGCCTTAAAAATCCATCGGTCCTGGCCGGGATTGAACCTGCGATCTTGGGTTTTGGAGGCAATTATGGTAACCACTACACCACCAGGACCGACAAGGGCTTAATTATAAAATATTATTAATAATACGGGAATGAACAATGTAGAGAAAGTGTACATATTGTTGGGCTTATAGACCGGGCGCAGGTTCGTTCCGTGTGACGGTTACATATTTGAACGTGAGGTAAAAACCAGTTCTGCGCATGCGCACAATGTGAATGCGTTGGTATTCAACGGTTTCTCAGAGAGTCCAGTGGGAACCTTTGAAAGCGGAGGACGTACGCCATAGCGGCCCTCCTTAGCGACTGTTGATAAGTTAATATATTAATTGCTTTACAGAGTAATAAACTTAACAATCTAATGGGAATTATATTAGTGGTTACTTGATACCATGGCTCCATCATTTTCCCTGTAATTTTGATTTACAAGTGAAGATGTTAAGGGTATGCGCAGATACAAGACGGTGAGCTATTCCCATGCCCAATCGTGTTCTAATTGAGTTGTTATAATTATGAATAAGCCAGTGCTCTTAAAGATGGGCTGTGAAATCGCCAAAACTATGAAACAATTGTTTAATTTGAAAAGTCAACCAATTTTATAAGCAAACAAATATTGAATATGACTATGTTTATGCATGCCCTCTCCAAAGTAACACAAGAAAGCTATGTTCAAGTTATTGAGTAACAACACGCCTTGGATACGCGTTCTTTCTCTTTTACATTCAGAATTGGCGGAAATGTAGGAACACCGAGAATTGTGGACTTTACATTGATAAATCTAAGTATGTAGATTATGAGACCATCAATAACAAAACATGTGTTGATGTTCAATTTCGTAAATCGTAAATAAATGCACGGTTTAAATTTTGCTTTATTGCCCCAACAGCAAACAGTGGAGAAATTCTTTCTCAGCGTCATATCCCTTCAGTTTGAGGTTTGACTGGATTAGGGCTCACACATTGCTTGTTTACGACTGTAATCAACCGATGAATTTCAGAATTCATGATTTAGCAAGCCTATCCTTCATGCTATTTCAATATTTATTCTTGATCACTGTTGGAGTAAAGGCAATATAAGTAGGGCGGGGGGGGGGGCATACTCCATCAGAACTGCGGGCCCTATTCGTCTCTCTGAGGACGGATGTGATGATAAAACCCAATCTTTGTTTATGGGAATTTCTCCGCCAATCATTAGCCTACAATAAATACCTCGCTTAATGTTAGGGAGCACATGCCACGTACAGCGCTCAGCCACTCCCGTTCGCCTCCAGCTCTCTTCCTTGGGTTGAACGGATGCGATTTTTGGGGAGTGACAGCAGATATCTGACTTTTCTCAGCCAGACTATAAGAGCTCTGTGCCGCCGGTATTTTGACATTGAGATGACAGGTAAGATGTTACAAAAAACTTGACCCTATGAGATAACATTGGCGTTACTTTCAATGTCCGTAGGAAAAGTCATAATTATCCACACCTCACTCCTGCGTGCTTGACTTCAACCATGTAGGTGAGAGAAACCGCCCCTCTAAAAATAAGATTTTCACCATTTTTAACAGTAACGATGATTCTGAAACAAATCCGTGCATTATAGCAGAACTTCAATTAGTGCAGCCAAGATATAGGTCAGCATTAGTGAAACTGCATTCCTTAATGTCAGTAATTATATAAGGATATTTGTTTCTTCCTGTCCCAAATTAGTAAACAAAGTATTTGCTCGTCCAAGGACATGCATGGAAAGTTAGGAATGTTATACGTTTTCTTGGTTATACAAATATAAATATTTGAAGAGCCTTTACTGGTAACAGCTTGTGATGCCTCTGTAGTGAAAACGGAGGTTAAAAACTTTAATGTGATGCCTGACTCTAACGAAATACAAGAAAATGTCTCACGTCACATGAACTAGAAAGAAAGAAGTTAAAATGTTACAGTGCGACAGTGCACGTTCTCGACCCCTCTGATGTTACACATGACGACTCTTAGAACGCAAAGCAACCACGAGAACGAGTTCATGCAGTATCGCTGTAGTGCTCGTGCAGTTTAGCTCTCATTTGTCATGTGTTTAGATGTGCAAGCTCTTGTTCAAAACTTTTTAGGCTGTGAGGAGTTTTCTTGGCAATGCTAAAATACAATAATATTAAAAAACGTCTCTGTTTTAAAAGAGTTTATCTTTGTTTAGCACATAAGAAAAAGATGTAAAAAAACAGTCACGGAGTGAAGAACAAATGTGGAAAGGTGTTGTTAGGTTGAAGGTTTATCGAGTGAATGGAAGTGAACAAATGTGACACGAGTCTGTGTACTTCTTTATTTTTAAAACACCGACTTTTCTTCAACCTTGCAGTGGTACACTTTGAAAATATGCACAAACGATTTTGTTTCACGGTTTCCGAACGTTTCTGGAGTGTTTCCCATAAGAAAATGCAATACAGTGTTGGTTTTTTGCTGCCCATTATCATCCTACGAAAATGGCTAAGTACAGAAACAAAATAGTTAAAAATAGTAGTCTAAAATTAAGAATATCGAAAGATAATGGCGCAGTTTTCTATTTAAGACACGAATACCCTGTCAAGGTGTCAGTGATGATGCAGACAAACAGTAGAGGAAAATAATGCCTACTTTGCATCTTTCGCCCAAGCGTGGAATACTTGATAGCGTTTCATAACAACGCGAAAGATGAATTTGCTTTATGATTTTAGAAGCAAAGAGCGGTTTGTGCTCAACTAACTTCAGTTGAAGGAACATAAGATAAGATTGGAAACAATAAGTTATAAGGTGCAAAAATGCTCAAGGTGTATCAATGGACCCCCGGCTCCGGAGACACTAGTGTGGTAGAAGTTAGCTCCGGATTGTTCCGGTTTCGGCGACGCTGGAGAGAGCTGGAACAGAGCGTAGCTTCTTCCGCAAGATCCGCCTCCAGACTGGAAGCTGAGGATTCTACCACTTGCTATGATGTCACTATTACCTCACCCACCCCTACGACGACTCTATGTAATCTTGCCATAGGTTGTGCTGGGGGCTACAAGAGACGAGGCAAAGACAAAAATAAAGCGAAGAACCTTGTGAGTGTGGGTGAGCGTACCAACTCCTTGCCGCTGCCTTCAAGACGAGATGCAACATTAGAGAGTCAGAGAACCAGAAACAGAGTGCAGTCTATGGAATCTATTCAACGAATCTTCAACTTCACTGACGAGGAAGAGGCAGCGCCTACTTTTGAAGTGGTCGACATCGTAGAACCTAGAGAGGATTGGCCGTTACAGCGAGGACGGTGTCAGAATCTATCGCCTTCCTGGAGGACGCCGAGATCTCTTCCCAAACGATCTAAGTCGTGTGGTCACTTAGTAGCAGAGGCCACAGGTCTGCCTTTGGACCTGTTACGACCTTTGCGGGATCTGCGATATCTTCACAATGTAAGTGCTAAGAATAACAATAAAAGCTATTAAAATGCTTTCTTTATGCTATACATTGTGTAATCCAGAAACACTGAACCGCTCTCCTTAGTGCAAGCCATGTTTTTGGGTTGAACGCGCTCTTCCAAATGGTTCTGGCCTGGCAAACTGGAAAGTCAACTTTCATTAATACTTATCGGAGCTTCTTGTATGTGGGGGTACGGAAAACTCCTATCCGCGTGTCTCAAAGTTTTTAGTGCACATTACATATTAGCAAATTCCGAAGGAACGTAAGCTATTGCGTTGTACCTATGAAAAGATTTTTGAAATTTTTCTTAAAATCTCCATCGATCCTATTTACTAGGCACCGAAAATGACAATGGGGGGGGGGAGCATGTATCAGTTAACGCTCTAGTGATCGCAATTTTTTTCCCCCCTCAACGAAACTCTGTCATAACCATCTATTAACAAATGATTTGTCGAGTTCATTAACCAGCAAAATTGGATCATAGGGGGGTTAACGTAAAGTGAACAGTTTTTAAATGAATTGAAACATCGCTCTAGCGGCCGCAATTTCTTTCTTCGGAATGAAACACGGCATGAAAGCAGTTTCCGAAAATCGTGGCAATCGAGCCATCAGGAGTGAAGTATACTTGAAAAACGAGTGAGAGCTAAAGCGAAATTTAAAAATCGCTATATTTTACATTTTAAAGTAAATTCAGTATTTGCAATTGAAATAAAATAAGAAAAATAGTTGCTGAAAATCAGTGAAATCAGACTATTAGGAGAGGGGGGGTTGCTTGCACCCCAAAATTTAAAAATCCCTCTAGTAGCAAATGATATATGTTTGTTCGCAACGATATCCCATATATACCATTTAAGTAGATTAAGAAAAATAGGTTCCTAAAATCAGGGAAATCGGGCCATTAGGAATGAATGTTTACCTGAAATCCAAAATTTAAAAAATGCCCTAGCAGCACCAATAGTTATTTTTTCATAACAAAACTCGGTATGTACCATTCAAATAAAATAAGAAAAATTATTTCTGAAAATTAAGGAAATTTGACATTAGGAGTAGGGATGTACTTAAAAACTGAAATTTACAAAGCGCTCTTGGGTTTAATTTTTTCTATGTTATTTTAAAATAATAGGACAAATTAATTCAGCATATAAACTGTATTTATAAAGATGCATATGTTTTATATTTAAAAAAGCATCGTCATGAAGATAGCAAAGGTGAAATATTAATGTGTTTGAGAATTATATTTATATATAAGAGCGCTCTGTAATAATCTTCAGAAAACGTTTGAGTTACATGTTTTTACTACAATAACATTTAAATTACATTTCAAAGCCAATGAAAATGGATAAAATTTTCAATTATTGATCGTATGTATTTCCTTAGTACATTGTAATTGTTTTTAAATAGCGTCATGTTTTTGTTTTATTGAAATATTTGAATCTCTTCTTAAATACGCAATAGAGCTCAAAACTTTGTTATTTTTCTTTATTTTAGTGAATGTGAAGATGATATCAAGGACTCAGTTCATAAACATGGTTGCATTTAAAATATTTAAAAATTCCCACACAATATAGCTTTGTTTATTAGTGGTAATATATTTCATTTAATTAATAGTATACCATTAATTTTTGTGGTTTAATTTCAATAATAATAATAATAATAATAATAATAATAATTATTTTAAAAACGTGGTTTCTCTTTTGTGATACCTATAGATTACAAGAATTCTAATTTTTTCCCCCTGACACCACACAGTAATGCCATAACTTATTTCATTTCATTAATAAATAAGGTCATAACTTGTATTTTATATATATTTTTTAAAGATACTCTACAAGGTGAGGAATTGTCTTAATTTACGCAGCTCCTGCGTGACGGACTTTTTCCATGTCAGTATCAATAATGGAGGTTATATAGTGCATTGAGATTTATTTTATTTGTTTATTTAAGGACGCTCTTTAACATCTCAGGTCATCAGCGTCGCATTCTATTCAGGGCGTGAAACGGCCGAAAGATTATGCACATAGGCCTCTTCTTTCAGGCTTGGGGTTCTTTTTCGTGCCGTAAATGTACGACACGGGACCCATGGCTTTACTTCCCTTCCGAAGGAAGCCATACTTAGTATTTTTACGCCCGAAAAAATCCATCGATCCTGGCCGGGTTTGAACCCGCGATCTTGGGTTTAGAAGGCATATATGGTTACCACTACACCACAAGGATAGAAGAGCGTGTTATTATTAATTAATTATGTACCTACGCGAATAACGCTTAAGAAAATGTCTCTATTGCGATAACATAAGCTAGTGTGCATGGTTCGTTGCATGCGTCTTTACCAAGAAGGTGGGTTAAAAATCTATGATTTGGTCTTGCTGTTTATACTTTATGATAGCACATTCGGAGAAGAATAGTCCCGTTATTGAAGCCACAACAAAACGTTTATCATAACCTACATAATTGTTGAAATAACAATATATTACTGATAGCTGTACTTAAGATCTGGCAGTTCGTCATGTAAAAAGTTGCTGTAATCTGTCCGCCTTGTGATTTAATTTAGAATCGATTGTAGCGATGGACACTAATTGATGCATAAGATTAAATTATAAAATTTAAAAAATGAAGCCTTCCAGACCTAAGTTTACGGTACCTTCCAGGTATTTGCCATTGATGAGGGCTGAGGAAAGTCTGAAGAAAAGATATGAGTAGAGGAGGTCGGTCCTAGCAGCATTCAGCTATCTAGACACCCTCTGCGAACTAAGTCACTTCAGCTGTTTGGTTTATTATTACGAGTTACTCCCAGCACAGAAGTGATTGAAGTACCTCGGTTATTGTGTCACCAGATAAACGGAAATACTTAAGTGGTGTAGTATGCTGTTCACTGGTAATAACTAACGCAGCAGCTGCGTAAACTAAACGAATTCCTTGCCGAGTTGAATAACTTTCAAAATTATGATATTATTAATTAATGAAATAAGTTACCGTATTAATGCGTACAAAATTAGAATTCTTGCAATCTATAATTATCACAAAAGATATGTTTAGAATTATTATTGTTATTAGTATCATTGAGATTAAACCACACAAATTAATGATATACTATTAATTAAATGAAATATATGACCATTGATAGACAAATCTATACTGTGCGAATAATTTTAAACATTTTTAAATGTAACCATGTTTATGAACTGAGCCCCTGATATGTTTGCATTCACTAAAATAGAGAGAAATAACAGAAAGTTTCCAGTTACATTGTGTATTTAAGATGATGTTCATATGTTTCAATAAAACAAAAACATGATACTGTTTAAAAACAATTACAATTTACTAAGCAAATATACACAATCAACAACAAACGATCAAAATTTTCGTCCAGTTTCAAAGGCTTTGAAATTTAATTTACATGTTACTGTAGTAACGCAAACATTTTCTGAAGGTTATTACAGAGCGCTCTTACATACAAATATAATTCTAAAACACATATTAGATTAATATTTCACATTTGCTATCTTCATGACGATGATTTTTTTTTAAATTTATAACATACGTATCGTTTATAAATACAGTTTATATTCTGAATTAATTTGTCCTTTTATTTTTTTAACAATATATAGAAAATTAAACGCAAGAGCGCTTTTTAAATTTCGGTTTTCAAGTTTGCTCTATGCCTAATGGTCCAATTTCCCTAATTTTCAGAAACTATTTTTATTAATTTATTTAAATGTTATATGCCGAATTTTATTGTGAAGAGGCAAATGTTGGTGCCTGTAGAACGATTTTTGAATTTTGATGGCCCGATTTTCCTGAACTATTTTTCTTATTTTATTTAAATGGTTTATACGGAGTTTCTTGCGAAAAAGCAATAATTAGCGCCGCTAGAGTAATGTTTACATTTTGAGTTTCAGGTAAACCCGCACTCCTAATATTCTATTTCACTGATTGTTCAGAAACTATTTTTCTTGTTTTATTTCAAAGGCATATACGAGTTTACTTAAAAAATTAAATAAACGACCGCTAGAGCAATTTTAATTTTTCACTTTAAACCCCGCTTTTCAAGTATACGCTCACTCCTAATGGCCGGATTGTGAGATTTACGAAAACTACTTTCATAAATTTATTTTAAAGAAATCTACCGAGTTTCGTAGAGAAAAAAGAAAAAGATTGCAGCCGCTAGAGCTATTTTTCATTTTTTGTTTTGAATGTTCCTTTTAGATTAACCTCGATCCCAATGATCCAATTTTGGTGATTAACGAATTCGACGAATGTTTGTTAATTGATGGTTATATGCTGAATTTCGTGGGAGGAAAAAACAAACGAAAATTTGCTACCGCTAGAGCGTTAACGGACATATATTTATATACACTGAACTGAGGCACCACAGGCCTAAGTCATCGATGACACATGAAATAATAAATCGGGAAAGAAGTTGTTTATTGTTTAAAGGAAGGAAGCATTCCAAGCCTATGTTTAGGGCACCTCCCCGGCATTTGCCATTTATGAGGACTGAGGAAAATCCTCAGTCAGGAAGGACTGTCCTGGTGGGAGTCGAACCGCAGACCTCCCTCTAACGAGTCCGCGCCTTAACGACCTCGGCCATCCGTGGCGGTAAATGTGTGTGTACATATTTCAAATATCATGTGGTAGGATCGATGGAGATTTGAAGAAATTTTGAAAAAAGTCGCTTTATGGGTGCAACCGCTATGGCTTCGTTCCTTGGGAATTGGTTAATAAGCCGGAAGATTTGAGTAACACTTGTTTCATTTGAATTTGAATTTACTGTTTTGCAGTCTGAACACTGCATGTTTTGCTGAGGTTAGGCGCAGTCTTCCTCACGTATAACGTCTTATTTAATCCTCTTAAATTCACGTACCTGCGCTCTTTTCTTTCCTTCGCTTGCTTTTCCATAAGGTGTAAAAAAATCTAAACATCCCTTAGTTTTGATAACATCCATGACCTCTTTAATTATTTTATTACCAAAACTTTGTGACGCACAGGCTAGCTGAATAATCAGTAATGTTATATGACAATCCATATATTTTTAATATTTATTAAATATTGTGCAACGTTGTATACAGTTTCATGGGCCTGACCACGATGAGGATGTAATACCTGGATGTCCTGGAGTGATTTATTTAGAGGTCGAGGTGGTAGTCATTGAAAAAATTAATAAATCAAAAGTAAGTTAAATGAGTTACCTAATGTTACTGCTAAAAGTCTTCATATGATTACACCAAGCGGACCACTGTACTCGAAACTGTCGTAATGCATAACTACGTCACGCAGTACCAAGCTGCCTCTTGTTTTGGGTAATGTTAAATATATCTATTTGTGCTCTGTTTCTTCCCTTTCAGACGACAGTATATTCTCAGAACCCCAGACAACAGGATGGGTTGCAAAAGATGGCGTGTCCTTGTACCCTCTAACGGAGAAGCACTCTCAAAACAGGTATTTTAGACGAGGTGTACTTCTGTTCATTGTGAATTAGCAGTTCCGGAATTATTATGCAAAGAGGACAACAAATAAAGCAATTATACATTCCGCCTCTGAGCACGGAACACTTCCCACCTGCGAATCATCACATCATAGGGCTGGTCCAGACACCAGAAACATTGCGTAGTATTTTCTACCACTATTGTTGCGATATGCCTTCTATCGTACATAGAAGATTTTCCTCTAGCATCAAGACTGCAAAATGTGATTCCGGGCGTAAAATCTTACAGCACGAAAAATAATCTCAAGCCTGAAAGAAGAGGCCTCTGAGCAAAATTTACCGACCGTTTCACGTCCTGAATTGATTGGAATTCTGATAACCTGAGATAAAATAAAAAAAATAAAATAAAATAAAGTCTCATCTCTATACGCCACCCTGATACCTGGTTTCCTAAACCAGGGCGTGTATATCAAATTTTCCATTTATTATTATAAACTATACAACACAATAATCTCTTACTATATTATTTTACAGGTTTTCGTAATAACTAGATTAAAATAATATAATAAAATAGTAAAAAATAATTAAATTAGACCAATATATAAATTTACTTATCTACTTCCCAATTTAATCTTCCAAAATCTACAAAATTACTGGGAGCCAGTAAAAATTATAGCTGGTAGCCAGCCAGCTATTCTATCCTAATTTATTACATTACTATACTGCTACTAACCACTGGTTATCAGCGGTATGTACGGTATCCAGTACTTGGCAGCATTTCTCTTAAATTAAACATTACACTTAATTGTTTCAAATCTCCTTAACTCATCTCAATCACTTTCTCCTTAACAACGTACTTCACTTAAATCACTTTAATCTTTCCTGCTCATTTCACTAACACTTTAATTCATTAAACACTTTTATCACCTCGCTTCCACCATATCGCTCTGCATCTTTTCTTCCCAACGTCCTTTTTCCATCTCTCTTGATCCTCCTGGACCCCTGGTTACACCATTTCTCGCACTCTGCTCCTCCTCTCCGGACACCATTCCTCCTGCCACTCATTCCCGTTGATCTTAACACCCCTTATCTTCTTCTAATATCTTCTTCCTCCCATCTTCTTCCCGGCCCCATCTTCTTATAGGTAAAAGTCTACACCTTCCTCTCCGTTCTCTGCTTGAGATTGTAAATAAAAAATTATTACAAATTTAGGTATCTTCATCTCCTTCATTACGCCCTTCTTCCTTGCCTTTATCTTCTCCTCTAAATTCTCTTCCTGTTAATTTAATGAAAGTTATCTTGTATATATTCTATTCTTGTTAAGTTATTTGTGTTACGGGATTGTCTTTGTGTACGTATGCGTTCTGATCTTCTTACTTCTTCCTCAGCTTCTTTTAATGAAGAAGTAAAAGAACCTGAGATGTTGAATAGCGTCCGTAAATAAAACCAATCAACAAAAGCAAAACATAAACTACTGGCTTACTCAGATAATTTATTATTTTCTTCGCTGAACGCTCCACGCGTAACGACCAATTGATCTGTTCAAGCTGGTACCTTGGTGAACGGGATTGTGATCGTCTTGTAAGTTATTAAACTCTACCATTATAAAGCAAGAGGCACTAGAACTTCCTCCCTTTCTTTTCCATACATTTCTGGCATCGGCTTATGAAATAGAATATTGCCCTCTGCAGAAATGGAAGATAATTTAATCACAAATGCTATTTTTTCAGTGAATCTAATGTGGATTTGTCTTGAATGCTTTTTCCTTTAATGCGTCCCTCCCCAGAGGTAAAAATTGCAGGGCGTTAAGTCGGCGACCGAGGGAACCATATGTTGTTAGTGATGACTCTTTCATGATTGCATGCAAGGAGACATGGGCTGTACGTACCGTTGCAGAGACCTGTTGGAAAGTCCCGAACGGAAAAATGTTTGCAGAATATTCGGCATATTCTTTTAAATGTTTCCTTTAAAAGTGGGAGAGGGGCTATAATTATCTGACTGCTAATGCCACGCCATACTCCTATCTTTTGATCATCAGGGGTTCCTCGTAAAGCAGGTTAGGTTTTTCTGAACTCCTGTATTGGCTGTTTTGTGAATAAATATAAAAAATTAGATTAGGGTCAATTTCTCCGGCATGCACATTGTTCAAAATCCATTCACAAAATCTGCATGCAGGGTCACCAGGTTTAAGTTCGTACACTACAGTAATTTCATAGGATTTTAACTTTAGTAGTTTTTTAGCCTTTCGAACAGAGGAATAGGAAACTCCTGTTTACTGAGTAAGACAAATAAGTGATTTTAGGGGAATGTTTCAGAACATGTCCATGTTATCTAACTTTTCTTTTGTGAGTATCGTACGCGACTGTGTACGCTTAATAAAAAGTAAGAACATGGTCCGCTGAATATGGTACAGTAACAATTAAAGAAAACAAACGCTCATTACCCCCTGAAGATCGTGTCAAGTACACGAGATTATAATTTGAAGAAAGAAAACGACACTTTCGAGACTCCGCTTGTGCATAAGAACGCGAATGGCAAATAACCAGACACATTTATCAGAAACTTGAAAAGAAAACAATATTTATGTGCTTCGGTGATTTAGACTACTTTATATGACACTCCCCTGCTTCAGTGCAATATCTCGCTTCAAGACGTTTATACCTGCTGAGATGTGTGAGAATCTCAAAGACCTGTAAGAGAATACAAACGGAAATAGAGCTTGTCTTATTGGGAAAAAGGAATTTTGTACTAACTTTTGAAGTACTGACTGTATGCTTAAAAAAACTCGGGAACGCGTGATATAAAAAAAAATGGGAAGCAGAAAAGAAGAGAAATTTAGGAAATCCATTTCAATATAAACTGAAATTTTTATTTTTCTTCTTTTTTATTTCAACGAAAATACTGGATAAAATTCCGCAAGTATTTTAAATTGTTGATGCATCATTATTATTATTATTATTATTATTATTATTATTATTATTATTATTATTATTATTATTATTATTATTATTATTATTATTATTATTATTAATACTGAACGTGGTGAGCAACAATTTTTAAAGCTCTTAATATTATTTTTTAGATAAACCAAGTACATCATGGTAATTTACAGACTTTTCTCCAACTTTTCAACATAGTCTCCATTTTTTTGCACACATTTTTCCCATCGTTCTGCAAGTTTGTGAACACCCTTGCGATAGAACTCCGTTCTAGCTGCATGAAGATACTGACGAACTGTTTTCCGAATATTCTCCACCGTCTCGTAGTGTTGGCCTGGCACCTGTTCCTTAACAGAACCAAAAAGATGGTAGACGGAGGGTGCCAAGTCGGGACCGTAGGGAGGATGTGGAAGAGTTTCCCGCCCAAATGTTCTGATCTTCTCTATTGTGACACAGGCAGTGTGAGGACGTGCATTATCCTGTTGCAGGATAATCCTCTTTCCAGGGCGCTTATTGCGCAATGCACGACGTCGCTTTCAAAGTGTCTGGATATAGCGGGCAACATTTATGGTTTGTCCAGGTTCAAGAAAATCAACCAGAATGCAACCCTGTGCATCCCAGAAGACGCTACCCATAACTTTCCCAGCAGATCGCACTGTCTCCGCTTTCTTCTTCGATGGAAAGTCCAAATGGTGTCATTCCACACTGGCGTTTTGTTTCGGGCTCGTAATCATGGAACAGCTTTCATCGCCTGTCACAATACTCGTCAAAAACCATAATCTTCTTTTTGAAATCTCTGAAGATGGTTTTGACTGATGATTATTCTCTGAAGTTTGTGGTTTTCGGTCAATAAACGTGGGACCCAACGGGCACAAAATTTTCGATAATCTAATCGTTTTATCATTTCTTGCACTGCACCATGTCCTACTGCGATTTCATCCACAGCGATACGTCTGTCTTCTCTAATGAGCTCATCAACTCTTTCCTTCTTGCAGTTCGCGGACGACTGTTACGAGACTCATCTTGCATACTCGTTTTCCCATCTTTGAAATGTTTCATCCATCTCGTAACACTACTAGCACAAATGCAGACATCTCCATAGGACGTTGAAGTCTGAGGTGAATTTCAGCTGCACACTTTCCCTCTTTAACAAGGAATTCAATGACAATTTCCTATTGAAAGGAAACATTGATGCCTGCCATGCCTGTGGTTACGTGCTAGAAGCTAATGACGTCACAATATGGCAACATGTGGTGTAAAGTCTGCAGATTACGATTCCGCAGTCCTTTTTGTTACATTGTTGGAATTTGAACTCTAACAATGGGTTGCTGACGACTTTCAGTATGACTCTTCGTATTATTATTATTATTATTATTATTATTATTATTATTATTACTTTGTTACTGTAATTAACGTTTAAGGGAAGAAAATTAGGGCACGCATCGATCAATTTTGTCATTTTGAAGACCGCCTACTGTTCAGGAAAGTGGAAGTTCACTATATCGTGAAAGATAAATTAATGTAATGTATGAAATAGTAATGTACTTAGCAAGCTTATTAACAAATTGTTAACATAGAAAACTGTTAAATGACGAATCAACACAACATATTGTGGATACACTTCCCATCTTTTTATATGCCGAAAGTAGTAATATGGTATGATCGTAGGTGCGCCTTAGCAGCCATTTCCTTCTGTAAAGTTTTAGATAACTTATGCAAAAACGACTGTAGAATGCATTTGAATGGTTTGTATAAGTCCTTCCAAAATCTGTGATACCCAGAAGTAACATTATCTGTATTATTGCTCCTCGTGGGTATTTTTCTAGAGAAGACGGATAGAAGTCTACTGCAGTGACTAGTATTACAGCAGTTCACTTTTTAATAATAACCCGCATCAATTAGTTCGCGTTTTACTTTTTATTTTAGGGTGATTTGGTGTGGTTTGATCCCGGAGTAGGCCATGTGCTGCCGGGAGAAGTGCTGGAGTTCCATCGGGCTGCGCAAGTGCTCACAGTTCAGGCTGTTATCGGGGGCAAGGTAAGTGTCACTATTTGATATAAAGGTCTTGTCCACAATGCTAGTCTTTTAAATTATGCTATTTGCTGTAAGGAAGGGGCATTCAGGCCTCTTAAGATTGCCTTGGTGCGTATGATGCAAACAAGTACTCTGG